>CM056584.1:34587648-35207092 GCA_029721435.1 Gymnothorax reevesii
ATATTTTGTAAAATGATAACTGGAAAATTAGATTATTCTCTATTCAACTGACACACAGAGAAAAGAAAAATAAATATCAAGGACATAATTTACAGTAAGAAATCTAGCACGGCGACGACTTTTGCCAAGAACTGTGACTGAGTGCACAGCCCCCAAATATCCAGAGGGAAAATAGAATAACTTGACATTGGCGGCCACAGTCATGTGCCTCCGCTGAGCTTTGTGTGATAGTAAACTTTAAGTTTCTGCTCCTGTCAAAGCTTTTGCCCTAGTAAGCACATGCCTATGAAACAGCTTGCAGAGTTCACTGGCTCTGAGTATCACAGAAGACAGGGACATAGTGCAGTTATGAGTGGAGACATGGCTAGGTAACAAGGTAATTTTTAGGGATTACTGCATCAAATAATGAAAGACAGTGGGTTGGCCTGTCATAATTCGTTGACAAAAGTACAGCGTCAGACGGTCCCAGATAAGCTGCTGGTGATGACGCAGGCTGCGTGAGTAATGAGGCAGGCTTACAGATACAGCGCAACCTGATATCACCATGTAGTGTTGTTCCAGGATCAACAAAATAATGTTGATTATGGAGCAAAATTATCATCCAACAATGAATAGCAGCTTCGCTAGTCTCCGCTCATTGGCTGGAACAGCTACTAACATTAGCAAGCTAACTTTCGACAAGTAAAAGCATGGCATTTGTAAGCACAGCATAGAGATATCAGATTTGCTATAGTTCTGTAGACTAAAGTTTTACTTCTGGACCAGCATTATTTTGCTTATCCCGAAACAACATTTACATGGCGATCTAAGATTGTGCCACAGATACGATGGTCCCTGGTTTAAGCATAACCTCACAGCCACGTCGCGTGGGCTAATCTCTCCCTCTGACGCTCACTCAGTTCCCAGGGGCATACATGGGGAGGCAGGGAATTCCAAACTACAGCTGTATGAATAAGGGCAGGAAAGTGCCTGTGTGTGTGTGTGCGTGTGTGTGTGTGTGTGTGTGCGAGCGGGAGTGTTTCAGGAACTGCACGAATGAGTGAGAGGTGATTATTTTGCATATTTTTGTGAATTTCGGTGTACGGAGAGTGACAGGGAGAGGGAATGTGTTTGTGTATGCAGTGCTACATGATCGGTATGCTTTAGTTAGTGTGCACATGCAGCGTAATTCTAGATGAGCTTGTGTATAGACAGAGTGAAAGGGAGTGAGACAGTGTGTGTTCAGAGCTCTGGGATCAGTGATGTGAGAGGGAGTGAGACAGTGTGTGTTCAGAGCTCTGGGATCAGTGATGTGAGAGGGAGTGAGACAGTGTGTGTTCAGAGCTCTGGGATCAGTGATGTGAGAGGGAGTGAGACAGTGTGTGTTCAGAGCTCTGGGATCAGTGATGTGAGAGGGAGTGAGACAGTGTGTGTTCAGAGCTCTGGGATCAGTGAAGTGAGAGGGAGTGAGACAGTGTGTGTTCAGACCTCTGGGATCAGTCATGTGAGAGGGAGTGAGACAGTGTGTGTTCAGACCTCTGGGATCAGTCATGTGAGAGGGAGTGAGACAGTGTGTGTTCAGAGCTCTGGGATCAGTGATGTGAGAGGGAGTGAGACAGTGTGTGTTCAGAGCTCTGGGATCAGTGAAGCGAGAGGGAGTGAGACAGTGTGTGTTCAGACCTCTGGGATCAGTCATGTGAGAGGGAGTGAGACAGTGTGTGTTCAGAGCTCTGGGATCAGTGAAGTGAGAGGGAGTGAGACAGTGTGTGTTCAGAGCTCTGGGATCAGTGATGTGAGAGGGAGTGAGACAGTGTGTGTTCAGAGCTCTGGGATCAGTGAAGTGAGAGGGAGTGAGACAGTGTGTGTTCAGAGCTCTGGGATCAGTGATGTGAGAGGGAGTGAGACAGTGTGTTTTCAGAGCTCTGGGATCAGTGATGTGGGAGGGAGTGAGACAGTGTGTTTTCAGAGCTCTGGGATCAGTGAAGTGAGAGGGAGTGAGACAGTGTGTGTTCAGAGCTCTGGGATCAGTGAAGTGAGAGGGAGTGAGACAGAGAGTGTTCAGAGCTCTGGGATCAGTGAAGTGAAAGGGAGTGAGACAGTGTGTGTTCAGAGCTCTGGGATCAGTGATGTGAGAGGGAGTGAGACAGTGTGTGTTCAGAGCTCTGGGATCAGTGATGTGAGAGGGAGTGAGACAGTGTGTTTTCAGAGCTCTGGGATCAGTGAAGTGAGAGGGAGTGAGACAGTGTGTGTTCAAAGCTCTGGGATCAGTGAAGTGAGAGGGAGTGAGACAGTGTGTGTTCAGAGCTCTGGGATCAGTGATGTGGGAGGGAGTGAGACAGTGTGTTTTCAGAGCTCTGGGATCAGTGAAGTGAGAGGGAGTGAGACAGTGTGTGTTCAGAGCTCTGGGATCAGTGATGTGAGAGGGAGTGAGACAGTGTGTGTTCAGAGCTCTGGGATCAGTGAAGTGAGAGGGAGTGAGACAGTGTGTGTTCAGAGCTCTGGGATCAGTGATGTGGGAGGGAGTGAGACAGTGTGTGTTCAGAGTTCTGGGATCAGTGATGTGAGAGGGAGTGAGACAGTGTGTGTTCAGAGCTCTGGGATCAGTGATTTGAGAGGGAGTGAGACAGTGTGTGTTCAGAGCTCTGGGATCAGTGATGTGAGAGGGAGTGAGACAGTGTGTGTTCAGAGCTCTGGGATCAGTGAAGTGAGAGGGAGTGAGACAGTGTGTGTTCAGAGCTCTGGGATCAGTGATGTGGGAGGGAGTGAGACAGTGTGTGTTCAGAGCTCTGGGATCAGTGATGTGAGAGGGAGTGAGACAGTGTGTGTTCAGAGCTCTGGGATCAGTGATGTGGGAGGGAGTCAGACAGTGTGTGTTCAAAGCTCTGGGATCAGTGATGTGGGAGGGAGTGAGACAGTGTGTGTTCAGAGCTCTGGGATCAGTGATGTGGGAGGGAGTGAGACAGTGTGTGTTCAGAGCTCTGGGATCAGTGATGTGGGAGGGAGTGAGACAGTGTGTGTTCAGAGCTCTGGGATCAGTCATGTGAGAGGGAGTGAGACAGTGTGTGTTCAGAGCTCTGGGATCAGTGAAGTGAGAGGGAGTGAGACAGTGTGTGTTCAGAGCTCTGGGATCAGTGAAGTGAGAGGGAGTGAGACAGTGTGTGTTCAGAGCTCTGGGATCAGTGATGTGAGAGGGAGTGAGACAGTGTGTGTTCAGAGCTCTGGGATCAGTGAAGTGAGAGGGAGTGAGACAGTGTGTGTTCAGAGCTCTGGGATCAGTGATGTGAGAGGGAGTGAGACAGTGTGTTTTCAGAGCTCTGGGATCAGTGATGTGGGAGGGAGTGAGACAGTGTGTTTTCAGAGCTCTGGGATCAGTGAAGTGAGAGGGAGTGAGACAGCGTGTGTTCAGAGCTCTGGGATCAGTGATGTGAGAGGGAGTGAGACAGTGTGTGTTCAGAGCTCTGGGATCAGTGATGTGAGAGGGAGTGAGACAGTGTGTGTTCAGAGCTCTGGGATCAGTGATTTGAGAGGGAGTGAGACAGTGTGTGTTCAGAGCTCTGGGATCAGTGATGTGAGAGGGAGTGAGACAGTGTGTGTTCAGAGCTCTGGGATCAGTGAAGTGAGAGGGAGTGAGACAGTGTGTGTTCAGAGCTCTGGGATCAGTGAAGTGAGAGGGAGTGAGACAGTGTGTGTTCAGAGCTCTGGGATCAGTGATGTGAGAGGGAGTGAGACAGTGTGTGTTCAGAGCTCTGGGATCAGTGATGTGAGACGGACTGAGACAGTGTGTGTTCAGAGCTCTGGGATCAGTGATGTGAGAGGGAGTGAGACAGTGTGTGTTCAGAGCTCTGGGATCAGTGATGTGAGAGGGAGTGAGACAGTGTGTGTTCAGAGCTCTGGGATCAGTGAAGTGAGAGGGAGTGAGACAGTGTGTGTTCAGAGCTCTGGGATCAGTGATGTGGGAGGGAGTGAGACAGTGTGTGTTCAGAGCTCTGGGATCAGTGATGTGAGAGGGAGTGAGACAGTGTGTGTTCAGAGCTCTGGGATCAGTGATGTGAGAGGGAGTAAGACAGTGTGTGTTCAGAGCTCTGGGATCAGTGATGTGGGAGGGAGTGAGACAGTGTGTGTTCAGAGCTCTGGGATCAGTGATGTGGGAGGGAGTGAGACAGTGTGTGTTCAGAGCTCTGGGATCAGTGAAGTGAGAGGGAGTGAGACAGTGTGTGTTCAGAGCTCTGGGATCAGTGATGTGAGAGGGAGTGAGACAGTGTGTGTTCAGAGCTCTGGGATCAGTGAAGTGAGAGGGAGTGAGACAGTGTGTGTTCAGAGCTCTGGGATCAGTGATGTGGGAGGGAGTGAGACAGTGTGTGTTCAGAGCTCTGGGATCAGTGAAGTGAGAGGGAGTGAGACAGTGTGTGTTCAGAGCTCTGGGATCAGTGATGTGAGAGGGAGTGAGACAGTGTGTGTTCAGAGCTCTGGGATCAGTGAAGTGAGAGGGAGTGAGACAGTGTGTGTTCAGAGCTCTGGGATCAGTGAAGTGAGAGGGAGTGAGACAGTGTGTGTTCAGAGCTCTGGGATCAGTGATGTGAGAGGTAGTGAGACACACACACATGCACACACACACACACACACACACACGCACACACAGGGACTCCAGATAGTAGCCCCTTTTTGTAAATAGATGCAAGAGCTTCAACAATCAGGTGGAATGGAACAGCCTGTGCACATTCCCCTCCAGCAATCTGGGCCAGGGCCAGGACATCAAAACTCCACAGTCAGGAAGAGTAAAGATTTAAAAAGGGGCAGAGAAAGAAATTATTTGCAGAGAGACTGTGAGAGTGCAAATACAGAAACACAGATAGGGAGAGCTTGATAACAGAGAGAGAAAAAAATGGAGGGAGAGACAGAGAATAGAGAGATAAAGAAACTGAGATGCTGAGATAGAGAATACAGAGATGGAGAAACAGGGAGTTTTGAAGGGAGAAGAGGAAAGTGACTGGGCAACAGGCTAAGAGATAAGAGGAAATTCGAGGGAGGAACCGATACAGAAAGTGATCCAACAGGCTTGGTTCCAGACCACTTTGATTGGGCCAGGCAGTAAGAGATGTTGATTGGACAGCCTTTAGTGTGGAGTGCCCATGAGATGACTTTTATTGTAGGCCAACGTCAACATTAGCACTGTTGTAGTTCCATCGACAAAGGTCAAAAACCCATTCCAGACATGTTGTGAGATGAAAAGTTCAAAACGCAGCCTAACAAAAGAAAAGATTAATTGAACACATTGGGTTTCAATAATATTATCTAGACTGGTCTCGAGCGACCAAAAAAATCCTTCGCGACATTGCGGTGTCCAAATGCTCTGTCTCCAACTTTGCAAATTCTCTTGTACTTTAACCCACCTCCAAGTGGTCAAAACGTTTGTCCACTTCCTGATTTACGGTAATATGTCAGCCACTGTTTAATTGAAGACGCATTCATACATACTATTTGATCTTGTACCATCCGGCGTCCATTTTGCTTGCTGGCTGCATGGCTAAAATGAATCTAAGCCCAGCTTAAAACATGGCGTGACAGCATGAAACGTCACTTTGCGAAGAATAAATTAATAGAGCACATTCATTTAATTTATGTTATCTGGACTGGTTGTAAGTGACAAAAAGAATTCTTTGCAATGTTGTGGGGTCCAAAAAATTGGCCGCTCTGTCCTTATCTGTGCAATTTTCCGCGTTGTTTGTCCCGCCTCCGAGTGATCAAAACGTTTGCTCACTTCCTGATTCAATCTCAGGTGTCAGTCACCATTTAGCTTGCTTCCTATACAACCATGAGCTAGCAAGGTAACTGAAAATGGAAAAACTACAGTCACCGTTTAGCTAGCAGGCTCATCTCGTTCTCTTGTCTGTGGATTTCACTGTCCTTATACATCTTACGTGTTTTTAATTCCCCATTCCGTTAATTTTTTTTGGTTATTGTCCATAAAGCAGCCAATATTGTTGTTTAGGACATTGATCATCAGAACAATTTTGAGCTGATGAGAACTAAATTGACTCACTAATTTACCAGAAAACTCATTAATGACTTAAAAGGGTGCAAAACCAATGAAGGCAACCCACGAATCCAGTTTGAATGCCTGCTATGCAATGTCGCGTCCAGGCCGTGTCCATTTCACTCGCTCGCAGCTTGTCTAAAATGGGTGTGAGGTTATTCTGCAACGGGAGTGAAAACAGACCCCAAATAGCAGATTTGGGCCAAATCCGGGAAACTTCTGGAACTTACGTCTCAGGTATGGCATGGGCAAATGTTGTGTGGGCCAGATGCAGCAAAATGTCATGAGCCAGGCCTGACGCGGGTTACAGCAAGTGTTGTGTTGGCCAAACATGGCCCAAATGTCATGAGCTGGGCTTAACATGGATTATGGTGAGTGGTGTGTGGGCAAGACGTTCTCCAAATGTCATGAGCCAGCCCTGACAAGGGTTATGGCAAGTGTCGTGTGGGCTAAATGTGGTCCAAATGTCATGAGCCAAGACTGACGTCGATCACGGCACACACTGTTTGGGCCACACATGGTCTAAATCAGGGCTATTCAGCCTTATCAAAAAAGGGCCGGTGTGGGTGCAGGAGTTCATTCCAACCAAGCACTTACACACCTGACACCACTAACCAACCCCAAGAGTCTTCGCTAAAGAGCTTCATTAGTAGTTTCAAATGCATCCAACAATAATAAACATTTCTCAATTAGTAATTAATTTCACAAGAGTATGCTGTATAACTGGCTAATATTACTGTAATTATTACTGGGTAGATACTGTAGCTAGCTAACTAGTGATCTAGCCATGGCTAGCCATGGCTCTTACCAGCCAGCAGTGTTGGGGTTAACGAATAACAAAGTAACTTTACTGTAATCAGATTACATTAATCAGTAACACAGTAATGTAACGCATTACTTTGATTTCTTAAGAAATCAAATTACAGTGACTATCAAATAAATGATCTTGTTACTTGCATTACTTTAAATTCTTCAACTATCGGCAGAACGGGAGGCCAGAATAACGTTGTCTGCTGCTTCTTCTTCTTCCTTCTGAGTATATTGCCAATTGAGATCAAGGACAGAAAAACAAATCAAACATCCTCTTCCATGCGTGTTTATGCCAGTACTGTAGCCTTGTACTTGAGTCACTTTTCTGTGAAGTGCAGTTTGGGCTGATTTTTACAGCTTTGCTGTTGGCTTTGCTGTATTAAAGAGCATGAAAGAGAGATCGTGTGTGTGTCCTCCTTACTTGAATAAAGATTTGAGCTGATCTGGGCATAGGCCAGGTTTTAACATAATATGGTTTATCAATTAGGTTATGGTGAATTTCAGGTGATGGTGCAGACTAATGCAAAAGTAATGTAACTAGTAGTGTAACTATTTACTTTCAGCAGTGAGTAATTAAGTTAAGTAGGGATTACCGGTACATTTTAAAAAGTAACTGGTGATGCGTATTGCATTTTCGAAGAAAAACCCGGATTTGGCATTTTCAACTGATAAGTAAACTCGGTCGGTCTCTGTAGCCAGTTAATGCCCTAGCTGACTTGATAACACAGTGGCTTCTTGAGGCAACATCAATGGTTAGAAAACATCAGTTAACCAACTGGCGCTCACCATTGGCTGTTCTTCAGTAGTTCCACAGTTGCACGTTGCACAAGAAGATAAAAATAAATATTTAATTTAGGCAGTTGAGTTTAGCCCTGACTGCATCTTTCTCCAGATTTTTTTTTTTTTGCTCCAATTTTTCGGTTGGTTCGTTGTTTGATGCACTTTCAAGGAAGTCATTGAGAAAGGGTAGCAAACCGGGTTAGCCTACTTGGACATTGATTGGTCATCATATTTTCCAAAAATCTCTGCAAAGGGAGGGCAAGAGAAAAAAGACTTTCCTTAATTTTAACTGAAAATACGCAGCCTAACCACTGTCAATAAAAATAATATTGAACGCAGGCTGATTAAAAACTTAAATGTATACTTAACGCCATTAAAAACACATAGTGAGGTATGCACTGTATTTGCCGCAAATTTAAAAAACCAATCAGTTTTTATTGTTTTTAAAGTGATATATGAGTGAAATAAAGAAAGGCGCATAATCCCAGCATGTGCCACTTGAACGTGCCAAGCACTTCTCTAATAATGACCCTGCTTACGACTCTGTTAACAGTCAACGATCAGTTGGCTGTGTGTCCCTGAGCGAGAAATAGGCACCGTTGCTGACCGACCCTGCCCACGGCAGCTACAACTAAAATACCTCGTGCATGCGGTTTTTATGGCACTAAGAATAACAGACATCATGAGAGATATCTGATTTTGGCGCTGTTAATAAAGCGCAATATATTTTGGCATATTACTAAACACAATATGGCACAGTGTATCAAATTCATAGTAATATCATCAATGTAAGGAGAGCTTTGGCTGCAACAACGGCATTTCCGCCACTGAAGATAAAGCTGGATCCGTTTTTAAGGGAGACTGCCTCCCCGTGTCCATACCATGAACCGGAATCGTGATCCGGACAAAAATAACAGAGTGAAGCACAGTGAAGACACACGGAGAATTAGATTATGCAAGTGAAAGATAAAGAAAGTGCTGAAAGAGAGACAAGCACCTGATCCAAACCCTGGACTCCCACAGACACTGGGGGTCTCCACATCCACACAGGCCATGGCAGGACTGCCGCACTGTTAGGGGGGCGCTCCTCTGACTCCTTTCATGCCGGTGAACTTTAGTGTCCATTAGAGAGCATCTTAGAGCCCCGGGGTTTGGTTGTCTTCAAGAGTTCATTAAAGGGCTAATCAATTTGAAACTGTTTGATGGCTTGCCTTTCAGAGTCTGTTCGAGTTCCGTACAATAAAGTCCACTTGAGTTTGTCAGAGTCCTTCAGAGTAGAGAGCCCAAGTAAAGAGTTTAAAACCGATTATGTTAAGAGATTCAGTTATTGTGAGAGCCGCAGGGAAAAGAAGCAGTGCTGCAGAGATTCTAGACAGCTGTCCCACAGACTCTCTGGCTGTTCTGGGAGAAGCAGTTTTGGGAAGAACTACTCACTGAATGGGGCACCTCTTACAGCTCACAGTGGTCCCTCCCATTTTCTCTCAGTTTCTCTCTGTCTCTCTCTCCTTCATTGCTTGAGGAAGAGTGTGTTTTTCACAGTGGTGTGAGAGTTGGGGTAGGGGCAGTTGAAGACAGCCTGTGTCCTTGTTGCACTCCTTTACTTTACTACGAAATTTTACAGGAGTAGTAGCAGATCACAGTGCCAACTACAAGGTCATTCATGGACAGAAATACCCACAAATTAAAGCTGAAATTTTCAACTGGGAAACGCATATTTCTTTCTTTCAAATCTACTGTGTGTGTGAAAACAGAGCTATAAAGCCAAAAAATGTTTGGCTCGACTATGTCTGAATACTTGATACAATACACTACACAGCATGTGTGTGTGTGTGTGTGTGTGCGTGTGTGCGCTAGTCTATGGATGTATGTGCAGAAATGGGGGTTTTGAGGTATGGTGCAGATGCAGTTTGTTCACACCATCCGTCATGACAGGGTGGTTCGAAGGAGTCACCCTGCCCTCCCCCAACACAAACGCCGCAAATCATGCAAACACAACTTCAAACTGCGGCCAGGTAAAGCTGGACAATTCACCAAGTCATCACCACATTTCTGAGTCGCCTTTCCGAAACAAATGGTAGTTCGGGATACATCATACATTATATATATCATAACATTTTTACAGCCGTTGTTGTGTGTCCCTGTACTGTAAGCAGTTATCAGAGCTTTTCACTCCAATATTTGCATTAAGATAAAAAGCCATTGAAGTTTGCATTTTTCAGCTGAAATTTCAGCCGCTCAGGTGGATCTGTGCATGTGATATTGAGCGTGGGGAAACCATGGTTTTCAGCAGGCAAAAACAAGAGTTCTGTCTACGAGCATTTCACGTTAGGGGCAATCATGGAAGTGAGGCGCTGCCACACAGGAACTGCATTTAAACTCACAGGTTGGAGGTGCAAATCCCTTGAGAAGTTTCAGCCTGGAATTCTTCAGTGAAATATCCCTCTGCTTGTCCAGGCATGTGTAAATTGTTCTATTTAAGAGTTATTGCAGAGCAAATACATAATATGACGTAATATATTATTTTTTCCACTGGATAGCCAGTGACTAAAATGCGAGCAGAGAAAGTCGGGATTACAGAAAAATCTCATATTGGAAAATAGAAAGCACTAAATTAGCCTTTCCTGCTGTGAGGCTTCTAAAAATTCCTGGAGAAGGAAAGTCTGAACAGAGTGTTCTCCTTCGTGTTTCACTTCATGAGCCGATGCGACTCTATAAAAATGTCGCTGTGCCATTCAGCGAGGGTCAGGAACAGTCCCCTCAGAGCCGGACCAAATGGGCTGTCATTGAGCCAAAACATTTTTCCAGACAAGGTTTTGGCCTAGACCATGGGAAAATCGACCACACAGTCATTAATGCTTTATTTGCCTTCACGTAATAGGCACACACTCTTCCTCGAGGAGTAACCACCCTCCTCAAAGCACTACCTCAAGCTCCCTCAATACCGTCACCCATCAGTCTCTGGCACTCTCTTTTCCCTCTAAGATTTGGCATAGATTTTTGCCGAGGAAAGATATGAAGATGGAATGCTTTGGATCTTGTCCATTCCTGTGTGGATTCCCATATCTGGCATTGTGATTACATTCATGTATTAATCATTAACACTCAAATCATTTAGGTAGACTGCTCTCTCTTGTTAAAAGGATAGAAAGTGGCTCACAGACGTGATAGAACCTAAGAAGCATCAAATCCTTGTTTCCTGTATTCGCAGAGCTCCACAGCATTCCATCACCATGACACACCATAACCTAATCAAGTCTGAGATTCATTAAATATTATCAAGCCTCTCAAGGATTTATATTCGGATCGAGATAGCATCAAGGCAATCACATCAAACTAAGTAATTAGAAAGAACACTAAAACAAACAAGCAAACACAGAGCTCATTAATCTAATGGATGTTGGGTAATTTTGGTGCTGTCATCACACTGGGTTTTGTGACATTTTGGCAAGCCAGAGATGAAGCAGGGCAGTTACTGAGGCCATGTATCAGGCTAATGACTTCAAGATTTTAGAAGCACACACGGCTTATTTTTCCAAAACAAGCCTTGCACGAAAGGGAGATTAGCATGTCTTATCTTTCCTGAGGCAAGTTGAGTCAACTTTATCCGTGAAGCAGACTTAGAACAACAATAGGTTGACCTTAGTGAGGTAAACAGTACACATGATATATTACGCCAATCATTGAACAGACTCGTTGGATAATGGGTTGATGTGAACAAGACGTTAAGTTGTCAGTTGAAGGTGAAAGCAGGGGTGGGCTATTCCATTGTTTGGAGCAGCAGAGAAAAAGGCTAACAGATCACTAACAGATATTAAACACGATTGTGATACGGCCAAGAGCAGTTTTTCAGAGTATCGAAGACAGTGGTTCCCAACCCAGTCCTCAAGGACCCCCCGCCCTGCTGGTTTTCCCTCTCTTACTACTCTTTCAAACCTGATCCATTTAAAGGCTTCATGCTGTTTGGATTAGAAGGATCTACCTGAACAGGGTGTGCATGAAGGTGCATTGGCCCTTAAATGGATAAGGTGCGAAAAAGTAAAGCGGCAACAAAAACCTGCAGGACAGGGGGTCCTTGAGGACTGGGCTGGGAACCACTCTAAGAGACCTCAAGTAGGAGATTAGGCTAAGGAGTTCAGAAATATACAGGGGAGCCAATCTATGTGGGGTTCTAAAAACACATGGTAAAACCTGAAACTCAATGCATTATTTGGCTAGTATCCACTATACAAAAGCCAGCATGAGTGTGATATTATTTCTTTATCCCGGAGATAATAGAGTATTAAAGGGGACTAATGGATAAATGCATTTCCGTATTTTTGAATCCTTTTTTTTTTATCAAGTTACAATGAAGGGTGTTCATATTAAACCTGACCAAACTCACAAACAATGATGTATGTGAAAGCAATCAGGTCTGAACACTTTGTTTCTGGGAATATTTTCTACACGAGCTGCAGTATGATGTCATAGGCTGTAAATATACGTGCTTTTAAATATGTGTACGCTTACGCATGATGGCTGCCAGGTATATGTGACAGTTGATAGGTTCTGTCACTGGAAATGCCTCCTAATAAGTACGCGCCCTGGCTACCTTGCCAAGGAGCCTGGCTCTTTGGTGATTAGCGCGTGTGACTCTTACCCGGGAATTCGGGGCTCAATCCCCTGCCCCAGACCCTCTGTCGGCCTGCCACACATACCCTGTGTTCATTTGATGCAAAGCTTGTGCACATCCTCAAAAATTAAGGCAACACATATAGAAGGTGTAATATGCATTTAAACAATTGGTTTTCAAATAATGCTGCTGAACAGCCCCTAAACACCTTCAGTGTCACCACGTTTGTCTGCTTCAAACAAAACTGTCTGAATTCTCCGGTGTGCTTCCAACTGGAAGCCTCCGATAACACGCATAATGTACTGGAATGTGACCAAATGCTCCTGACATTTGCTGCCTGACTATGCAGACACGTGGTTGAACAGCAAGTTTATTTCCAGCCAAACTGTGGTGGATTTCTTTATTGGCCATCTGCCTCTGGCACAGGATAAAATCACAGAGAGAGACTGACTTTTATTTTGGCAAATATACGAATTGCTCCGTCATTTATCGCAATGACCAACATGATGCTAAATGTCTTCATTTTCTGCCTGAGTCTGAGGATATGAAGAAGCAGTGACTTCGATATACAGCAGTAGTTCTCGTGATGTCACAAAGCTGGTCACGTGGGTTTGTTGATTAGCGTGGTTGGCAAAAAGCCTCAACATTACAGTTCATTTAATAGGCGGAGTACAGCTGTCTTCCACTTTCTGTAATGATACATAAGTTAGTTGCAGCATAATTAAGTGCACAAATCATTTTGCTAAGGGCTCAGGAATACGTTTCCTTCGTATTCCAGAACAAGAACCTAAAAAATCCGCTTGGCAAGTTATTTTCCATCATTTCTAACATAACATTTTGCTAAGTTTTCGCATTTTATTATTCGGTCATAGCAAGAAAATGATCTTCCTTTATGTGTTGGGTAATTCAATCGGGTCCTTATGGTTTCCAGTAGCGAGTTAGTGACAGTTCGGATATTAGTATTGAAAAGAATTCCATTTTCAACCGTCATCAGTATGGACTGAGATCAGTTCTTTCGGTTTATCTTGACTTCTGGGCACCCAGAGAAACATTGGAGTGTGTAAAAAAGACTAGCCTACATCCAGTCAAGAAAATTTAGAGTTTAATGTCTACTGCTTCTGTAACGGCGGCAGCCTTGTTACTGATGACACACCAGCTGGCTAGGGAATGCCAGTATATGCATTCGCGATATTGAAAATTAAAGATGAATTCTAAACCCCCTTATCACCAATAAAACCCACCAAAATATATGGGCACCCCCTTTCAAAATCCAGTAAATGTACTACTGTGAATTACTTTAACTGCTCAACGATGATCAACAAATGTAGAATTTATGTTTGATGAAGGAATATCAAATGATGATCCAGCCGACCCAGACCCAAAGAAGGGTCATTACTCCAACCTTTCCGCTCATTAGGATCCAGACACCTACACAAACCTTCGTTGTACTTCAGCTTAGAGAAATATATTGTCTTCGCAATACTGTCAAGGTTTTGTACATATTCAGAGACTGCCGAATCCAAGACTGCAGGACGCCACACTTCTCCATTTTGTTGTATTGATTTACACTTGTTCTTGCCAACCACGCTTATGCGCATGTCTGAATATGACGTCAATGTTAGTAAAAAAGAACTGTCCTATTTTCAAGGAGGATCTGTGCTAGCTAGCTAAGTATTTAAACTTCATGCTAAAATATAGACTGAATTCCAATTGTCAGTCAAACTAGTATCGCTCATCTATATGTAGTTGCTTGCCACCTTCAACATTGCTACTCTTCTCTTCCTTGCCTCCATTGCGGTTGGAAAATAGACCACACAATTTGTGCACAGGCGCAGTAAGAGTCTAGTCAGCTAATTTGTGCCTGAGAGAAGATGAATTAAAAAATATGTTCGCATTTTCAACAATGTAATGAATATTTTCACTTTAATCATGCATTATTTCACCCACCCGCGGCCCATTCTCGAGTAATCAGAAGCTTAATTTTCATGACCCACCCATCCGATCCACAGATTAGCCGTATTTCCAGTGGATATAACCGCAATCCGTGCATCTCTACCAAATACACTATCCGCCGACACCCGACAGGATTGGCAGATGAGTTATTCCACAGACTATAAGACAGTATGCTTGCAAATTGTAAAGAAGTCACAGCATCATCTTCCTGAGTCACTGGGAGTAGATCGTTGTGATAGACTAAACAGTTCAGATGTATTCAAAGTTGAAAAAAATGGGAAAAACCACCCAAAAAAAAAGAAAAAACTTCTCCCATCCGCATTTGTCCCTGAGCGAGCTCAGACATATCGTCTTGAGGTCAAGGAGACCTGCCAAGATACTGTAACACAGGCATTTGTTGGATAGACTGCATTTTTTTGCTTAAAGAGAACGTCTGAGAAATGTTCTTCAGAATGAGAAGTATCGTGTAACTATGAACACTTTGTCAGATGGGAAATTATCACTGCATCCGTTCTTCCACAAGAGCAAAAACTAAAAAATCTAGTGGGTTGATAGGTGAAGTGTAAGGACCCTGCCAAGTATGATGTGCAGCTTACCAGTTTAATGCAAAATTAAAAATTATAATTAACACAAGCCCTTTACTATAACTGACAACCCTAGATAAAACATATTTAATGTGCTTAATAAATACAGAAACAATAATGCAATTTAAGTTAATGAACCTAAGGAACACAACCTGTGTAAAGACAAGGCCCAAAGGAAAAATAACCTGTAAATTTAAAGTCCATCCAATTAAGCAACCAATTCTTTGGCAATTTCTTTTCCACACAAAAAGTAACCCGCCCTTATTTGACTCCTCAATTACCAGACAGCTACCCTGCTCTTGCCACATGGTACTGTCCAGATGGTGGGAAAACCAGATACCTCAGAGCCCTTTTGAAGTCTGAACTGCCGTAGGTCAAGAGGTCTGTAGTTGCATGATGAAGTCACAAGTGAGTGGGAACCAGGAAATAAGGAAGTTTCTCTCCTGGCAATTCAGAGCCCGGAGGAGACTGTACAGTACTGTACAAACATGTTGTGAAGCCATCACTCAGGTCACAATAGATATGTCCACGGACAGTAAAAGCGGACTGTATCTAGAATACCTTCCTCACAAAGAAATTATGTGAGCGTGTAAAGGTAAACCCTTGATATTCGATGTGGGTTCTCGATCTTGCGAGGAAGTCAAACAGGTAAATTATCAATATTTAACTTTAATCTTTAATTTCACATTAATATCTGCATTAAAAATTTAGGCTTGACATTTAGCATTTTCATTTTTTGCATTTTATACTTATATTTACTATTCAGATTCAACCATGAAATTGTACTGGATATGCCTGTATTTTTTAGCGGTATATATTACAAAGTTCAAAAATATTGCTTTAAACCTGGAAAAAAGTGACAACTAAATATTCGCAAAGCTTTCTATATCATGTTTGGGGTTAAATGCTGCAAAATCTTGCAAGATCCATTGCAGGGTTCGCACACTCATTCCAATGGGCCAGGAACAGTAACAAATTAGCCTACTATTCATATTTTTTGACTGTAGAAGGAAACTGGAGTACTCTGCTGAAACCCACGCAAACACAAGGACAAGAAAACTCGCAGAAAGACTGGATTTGAACTTAAGACCCTCTTGCTTTGAGGTAACAGTGCTACCCACCAGCGCACCCACCGGATAGCGATTGTGGTTGGATTAAAACCAACATACACAGTGGTCTCCCCGGACCATGTTCTGGAAATATCCACTTCTTACAAAAGCATATCTGGTCACTCAAACAACTGTTTCGGATTAATTTGCTGGAGGAAGTGATTCTATATTTTCCCCTTGACCAATAAATATTTAGAAGTGCCAAATAAGAAGTGATCCTACATGAAGCTAGCTGTGCTGCAGTAGTCAGTTATACTGCTGTTTTTTTTTTTGTTTTTTTTTTAAATGTGACAGAGATCCTCAATGAGATTATGCCCTCTGGACATAAATCATTTCAATATCACCTTCTCTATATTTGTTTTAGAATATTTATATTATATTTGTAATATTCTATATTTATACTTTATCGATATTTAAGTCTGCAATTCCTTTAACATTTCAGCTGCAGCCTTTCCAATATCTCATGTTCCTTTCAAGTCCATTTTTTTATTGAATGATAATGATAATGATGAAGATGATTGTGTTGGATCAGAATGGACCTGTGTTGAATAATGGGCATGAGAAAGATCCTGTCGAATACATCAGCCCAAGATATATCCTGCTTCTCACTGATTTCCACAGTCCCCAAATAACCACAGTTTTCTCAGGAACCACCAGGGAATCAGAGACAGACCCTTGCTTTAGGTTGAGTGTGTACGTAATCTTATGGAAGGGAAGAAAGATGGTATGCTTCATAGATTTAATGTCCCAAACCATGTCCATCAGAAGGTCAGTTTTGTGGCAAAAAACAGACCAAATGAATAATATGTTGTTATATGGCTGGAAACAGCTCGTGCATACACCCACTACTCCCCCCCCCCCCCAGGACACCATCCTCCTAATTTCCCACAACATCGTGAACGTAAATGAAACCGGTGTGTCATAACTTAGGGGAGGGGATAGGATGAGTCAAAAAATCAGTGCTTCTGGGCAGGAGGACGTGAAAAATCCAGCCACTTCAGCAGTAGCCTGGCGCCCTCATGTCCTCAATTTCTCTTGCCCCATCTTTCTTGTCCTGTTGTTTGCACGGCCAACTCACACACTCTGTGGGGGGTTTCCCACAGATGGACAAATTCTCCATTGCCTGCCAACACTTGGCAACTTGCCATGATTTGTTTTGGGGTGTGCGGGGGATTCTCCTGAGTTTGCTTTCAGCTACAGCTCTTTGGTGGTCAAAGCCCAAACTATGCAGCTTAACAACTGAACACCACAAAAGAAAAACGATCATGGTTCAAATTGTGCATTTCTGTATATATTATTTTATATATTTTATTTTTTTGCATATTTTTTCAGTGCTTTATTTCTAAGATCGTTTAAAATTTTTAATTCCTAATTTCTCCACAACGTGAAAATGTGACTCATTTTTCCATTGTGGTCTTCAACTGTATCCCATATATTTCGACATTTTAGCAGAATGTTTTTTACCCTGGTAACATGCGGAAACAGTGACAATGGAATATGAGTTCATTCCCTCACTCACAGCCTGTCCCAGCCGCTGCCACCCTGAAAGTGATCTATACCTCAGAGATGACAGGAGGGAAATGAATTATTTTGGCACGGATATGGAATAAACAGCGAACACCATAACTCATTGGACAGTGACAGATTTTTCAATTTATATCATGTTGAGTTTGAAAGGATACAATGACAAGGCTGAAGTGCTCACTGTCAGCTTTGAGGGTGTTTTCGTGTGAGATGAATTGTCAAGAAATGACGGCGCCATTTGAACACAATACCAATCATTTTTGGGCGCATCAAAAAATTTGACTGTTTAATACAATGAAGACTGAATTTGTCATTTTTAAAATGTAGTTGCATATCCGTTGCATATCTATTGCATCCCACGGCAGCTTGAACCAGGCTTGTACAGCAGTCATCTTCAGTTTCTGTGTTCATTGAGGATTTTTAGTCCTCAATCTCCTCTTCAACTAGTGAAATTTGTGCTAAATTGGATTAAGAGGCTGTGACTGACTGAATTGGCAAACACCAAAATACCAAAAAAGGTGTAACTATCCAATGAATTATAGTGCGCCCTGCATACTGCATTGGCCTGCACTTTTTTGGAGGCAAACTTTGTTTATATAGCCTTGAGGAAGTAACCAACTATATGTTTTAAACATACTCTATCTGTGTTGTAATGCAACTGCTCACACAAGCAAATGATCATTACAAACCAAACTTCCCAGCTCACTGACGGCTGCATCGCACACCGAGCCCCTGTTCCCTCAGCGGTCACACACTCAAGTGATGACGGTGTGATCACGTCAAAGACACTTCTGTGCTCTTACTGGAAGAATCTATTTATGTTTCAGCCTTGCCAGTTTCCTGGGCTATTGGTGATTCAAGCAGAAACCATCTCAACACTGTCCTGTAGGATATAGCTGCATTGTTATTTTACCAACACAAAAAGGAAAACGGTAAATAATCACATTACGGTATGAAGGTCCATGGCGAGTTGGCTTCATAACCCATCTCAGCTGGTTGCCTCCATTTAAAGGAAAAGAAAACCCTTTTTCAACTCTTACTTAAAAAAAAAAAAAAACAAGTACCTGTTCGTCTCATTCCATAAATATTTTTTTGCGATTTTTATGCAGCAATCAAACCTCAAACCTCTGAAATAGGCTACAATAATTAGCACAAGTTCACGAATGCCGCTATTCCTATATTTTAGCTAATCCAAAAATCCCTCGTGTGGCAATGTCCCGGATGTTTTGACGCACTTGGCCACCAAGTAATCAGCTGGGCCCGGTTTCAGAAAGCAGAGTAAACAAACTCTGAGTTTGTTCTGTAACTCTAACTCCGAGTTGCTGACCGCAGTTTGCGGGCTCAGAACAGGTGATAACACCATGGAGGTAATATAATAGAACTGGAGAGAGCGCGGAAGTACCACCCCTGTTACTTTCAATGGGAGATGCTAGGCTAGCTACTTCAGCCCAGGAAGTACTGAATTGACCGACGCCATCTATAAAAATGGCGTTCCATGGCTGCTCGTTTCCGGCACCATTTCATAAGATTGCCAATCTGATTACACAGCACAAAAAGCCAAGAAAATGCATAGTCTGTGCAGATTGGCGAGTCTGTTTGAGGGGAAATGACGAGCAATGCTGTTAATCCGGAACGCGTACGCACTATACACTCATTGGCTGAACTGCTGCAGTCAGAGCAACAGCTGGACAACCAAACTCGTACACGAGCCGTCATCAAGCTCTCAGTATCAGTTCTTATTTCACAGGCTCTCTTGAAAACATTGAAGAGTTGCATCAGACAAAGAGCAAAATAATGAAGGATTAACAAATACATTTTCTTTTGTTCTCGCTTTATTTTGCAAAAAAAAAAAAAGCACACTTTTCAAGTGGTGTATATGGAGCTTCAGAGTCTTTGGCCAGAAAATTGCATCCTTGGGAAACGCGGAAGCAGGAAGCTAACATGCTAACTGGCTGAAGCAAAGGTACTTCCTCGTTCTCTCTGGGTCTATTATATACCTCTATGGATAACACTTGGTTCACTCAACTCTGAGTTAACTTACGCCAGAGTCAGGCATGAGCAGGAGGATATTAAAAGCCCACATCAATACAGATAACACAGATAACACTATTGACTATGGCAACAATGGGGAGAAAAAAAGTTGTGCGTCTTACTTTTCTCCAGCGGAGTTGGAGATATTAATAAAGGCGTACGCTGAGTATGATCACATAAAAAAAATGAAGAAGGAGCAATACAGTTGCAGCTGCAATAGAGCGTGAGTTAGTGTGGCAGAAAATCACTGACCGAGTCATTGCGAGTATTAAAAACCAACCAAATAAAGGTTAAATTACAAGAGCTCTAATTATTGAACGGCTGCATACAGTATATGTGCTTGTGTGCATATGTGCCCGCGCAAGTTTAACACTTACGGAACGCAGATGGCAGCAGCTGAAAATGAAATACAAAAATATTGTTTGAACAGGTAAGGTGTAATGTCAGCAAAAGCAACTGCTTGGTCTACCCTACCTATTTAAACAGCATTCAGTGGCTAACATGCAATAGATTTGAAAAGTCAAACGTTCTCATCAACAAATTCGATATTTTGAGCTACCATAACACAGTCCTTATTTAATATTGTCAATTTTAAAACAGTACCTAATTACCTTCTCAAATGCAAGTCCCCAAATTTGTGCTCACTGGATGTGTTCACATCATAGCCAACAGGGAAAAAGCAGAGGCCAAAAAGATAGCTGGGGGTCCACCATCACCACCTCTTACAGAGGCAGAGTCGATGGCCCTCAGCCACGCAGTCGGGCGACCCTTGTCAGAGGGCATTGCTGGAAGGACCTCCTCAGATCCAGCCACCCCCCAGGACCCAAGCGCCTATAAGTTGTTAGTCATTCAAATGAATGATTGTATCCTTTCGCCAGTGCAAATTCAGTTACTCCTAAACATCAAACATGGACACAACTTGGCACATTGGCTTTCCTGTAGCAGTATGATTCGTTGCAAAAGGAATACTTTTTCAGTTTAGTTGTCTGTCTGGGAAAATCTATTATTATGATGACTCAGATTTACATAGGATTTTGAAAAATTGTGATATGACCTGCGGACTATTTGAAAAAAAGAATTTAAAATTTGTGAATAAGTTAAAGTAATAATTTAACAATCTAATCTCTATCTCCAACCTGTAACTGGCATAATCTGTCTGGTGGAGCCAACAGACCTTCATACAATTGTAAGTGCTCTTAATAATTCACATATTTTTAAATAACCGGTTAGAGTAGAACACAAAATCACTTTAAATTTCACCACAGTAGGATGATGAAGACTGTGTCAGCTGCCACAGAGAGGCCTACTGAGGTTTACACCTTAAAAATAAGATCTACCAGTTGATGATAGTGGAGTATCTTCATTAAACCTGTACCTTATTCCCCTGCCCCACCTGAAGGGAGAAGGAAGGGGTATTGTTTTCGGTTCGGTTTGATTCGGTGTTTGTTTGTAAACACTCTAGTGGCAAAACTAATGGCCAGATTCACCCCAAGTTTGGTTTAGAGATTGCCACTGACCCAGAGTAGATCTCTATTGAATTTCATACAAGTCGGTGAAAGTATGTGCGAAGGGCAGGGTTTGTTGTGCCTGGCACCACTTGTTTTTTTTTTTTTAAACAGAGCACTGATGGAAATTACATGGAGGAAGAGGATCCACCCCCCTCCACAGCACAGCTTACCTCTGTAAGATGTTCACCACTGGCCTGTGACTCACACTGAAACAAATCAGACATGGCACTAAGATTCAATATCTTTTTTGTGTTCCTATAGCTCCCTGTGAAGCAGCTGTATAAGCTTTGTCTAGAAAAACAGATTGAAAATTTTAGCCTAGAAATGGACCACAGAAGGCTACAAATGCAGAAAACTGAATTAGAAATCCAAATGCTGGAGCATCAGTTACAGGTGGATGATTTTACTTGTTTGAAAAACATTCAAAATATTAACTATTGCATTTGTTCTTACGGGAAGCAAAGAAATTTAACAAAATGCTAGTTTAATTTGTCCTTAATTTATTCAAGTGGAATTAAGTGGAATATTAAGGTCTTTTGACTGGAATGAATTGAACATATGAACTGCTGATCATCCGTTATAGCAAATAAGCAGACTTTCCGACATGTATTGTGAGGAGTTCAAACTCTCCAGAGTAATTACCTCTGCCAAGGAGGTAATAAAATCACCTGCATTTATTTGTTTGTCTGTTAGCAGGATTACTACTAAGCGGATCATTATGAAAATTGGTACACAGATGTCCAAGGAAGAACCCATTAAATTTTGGTGGTGATCCTTTTGTCTGTCTGTCTGTTAGCAGGATATCTCAAAAACAGCTGCATAGATTTTAACCAAACTTTGCAGGATGTTAGAGTAACATGAGAGGAACTATTGATTTAACATTGGCATATCTAAGCCAAAGTACAGCTGAGATATAGACCAAAGTTCAAATCCATCTATGCTGGCAGAAATTTCAAGTCTTTCCGATGGGCTGGATTTCCGATCAGCGTGCTTTTGGGTTTTGCTGCCACCTGGCGGTGGAATGCAACAATACCCTACATCAGCCAACTAAAATCACAAATGCACAGAGTTGCCTTGGCGTGGCGGCAGTGCTGCGCTCTCTGGGTGCTCTTGTTCATTATTTTGTACTTTGAAGAGCCCACTCGTTATAGAAACTGACTGCGCCTTTAATGAATGAAGTCGTGATTGTTTCTTTCCGAAATAAAACAAAACAATAATGAAAACTGCAGTTTCCAAAATAAAAAATAAAAAAAAAACGAGGTGCAATGCAATTTGTTCTGAACTGAGAGCGTGTACTTGATGTGTCACACAAGCAATATGCGGGCTGAAAATTTTGTTGAAATGAATTATTCCAGAGAGAAATAGAACGCTCAAGCAAACATTCGACTGGAAATGATATAACATCCAAAGGTGGTTGGATGACTCTCTCCGAATGAAGATTTCTTCAGTATTTGAGCTTCAGTGTCAGCTGGATCTTCAAGGAACGGACACGCCATGCCTAACATCTCCTCAGTCTGCATTCTCTGGAGGAGAAAAAAAACTGAGCCACTTGAAGAAAACCTGCGAGCGAGCAGGTTTGCTTCACGGAGTATGTTGCCGCGGCAACTGACTGAACTCGCATGGTGAACCAGAAAACTCAAGTTACCACTAACCCCACTTTGTGAAACGGGGCCGTGATCTATATAAAGTGTATACAAATTAGTCTTTATCACTCATGCTGCAGTTTCATTTTAAGTCCAATAATCAAGGTCCGACAATCATTTTGAGAACCTGACTTGAGGCTGCGGAGTATTGAAAAAAAAAAAAAAAAATCCATCAAGTATTTTTCCCCGCAAATGGACATTTTCCTTATTACATCATATATTACGTCAACTTTTATGCACTTATCTAAACAGCAACAATTGGTATTGGGGTGCAGTGAAACGCCCACAGATGTATCAGAAAACGTCTGAATTGTTTGCATTTTCTTCCTACAGTGGCCATATTACTAAGCCTGAAATCAGGTTTTTTTTTTTTTTTTTTTTGAAAGTGACAATGCCATGAAATGCACATCATACATTGTGAGAAAACGTGATGTGCTAGAACAAAACAGGCACTATTTTTGAAATCTGCACCCCAAAATTGGAAAGACACATTGGGATTTCATTCAGCAAGGTCAACAGAGCAGCAAAAGCCCAAATTGCTTTGGTACACAGTGATCTGAAACATCCATTTTCAATTTTTCAAAGGTGCCCTGGGAGGATGGCATGTGAATCTGATAACATTCTTCAAATACAGGCGCGAGGACTGGCACAAAGGAGAACATGAAGTACCTAAAATGTACCTCATTGCATCGGCAAAGTACATAACACAACGGGAAATGGAAACCAGTGGAATGCAAACCAGCCAGCGAGCTTGCCAATGTAAACCGCGCGGCTCAAAAAAGTGAAATCACAGAAATTTGTTCGGCTGTGACATGAAGTCATGCATTCACTCACTGAAGCAACACTAAAACATACTTCCGTTACACTGATAGTGTTGCCATTTGAATAAGTGCTATACCATCAGGTTACAGTTGCTTTCTACTAAAAAACTTCTTGAGAATTTAAAACGAATCTTCTCAAAAGGTACAACTTGATGCAAAGTGTGAACTGCTGTGCTTCCGCCTGCTATTGTTTCTTACGCCCTATAAATTGATCTTTGGACCCACATACTGACTGACTTTGTGACCTTGACCTGATAACCTCCAAAACTGAATTAGTTTGGCTATTCTCTGTGGGGTGCTACCATCTTGTCTGGTGAAAATCCCTCCACCCCTTCAGTAGAAGACATGGCACAGACAATACATCCGACGGACAGTGTAAAACGTTTGCACACGAAAAACCAGAAAAATTGTTTATATCTCGTCCACAATGTGGACAAAGGCTTGATAAAGGCAATCAGCAAGCAAGATCGACTCCAACTACAACGGTTGAGAGCATAAAGAAACATAAC
Source organism: Gymnothorax reevesii (assembly GCA_029721435.1). Taxonomy (NCBI): domain Eukaryota; kingdom Metazoa; phylum Chordata; class Actinopteri; order Anguilliformes; family Muraenidae; genus Gymnothorax; species Gymnothorax reevesii. Next base: position 34,611,543 of record CM056584.1, read on the forward strand.
TTCACTCGACCTCATTCATCAGCCGCTCCAGCTCGATTTAAACTGCAGTCCACTGCACGCATGTAGGTTGAAGCGGCCTCGCTTCCACTTTCAATGTTTTAAGAATCAGTCCCATTTGTTTCCAGTTTAGAACTCTCAGTAAAAATACATTAAGTCTCAAACATCCAGGAACCATGAATAATGCAAAATTTGTGTATGGTGAATATAAGACATGTGCGCTCTCACCCAAACTCTCTTGATCAATACTGGTTTTCCACCCTATAATTCCTCCATCAACAGGGGAGTCAGCGAAACTTGTTCATTTGTATTCATGTCAATGAGCCCTTCACCAGCATAACTTGTCCCTTCACATTGGCTTTTATTGGCAACATCAGTATCCTGCCAGATCCACTCAAAAGACCGTCGTGTTAGGTGAACAGGAGACCAAATTGCCCCGAATGAGAAGTGTTGCACAAAGAATGTGTAATTAGAGGGTGTGCCCTTCATCAGGAAGCTAACAAGTGTGAAAATAAGTGCTTCAAACACTTCTCCCCTCCCGACATCCGGAGTCCCCAAAGCCATTACATGTACACTTACCTCTAATCTGAGCATGTAGTAATAGTGAATTAAGTCAAGACTAAAGGTTTAGCATTAAGGGTCCAGCAGAACCGTAATGCCAGTTTCTGAATAGTACCCTTTCTTTGGTATGAATGAGCACACAGGAAGCAGAGGCACCCAGTGGAAATGTCTTTATTCGCAGGTCTACATAATCAGAAAAAGAACCCTAGAATCTTTCCCCCTGTGTGTTTCCTCCTGGCTTCTTCATGGTCCATGATGCCAGCAGATGTGGTCATTACAATGTACCTGCAGAGAGAGAGAGAACATCGAGACCCAGCAGGTCAACACTGGACTGAAACAAACAAACATTATATCAGCACCTACTGTACACACCTAGTAATCATGTCAGACAACACTGCATTTAAATGCCTCACAGAAAAATCTGTAAAGAATACTCCTAGGAAAACAGTACAAAAGGCAACTACTACAGAGAATCTGCACTGAACACTATGCCCACAGAGACAGTCATGAAGCATCAGATCACGCAAACAGAAATGCAACAGAAAGCACTACACTTACAGAAATAGGTACAGAACACTACAATAACAAACTGTCATGGTATATCAGAACACTGCACTGACAAACATGACCATGCTGTCCCATAACACCACACTAACAGCATACAAGAACACCGCGTCCAGAAAGAAAGACAGCATGTCAGGATACTGTACATCTAAAACAGACGAGCATTACCAACAGAAAAACTGCCAGATATCGGATATGTTGGGGAATTTCTAGAAACCTTCCAATTCGATAATACGAATATGAGGTTAGAATTTCTTAAGTATAGTTATTCTCCAAGTAGTGCAATTCATTCCTATAATATTAAATTGCAGTTTGCCCAAATTTGCTATATTGACTCTGCGTCGTGTTATTGGTCAATTTACAGTGGCCTGTCTTCCTGCTGTGGTAGTTGCCTGGGCAACTGTCATCACACAGACAATTATGGTCATTTTTGGCAGATCATTACTGGCACAAGTCATGCTTGGCTTATCTTGTTGCCAAGTCAGTAACCAGTTACATGACACCACACAAACAGCACGAGTCGACCCCTTAGATTGTTCATGTGGCGGATTCTGAGTTTGACAGTGGTCAGAAAATTCGGTCCAAATTCCTTTTGTCGCTTCGCAAACTGAAGAGTGCGATCCCGGAATGGCATCAAGTCAAACCACATCACCATATTCTATCACAATCCCCATGTTGACATGGAGACAACCCAAGTTGTATATTGACTCAAATATAAGAAAAGACCCGCTTTATATATTTATACAGATGTTATATCATGTTCCATGATACTGCAATCCAAGGATCTTAATAATCAACAACTTATTTGTCATAATTAGGTACATTTTCTGTTATTAACTCGTAGTTACTAAACATCTTTAAAAGGTACAGTGTCATGGCCAAGCATGCAATGTGGATGGTCAGTTCAGAGATTCTACAGCTGTCTGCCATCATTACTTCTTTGATCTCTAGCAAAACAACTACACACACCTTGGAATACCCATATGTCACCTTTCGGCTTTCCTTTGGTCTATTTACGAACATACCTCAATGCGTTTGCGTGTTAATCAATATTATCTGGCACTTTACACGCCAGCGAAATAGCCACACAATCTACACAGCAACCAACAAATAGTGCAGAGTTGTCAACTGACATTAGTCAGTGTCCTCCAGGCCAAACGTTACTGCACTGCTTTTTTGAGGCATATACTCACATCCAACCGGTTCCATGGCTTAACACAGCAGCAGACAAACTACTCAAAGTTGGCGCAAGAAAAATGGATGTTTGAGGAAATGAATTATATTCACAAGTAACAAATTCATTTCCAGACAGACCAGTATGGGGACTGCTATGATAAACTAATCTAAACAAGCAATTTCCACCAGCGATGAAACTAGAATATTTTCCGCATTAATGCAGCATTGCTGCACGCCAGTTACACGACATTTTTCCCTAAGAGCCACACCTTCACAGAAATATTAGTGCACATCATGAAGGATTAAAGACCCCTGAACACACACTGTTTATTTTTATACATTGCATGCACTTTCAGATAATTTGTTACAACCAGATCAAATTATTCACTAAGAAATAATTAAGCGCCCTATTAACGTGCTAATCACAAGGGTTTGAAGATCTTAACTACAGTTTACTTGAAATTAATATCATAAACATGGTACAAAACACGTTTTTGATGATCATTTTCTGGCCTGACAGTTCTCTCATGATCATGTGTCCATGGCTTCACCAGTTTGGGACTGACTGATTCTTAATATTTGAATGGATACATTTTTGCATTTTTTAATGCAGTTGTTTCCAATACATTACAGTTTGGTCGTGTAATATTTATTTTGAACACTCGTAGTAATTTTTGACACATGGCCTAACAATTTAAACAATCACTCTAAACGTGTAATTAAGAATAATGGGGGCCGCCAAGCCAATGTTGTCATGGAGATTAAAAAAAAAATTTGAAGTATGTATTATAATTGGTCATTATAAGTGGAAAACTCATTGTAATATATTGCTAAACTGTAAAAATGTAAATAGTGATGTATATATGTATAATATATTGCAATAAATACATTGAAACTAATTAATACTATGGTAGTCATTCCGTGACAATTTGCCTCGTGATTCCGTGACATTGACTTTTTGAAATTTCTTGCCCATAAAGCAGGGCTAAAGTCAATAGTTGTTTCTATAACTTACAGTATTAACAAAAAACACCTTAAATATAAACATATTGAAGTTTCATAACTTAACTATGATAGGAACATCACTTTCTGGATAGTTGAACACAACATTAAAAAAACCACGTCAATTTCGTGTAATTCCGTGACGGAGTAGTTTTTGCTCATTTCTTCTACGAAAATTTCTCAAAAAATATATTTTCACTTAATATTAAAGAACAAGTTAATACCTTCAATATGACATATCATACTTGATTTTATCTTATTTAGTTGTTGAGTTACAACCCAAAAGGTAATGGGACTGTAATTCCGTGATAGCTTAGCGGCCCCCTAATAAAGGAAGTTAAAAACCAAAGATTGCAATTTTTGGTGATTCAAAACAAGTCTATACAGGTAGACCCCCCCAGACCAACTAAAAGAAGCAGTGGTAGAACCCAATGACACTGAGCAGCACAATACTCTGCTGAGCTTGAATTTGACATGGCTTACACAAGCTGCATGCTGACCGATGAACACTGCATTAAGATTATCCCCTTCCCCTTACTGCCGACATCTTCCCAGGATACTGTGGTCACCGTTCGCAATAGACAATGACAACAACCCTAAAGCTCTGATAATCCACAATGGTTTAATGTGTATAAACTGACCTCTAAGTGCAGGGCACACAGGGCCGTGAGGAAATCCCCATTCACATCCATACTGCCACAAACCACCACACCATTAGCGTGGAATGGAACAGACTACAGCCACCAATCCTCCGCAGTTTTACGTAAGTAAGAAAACCCCTGAGGAGTCAGGATAAGATGGGGCAGGTCAGGCAGGGAACTCACCCAAACTGGCGGGAAGGCAGCAGGTTGCTCTGCCACTTCTCCAAATCTTTCAGCTGGAGGTCAAACCTGGGGCTGATAACTCCGCACTACCGACCAAGAACGAAAACGGACATTAGGCAAACCATAAATAAATAATGCATCCCATTTATCTTTCAGAGGCAGAGGGATGTACCTTGTTCAGCCTGCCAGTGAGGTTGACCACTATTTTCCCTGCTCTGTGGTCATCGATGATTTCAAATTCCCCAATGTACCCTGTAAGGACCAATTAAGAGAAAGCAATAAGCATACACAGACACCAACTGATATACCGCTATCAACGGCAACATACCAGCACATACAGAGACCAGAACCTAAACCTGTCAACCTCCAGGCTTCAACTAGATCATATTTATCCATTTTGATAGTTCTGTCCAAAAATTAAGAATTTAGACTTTGTGGATGAAAACTACATTTGTACATTTCCAAATTAGGGCGTACTGCTTACTTATAGCAGTAAATCACCATGGAGGTTGGTGGGAAAAGATGACTTTTCTGATTACGTACATGATGCATACCTAATTTGCATATTCATACAGATTATGTGCAACCTCATCAATTATTTGTGATAATGGTGCAGAGATATCCCAAATCCTTTCAATCATGAATACCCAACCTAATTTTAACTCGCACCATTTTTGATGGGAATTCATTTCTCTGAATTCTGTCCATATCGCTTGTAGAGGCTTTAGATCTGACCCACATATACCAGCACACACAACCAGCAACAGCGAGACGAAAGGACATGACATGCACAACCATCCACAGCAATATGCCATCACATTCAACACCATTTACAGGGTGCTGCTGCAGCTGCATGATGGCCGCAGCGGATATTTCACAGAGACAACATGAGAATCACGATGAACAGAAACCACTAGCCCTTTCTCTTTTTCACACATCTACAGGTAGCAGGGAGATAAGTGAACCAAAATGAGTTCCCACAACAGAAACACATGCACTAATGTCAGGGGAGCAAGAAAAACTGCAGCTACCCATTATCTCCGCGCATCACCAGCAAATTTATCAATGAAAAACAAATACACTAGAAATGGTAAAATCTGCATCCTACACCTGCCAGGTCCACTGGCAGGTCTATCTGCCCCACCCTCCCTGTTCTTGTAGAGTTACAGTTCCCCAGATAATCTCCAAATGTTTCACAAAATTTAAAAATCTATTAAGCCACTGTGTTTCTTAGATATAGTAGGCCATCATAGCTGTTTCTGAATGGTAAACCGAATACATTAGTAAATACAGCCAGTATGTTTTCAGTACTGGCAGCTTGCACTTCCAATTACTTCCATCTCCACAAAAAACACCCTTTTTTCATCACAGACAATGCTGCCATGTGTTTAGAGGTACAATAACTGAAATCAGTAGACACAACCAGACCACGAAGGCCACAAGGACATAACCATTATAAAATTAAGCCAAAAAAAATTGAATCACTGCATTCGCAATTATCTAAACGACGATAAATTCATGAGAGGTTTGCAACCGGGCAAGTATTTTCACAATGGGTGGTTAAGTGACGAACCCACTTCCAAAATCCTTTCTGCCTTTCAGTTTCTCAACTGCGTAGCTTGGCTTACGACCACAGTTAAAACGCTAGTCTGGTCAGGGACTTGTTGCTCGTCTCTGATCTAGCAAGGGTGCCGCTGCCACTTTATGAGTTGGTATAAAGAAAGAACAGAACCAGCCGATCTCCTGGTCTAGAGGATTGTTGGGTCACTTACCGTGCTTCATCATGACCGACAGGAACCGCACAATAACTTTGGAGCAGGGTCGGATCAGAACCTGCCGTTTCCCACGTTTCTCAGCATTGTTGATGCTTTTCAGCGCATCGGCGAGAACATTCATGCGCACCATTTTGCCTGAAGAGGACAAACAGCACTAGTCAGGAAGGCCCCACTCAAACATCCAATCGATCCTCCAGTGAAGTCGCAATTTCCCAAACACTAAACACATGAGGCGTGTTTATTCACTCAGCTAACAAACATGCAGCCAGTACGTCCAGGAGTAAGCGGGGTAAAGAAACTCTGAGTTTACAACATATTCAGCAAAACCGTAGCGACTTTTCGACAAATCATGAGCATCTTCGCCGACTGCACGCAGATAGCAAACTAGCCTCACGACAGGGATATTCAGTACAGTACTGTTACAAAACGATTAAAAAAACACTCCAGATTATCCAGTCTGAACAACCCGAGACATCCACAATGAAAATGGAGGATTATATTTGCCAGAAAGTACTCCACTCCAGACGGCTTCACGTGAGCTGCGTGATTGTTAGCCATGCAGCAGTAGCTATGATAACGAGTACTTTACCGCACGAGTGTAGCAAGGCTAAGAGAGAAATGGGACCAGTACGGACTCCTCTTATTTGGGACACAATATCAAAAAATAGGCATTCAGTCAGGCCCAAAACCTAACCGCCATTATTCTGTGCTTTATGGCTTTCGAAATAATGCGAAATCTACTGAATGATGGCTAGGATGACTTAGATATCGGAAAGATTTTAGAGTGACAACTATTTCAGTCAGTCTTACCAGTTCTGCAATATGGCGGAGAGAGGACGGAAGAGCGGGCCGCGGTGCACTTTGGGAAAATATACTCTCGCGTGATCGAGTCCGCGAAGTCTTCTTCTTCTCTCTCTAATTAATTCTGTCCGTTAACTTACATTGTCAAGTTTAATACTGCCCTCAGCAGGTTTCCCACGTATATTAACATTGACTGTGTAAAACAGAGTAGCATACAATCATACCCTCTTTCCCCTGCAGAGAACACAACTCCTTTTCCCCCAGTCTGCGAAGTCACCAAAGCCCTAAGACAAAACCGGCGGTATCATGGGCTGTATGAGCGAGTCTGTCGATAGGAGCGAGTGATTGTGATGTCCACATAGCAATGTAAGCTAGTATCATCCGCGTATTAAATATTGTAACTCAACAATTTCTTTGGAACATTGTAATACTGTGTTGCAGATTCCTTGCTCTCATTATAATTTTATTTTACCTCAGGTAATTGACTGAAAATTGACTGAACTGGAGCATCAAAGTGCTTTTAATTGGCAAGTGTGCCTTTTCACCTGACTATTAGGCAAAGTGAGAGTAGAAAACCAGCAGGCATCGGAGCTTGAGGACTGTGAATTTATGATCCCTGTCTTAAAACTTCTGGCCAATGTTGACATAATTGCATCGCATCATTTTAGCAAATTTGTCAGCTACGCATTTATCCAGTGAATCTGCCATTCTACCTCATCCCAAACTTGCTCTATGGCTGTGGTTCTCAAACTCACTCCTGGGGGACTGGTTTTTATTCCAACTGCAATGGACATGAAAAATATATAACGAGCTGTTGATTTTCAATAAACTGGTGAATTTGATGTCTAGTGGAATTAGTTATCTTCTTAACCCTTTAATTCCCAAGAGTGCCATATGGCACTCAGGCGTGACTGCATTAAAATTGACCTTGTGTGATTCACACCAATCAAAATCATCGTTACATTCATCCTGGTGCCTTCTATTGTACTATAGCCAATAGGAGAGGGCCTAAGGTTTGTTTTGACCCTAAAATCACACCATGTGTCCATGCAGCTTTATGCAGTATTCAACAATCAAAATCATGTATCATGTACCACATTGGAGACCTTGCATAAATGGTGGAATGTCATGGTAGCGCAGAAGTTGAAATTGACACTGAATAGTCTGTATCATAATTTTGTGTATGTCATTTGTAACTCAAAAATAACCAGCACTAAATAATCTAACATTATTTCAAAGTAGTTTTGTGTCATTACAAAGCTCATTTTTTAGTACATCGAAAAAAAATTCAACCTTTATAGTTCAATGACAGGGTGTTTCATTTGTTGCAAATGATGAAATGTTTTAATGTTAAAGACTGCAGGGGCTGTAGTCCTTAAATATTTCATTAATCACGGTGATTTATCAATCAAAATGTTCCTTCTTATAAGGCAAACAACTTTTCTTATACTTCAAGATGATATTGCTTAAATAAAGAGACAGAGTAAATTGTTAACCATACATAATTTATCTTTTTCATCAAGCCCATTGTATTTGGGTGTTGTACCATAGCATTACTGGGACTTCAAGGGTTAATCAACATTCTGTTAGACATAGCAATGTAATGCCTCAAAGATTCCCAACTAATAGCGCTGATTGCACTATAGGTAAACAGTTTCATGAAAAAGAGGTTTCAAATAAAATACTGCACTTAATTGGCAGACCTGTCTAGTTAACAGGTCATGTGGTTAACTTCCATGTTGAACACGTGATCATTTCATTTTCAGTTTTTTCCCATAAAATTTCACAAAATGCTGATGGCAGATGTGCCAGCCTCATTATCATTTGCTTAGTCGTGTTATCGACGTGCCCATTTTCTGTGCTTTGGTAAGCATGCAGTCTCTTCGGGCATCCTCCCGAGGGTGCAATGGGTGTGATGAAGCAGTCCACTATTACTTTTGGGTCATTGTTTGTTCTGCAAGCTTCCATTAAAACAACATAGCTGCTAAAACCATCAATACCACCAGCCATACCACTACTCAATCTGCTCCAACCACGTGGCTGAAGCTAATCAGGTGTGTACTTTGTTAGCACTTGGAAGGGAGACCACCTGAGAAAACCAAATTGCTGCTGGAAGAGGTGTTGGTGGGCCAGAGGGTTGCGATCTTCCCTGTAGTGGAATGATCCCCAATGCCCCTGTGCAGTAATGGGGACACCGCACTGAAGTAGACGTTGTCTTTCGGATGAGACATTAACTCAAGGTCCTGACTCACTGTGGTCATTAAAGATCCTATGACACTCTTCGAAAAAAGTAGGGGGTTCCCCGGCATCAAGGCTAAATTCCCAACCTGGCTCTTTCAACCTGCCTCATGAGTGCACTGATGGGATTCTCGCATTGACATTTTCATATTTTTGCCCTTCTTTATTTTAATTTTTTTGCACAGATTGCGTAGTAGCAAAATTAAGCAAAGTTCTAACTCAACTGCACTTTTATTTTCTCTATTTTTGAACTCAAAGTTATTTGATGCAAGGTGGTAACAGAATTTATTATTTCCGAATTTATTACTTATTTGAGGTTGTTACTTGATTTGTGACTTGTTGTCATTTTAATACATTTCAAACTTACCCTATTTCATTACCATTTGTCAGGTCAATGAGAGACAAGTGGGGCTTGAAAATAATCCCCCCCCCCCCCCCCCCCCCCGATGGTCAGTTTTGCCTCCATTTCTAGGTGGCGATGTAGTGCGCGGATTTTGACAACTGGGTAAATCGGTCTTCCGGCAAAGAATTGTCAGGCGGAGCAACACAAAGCAACATATCAACTTACTGTCATACATCCGAGACGTCATGAAGTGTAGCAGAATCTGCAGAGAAGTTCCGAGTGGTGTGAAAGCTGACCAGCAGGGGGAGAGGAGAGGGGGAACAATCATACTGTACCACGGTACGGAACAAGCGTACCTAGGGCGCTTTCCTCCACTTACAGTCAATGGTTCCATCTACAACCCCAATTCCGAAATAGTTGGGACAAAGTGCAAATTGTGAATAAAATCAAAATGCAATGACCTTCAAATCACATCAGCCTGTATTTTATTCACAATAGAACAGAGATAACAAAGCAAATGTTGAAACAGAAATTTTTCAATTTTACTCACAAAATGAGCTCATCTCAAATTTTATGGCTGCCACAGGTCTCAAAAAAGTTGGGACAGGGGCCTGTTTACCATGGTGTAGCATCCCCTCTTCTTTTTAACACCGAGTGGAGGTGTCTGGGCATTGAGGAGGCAAGTTTCTTGAGTTTAGCCACTTGAATTTGATCCCGTTCTTGTTTAATACAGGCTTTCAGCTGCTGGAGAGTTTTGGGTCACCTTTGATGGACTTTTCGTTTAATTATTTGCCAAATGTACTCAATCGCTGAAAGATCGGGACTGCAGGCAGGCCAGTTCAGCACACTAACTCTTCTACTATGAAGCCATGCTGTTGTAATAGCTGCAGTATGTGGTTTTGCATTGTCCTGCTGAAATACACAAGGCCTTCCCTGGAATAGATGTTGCCTGGAGGGGAGCATATGTTGCTCCGAAACCTTTTATATACCTCTCAGCATTCATGGTGTTTTTTAAAACATGCAAGTGTCGCACACCATATGCAATAATGCATCCCCATACCATCAGAGATGCTGGCTTTTGAACTGAACATGGATAACAGGAGGGGTGGTCTTTCTCCTCTTTAGCCCGGAGGCCCATGATTTCCAACAAGAATGTCAAATTTGGACTCGTCTGACCACAGACACTTTGCCACATTGCTACAGTCCATTTTAAACGAGCCTTGGTCCACAGAACTCTGCCGGGCCTCTGGATCATGCACAACAATGGCTTCTTTTTTGCATGATGGAGCTTTAGGTGGCATGTGTGGATGGCACGGCGGACTGTGCTTACAGACAGTGGTTTCTTGAAGTATTCATGGGCCCATTAAGTAATGTCAATGACAAAATCATGCCGGTGAGTGATACACTGGCATCTGAGGACCCGAAGATCAAGGGCATCCAGGAAAAGTCCTCAGCCTTGTCCCTTACGCACAGAGATTTTTCCAGTTTCTCTCAATATTTTGATGATGTTATGCTTGGTCGATTATGAGACCTTCAAAGCAATTTGACGTTGAGGAACATAGTTTTTAAAGTATTCCACAATTTTTTACGCAAGCCCTCCCAGGTTGGTGAGTCTCTAGACGTCTTTACTTCTGAGAGACTCAGCCTTTCTAAGACATCCCTTTTATTGCCAATCATGTTACACACCTGATACCAGTTAACTTCAGCTGATTCTCTTATATATTAATTGCTTTTCAGCCCTTTTTTGCCTGTGTTTTTGAGATCTGTTGCAGCCAAAAAATTTTGTGGATAAAAATGTAAAGTCTCTCAGTTTCAACATTTGAAATGTTATCTATGTTCTATTGTAAATAACATATTGGCTTATGTGATCTGAAAGACATTGTATCTTGCTTTTATTCACAATTTACACTTCGTCCCAACAATTTCAGAATTGGGGTTGTATGTAAGTTAGCAGTGTTTTCGAACTCAATGCGGCTATTCGCGATTCGAACTATTTTGGCAACTGACGTGTCTTGAATACCATCGGCACAGGGCACCGATAGTCATTCCCGAGAATCTAGTGAACTCTTGTGGTTACTCGAGGTGCTGCAGCTTATAAACCATCAAGTGCCAAATACCGACGGTTCGTCATCGAAGTCCATTCATAACTGTGACTGTGTCGTGGCAAAAGATTTTATTTTTGGCTGTGCTTTTAAAATCTAATATGTATTTGCACTGCACAAATTCAACCGACCGAAGGGCAACAAAAAACCAGATTCCGATCATTTTTTTAAACTAACCGGTCCAGTGGTTCTCCACGTTATTCCTAGGACCTTGTGAATGCCGTTTTCTGCTCCAACCACAATCCCCTAAATTAGCCACACCAACCAAAATCGATAGGTGTCATAATCCACTTCGTGACGGGGGATTATAATGAAAACTAATTTAAGAAATAGTGAAGTACAGCTGGATTGCGGCAGAAAACAATCAAGAAAGTCTCAGAATGAGACAAAAACTGTATATTGACAGCTAATTGCACCAATATGGTAGTATAAATTGTTCATAGGTATTTAGCACTGTTGAAGATTAATATTCGTTTAGTTTGCTGTGGCCTTATAAGGTTAGAATGGTAGTGCACGTAACAGAGATTATTGCACTTTGGCAAGGGTTTAATCGTTTTTAGCTGTAATTATATAGCCTAATTTCAGGCTGCAGTCACATGGCTGTAATATAGTTTGAAGTTGAGCCATAGCTACACAATAATGGGCAGAAGGAGCAAGCACATCAGTAATCTAAGAATAACTTTTATTGGATAGTGTTCTGCAGAAAAACATAAGTTTTGGGTTTCAGCCATTGTGATGCTGACGTTCTACAGGGTATGATGACTTGTATCTCAGTAATACCTAGGTTAGGCCTTGTTTATGATACCACAAATCTTTTTTTTTTGCCTCCACTGCAGAGCATGTCAGATATTCTACCTCAGGATGGACCCCAAATCATGTAAGTTATTCTTATATTGTTCAGAGGCTAGGGCCGGACAGTAAATTTTAGCATTTGATGTACATGCAACAAAACTTCTTTCAACAGGGTACGTATTTGACTGGAGCAAATGCTGAGATTTTTCCAGACATTCTCTGCAATGAATGGGCATTTTTTTCCCCAAATTTGTAAGCCTTGTTTCCACTATTCCAAAAATTGCAGGACACGAGACAATTTCTATGAATTTTTTTCATCCCTCTTAAAACCAATAAACTAGGAACCACCGTCCTGGCTGCACCCTTATATCAATGCGATGAGCTCAGCAGTCTTTTGACAATAATCCTCTAAGTAGACCAGTTTGTTTATTTTGGAAGTCCAGAACTTTGTTCATGGCAGTTGATTGCCAAGGTGTGCCACAAAGATTCTAGGAGAATGCAGCCTCTTGATTTTCTTGCAACTCAAAGCTCTTCTTGTATACCAAGGAGGCAAAGGTGAATAGTAACGAAGTACATGTGACAGTACTTCATTACAGTACTTAAGTAGTTTTTTGAGGATTTGTACTTTGCTTGAGTTTTTTTTTTTTTTTTTAACCGGAACTTTCTAATTTTACTCTCATACAAGGCATACTTTTCGTTACTTTGGCACTCGCCACTTCGTTACTCATTAACGAAGGGTAGGGGATCTTTCTGCAGATGTGTCCATGGAGCTGCAAATTTATGCACGCAGTTACAATATTCTATCAACAGATGCCACACCCGGATTGGTTATTTACACACAAGCCGAGCTCGAACATGGTTTAGAGTATGGATGAGGTCACTCCAATCCCTGTTTTTCAGGAGTTGATTGAATTTAACCCCTCAGCTAAGCTTGATGTGCAAACCGCTCAGCAGGGTTGGAGATGCCATCGGGACGACCAGGAGATTTCCTGGTCGGCCAGCCAGTCACTAAGCTCAAATGGAATGTCGCATAGACTACACTGCACGGCCGTGTGACGCTCAGTCGACCCACTGACATTAAACTATTACGAGCCAATGATAATCTCATGAGAATGCCTAAGGGGTAGAAGTGGCAATTTTGACACGCAGAATCGAACTGTTCCAAACACGTTCGAAACTTCCGGGTTTTGGCACAGGTTTATGACTCTGCTTCAAAACATTTGTCACGTGACTACTGACGTTTTTCCAGCTCCCCCCCCCCCCCCCCCCTAAAAAAAAACATTACATGCCCCGGGAAAGTTTGAATGTTTGTTTGGAGTAGACGGCGTTGTTTGAGAGAGAGAGTGTTATTCGTGATTACATTTGAGAGATATACATATCATTACACTTGTTAGTCAAATAGATAATTTGAACACAAACGTAGACTTAGGTACATATTGGTAGATGTTGCACATAGTGTTATTACATATATTTATACACACAAACGCACGCACGCACACACGCATATTCTTATACTTAGCATTATTAGATACTTGGGTCACATATAGATATATTACAGATTTGGATAAACAGGCTATAGATAGGTAGATTAGGAACATTACAGGGATAGTTGTGGGTACAAACAGAAGTTTAGGGTATAAGATCATGGAGAGTAGGGGTAAGAAGAGGCCTAGGTCTAAAACTTGGGATTATTTTGACCTGATTTCCCAGGATGAGGTGAGATCTAGGGAGTGTGGCGTAGTTTTAAAATACTACAGCAACACCTCATCAGTGTGTAGGCATTTGAGAGCTAAGCATGCAATTGATCCCAGTGCAGAGAGGGGTACTGGTACTGCTGCTCACGCTGCCACTCCTGCAAGACCAGCTACTGCTGCACAACCATGTAGGGTCAGCATTGATTTAATGTTTGAATAGTGATTGGTGAATTTTGTTATTAAATACTGTAATTTATTTGTAGTCTAATAAATTTATTTAATTTTTGAATGGCTAATTTGAAGCATATGCTCATCCATTGAAGTTGTTCTAAAGGGAAGTAGTGAATCATTGTATTAATTGAGGAAACCGTACTGCTGAACATACAGTAAAAAATACTTTTTGTTGTACAGCCAGGAAGAAAGAGCAGGATGATGCACTGGTTGATACGGTGGTGAAAGACTACCAGCCTTTTTCCATCATGGAGGATGAGGGTTTTAGAGCTTTTGTGGGGAAGTTGGATCCGACATACACTCTGCCCAGTCGAAATTTGCTGAAGCACATGGTTGGGGGGAAGTATAAAACGACGAAAGAAAAAGTGAAAGATGTGCTTAGGAAGGTATTCTGCGTGAGCCTAACCTCTGACATGTGGACCTCTGTGAACATGGACGCATCCATGGGCATCACTCGCCATTACATTCAACAAGGCAAAATACAGAGCCGGCTGCTAAGTGTGAGCAAATTTCCTCAATCGCACGCTTCCGAGAATCTAAAAGAAGCGCAGGAAATACTTCTGGCAGACTGGGGCCTTCTTGGGAATGTAAGGTGCATCATCACAGACAATGCTGCTAACATGATTCGGTGTGCCCACCTCATGAAAGTGACCCACATTCCGTGGTTTGCCCACACCCTTAATCTGGTCACCAAAAAGGCTACTGAAGATACTCCTGGCCAGGCCAACCTCCATACAAAGGGTAAGAAAATAGTTGGATTTTTCAAGTACAGCACTCTGGCAAAGGAGAGTCTTGCTTCTGACCAAGAGCAGCTTTGAATGCCACAGCTCAAGCTGCTCCAGGAGGTGGAGACGAGATGGAATATCACATACACAATGTCGCAGCGTCTCTATAGCCAGCGAGAGCCAGTAGGGGCAGCTCTGGCAAATCTGAGGACTGAGATCCAGGGATGAACTCGAGGCAATGAGGCAGTCTCTCCTGGTGCTTTGTGTGTTTAATGAAGTCACACAACAACATCTGAGAAAACTGTGTCCTGCTCAAAGGTAGGTTTTACAACTATGCTTAACCTTACTGTATTTTCAAAGTTGAAACAGGATAATTGATGGAATTTTTATTTCATGCCTTAAGGTCATACCGCTCTACAAGAATCTCCAGTATGCAGTCAGGATGCAGCTGGGTGACATTTCCCTCCCCATGGCAGTGACACTGGGACAGAGGTTAATAGAAAACCTAAAGGCCAGGTCATCACCAGAAAATGTCCACTGTTTGCAGGCAGCCACATTTCTCGACCCAAGATTTAAAATGCTTGCCTTTGAGAACCAGGCTAAAGCCCAGGAGGCCCAGAGATATGTAATATCAGAGTGTGCCAAGCTCATTAACGTGCCCCCAACACCGCCAACACCAGCACCAGCAGCGAGAGATGAAGACCCCAGACCTGGACTCAGCAGCCAGCCAGATCAACCGAAGGTTCATTGTCTATACGAGTACTTTTTTTGTTCATTTTGTTTATTGTTAGTCTTCTGAAGAAAAAAATACTCTGGCAAAATTGATACTCATATATTTTCTGGAAATTTCTTGCAAGGTCTGGAAGGCATTTGAGTTCAAAATCCAGCAATCCAAGAAACAGCAGAATCCAACGGCAGCGGATGCCATTGTAGAGGTGCAACGGTGCCTGACAGAGGATTACATGGACCGAAGAGAAGATCCACAAGAATACTGGGAAAAAAAAACTGAATGGTCTTACCTCACCTTTACCAACTGGCACAGTCTTCTTGGCAATCCCTGCAACATCTGTGCCATGTGAGCGTATATTTTCAAAAGCTGGCCAGGTACTGCATCTCAGCTGATTCTTATGCCCCTAAGTCATGTCTTAATGAGTGCCTTCTAATTTCAGGTAACAGAGAAGAGACGGAGCCGTCTGAAGCCTGATAATGTGGAGACTGTCTTGTTTCTAAATAAAAATCTTTAAAACAATGAGTCTGAATAATGTGTTATATGTTGCAACTTTTTAAATGGTAGCTAAATCGCTCTCATGGCAAGTTATAAAAGACATTCATTCAAACTTTTTGACTAAACAGCTGCCCCCTTATGCATTCAACACTATGGAAGCATGCACGTAAACAGACACATACCAATAGTGATATATTAACTACTTAAAATTATCCAGCAGAAAAGTTTTGCATCCAGCATTTATATAGTTTCATTCTTATCCAGCAATAAGAAATGGCCATTATCCATTGCGCTGGTCCGAATGTTTTTCTCCTTGCAATGACATTTGGGGGGAAAAAAAAAAAAAGTGAACATGCACTGGAGCTGCAGTTTTAAAGTAGGGTTCCATGAAATCTACTTTACCATGGTTCATTCTGGACTGATGTCATTCAGAACTTGTGGAAATTAAAAGCATCACCATTGCCTTTCTTTCCCCAGGCAACAGTTTCAAGACCTGAGTTGTGAAATGATCACTCCCGTTAAATTACACCATCACACATAACTGTTTACCGAAGACCGTTCAATACCAAACACAATTATTTGAGTCCATAATAATTCACGACAGTGGGGTTGAAATATATAAGCTGTGCGAAATCCGACAGCAAATCTCAATGAAATATACATAAAATAAAGAAATTACCACGCGTGAATTTGTACACACTTTAAATTTAAATTATGGTCCGTTAAACAATCTGCAACAGCAAGGTCTCCTAGGTTCACTGACGATAGTCAGACGAGACCCGTTTCACTTCGAAGTATTTGAATAGCTGCAGTAAAAGTTCTCGCCACTAGGCTGTGCACCACTGAATTAAAACCTGATTTCAACATATTTCGGCACGTTTCGAAACATTAGTATTTACGGAAGTTTCATAACTATTTAAATAAAATGTCATTTCCCCAATTATTTTTTAAATTCTACATCCTTTTAAGTGACCAATATTGGTAAAATTTGGTCTCTCTACATCTCACTCATGGCTGCTTGAGAGTCAGACTCACTCTCATCAATCCAGCCTACTGATTTTTGTTTAGCCTCCTATCTTGATCTAATTCTTTTTATTTAGACGTTACATAACTTTCATGACCACAAATATGAAAATTTGTTATTAAATTTGTTCAAAAATTTATGTAGAATGGTCGGAGCAAAGCCTCATGTGAAATGGAAACTGCGTATTACTCTGCGTTTATCCAATGAAGGTAGGGGGATGAATGAGTTGCCGTCAGACAGAGAGAAAGCGGGCAGGTTGAAGTAGCGGATTTTTTTACACTCGAAGATGGAAGGCAAGAAGAGAAAGGAGAAAGGAGGGACCGAAAAGGCCAGAATGAAGAAGAAGCGGATGCTGGAGGAGGGTGCATCAAAATGGTCAAAAATCACGGATTTATTCCGAAAAAACCGGGCGTCAACTAGTGATGCAGGTGAGTTGACAGGAAAACAGTTAGCTGAAGCCTTGACATACTGTATTGACCAACATCTAAATATAGTATGTAAAAAAAAAAAGCTCAAGCCTTGACGTTATTACTAGGTGCGAATTAGCATAAAATTACAGCTGAGTTCTTCATAGTTCCTCCTCAACAGAGCGGTGTCATCACGCCGGCTACTGTCATTTACTGTCATCACACACAACTGTCATTTAACTCGTGTCAGAATATCAACACTCTCAGTTCAGATCAGTGGGAGCAGCAGTCTACCAGTTATTTTACTGATATTGAAAACATTTGATTTTGTGTTATTTTTAAAAAATAAATAAATAAATAATCGATATTTTTTTTCCTTGATTGATTAGATTTAGGCAATTTGGCCTATGTTTAATCACATCTGGAGGGGATTGGTTGGGCCGGTGGTGGGCCGATGCGGTCAGAATTTTCCTGGTGGATTTTGCTGTTCCACCCCGCCCCTGCCGCTCAGTATACAGGACCAGTCAAAAGTTTGGACAAGCCCACATTTTTCTTACAGTACATGTTTAATAAATAAATAGACACTCTTTATTTTGGGGGAAAAAATCCAATTCTTAAATCAATCCAACTAACCAGTATTTGTTGTCATATTTGCGGGGAATACTCATTTTTTGTTTTTTTACTCGAGCAGTTATATGGCGATAATGAGTTTGCTGCTGAGTGGCCGTCAAAGCTGCCTAAGATGTGCTGCTCCTGCAGTTCGCTCTTCGTCGACCTTTTTTTGCCCAGTATGTTCCAGAACAGCCTGATTTTAATTTGGCTGTTGGAAAATGAATGGAGCTTGTTTGTGTGCTTACTGTGCAAAATATGGCTTCTTTGAGAATTCTAAAATTTTGGACACTATTCAAACAAGAATATTGTTTCCTTTTCACCTCTGACTGTTTACCTCTTGCCGGATTCAATTTCAGATTATATAGAGAAGTTAAGCCATTTAAATTTCTCTAACAACAGAGTGCCGTGACATTAGCAAAGTTTGTCCAAACGTCTGACTGGTACTGCACTTGCCCAGAGTATCCATCCGGCAGTTAAAAAAAAAAAAGGTCTCTTCCCACAGAAAAAACCTGCAGCAACCATTTCAGCTACAGAGAGCCAGTGGTATCCCAACTGGCAGATAAGTTTTCTGAAGCAAAAATTCAATATGGTATTGATACTATGTCATTCTACTAGAAATTATAGTTAATTATTGTGTGTTTTTTTTTTAACTGCAAGTGAACTCAAAGAAGAAGTAGTATATAAAGCAGAGACTGCCAGATTGTTTTTTGAAAACTTTCATTCACCTGAAAGTTGATTAAAGGGAACAAGGAGAGGACCATGTGTGGTTGTTTTGCTTCTTTCTATGCGCACTATGAAAAATACTTTGTACTTGTACTTTTGACACTTAGGTATATTTTTTCACAAGATACTTTTGGTACTTTAGTACATTTAATGTGAGCCACTTTAGGACGTTTACTCAAGTAATTTTCTAATGGGTGACTTCAGTTTTTAACAAAGTAACTATGGTACTTCTACTTTAACTTGGTTATTTTTTTGTAGTACTATATACAAGGAGGCCAGCAGACTTGGCCAAATTGAGACAGAGTATCAGCCCTCTTGGAAGAGTTCCAGCTCCATGGAACAAAATGTCAGCCAGCTTTGGCCTGTTTAATTTTCTGAAATCAGACCCAGATTTAGCTGTCACAGACACAGGCCTGTTCTGGCTGAGACATGGCAGCTACACTAAACAGCAGCTAGCACCAAAACAGGTTCTAGACCAGTGACGGCTGGCAAGTCTGGGCCAGTAGGGCATTGCAGACATAAGAGAAACTGATATTTCAAGCTGGTTCTGCAGGGTTAAGCTCATTGGTTATGATATTGCAACTGTGCAAAAATGTGTCTGACTAGAGGAGAAAGGCCTAGCTGAACACATCAACTTTCCAAAGGTGTCAGCTTCTTTGAAAAAATTGCTAAACATTTATTTTCAAGGTGACCAACCAACTAAACCAATGCATTTCTTAACACAATGATTTTTGTGGGAAATGGTCTCAACAACAGTGGAAAGAGATAAAATATCTGAAATTGTAGAGCATTCTGGTTCCTAAACCTCTCCTACTGCATCCCTGGCCAGATCCAGGTATTTGATTGCATAGGATGTGTTTGGAGCCAAACCTGTAAAACTGGCTCCAGTTGGGGCTGATCAGGATTGAGAACCACTGTTGCAGTCAGTAACCATGCCCCAGTGTTCGGACCAATCAGAGAGGGGTTAACTGGGAGGAGATAAGACAATTCTAAGCAAGAACTTGCCAGTATGAACTCACTAATGGCTACTTGATATGCTGGACCTAGGGTTCACAGCAAAACATCACAAACCCTCCACCACCGTCATCTTTCCATCCTAGTGCCATCTCTTCCCCACTCAAGTGAATGGTGCACAGATACTCAGTCGATGCTCATCATACAAAAGGACTCACTGGACCAATGACCCTCTTCAATTGCTCCAATGTCCACTTGTGATGCTCAAAGGCCTATTGAAGGCCCTTTTGGTGGTGGACCAGTGTTAGAATGTGGCTTCAGATCAGTTGACAGGGGCCCAAGTGTTAAGTGCAGCAGGGAGCGACGCACTGCATATTGTGACACACCCCTCATGGAAATATCATTGAATTGTTCTGTGACTAGTTATCACAGAAGCCCTTCTGTCAGTTTGGACCAGACAAAATAACCTTTGGTTGCTGTATACATCTATGAGCCTTGGGTGCCCAACAGCTGTTGGTCCATTGTGGTCCCCCGTTGAACCATGGTCAGCACGTCCTCACCACTGCTGACTGGGAGCAACCAAGAAGCCTTGCTACTTCAGGGATGCTCTGACCCCCTCAACTGGTGATAATCTGGCGCTTGTCACTTACATCCCAGTCCTGCCATATCCAATACGTCGACTATGAAAAGCAATCATTTTCTTACCATCTACAGTCTGCCTGCAGATCTTGCCATGTGCCGTTGTTATGACAATCAACATTTGGCTCATCAATGAGTGATTTTAACGTTTTGGCTCATCAGTGTATTTGTGTAAGGATCCTAGCCAGAGAATTGAACTTAAACCAGCCACCAGATAACTTCCTGTTTTTAAGACTGATTTTATTTCTTAGAGAAGACAGAAATGACAGCGGAAATGAAGAGTACAGGTGTAACAGCCCAAGTTAACACACACAGGCGGGCATAGAGAAGAGAAGGGAGACGCATATGTACAAACATGGCCCAGACAGCAGCAGAGGAGTTCTGGGGGAGGAGGGTTTGAGGATCAGTAGGACCCTGACGGAGATCCAGGGCCGGGCTTTGACCCAGTCGTCCTGACTTTACAGCAGTAGGCTCTCGTCCAGACACGCCAGGTGCCAGAGGACGGGTTCTAGTTTGCATCCAGTTTTTTTTCCCCAGTCTCAGTGCAACAGAGGGGCAGCAAAAATAAAGCGGAGTAACTGCCAACAAGGCAGAAAACCCTAGATTTTTTTTTTAATCCCAGCCAGTAGAAACACATGACAGTGTGCAAGATGCCATAGCTCAAGTGCAGCATTCAGCCTCACTCTGGATAAGAGCATGGGCTACATGCCAACAAAGTAATGCAACAAAGCAATGAAGCATTCGGTACCGAAGGTGTGGCATGTGTGAAAGTGTTTGTGTGCGTGTGTGTGTGTGTGTGTGTGTGTGTGTGTGTGTGTAGGGGAGTGATTGCACTGAGATTACGAATGGTATAAAGGGAAACTAAGTAGGTATGAGGGGGGGAATCACACCCTAAGCTAGGATGGGTAGAGTTCTGTAACAGGAGAGGGGATAGGATTTGTAATGGAAGGGGCATGGTGACATATGGCAGGGTGGATTTGGTCAGATGGAGGGGTAAGAGTTCATGACAAGTGAAGGTCAGCTGTGGGACGGGATTCCACCAATGGTAGGTTGAATTGGGGGGAAGGGTGTAGCTCTCCTTCCACATTCTGCTTCACTCATTCTTCTTCTCCTTCTGTTTAAGCAGCTTGTTAATCTCCCTCTTGGCCATGCCCACATACTTGGTGATGATGCCGTGCTGATTCAGACCGGGCAGTAAGAGGAGGAAGGTCACTGTTGGGAGAGAGAGGGAGAGAGAAAAACAGAGGTCAGACAACATTGTTCCTGAGGATATAGCAATCTCTAACAGCGTGCAGTGAAAGTGAGGCAAGAACCAGCTAGACTGGTTGAACTGGTGAACAGATCTTTAATAATGGAAGTGATTCATGCAGCAGCTCTAGACCTCATTCCAGCCCAGTGGTGGGAAACAGGTGTGTGCAGACAAGTTCAGAGACTGGGGACTGACTGGTCCATTGTAATAACCTGTAATAACAGGAAATCTCCACTGAAAATTCTACATTTCTATTATGCAGATCGGCCAGAGTTACAAAATTAGAGTATTTTGTGTCATTTTAACTCCGTTACCAACCAGTTTGTCGTTTTCAGGCCAAATAAACCAAATGAACAAAATTAGCTATTTTGTTGTTTGAAATACTAGGGAAGACCTACACAAAGCCATTTAAATTGTAACTCTGTTTTGGAGATATGATACAAAATACACCAAGTCTGTAACTCTGTTACCGCGTGACCTGGCCCAGATAAAAAAATACGCTCCACTTCTCCTCTACTGATCAGTTCCTTGGGAAAATGCATCTACAGAAAAAACTAACAAAATCAAAACCAGCCTAAATGTATTTTACTCTCATATTTGCAGAGAAATACCCCATCTCTATTGCCATTTAGGGAAATGGGGAAATGCAACAAATAAATGCTATGAAAGGAGACAATTTAACTCATTTCAAGATTTTCCAAAGCAACAAAATTCCACCCGTCAAGTTAACAGTAACTTTAACACAGAAACAATCAACAATTTATGTGTGAGGAAAAAAGAATTTATACTTTAAAGTTAAGTTATAAAACTACAGAAATGTTATGCAGTGTGGTCAAGGGGGGGGTATGGTTCCTACAAATCTGATCAGCCACATTCAGGCTGAAGGTTTTTCCAGGCCTCATTTCTAATTCTGCAGCGAGGCGATAAAAGAAATAGGAGACGCGGTTATATTTGGATGGAAGCGGCAGCCTCTTGGCCTGTCCAGTGTTACCAGCTTTAAGGAAAAGACAAGCGAGCACATCCCACTGCAGCCACCCATACCCAAGCACATCACACGCTCTACAGGGCCCAGATCGACAAAGCTGGACTCGTCAAACCGCTGCCGCCAAGATTGAAACATTTTGAAATGCTCTTGCTCATAAAAACCTGTCACCCCAAAGGATTTCATCATCGGCCGTGAGAATTCCTTTTGAATAAAGTGTCCTCTGACGGGACACTTTATAATGCTGGCAGACTTTGGTAGGAGGCGGCACTCCATCCCCCTTCTCCATCATTCTGCGTCTGTGAGTGGCTATTCCACCAATCCACTTCCATTGTTATCATTCGAATGTCCCTCCAAACCCCCCTGTAGATCATTCATTGGTTTTCCCATCCAATCAGTTCAATTTTTACAGTAAAGAACAGCCCACCTTGACTCAGGATAAATCTTTGCACCTCCATCTTTAGGGCCTCTTGCCATGCTGGTACCAGACAGAGCCACAGACTTCAGCACTTGGTTTTCATTTCTATTGTTCAAAATACTTGTTCGCAATTTCAGCCATACAATAAACTTGATTGAGGACTTTTGGCTTCAATCACTCGGCTTCTACGATAAGACTTTATAGGACTAAGCATTAATGTATCACTTTCAAACTGCATTCAGTAACTTGCATTGAATAGCTTTTACTTTAAATTAGTTGTCAATTTCTTGGTCTCTGCAGTGCATCAATTGCAGCTCAAGCTGCTCCTGGGCAGAAGAGTGTTTTTGTGGCTCATATATGTGTAGCACAGTAAGGAGTTTTCCAGCTACCAAGCAGCATTTTGAAAACTAGCGCCAGAGAAACGTCTGAAGTGGTGTCTCATGAGGGGAGCCACGCCCCTTCAGCATACTGAGAGTTGGCTGTGCTGAGAGGGGGTGCACTAAAACAGTTACAAGAAATCACGATACATCTGAAGCTAAAACATCGATACTCAAGGTATTAACCCCTTCAGTCTGGGAACCTTGCGTACTAGTATGAAAAATACTTTGCGTGGACGGGACCCTTGTATACTAGTGGGCCGCTACTGCCCGATTTGTTTAGACAAAGAAAGTGTGAGCGGCCGTAATTATTTCCTGTCGCTGTTCGGGTATAGGTTCGGATCTCACAGGTTATTGGATGGGAAATGGACAGGTAGGTACTTGGCGGCTATTTTTTTGGTGGAGCTACATTTAAGCTTTAAAAGGTTTTAAATGCTTGTGCAAGTCTCTGCAAGTGACACAAAAAAGGAGGAGCAGTGTTTCAAAGGACGATGACATGTAGATACCGCAACATTGCAGTTTAAACACAGTTGGAGTGCAAGCGAACAAGATCAGATAAAAACTGTGATCAAACATCAGCATGAACCAAGAGGGGAAGCCAGTCTGTGTGTTGATAAACCGACCAATTTTGCATTTCCTTGCAGTCACTGATGTGAGGAATCATACATGCACAAAAAGTTAATATGGGGAAAATGCATTTGGTGGGTAAAAATAGAATGGTTACATTAAGCAGTTCATTTAAACACTAGAATCTGCCCTGCCTTGGGACCCAATATTTTTTTGGGGGGGGGGGTTGGCCCAAATGATTTCAACTAGCATCAGTACCCAACTACCAGTAGGGCCATGGACACTGGATTCTCCAAATCACCAAATCAATTCAAAAATGAGCGAGTAATTGAGAGCCTAATAAAATCCATAGTGAAACACTGAGTTAAGAAGGAACAACAGAAGCAGCGTGTCAGAGTGCAGGTCACGTGTCCTTCAGCAAAAATGTAACTGCAGTCTCAGCCAGTGTTTATAAAGACAAAGCATTAGTCATACCCTGAGAGATGAAAAGGAATCTTTAGTCAGGAGGTGAAAGGTTGTTGAGGCAACTAGGCTACTTTCATGCCAAATTATATGCATCTAGAGAAAGGAATACAAATAAAAAAAAAAAAAAACACTTTTGAAAGTTGGGGAAAAAAAAAACCATTTAAGACTAGGCTTATTGTAATGAACACTTGAAGGCCAGTTATTCTGTACTAAGCGCAATGTATATCTGGGCTGCCTAATCATCAGTGAAAGCAGGAGGCATGTGACAATGCAGGCCTTCAGCTGCTCAGGGCGTTTCGCAAGAAGTGTTGCCAGCATGTCTGATAACAAAATTCCCCTCCTTGCACAGCAATTAACACCAAAGACAACACTCATCTTGTCCCCCCTCGGGAGAGTTGCTGTGCATTAGGAGTTAAGGAGCACCACTGAAAACAAGTCGACATGGTCTACAGCATCCCCCGCCAATCGTGCGCTTCTTATTTTCGAACTCGATCAAGGTCTTTATGGTCTGAAGCTACACACCAAATTTGGTTACTGTATCTGCAGTAGTTCCTGAGTAAAGCTGTCCCCTTCATCTCAGACGGACGGACGGACGGACAGACAGACAGAAGGACGCACGGATGGTCAAACCTTTATCCCCCTCCAACTTCGTGTTGGCGGGGGATAATTAATGCTGAACATGTCGAAATGGTTGAAGCAATGTGTCAAGAATGAATTCAACAATCGCACTTTTAAACACTTAATTTGCAGAGTGCAGTGATATTACAGGGACACCATCTTGTTCTGCATCAGAGGCTGGGAAAATGTTCACGCTACGTACCAATCAGATAGGTCAGGAACAAGTTGTGGACTTGCTGCCCAATCCAGGCCACTACAAGCAAACTGCTGATCACCGACAGGAAGTACTGAGAAGAGAGAACACAGGAAGTTACACATACATGATACCACAAAGTCCCTGTGATGAGAAAAAAGGAAGTAGAAATGCATGCCGCTGCTGTGAAACAGGAAGCCAAAACTGAATTAATAGTGCATTTCATTAGTAAGAGGAGAAGGGATAGATTTTGAAGGTTCCATTCTCTTCAGTTAGAGACTGACACCAGGGCAATGTCCGAAATCAATCACTACTCACTACACAGTGCACTCTAGTGTTGTCCGAAGTGTTAGTAAGAATAGTTATCCCCTATTGCATCCCACAATGAACTTATTGCATCCCACAACCCACTGCGAAATGCAATACTTCCCATCACCGGGTAGTGTCCGAAAGCGTTTCTTCCTTTCGCCCATGAGCTCACTATATAGTCACCTACGTATGAGTTCCCTTTATAGAGAGTAGGGAATAGTGAATGAGTGAGTGATTTTGGACACAGCCCTCCTTAGATCAGCAAGCAGCACTTCTACCCATCATGTGATCAGAAGCCTCTGAAGAGGTCCATGCATTCCATTTCCAAGGCTGTTGAGTAATTTGATGCATCATGGCATGGAAAATTACAGATTAATTCAGCATACTTCATCGAGCATGACTCATCTGGAGTTTCTTGGTATCATGTTTCGAAAGCTGCAGTGCAGGGGGGGTCCTTTCTACCTACACCTACAAGTATCTGCTTTCTGTCAAATGCCACCCAAACCCTGGGGCCTTTATTTCTAATATAATGCCCAGAACATTATCGACATGTAATAACGTCCCTACACAGCAAAAACCACACATTTTAAGTATTATCAGAAAGACCCCTATTGTTTTTTTTCAGAAAAAAAATCAACTAATTGGTGAGACAGTTTCACCAATTTCAAGATTAGATTTAGTCAGTATGCATGGCTTACAGGATACCCCCACAACAACAAGTAGTCGGGCAGTACCACAGTCAATAGACCTTCCAGCAAGAACAAAATTTTTCAAAATCGGATGAGTAGGTTATGAGATCTAGGTCCGGACGCACAGACGCACGCACACACACACACAGACACACGCACAGACACACGCACGCACGCATACACGGACGGACAAAGCAAATCCAGTATACCCCCCTAAACTTCATTGCGGGGGGTATAATAAGCCACTAGCAGGCCAACCAAAGAAAATGGCCAAGCTGTGAAAAAAGTTTGTCAGATGTCTACCTTTTTCAAAGAACCAGCAAAAATGTGGTTCGTCTCTGGGTTTGCTACAGGCAGTGTGACTTTGAGTTGGTTTCTGGTGAAAATGTATCAACTTCAAAGTGTGGTGGTGCAAAGTTTAGCGGGAATGTGGCATGTTTTCAAATTTGTGTTGCTGGTTATTTGAAAAAAAGGAGACATCTGACCAACATTTTTTACACCTTGGCCATTTTCTTTTGTTAGGCCTGATTAGGGCAAGAAATTCATTTGGTCAGCAAAAACTAACTTGAAACAAGCAAGTCATGAAAAGTCACGTGCAAATTAAGCCTCATGAGGGCAAACTTTTTGGAGAATAAAATGCGCAATTTAAGGTCTGCAGTGCATGAGAGGTATAGATCACGGCCAGAAAAATGACAGAATGCAACAGCCTTTGTAAAAATGTTCAATTAAGCTGCAAAGGGAACTGTTGCCAGTCGCTAAACCTGCATGGCGACATGGCTCCAGGTAACAGCCTAAGCTTCACTACAGCAGAAGTAGCAGGTGTTCCTCAGGAGCGGCGCAAGAAGGCGTGTCGCTATGGCAACAAGAGTAGCCGTGTCGTGGAGGAAAAGGTGAGATTACCATTTTGGGCTTCTCCTCCTTGAGAGCGAAGAGGCGTTTCCACCAGCTGCCCACACCGTGCTGGGACTTCACCAGGTTCCCACAGATCTCATGGAAGCGCTGCTGCTGCTCTGTGGTCCTGTGGATAAATAACAGCACCACAACCCGTGTAAATCCTTGTATCTCATGACTCCAACACCGGAACACATCTAAATCATTATCTTAAGATGAAAACAGCAGGACAGATTTAACACCTTAGCACAGATATAGATGCTGGTGTCCATAAATTCCAAACTTTAATTCCAAATAATTCTGTGATCGAATTTCCAAATATCTTGCTTCACTCAAATAATTTTCCAGAGGCTCTGGGACACAAATTCTGAGTTATAAATCCTAAATAGGCTTTTTGCATAACAGAAAAAAATTGGCATTATTTCTATTTTGCGCAGAGGGGTTAAAAACATCTTGTGACTAAAACATAACTGCAACTAATTTGAATAACCACATTCAGGCACAAATCCAGCACCAACATATTTCAATTAGCAAACCTAAAGACAGAAATAAAAAGAAAAATTTAAATAAGAGGACATTAAAAACTGCACCAGCCACTCATTTAGTCAAAAGAACTGGTTACAGAGCTGTAGACAAGGATGGTGGGTTGCTTGTTTTTTTTTTCTTTTTTTTTTCCTCCCCCAAACCTACAAAAAACACTCTCCTGCATCGTCATGGAGAGACCAAGAACGTGCCAATTAAAAATAACAAGTGAAGTTGTGTCGGCGTACGGCGGTGAGAGCAGATGAAGGAGACTGCTGAGTCAGTGCTGATCAGAGTGAGAAAGGAGATGCTGTCCTGTCACCTGATAGGGCTGCAGTTTCTGAGGGGAGACCAGGCCCCTGAGCCAGCAGCCAAGAGTGAAACCTAAATGTCAGGCAGTTTGCTGGCTGAACTCTGGCCTACAACCAAGGACAGACACAGTGGGAGCGCATTCGCCTGAATCAAATGATGTTTCCATTGAGACAGACTCAAAGTCAACAAGAAAAGACTGAAAACGACAAGATTATCATGAAGTAGGGCTGCAACTAATGAGTATTTTCTCTGATGGTTAATCTGTTGATTGTTTTCTTGGTAAATTGATTTGTAATTCGGTCAATAAAATGACGAAGAAACGTCAATCAGTGTTACACACAGCCCAAGATGAAGCTCAAAAATGTCTTCTCACCAGCCCAAAGAAATTCAGTTCACCATCAGAAGTGAAGAAGCCAGAAAATATTATCATTTAAGAGGCCGGAAACAGAATTTTTTTTTCTTTCTTTCTATGAGAGTTCCACAGAAGTGGAGGTGTCACCTGCAAAGCTATTCAGAAATTTTATGTAACAATCATTTCAATAGCAGCCACACCAAGTGAATAAAAGTGAATAAGACCGAGAGCACTTTGCAGTAAGTAATCGGAATTAGTTTCATTTGAATCCATTCATTCTCTTTTTATAGTCCAGCAACTATCAACCAATCACAAGCCAGCAGCCCAGTTCAATAGGAGCATATCTGTCAATGAGACCTTGGTAGCAAGTAAACAAAGTAAGATTTATTTAACTCTGATCATTCTTTCAATACTTACTGTCCAGAAACCAAGGCTATGCAGACGTGTGACGATGAAAAGCCAATTGTCAACTTGCTTCGCAGCCACAGGCAACAGAAATACTCCAATAGATTATCAAAAAAATTTGATCATTAATTTAATAGTTGACAACTAATCAATCGTTCAACTAATCGTTGAAGCTCAGCTATAACGCTGATGAACCACCAGACTTCTTTGAACTGACGTGGCAATGAGCCGAGAGGCAGCAAGAAGCAGGAAAAATGCAAGAAAAAGAACCATCTGTAGAACCAATTGAACCATCAACGGTCGACTCGAAGTAGAAATAACCGGCCCAACAAAAGGCTTCGATGAAAAATGCCTCTGAGCAACTTGGCATTTGAGCTGACAGCCCGGAGCCAACCTGGGAAAGGCTGCTAGTCAACCAATCTCCACACCCCCCTTACCCGAATGAGTTCACACTGGGGAGTGCTGCAGTTGCAATCTTTCCCCAACGGGATACTCACCATTTGTTGGAACCAAACACTCTGGGGGCGAGGGTGGGCACCAAGTAATCCGCCAGGCAGAGGAGCATCACAGCGCACGACACCCCGGTGAGCACCGAAGGGTCCAGGTAATAAATCAACCTGGGAGACAGGGAGAAAGAGAAGATATCAGACCAGAGACTTTGACATGAACTAGGAATGGTCAATTAGACCAGTAATTCAGGAAAGACACTTAAATCCACTGGTTGAAAAACTACCATAATGACATATGGGCAGGTTCATCATTCTTCAGGGTAAGGGAGAGAGATGAACTAAAGGGCTCACGGTTAAAAAGGGACAAAAACTGGACAATGTCTACACAGAATTCCAGTAGGATGAGGGGCCCAGAGCAGTAGTCTTTCAAGGGCCTAGAATAAGGGTTGCAGCAATTAGAACTGTTTACGACTGCAGATGTATGCTGGCTCAGTGCGGAGATAATGCAGCATTTGCGTCTCCTGAAACATTTTTTTTTCTTGCCTCCATTACGACATCATTTAGACCGGCTCCAATTTCAGAGGTGAAATATAAAAATCAATGTGGTTCAATTCTAGCTCTGCAACTAGGACCCGTTCACACGCTAAATTCTGAGAGTACAATGTAGGGTAAACAGGATTCACCACACAATGTGTGTATTGGCTATCGCCCAAATTAAGATGCCAAAAAAATCCTGTGAGATAGCCGACAAGGAATTTCACGCAGCTAGAATAGGCACGGGCATAGCTCCAGAAGTCAACGATCACAAATATGCTTGACTAAACGTGCTCAACTAAGACTTACTTTGAGCACCAGTACAAAATGCTGAGCAAGCGCCTGCCCAAGGCCTGCAAATACAGTTCTGAGAAAACTCGTAACAGGTATCCAACAGTAGTCACGTGTCAAAAAAGATGTAGTGAAAAAACATGTTATGGATGTTACCTGGCAGGAGTCCACATACAGCAAGTTCACACAAAGCCCAAGTTCCATGCCTCTAACCATGACAAAATCAATATGAATTCTGGTTATGTTGTGCATTAGCCAGGATGAAACATTAGCACTTTTAAATAGCAGCCAGCTACCCATGCCCGCTGCTGGCTAGCTTCCTTAGCTAGCAGTAGTTAGCCAAGTTACTGTTCAAGTAAACAATTATTTAACACTAATGTTACCATCAGCAAAGTTTTACAAGCGTACAGACTGCCAAATCTGTCTGATTAGTGGACAGTTACACTTATTTCATGTGAGAGCCAGAAAACACACCCACACTATGAGCTGATCCATGCGTGAACCTCACTTACTGTGCATGCAAAGCATGGGCCAAGACATGCACTGCTACGGCCTACAAAACTACGCCCATCCCGGTGAAGCACAAAGTTTTTTCACAGCCCATCTAACAGAGAGGAGAGCAGTAACGTGGGGGGCAGAGGAGGAGCTTATTTCCAGGCTGACACAGAAATTTAAAAAACAAAAACCAGGCAAAGACAGCGCAGGAGCAGGAGAACAGGCATGTGAGTCTGCCAGAGCTGCTGAGGTCACATGAATTATTAATGAAACAACATCCTGAACACCTGACAGACGGGGGGAGGGCGCAATTGAACCTGAAATGGTGCCGCAGGTATGGTGATTAAAAGGGTGGCATTCAGTGAATGAACTAAGCGTTCAGAACATGCAAATTCGGCAGCAGCTTTGAGCAAGCTAAACGACCAGAAGAAAAGGCCGCAGGAGCTAATTAACTTGGCAAATCAAGCAGGTGTCAAGATTTATGTAAGTGAGGTGAGAAGATGAGTGTGCGCACATGTGGTGAACTAACAGGTAAACTGCTTCATGGCAAGCACTTAGAGTAGACTAGTGATGAATGTAGTGCAAATGAGCAGGCGAATGACAAGGTACACTCACATGAACAGCAGGGTCGTGGCACCAACCAGGACTGCCGGGAACCAGGGTTTCTCCCAACGCAGAACCCGATCTCCAGCCAGGATAACCTCGCCCCAGCCCTGCAACTGTTCCTCCAGCTGCGCCGTCTCCTGGGCCTGCAAGAGGACAAAAATCACTCTTGGTGACACCTTTTCCCAGCCAACTAATCAAGCAGGGGGGGTGAGTAACAGTATTGTAAAAAACCAAATTACAGACAGGCAGAATTGTGAAGTTCAACACCAAAGAGCTTTTTGTGTCTACTCATGCTCCATATTTGGGCTAGTTACTGCATAAGGATCTGAACTCATCCTGGAAGAATAAAGCAGGCTTCTGCCTGTAGCAGAAAAAAAAAATATTAAGAAACTAACTGTCAAGTTTTGACAAACAATTACCCAGAGAATGATAAATTACCACTAAGTCCACTTGGGCAAACATTTGTCAAAATAATAAATAAATACATACTTGTATACAAAGGGCACCATGTTTTGGCAGCTATAGAGAATGTTCTGGAAAGCGTTTCTATCCGCTTCTCGACTGAAATGGGTGACTGAAAATTTATCAAATCATCAATTGCCAAAACAAGGACCAGAAAAGATGCTATCTTCATTCTTTCTTTCTTTCATTAATCAGCTTCCAGCAATCCGTTACCACTGAATTTATCACCTTCTTGTAACTGAAACAAATAATGAGAAAGTGACTTTATTATTCAGGAATCCTCGGGTTAAACTTAAATCTGCAAGAAGGTCTACCGTGGTTAAGTGCACTTTTGCATGTAAACAAAGTATATGCGGAAATCCTCTACATCTTTTAAACGACCGAGACGCGGTTACCTTTAAAAAAGGGAGGTGGGGTGATTTTACAAGTTGTTCGCCACCCCTAGTTAAGGATATCTACCTTTACCATTTATTAGGCTAAACGATACGGTCAACTTTAGGGTTAGAATTAAGTGGGGAACAAATTGCTCCGAAGGGAGAAGGTCAATGTATGAGCGCACAAAAGATTTCTTACTGCGCTAGGCACAGGATATTAATGAACACGAGTCCATCCGTACATTTTCAGCTGAGAGGTGATTCCCAGAGAGGAACGCCGACCGCACATTTCGTTTCTTCGCAGGGGCACTGATTCAGCCATGAGTAAGCGGGATCATATACCGCGGATTGTTCAAACAGGAATTACATACTTTTGTTCCGGGATAGACAGATATACTGACACCGAAATGATCAGATCAGTAGCAAGTCCCGCAGCCCGTTTTGCATGGGCACCGTGAAACATTATGACCTGCTGCTAACGACGGTAAACTTCAGCTAAAGAAGCTTATGAATGTGAACGTTTGCGCCCAGGGTACGTTGGCCTACAATTTAGGACAAGATGTCTGGCAACACAGCATTTGCATTAAACGCTGATGTTAACTGTAGCCTTCCACGCCTTACTTACATGGTGCCGTTAGCTAACGGAATCGCGTTACAAGATACCCACAACTTATCCAGTCTAAAGCAGCTTTCACACCGGACGAGAAACGAATTTTTCGCAGGGCAGATTACATTCAAAGTCAATGCAAAGCGGTTGTGCGAAAAATTCGTTTCGCGAACGGTGTGAAAGCAGCTTAGTACATCAATTAGCTAAATGTTAACATCACATGAATTGAACGGTCCAAATTACACACTGCGCAGGATCGCTGTAAAGAACGACAAATGTTAGCCAGCAGCAACATTGTCCTGCGTCATCACTATTAAGTTGGCTAATTCAGCTAGGAAGCTATATGGAGCCATACCGCAGTTAAACAACGACAGGCAAGGGACATCATAGACGGGGACTGTTCATGGCCATCGCTAACATCCAAGAACACGCTAACTAGGCAACCCTCAATACAACACAACAACTGCGAGCTGCTCAGCCTACTTCCAAATTATATCTAGCTGGCTATGGCGCCACATGTGGTCTACAAATGTCAAGGTATAACCCAGCTATTAGCAAGCTGCCGAATATAGCCAGCTAAACTAGCTAACGTTAATGAGCTAACTTTTCAAGTAACACCAATCCAACGCTTACTAGCATACTAAGCTAATAAGCCAACTCGCTAATGTTAGCTACTCAGTGTATTTAAGTTTTGAACATCATTCGTGAGTTGGGTCCTATCCGTGAAAGTATAGCTAATACGCCAAGGAAACTAGTTATTAAATAATGGCATTATTAAAACACGCTAGTTAGTGAATGCAAATGTTAGCAAGCAATCAATTCATAACCAGCCAAACCCACTGCTGTTATCACCGAGCTAGCAAGCGAAGTTGAACCGAACTAGCCAGCTAGTGATCGCTGCCGTAGTCAAGTAATTTATCGTCAACCTTATCCCTTTAGCTAGCGAGTCATCAGTTAATTCAGTGTTAACTAATGATGATACTTACATACAGATTCGTGCTCTTATTGTCGCCTTCCGCCATAGCTGTGGATCTGTTTTGTCCCTTTTCTCTTTCCCAGTTTTACAATGACCCTTGATATCAGCGACACAC
This sequence comes from Gymnothorax reevesii, assembly GCA_029721435.1. Classification (NCBI taxonomy): domain Eukaryota; kingdom Metazoa; phylum Chordata; class Actinopteri; order Anguilliformes; family Muraenidae; genus Gymnothorax; species Gymnothorax reevesii. The sequence goes on from CM056584.1 coordinate 34,645,210, forward strand.
CTCCTCGCTGTCCGACTTCGATGCTCACAGTTTACGCACTGTGTTTACAGAAGTGAAAGATCAGCTACCAGGCTGCATTTCTCTTCGATCATATAATACGCTAGTCGTTGATTGGTCGAAGGTATAGGGTTGCCCAATCATGAGAGAGAGAGAGAGACATGACGCTCCCTCCGAGCTAATATAATTGCATTCTGGAAGTAGTAGTTTCATAGCCAAAGTTCGCACATAAGAAAAGAGGGTAATCTACTGTTCACAGCTACAAAAATTTTGACACTGTTATTGTAACGCAGGGATGTAACTTACCCCACAATACATTTAGTGTTTATTGTACGTGATTTTTTTATTTATTAAAATCCAATACTGCTTCTTCGCTGATAAACCAGAATTTGGTTTGAGAATATGTCCACTAGAATTAGGCTAATCTTAAATCATGCCCTGCATCAGAAGAATGTTCCTCCACCTGGAATTAGGTCATTTTATCAAACGTAAAAAACAATTTTTTTATTTGAATTTGTGCTATTTTTAATGATGTATTGCAACAAGAAATTATTCATTCATTCATTTTGAAAAAAAAATGGATGGTGTTCTTTTTCATTACGGGTAAAGGACAATTAAATACCGCAAATAATGATACATTTGACTCATATTACCTTGCATTGTCGTGAAAACGTATTTGCCTCCTACCCGACCGCTTCCATTATTGCATATTTGTCACACTCAAATATTTCAAATCAAACGCGTTTATTAGTAGATAAAGACAATATGCACTCAAAATGCAGTGTTTTTTTTTTTTTTTTTTCTTGAGTTTCAGGATGAAGTGGATCCAGACAAAACATTCTGACAACGGAAAACTTCTCTATTCGAGGGAAGGAAATACTCCACACAGGAGTTCCCTTCCTGATTGGCTACAAAACATAAAGAATACTTGTATTACGCATGGACAGAGAGCAGTTACAGTGGTCCCAGAAAGATGTATTGTACAAACAAAAATTTAAAGCAACCATTCATAATCAGGTTCTCCCGGTTGCTCAGGCTACTTTCCTTTATGATTTCTCCTAAGAAATCCCGACTATTAAAGGGGCAATTCGCAGATTATGAAACCAAATATGCGTAGTTTCAAATTGTAGGCTTTGCATAAATACTGTAAGTCACACACAAACTGCGTACATTTTCTGACAGCAGCTTGAGATATCCAAAAATTTTTCATCCTCATCCCTTCTCTTTCCATTGACTGTAAAGACAACAACTACCAAAATGCATTGCGCTAGTCACCACTGCAAAAATGCACTCAACTCCAAGTGGATCGATTACCAATAGCTGTCACACATAGCATTGCATTGGCGTATCATTCAATATATTGCAAAAAGGACTGGTAGTAATGGCAATGCAGACAGTTCCTTCCGTGCTCAGGTAAACGGGCTATAAAAAACGCCGAGGCAAGACGCGTAATTTTTCACTCAGAGAAGGAGAGAATCAACAGGGAGGAAGACTAGTGTCTCGTGATGTCTATGCGTAACAGATTTCAGGCGGGATAATAAAAAGGATATGCGATCAAGTATTAAAATGATTACTTCATTCCTCCACTTACAAAATGCGCTGTCATTTCTAAACAGTTCATCTGTCATCAAAATGAATGAAAACACCCTGAAATTTAAAGTTGACTGGCTGCACGCGTCACAGTCATTGTATCCTTTCAAAGTGCTGGAGACAGACAGAACCAATATAAAAATGTGAATTACTGCATGTACAACCCCATTTCCAAAAATGTTGGGAAACTTCATAAAATGTAAATAAAAGCAGCATGCAATGATTTTCAAATCATTTGAACTGTATATTTATTTGAAAATAGTACAATGACAACATATCAGATGTTAAAACAGAGATATTTTAGTGTTTTTGGAACATATACACTCATTTTGAATTTGATGCCAGCAATACGTTTAAAAAAAATTGGCGGAGGGGCATGTTTACCACTGTGTTGCATCAGGTCTTCCTCAATCAACACTCTATAAGCGTTTGGGAACTAAGGAAAGCAGAATGTTTTCCCATACTTGCTTTATATAGGATTTTTGTTTCAAAATCCACCAAATGTTGTCAGTGGGTGACAGGTCTGGACTGTATGCAGACCAATTTAGCACCCAGACGCTTTTAATACTGAGACATGATGTAAAACGCGCAGAGTATTGTGCTTGGCATGGAATTGCTGAAATGAGCAAAGCCTCCCTTAAAAAAGGCATATGGATTGCCATAAATGTTGCACCAAAACCTGTTCATATTGTTCACCATCAAAGGTGTCTTCATGGATGTGCAAGTCACCCATGCCATGTGCAATAATGCACCCCCATACTATCATGAATGCTGGCTTTTGAATTGTTTGCTGATAACAAGATGGACGGCCCCTCTACTCTTTAGCCCAGAGGATGTAGCATCCATGATTCCCAAAAAAAAATTCACATTTTGATTGTCCAAACCACATTGCAGTTTTCCACTTCATCTCAGTGCATTTTAAGTGAGCTCAAGCCAAGAGAAGAAGGTAGTATTTCTGTATCTTGTTTATATATGGTTTAATCTATATCATGCAGAGTTTTAACTTGCATTTGTGGATTCAGTGAGAAACTGTTTTTACTGACAGTGGTTTTCACAAGTGTTCCAAAGTCCATGCTGTGATTTTCACATCAGAGTCTTGTTTGTTTCTAATGGAGTGATGCCTGAGGACCTGAAAATCACAGCCATTCCAAATCTGAGTTTGGCCTTGTCTCATGTGCGCAGAGATTTTTCTGGATTCTTGGAATCTTTTAATGATATTCTGTACCATAGGGGATATAATCTCCAAATTCTTTGCTATTTTAAGTTGGAAACATTATTGCTAAATTGTTGAGCTATTTCTCAATACAGTCTTTAATAGAGTGGTTAAGCCCTCAGCATATTTATTTATCAAAGACTTTTTATACGTATTCATATTACTGACTTGTTGCTAAATAATCTAATTAGCTATGAGATGTTCACCCAGTTGTCTATTTTTTAGCATCATGCATCTTTTCCAGTCTTTTATTATCCTGTCCCAACTTTTTAGAAACATGTTCCTCTCATCAAATTCAAAATGAGGAGATAGTTTTTAAAAAACATAATGTATCAGTTTCAACATCTGATATATTGCCTCTGAAGTACTTTCAGATATAATGCAGCATAATGCATTATATATATGCATTAATGCAGCATAATCGTGGCTGGAATGCAAACCAGCATAGACGGGGGTGCCCCAGGACCGAGACTGAGAACCTCTGGTATAGAGAATGGCTGGATGTATTATTGGCCACTTACACATATTGCACTGCACATGCTGCATACAGCCTATGGCCTCTTAATGCAATATAACAGGGCTACCCAAATATACCTCAGGACCTCAAATATAAATCCAGCCCGGTCAATTAAGTGAACAATTGGCCAGACTGTGATCACACCACGCTCCCAGGAAAAGGGAAGGTGGAAAACCAATAGTTCTTGGCCCTTGACAGCTGTGATTTGGGGAGCCCTGCAATGCAAGTTTGACAGTAGGCAACAACTCTGCAATTTCACTTTACACCATGAGATGGCAGTATAATTCAATAGACAAATTAAGTGTCATTAAGTGAAAGGAAAATTGAGCTTTTTGACAACGAACACTGCAAGGACAGTCAGTAGAAAATGAAGGATGGCTATAAAAAAAATTGAATCCCCACTGTTAAATATACTGGAGTTTCTATGATTTTGTGGGGCCTTTTTTCTCCCCCAAAAGCCACGCAGTTTGCAAAATAACAGGACATTAAATATGGCTGCCATTTGCCAAAAAACCAAAACTGGGTCATCAGTTGATCTCTCTCAAACAAGGATCTAAAAATAAAATAAATAAAAATAGTCAACTGAGCTCATAATCAATCTTTTACCATGGGTATTTTAGTCCCTCTGAAAACTGGCGGGGAGAGCAGCGCCCAAGAGAGGACTAGAGACCCGAGGAGATTCAGTGCTGAAAGCTTTTTAAAGTATTGAATGTTGGTTTGCCAATAGGGCATGAGGTTTTATAAACCTACAAAACCCAGAGAGCCAAACGTGGGTCAGTCAAATGCAGCTGCTGTATTCAAACCTGTGGAACATAAAGCCCATTTAAAATTCTAGTGGAGACCCAAAAGTTTCCAACAATCTCAATTTTCTCCTGCTGAATTAAAGGGAAATATATATATTGTGAGGCATCGTTCAGGAACCAGTCGCGAGAACACAGGATTGTAGGTAAGGTGATTTTATTTAGCGGGGGGGTAACCAAAAAGTACAGAGTCCACAATCCAAAAGTCACAATCCAGGAGGGCAGAATCAAAGTTGAAAACCAGGGCAGCAAACACAGTACTCGTGGTCCGGCAAAAACAGGTTTGGTACACAGGCACAGGTTTGTCAGGGAAGCAAAAATCAAAAACCAGAGGGCGTAATCCAAACCTTACCAGGGCAGCAATCACAAAAATCGTAGTTGGGCAAAAAAGGCTTCATAAACACAGATGCAAAAGTAATCCAAAAATGCAGAGCAAAAATCAAAAGTCGGACGGTCCAGTCAGAAGAGTAACACAATGAGTACAAGGCAGATACAATAGCCGCACAGGTAAACACGAGACACGTTCTGACAAGGAAGTGCTGTGAAGAGTTACCTAATATACACTCCTGGAAAATAATATGATACATAGAACACAGGTGCAGGAAATGAGACTGATTACAAAGGAGGGAACAAGAGGGAGAACCTAATCACATGAAATAAGCAAAAGCCAAAACGCGGACTGGGATCACGACATAATCCTATAGACAGACATGCGGCTCCGGTCAAGGTGTTCTAACGTGCAAAGATAATGAGAGAAAGGACAGCATGAGCAGGTGTGGAGAATCTACAGAAATGCAGAAGAGAAGATTAGGGAGAGACAAGAGGCGGAGACTAGAACAGGGCGAGTGCTGAGAGCTTGTTAATCAATTAGTAACTGCAGCTATACAATCCCTAGTGCTTGTTAGTAAGTTAGTATTATATACAATATTAGTTTGTGTTAGTAACTCTAGCAAAAACAATAAACTGTTAGTATTGGTAAGTAAAATAGAAAAGTAAGGCGAAGGAAGTCAACGAGATTGGAAGGAATGGTTGACATCCAGAAACCATTAAATCACCCGAAGAGTGGCACGCAATACCGGGGCTGTGAGCAATGACAAGACAAGAGACCAGACAGGGGGAGACAAAGTGCAATGCATGGTAGAAAGCAAAAAACATGGACGGAATGAAACTATGATGAAATGTAAAACATGAAAAGACTAAACTAAGACAATACATGAACAAATCTAGGTTACCAAATCACAATACACATATCAAAAAATAGTCAGACATAGCAGAAATCCAAAACCAAAACAGACAGAGCATCAAAACAAAGCAAGGCAAATCAGAATCATAACAAATATATCTATATATTTTTCCATTCTGTGTAATACAGTGGTCAAAAAGTTATGATATAACTTTAGTGAAATGCAGCAACCAGCAGATGCAGAATATGTGTGACATTTTTCCATAATATGCAAAAAAAAAAAATGCCCTGACTGACATTGAACCTAATTAAGCAAAAATTTATGCGAAAACCTGGAGTTTAAGTGTTAAAAAAATATATTAACTCTGGATTAATTAATAACAAAATCAGTTTAATTGAAGACTGGATTTGTTTTAGCATGAAGTTGGGCAAACTTGGTTTGCTTGGTTTTAACTGCCGATGTTCTCATCCACAAATCTACAATCAAGCAACCAATATATCAGTGAATACAGAATAGATAAAAGCATTTTTTATATAAATAAATTTGTTCTGGAAAAAGGCCATAGATCCCAGCTATTCCCTTTTACATCTACGCTGTTATGAACTGGCACCTTTTCTGCCGGTCATTTTTTTTTTTTTGTAATTTTACAATAAGTTTACGACAGAGTTTCGTGCATGTTAACTGTAAACCACAGTTAAATGTGAACATGACTCAGCCTAATCCATCCATTATCTATCCGCCTTTTCCTCTTCAGAGTCATGGGGTTGCTGGGCTGAGTTGCTAATTAACCAAACATCCAGGTTTTTTGGCTGTTGGAAAATACTAGAGTGCCCACAAGAACTCAAGGAGAAATGGCTCAGGAAGTAGAGCAAGTGTCCTTGGAATCAGACGGTTCCTGATTTGAAGTGTCCTTCAGCAAGACACTGAAGGCTGCACTGCTCCTGATGCAAGGCTGGCGCCTTGCATGACAGCCGCTGCCATCAGGGTGAATGTGAGGCGAAATTGTTAACCACATTGTGCCATATGACTACGTAAAAAAACGCAATATAAATGCAGTCCATTTACCATGTAAACGCCACACGGAAGGCTCAAGGCTGGATTCAACCCCAAAACCTTCTTGAACGTTTTGGGGCTGTATCCAGCTTTTAGCCTTTGTGCTGTCCCCATCGTGATATAACTGGATCATTGCCAAATGATTGGTCAATGAGAACAAAGTAACAGTGTCACATGATGTTGAGAGTACCAAACCTAGAAGTGCTGCATGATCAATGCACAAAACAGCAATTATTTGGGCTTTTTTGGGCTCCCTATTTAAAAATGAATAGCTCTGTCATTTATTTGTGATAGAAAACACAGGCTTTGTTGATCCTCAAGATAACACTTACAATGATTAATAATGTTAATATCAATAAAAACAGAAAATTAATAACAGAACTGCGTTACCCAGGGATATATATTTTTTAAAAAAACATCAGGAGTGAGAGAGCTTATAAAAGTAATAGCTCCATTGGGGAGCAGCACATTGAAAGAGCTGGACTAAGATTGTGTGTGGAGACAGCTGCAAGAAGGGTAAATTAATGTGAAGATTTTTGGGAATTAGCGTAGTCAGCCTCGTGGGGGTGTGGACAGGCATTCAGAGCTCAACATTAAAGCAGTTTTTCCTCAGGCAGGGGCCTGTGTATCCCTCCCCAGCTGTGTGTCATGCTGGTGCAGTCACTGGGTCCACACAGATTTACATCACACTCATGTAACTTCCACAAGTATTCAAGTGCTACAATGCTGCACATATGCAAGCTTTGGCATTGTTAAAATGTTATATACACTCAGCAGTATTATAGTGTTACTTACGCAATTTCATTGAATGGCAGAGTTTCTCTGTGTGGCTCTGATGAGGTGTGTGTGGGGGGCACACAGACATAGCCATTCAAGTTGGAGTCAAAGGTAAGGAAGAGGTTTGCCAAAATGATGACGTCTCACAGCTGATTTGTGTCTCACAGGAGAAAGATAGCACAAAAGGCCTGAGAGACATGCATACGGACAGGCAAACAGCTGCACCTCCAGCTGGTGCGCAGGGGTTTGGATAGGTCATGAAAAACATCTGCATGTGTGCCCCAGTGATCATAACAGAGCCTGTGTGCTGCAGCACTGCTAGGAGACGCAGGGGATGATACACTGCTGACTCTACCCAAGCCTCACCGAATTGTGGGTGGGATTCTGCGCCACCTCATTTATTCATGTCATGTCTGAATCAGGTAAATAAAATGGTAGACTCACACACCCTCTGATCATTTTAATCGCCCGTAAGCTCCTGTCACCCTGGGCGAGTTTTGGACAGCTTGACCATACCAATATGGATATTTTTCTGAAAAGATATTTTCCCCACGCATTTAAAGAAAAATGTTCAAAAGACTTTGCTTCACAAAATATATTTAGAATGCTAAAACGACTACAAATGTTATAATCACGCATGCTGGGCCAGTAGGTGGCAATGAAGTCTATATTGTCTCACATCTAATACCGGTGCAGAGCATTACCTAAAGCAACAGTAGGCAGGCGCAAAATGGGTTGTGACGTCATTGTTTCCAAAAGCTCCATTTTACATGTCCAACGTCGATACACAGAAACCAAGTTTTTAAAATCTCCACTTTAGTAGGCGTTGAAAAAAAATCTCCGTTTGCATTTGGACAAAAGGCCGAAAAACACCCAGGAAATGCCAGGTATTCAAAAATATCTGTGTGTCTGTGGACAGGTCCTTAGAATTCTGCTCTCTGTCTTTCATGCCATTTTACAAAATCATTTTTTGTAGAAAGGTTGATTGTGATAATCCATCGTAGATGTTCTGAAATCAATCCAAATATGCTAGATGAGGTATAATTTGGAAACAAGATGTCACCATATATTCTAGCTTTCGACATTCTTATGTCAAACTATCAACCAACATCCTTTCATAGATTTAATGAGCCAGAAAATTTAAACAAACTGTGGCCCAAATTGAAAACACAGAGTGCTTTTGGTTAAAGTTAGCACAAATAGCGAGAGTCCGAATAATGCAAACCACAAACATTCAGAGGTTGTCAGTACTGGGTACTTCACAGTAGCAGAGAAATGAGCTTTAATATTAATTTCAGTATTTAAAGTCCCAGGGAACTTAAATAATCAATTCCACCTTTTATTGGACCAAGGGGTAAAAGAGTATACTGTACATACAGAAGATGACTTTTCCCTAACCTTGCTGAGCAGACGGCCCTGCCTGATTCATTTTCTGAATCCAGCAGGTCCGTCTTGCCAACTACCGTCGTCCAACAATTTCCCGGATAAATTTTTTACGGCCCAATCAGGGGAAAGAGGTGGGAGATGCAGACGTGACATCACCAGGAAGCGACTCTATGTTTGAATTCAATGGCGGCGTGTGAAGCAGTTCCTGTGGATGGGTCAATATCAGCAGTTCACTCAGAAATAGACTATATTTCTCCATTAAAAGAGGAGCAACATCACTAAAAGCTTTTCTGATGGGAAACAATGTTTTTGCTCTTCTCCCGACCGGTTTCGGTAAGAGTTTGATCTACCAACTGGCTCCTCTGGTCGTGAAAAAGATGTGAAGGACTCCAAACCCCATGTGGATTGGTCAGTGATGAGTGTGACGAGAAGAACCATCGTCCAATCAGCAGCCGCAGATTTTTTTTGAAGGTTCCTCCTCTGAAAACTTTTTTGAACGGCTCTTTCCCAGATGGACTAGTGAAATATTTCTGTGGCAGATATATGGAACTGTCTGTCTGGCGTGTCAGGTTAACTTTTCCCTAAAAATGTTTACAAATCAAGTATTCTTTTCCCAGTGGCTGGATTTAAATTGAACACGAACCTTTACATCCCAAGGTTATGTCACAAAGTACTCAAGTAATCCATCAAATTTATTAAGTTAGGAGCTCCACCAATCACAGATTTAATGTAAATAACCCTACCCCACAAGGTTTGTTATGGTCATGCCCATACAGTTTGCAAAAAAGCTTTAATGAGTCTATTCAGCTATTTCATCATTTTATCATATGTATGTAAAAATTCATTTTCTTTTCAAACTTCAGTGGATGCTCCAGACCAACATCAATTTTAAGATATTACATCAATTTTTTTGATTGATATTGCATTGCCAGGGACCTTAATAGAATACAGATGATATTGCAATATTCTTTTCTTCTGGTGAAGTTTTCTTGTTGGCTAGACTGAGGTGATGAAATTTTTACATCAACAGACCCGGCAGTTTGTAAGAAAACAGTTCCTTCCCACTCTCTACACATAAAAACACAGAGAAACACATATGCAGATGGAAACGCATGCTCACACAGGAACACACCCACTGGACTTTTGCACAGCTAATCTCTCCCCGATTTTCCCCCTCTCACTCTCTCACTGTCACTCACAGACATAAAACACGCACACGTGCACACACACACGATCAGTCAGTCTTTCTGTGACTCCGCGATGCGCTGTTGGGACTTGTGCCTGGCCCTGCTCCTCACAGCCCTTCCAGTGAGGTCTATACCATCTACCGACATCAGGATCACCCAGGGTGAGTACGATTTGAAAAACGATATCTCTTTGTCACGAAGCCCTAATTGGAGCTGTGCGAAAACTCATAGCCGCGGATTATCTTTTTCCATCTATGAATACAATAGGCATGTAGGCAGTCACTATGGATACAATGGCTGTATTTTTTAAAATTAATTAATTTTCTTTAATTTGCGTATGTAAAGCACTTTGTGCTACATTTTACTGAATTAAAAGTGCTCTACAAATAAAGTTTTGATTGATTGATTGATTGATAATTCTTAAGAGAAACATCTGATATGGATGAAAGGTTTTGTATTTTAAAGTTACAGGATATCCATTGTTTCATTATGACTTGCTGGACTACAGAGTCAAAACTACCAAAGTGTTACTTTCCAACTACTTACGGTCTGTACGGAATATGTTTTAAATTTAAAAAACCAACACCAACGTGGAGCTTATTATTTTTCCAGCTTATATTGTATTTTTTAATATACTGCAATTCTTTAAAGAAAAGTTGAAAGGGTTTTTGAGCTCAAAGTTTTGAAGACTGAACTTAAGATTCCAGGTCGAACTTTATATTTCCAAATGCAGTTACAGCTTTGATGGGAATCATGATGCATTTCTCGTGACTGTTTCTGGGACAGAAAGAAGGCATGTTATTAGTTTTGGTCATTCTATGACCTTTACTACAGTGCCACCACGAAGCTAAACTTTTCAAAAATTGCAGTAACTTGACATATCTTGCTCATTATCGCATTATTTTTTTTGTGTTCATCCTTGATGCACAGAGGGCGAACCTTATTGTCTTTGTTACCTTACAGCCTTTTCCGATGGGCTATCACCAGGTCAATCTTTATTTTTCCAAATGCAATAACTCAATAAATTTTGATGGGAATCATAACACATAACAAAACACTTGTTTTCATTGTTTCTGGGGCAGAAAGACGGCATGTTAGTGATGCTGGTCACCCTATGACCTTTTCTATACACAGCAAATATGGGAGTGTTAAAAATTCAGCGTCAGTGTTAAATAGAGAGTGTTGGTGTTGTATTAACACCACATTGATTTAAAACAGCACTGCGCGTGGTGCTTTTGTCAAAGTAATGTCGTTAAATCAGGTTGTTGATAATATTGGTGTTAAACCAATCCGGATTGGTGTAGATCAAATCACGTCCTTATGTCTTACGTAGCTCTAAGAGTTCTAGAATGTTTGAGGGGGGTTGAAGGAAAATTTCCAAGTCAGCCATCGCCATTTTTAACAACAAATAGAGTTAAACCAACACAAACTGAGTGTTAAGAATGTAACACTTTCAGAAGAGTTAATTTTACACTGCACAGTGTGGACACAGACACTTTATGGGTGTTGAATTTAACACCGTGGGTGTTAAATCAACACTAGCTAATTTGCTGTGTAGTGCCACAACCAGGCCAAACTTTTATTTTTTTTAAATTTCAGTAACTTCAGTTTTTATGTGACTCCCAGTTCATAAAGGACAAAGCCTATTGTTTTGTGTGACCCCACAAACTTTCCTGTAGCATCACCACTAGGTCAAACGTCGCATTTTCAAATGCAATAACTCAAACCGTTTGGAGGGGAATCACGTCACACTTCTTGCAATCTGTTGTGGTCCAGAAAAATGGCATGCTATTGATTTTGGTCTAACTATTAATACTTTATAAATAGACATTTTTGTCATGTCAAATAACAAAAAAAGTAATAGAATATAGTAAAAGATCTCCATGGTGTAGCTCGTCTGCTTGCATAAATTCATGGGCAGTTGCTGTTCTATATATTCAAACCTTGTCTTTTGCTAAGTGTAACACAGGATACAGTACATATATGCCTAAATATGCTATGTGTGTATCACAGTGAGTAATTCCATTTTAGGAAGTAGGGGGATTAAGTAGTAAATATGCGTAAATATACCTCAACACAGTCATTATCATTTATATGTCATGGCTTTTCAGGTGTCAACTCTTCCTCTTAAGATAGTTTAAGCTTTTTTAATTATTATCATTTTAACTTTTACCAGCTTAAATATGTTTTCACATCATTTTTTAGAGTTTAGGTAGTTTTATGGTCACTCTGTTATTGCAGGCCATATAGCAGCTATTTTAGTTTGAAGGCTTAGACCACCTGAAGTTGATTTGGTAAAAACATCTATTAATGCCCGCTATAGGATGTTAAAGACTATGTATCTCCCGGTGAACATTGCCTGTTTAAGGGTTAAAGTTGCATTTAATCAAGATGTTTTTAGTGTTCAAAACTATAGGCTACATTTACGGGGAAGAGCAGTTGCACAGTCCTTGCCATGATGCCATTATATTTAATTCATTAAATTAACAATGCCTCTTGTGTTGAAGCATTGGTAATTGAATAATTAGGTAAATTGATTATTTGAGCATCATGACAGTTCAACACATGGCATGCATGTAAAATCATTGAAAATACATGCCATGCATCAAACTTTCATGGTCGCAAAATCATTGACGAGCTCCTTATAGTCCAGCTTATGGGTAAGTTGTAAGAGGGCTACAATGTGAGACTGGAAACACAGTAATTATCTATTCTATTCATAAGAAATGAAATATAAACCTTATCTACCATCTTCAGCCGTATTTACTACATAAAATTCTACTTTAAGATGGAGTTTCAAGAAATTTCTGTTACTGCCATCCTTGCAAAAAGTAAAAAATTTGCACATCCGTAAAACGTTGAGGAAAGTGCGGCATGGAGCCACATAAAGTCCAAAAAATAGTGAGAAAAAAGTCACAGTGAGTAATTGCTGACCATGCAGTCTCAAACTGTAGCCTTCTTCAAACTCAAAGCTATGTGATTTCATCAGTAATGGCTCAGCAGCTTTTTGGTATTTGCTAAGAAAATTAATTAAATGAATTACCTGATTCTTAATCGTAAACAAGATCAGAGTTAACCTGCGTTACGGATGCTAATGTCACTGATTGTAGACAGAGTTTTATTTTTACATTTATAGTAAACTACACAAGCAGACCTTAGTTTTACTTTTTAAATGTTTTCTTCCTTGTAACAAGCTGATTGGACACTGAAGCAGAGAAAAAAAAAAAACATTTTGTGAGCGAAGGGAATTCAGCAGCGTCGAGAGACATTGACATTTTATATCACCATTAATGTGGATAAACTTAAGTGTTTTGTTAATCCAGGAAAATTATTTAAAACAGTTTGGGACCAATAGCCACATTTAAGGGCATGTTTTCCGCCTCCACAAATTTTGGTTCACTAGCCGCCACTGGCAAATACATTTAACATGACTTACTTTCAGGGAGTTATATTTGATGCACTCAGTTGTCCTATTTAGTCGGTCAATGGCTGAGTGACTCTCAGTAGGATAATATCCTGTGGATCCAGGAGAAAAAATGGAGCTCAGGATCATCTACGATGAAAAAGCTGGTCACTCTCTCTTTACTCTACCCTTCCTGTCAGCCTTGCCCCTGCAGCTGACTGACCCTGCCCCACCAGTTAACTGCCCTCTCTTCTGGACTGAGTTCGAGGGGCACTGTTACCGCTTCTTCCCCCTGAACTTCACCTGGGCTGAGGCTGACTTGTACTGCGCAGAGTTCTCCAATGGGCTGCGCTCTGCCAAACTCACCTCCATACACAGGTTGGGGCACCAAACCAGATGTACATAATGAATTTCCTCATATTGCAGCAGCATCAATCTTAAATATTTGAATTATCTTAAGCCTGGTAGGTTGCGTGATATAACATTACTATAACTTGTAAAAAGTGTTTGAGTACTAACCGTATGCAATTTTAATCATATGCATGTGTCTGTTCATGTGTGTTTGTCCACATACTTGTTTGTATTTATGTGTGTGTGTGTGTGTGTGTGTGTGTGTGTACCTGAATGTACGGGTCCCTGTCGTACAGCTGGGAGGAGAATGTGTTTGTGTATGACCTGGTAAACAGCCGCATTCCCGGCATCCCTACTGACATATGGATTGGCCTCCATGATCGGCGACAGGTATGATCATCCGTGGTTTACCAGAATTTATTGTGACAAAACACTGTCTTGTTATCATAACAGCGCTAGCAGTGCCCAAGGCTATGAGTCGTTTCAGTATTTTTTCAGTTAGAGAGTTGCCTGTATAGTCTTTCAAAGAACTCAGGATGTGTTTCCAACACATTTCAAGGCCGGACTTTGAGACAGATTCCGAGCTCAATTTAGTTCATTTGGCTGAGGGTACAGTCTTAATGGCAGCTTTACCAGTGTGCTGTGCAGTGGAGAAGAGTGCAGCATTAAACACATGCTCCTAGTGCATGGATGTGAGCCATCCAACCATTGACCTTGGTCTTAAAGTACTCTTCAGTTAGTAAATCTGGTGAAAATTGCCATTATTTCAAATAAATGTTCGAGGAGGTAATTCAATGCGGCTGCTGTGAATGTACTCAGGGCCAATTGAAAACTTTCGTAGGCTGTATTTAATTAGTGGAAGGACCTGGACCCAGATCAGAGAGCTGCAGCTGCAGGATAATGGTCTTTGTTTAGGATTTACATAGCCAGGGGATCCATCCAATCAGGGACCTGAATGATGCACTGCCCGCATGAATGCACAAAGTTCTTTGTTTGGTTTACATAGGAGTCCACAGAGCAAACCTAAAAACCAAAAACCCCAACAGACCAATTCCTCCCCACCCTAAATCCCTATTCACAAAATCTCTCAGGCCCCAATATTCCAATCTCCTTACACCCTGTACCCGCCTGATGCAAGCTGTGATGCCATTCCCCCTGCTTCCTCAGGAGGGCACTATGGAGTGGACAGATGGGTCTCCTTTTGAATACAGTTATTGGGACGGGCACCAGCCAGACGATGGAATTCATCGCATGCCTGAGGAGGAGGACTGTGTGGAGATGTGGTACAGACCAAACAGCGGTAAGACATAGAATGTATATGTGGGATACACACACCCCTAGACAAATTCACACACACTCCTACACATACACACACGTCTCAGGGCAACTGACGGCCTCACCTGTTCTGTACTTTTGCACAAATACCATATATTATTAATTGCTGATTTCCATATTGCACTGGTATTGGCCTGCGGGCCGCCGTATTGGCTAATACAGCAACCCAAAAGCCAATACCAAGGCAATGCACAGATAAGCAATTTATAATATTTTTATTAATTGTTTACGAATGTTGTGCTATCATAACAATATTATGACTATGACTTCTGAAGTACGCGACTTCAAGACTCATTAAAGAGCTAAATGCTAGGTCAGCGACTGTCATCTGCTTCTTTGAAGAGAGCGAATACCACAGTTGCCAATGCTTACTTGTGCACTTGCTGACCTCGGCCAATACAGCTTAAGGTCGGCCTATACAACTCGGCCAATACAGGTCGGCCAATACAAGATATATTGGCAGGCCGTTTTTACTGTATGCGGGCAATAACATACATAACCAATAAATAAAATTTCCTACGTGCGTGCCAGCAGATACACTGTGACAAGTTGTGTTCTGTTGCAGCTCTGCGGTCCTGGAATGATAACAGCTGTGGAAAAGCCTTCCCGTTTGTCTGCAAAATCCCTTCTTTGGAGCATTAGCCTCTTCATACCCCCCCGTACACCCCTTACTGATCCCATCCCATGGTGCGAGGACATTACGCTCCTCTTTGGATATTCTCAATTCTGTCTGGACCTCATTTAACTGCCTCACAACATGCCCTCCAATATCTGGACACTGCTTTGAAGTGGAATCACACTACTGTTATTGAGAGCTGCATGGCTGCATTGAGTTAGACTAAGACCTCTGAGGACACGGTTTCACCTGGTTCATTCAGTGTGTGTGCGTGTGTGTGTGTGTGTGTGTGTGTGTATGTGCCGTCTTGTATAGGTTTACTTGTAAGAACCAATTCTTGAGAATCCAGAATGTTGTGAGGACATTTTAGAGTGTCAGGACATTTTGGGTGGTGCTCAGATACCCCTTTTTCACCGAGCTCGAACTGGTGCTGGTTCGGAGCCAGAGTCTGACTTAGCACCGGTTCTTTCGTTTTCCACAGCCTAAGCACCAGCTCCTTGCTGGTCCAGAGCAAGCACCGATTATGTGGGGCGGAGTTACCAACACAACCAGCGCGGTTGGAGAAGTATTTTGAGCATTCTGCTTGCAGTAAACGTTGGGATGTATAAGCATATGTCTTATATCTGTATGATGCGTTTATATTTCATTTTACTTTCTGCGCCACTTACATCTATAATAAGCATTACAAATATGAGTTAGCTCGCCAGATAGGGTGTTCGCGAATAACTGTTATTGTCATTAGCGAGCTTGAATGTCATTTCAAACCGAAACTACATTAGATCGTTCGATGTTACGAAGCTGGAATGAAATACGACAGTCGCTCGTTTATTTATTACCTGCCTGCTTCCTTGGGAAAAGTAAAGATGAATAGCATGTTCCTATCATTACACCATATTTCTGCACAAGGTTTCTGTATTTTTAACATGGACAGACAACAATGCAAGATACGGTATGTGCCTTATATTGCTGCTTTTTAAATATCTGATCTTAATCCAGTGCAAGATCATAGCAATCTAATCGGCTATATTCCTTTTCCCCTCTAAAAACGATAAAACCTCAATGACGATAATAGTATTTCTAAGCATAGAAACACAAGCATTATTTCAGCTTTACATTTTTATTTGTGGTATCCCGCAGTCCATACTGTATTTCTGTATTGCCGTGAGCGCTGCTGAGAGAGACGCAGATCTTGAGCAACGTTTGTTTTCTCCTGATCTGCTGGTCTTAAATTACAGTGACGTAATCGCGTGGCTCTGATTTGGCTCCTCGGCGATGGAAAACCAAACAGGGTCTCAGGAGGTGTGCGGGTTGAACAAACTAAGCTGTGGCACTAGCACCAGCACCAGGTTCTTTTTGGTGGAAAAGAGGCAAGAGAGGATTAAGGAGGGTAATGGCTAATTAGTTAAAGTTAGGGTTACAGACACAGTTGGGGTTAGGTTAAGGTTAGGGTAAGGGTTAGGCATAATTTGGTTATGGTTAGGGCTTGGGAAGGGCTGTACAGAATTAATGTGAGTCACGTGTGTGTGTGTGTGTGTGCGTGTGCGTGCGCGCATGTGTGTATCTGTGTGGTCTGATTGTTGATATTCTGAATTGTATAATGTCTTGATTAAGTTCTTTCAGCATTTAATTTCCTGTGATACCTTGCGGACATTGCTTTTGTTCACCAATATTAAACATGATGATCAAATGACCCCATAACATATATATACATATCTATGCATAATATTATAGTGGTATGTCTCATGATTTTTTCGGAGTTCTTTATGTTTCTTTCTCAAGGAACCCAGGCATGGGATTTATTTTTACCTCTGCTAAATTATCAGCGAATGGCCAATGGGAGAGGCCTTTAAAGGGTCAAAGAGGATTGGCAGGATTTTGTACTCTTTTTTCAAAATCCGCATGGTCTAACAACATCCAGATCACAGAGCTTTGAGGTTATCCTGTGAAGCGAAGAGTGAAGAGATTAATGTTTGTGTCTCGTCTGAAGCCTGCGTCGGTGTCTGATTCTTGGATACCTTAGGGTTGGAGGTCACCCAGTGCCATCCTGTTTGCCTCTTTAGAATTAGTCATTCAAAACTTTCAGCGAGTCAGCCTGAAGTCAGCTTAAAGTGCTGTCATGGGAGAATACATATTTCGTTAGATGTCCACATGAGCTATTTGTCCAGGAGTCGATAGATACAGGTTTGAATACCCAACCCTGTGATCAATAGCTGAAACAGCCACTATTTACTTAGGAGCATTTAAGTTTATGCTGCTCTATGGAGTAAATGCTCTGCGCTATATTGCAAAAATATGACGCACTGAGAGACTGAATTTTCAACTAACAACTGGCAGCCAAGTGACCAACAGGAGCTGCATTGTATAACTGCAATGGTTTCATCTCTGCAAACGAAAGCCTTTCTTCCCTTGAGAACTTTTCTTGTGATTATATGTTGTGGTGTAGGCATTCATGTTGTCAAAGTCTGACTTGGAGACTATATTGTTCAGTCCATCCATGTATCTGAACAGCACCCTACCAGGATGATTGGTCAACTAGTTCAAGCCAATTCCATCCCCTGCCTGGGGTTCGTTTGCCTCCCCAGAAAGTAAAACAATGCAGAGGCCGAATTGTTCCTGAACTGTTAATGACTGGGGCTCCACAAAAGTACTGGTGATCTTGTCATCTCAGTCTCTGTCTGGAGTCCCTATGAGAGGCAGATGGTGAGACCATGACCCATGGACAGTATATAAAGATGGACGACATGTCTCCTCCTGTACAAAAATGGAGCCAAAATATTCTGCATCCGGACGCTGCCATCTTGCACATTTGGAGCCAGAGTCTGTGCAGTAGTGATCGGCAGGTTGAGCCGCGGCATCAAGGTCCCGCCTATACACCCGCCCTACTTGTAATCTCATCCCCAGAACGCTATACGCAGCCCAAATGGTTTCCTCTGTTGGGGGTAAACGCTGGGTGATATACATAGCCAACATACCAGTTCTACTACGAATAAAAGCTTGTTAACGGGTTCAACAGATCGGATCTTTTCCCATTACTGTTGTATGATGCTAAAATACATTTGCTGCTGCCCTCATCTTTGGCAATTAGTTGCTTAGCTGATGTATGGTATTAGTGAGCTAGTTAAAACAATGTCTATGGCAGTGGTTCTCAACCTTTTGGAGCAAACACCCACCTGACCTTACCATGATCCTCTGCACCCCCCCCCCCCAACACACACACACACACACACACAAACCAAGTGATAATGGTTCATTTTTTCCTTCTTATTACGTCAACCATTTCAATAAAATATAAAAATATGTTCATTAGAAACAATCTGCGCCATATAATGGCAACCACAGGCAGCTGACATCTTCTGAAGTAACATTAAAATTGCTCATGTGCTTGTTTAGGGTGAACATGGGTAAAGTGGGACAATTTCGGAAATTACATGATTCTTTATTATAAGCATAGGAGACGTGCTGGACAATAAAAGTAAAATATCAGAATTGGTTTTAATAATTAATAGGCCTAAAAGTTATAATAATAGTTGCATATATTTTATTATAATATATATTATATATATTTTATAGTATATAATTGTAATATTAATAGTACACCTTTAGTGGTTCATAACGAGAAAATAGGCATTCGTTTCTGTGAAATTTGCGACCAATTTCACCCTGAAATTTTCATCTGCGCCAAAATCATTTGAGCGTACCGCAGAATCAGATAACGTCAGTAACGTCATTGGCATTTTTATCATTCATTTTCAAACAATCTTTAGCATCATTCGGCACACAATAGACAAAAAAAATACTCTTATTTGCGTTAATATGAACGGCATTAACACCATCTTTAAAGTCATTTGCAAGAGTCAAGGGGCATTAAAGTGCATTTAACATTTTTATCACACCGTTTGACTTTCAATAACATTTTCGGACCGCATTAGTGCGGATAACACAAATATTCACGCGATTGTACAAACAATTGAACATTCTAAACAAATAAATCAACAAAAATCTTTTTTCAATTGAACAGTACCCTACATTTCGCTCATTGTTGCACAGTAATGAACAAATAGGGCATACCGAATCTTATATCACACTGACAATGCAATAATGAGCCAAATGTAGGCTACTGGTCAATACGGCACATCGCCAGGTGGAAATGACGACAGAAAATCACGGGTGAAATGCAAAACTGTGACGAGTGAACTTCCACTCATATCCGCGCGCGGTTTAACGCTAGCTAATATAATGGCGATTTAGTTCCAGGACGTGAACTCGGGCTTCGTTTGTAGCGTTTATTTGAAATTTGCTGTATTTTCATGCTCATATCTGTGTATCCACGATGGTATTCCACTGCGAAGCTGCGCAATGCTCATCGCATTTCGTCATGCATGCATTGGGTTGGCGAAGCTGCGGTTTTATTACCGGAAGTGCGGATGTCGACTAAAAATTGCCTTTCTTCATCTCATCTCCCGATTTACGACAGTTTTGCGCTATATCAGATCAAAGCCAGCAATCATGACTGTACACACCCTTTTTATTGCATCTAATAACTAAATCAGATCGCAATCACGTTAACATTTGCGTTATCCGCACTAACGCAGTCCAGAAATGCTATTCAAAGTCAAACAGTGTGATAAACATGTTAAATGCACTTTAATGTTTGTTCATTGTCGCAAATGACTTTAAAGATGGTGTAAATGCCTTTCATATTAACGCAAATGAATTTTTTTTTTGGTCTACTGTGTGCCGAATGTCCAAATACGAATGATTAAAATGGCAATGACGTTACTGAATCTGCTGCATGCGGGTTCGAGACGAAAGCAGTCAAAATCCGCCCTCGGGCTTCCCTGCTCTAGTTACTTCGTTCTATGCCCATTCACCTCCCCTTCAGAGTTGCCAAGCACGCGTATAATAAGAAGTTGCAACGGGTATGGCAGTTTTTCAATGCATTTCAATGTGGAGAGGTACGGCAGCCCCCATTTCAAGCCCTGCCCTAACCAAACCCTAACCCCTAACCCTAAACCTAACTCCAACCCGTAACCCTTTCCCCAACCATAATCCCAAAACTTTATCTGAATCCATTGATATCAACTACTGTACCAGTTAAACTGCTGAACACTGTGCTTATAATATGCAACTTTGAGCTTCATTTTCCTGAAATTGCGTGAAAAAAATTACGGGTCACGGGTTGCGGATTTTTGGGCTCATTTTAAAAAATATAGTTGCTTGTTACAGAAGAGTAACAAGTGACCTAATTGTTATACTGTTATGACCCCAGTTTGTCATGACATATAAGACAACAAGGGATGACAGACAAAATTTTTAAACTTAAACAGATTTAATTAAACAAACTGACAACTAACCTACAATTCATCCTGCTGACCAAGATGGACATAACAAGAAAAAAAAAATATTTACAGTCCTTTTGGTTGGGTTGCTTGGTGATGTGCCGGGACAGGGAAATGCTCCAACACAGGCAAAAATCCACAAAAAAATTTCACTGGTCTTGAAAAGAGCGACAGGTCTGGTCAAATGTATCCTTCTCCTTGAAATTACTCCCACTACTTTACTCTCTCAATTTCTCTCCTTATATACTCTTTTGCAGCCCCCTCCCACCTTCCAGACTTTTTTCAATTCTCTGGGACTTCCCCTCTCAGAAGTGCCCAGGACATGCCCAAACCTGGCTCCAGACTGGGCTTAAAAAAAAGGTCAATACTGCCATCTAGTGGCATTTTTTCATATTACAATACATTTGCGGTAGCTATTTCCCCCATTCATTGATCGACACTGTCTGCACACAGCCTCACGAGAACTGTGAGAGAACCCGCCCTCCCTCTCAGGTCAACAAAATGAGAGATAATCTTCCCACCCAAATAAACTGCGGTCGCTTATTTGTCTTATCAGAGCCAGCAACCCTGCTCCCTTTGCTTTGCACACAGATCTGCAAACCAGTGAAAGGCTGTACTGGAAAAGACAAAGTAGTTTCAGAGAGCATCGAGCTGCTGCGATGAGGTGGATTTGTTTATGTGCGTTAATAAGGAGATCATGATGGAGTTGTGAAAGCATGTAGATAGGCTCTGAAGTTATTTGCACTTGAAACATTTAAAAATGTGATTTTTAAAAAAAGTTAAATTCAAATAATGAACACTGCAGAAGCTAAGTTGTGGTGATTATTGATGCACTCCTGTTCCCAGCACCCCCCAAAGTTGTCCAAACGCCCCCCAGGGGGCAGTACCGCACCCGTTCAGAAACTCTAGTCTATGGATAAGTAGCCAGCTAGTTAACTACTTCATACAAACCTACTTTAGAATTTTCAGCAGGCTAACCTTTGAAAAAAAGGTAAATGGAGTATATGGGTGAATGTCAACTGTCAACTGTGACCTATTATAGCTAAAGTGCGGCTAAACTTGCCAGCTAGCTAACTTGCTATACCTTCCTATAATGCCAGCATCGCTGAAAACAGTGCATGACCCTATTACAAAGCAAAGACCATGTTACAATCAATTTTTGTTGGACTTGGGAATTACCATGGGTTATATTCTGTTGTACTGGGACCTCGCAATTTATGCATGTGTAATGATAACATTATTTGCCTTCTCGATGGTCGCACACCAGCTCTGTCAAATTCCAGGAAGTATCTCAAGAGGCAACATCCTCACCAAGAGAAGCTGTCAATCAAAGCCAGCAATCATGACTGTACACACCCTTTTTATTACATCTAATAACTAAATAAAACAAAACTTGGAAGAAAAAGGAATAATTGAACATAAATCATCATAGTAAGAACTACTTAACGTGACAGAGACCGTCTTAGGAAAAAGCCTATCTGACACTTACTTAAATATTTCAATGAGGCTAACTTGCCATCCACTAACATGGAGGCGGGTAGGCTTAAAACTTGTACTGCAGCCAACCACTAGATGGCGATCAAGACATTTTGGCCTCACTTCTGGGGAACCGTTTGGTTGTCCATCTTCGAATAGCAGTTAATGCCACGACCCGATCAAGTCCCAAGGCATGAATTTTACCCAGTATTTTGCCAATAACATGATAGATATGGAAATTCAACTGATTAAATATTTGGTCCTGGTGGCATACCCACCAAAAACATTAACCAGCTAATAATGTAATAGGTCTCACAGTCGAGACTGAAGTAGATTTGACAGGTTCCAATCAGCTCGGAGCAGTTTCTGATTGGAGGTTGCCCAGTGAGGTTCTGGTATATGTTCCCCTGTTCATTCATACAGAGGGTTGTTAATACACATAGCAAGATAAATCTGTGTGAGCATGTGCAAGTTCATGATAACAATTGTACAGTATATACACATTTGTTCAGATTGATAAATATATCATTCAGTTTGATGTCTGCTAGTGCTTACCCAGACCTGTGCCACAGAGCACAGACATCTTCAACTAAGCTTCTGGAACAAGCGAGAGGCAGTCTGTTTCCAGCAGTAGAGTAGGAAATGGGCCTAGTCCTTTAATTATCGTCAAATTAATTTTGTTTACATTTTGCCACACCATCCACTTTTAGCTGCTTAGTTCCTTGCCATAAACCCTCATGTTGAAAATTTTGTATTTTCACAACAGCTTAAGCCTTATCATGAGCTTGGCAAAGTGGCTCTGTCACTTTGGCACTGATGTTAATCTCCCCCTGACCCTCATTATGCTGAGTTAGTATCAATGGGTGCCTGATCATAACCAAATGTCTCCAGGAGCACATCTTATAATTTAAGATGTCCTACATGAGGAAGTGCTACAAGCCTAGCACTTGGCATGTAAGAAGGGTTATATCTTTCAGCATATCTATCCTGGGATCAGCAAAGGGTGGCAATCCATTACCTCATGCAATTCGGCTTTACGATTGATTCTCAATGGATAATATCTTAGCAGGTCCTACGGAAGACCCTGACAGTTGGCTCTTGATTATTCACGAGATAACTGAAATAGTTTATTTATTTATTTATTTATTTTTTAAATGAGTACATTTATTTGAGCTGCCTCTGGATTTCATCTTTGCCCCTCTCATCCAATTCAAGAGTCACCATGGGATTTGAATTCCATAAAAAAGTAGTGAATTCCAGTAAGGGAAATTTATCCATCTCCAGTGAGACCTGCATGTTTCATGGTCATGATGAGGTTATGGTTGACAAAGCTCAGAATTGACCCTGAATGGTGGGCCATGTCTGAGCTCTGGGGTTCATCCATGTGAACCAAACAGACCAGATCAGTCACTCTCCTCGCTTCCATTTATCACTCCAGTGCAAAGTTTCGGTAAACAAATAGCAACAGGAAGAACAGAAATATTTTATTAAATACTGTATTTAGACCTCAAATCTTACATGTACTACCTTTTTGCTGAACAGAAAAAAGATTGTTCATGAGATGGGAAACTTTAATTTCATGTAGAAATTGAAGACCCCAGAGCTAAAAGAACTAAAAGCACAAAATGCCCATTTTGAGAAAATTGACATAGGAAAATATAAAAGACGTTTTATCATAATTACCTTACAGTGTGTGAATATGTGACTGAGTTACTTTTACCGCAAAGCCCTTTAATTTCATGAGGAAATTTTCTTTTAACAAGTAAAAGTAATTTAATCCAAGTTCACGATTTTTACTTGAGAGGACAAGAAAGACGTGTGCAGGACAGGAAAAGGGGTCACTTGGGTCATTTTAAGAAAATTGAGATTTTCCAGCAAAATCAAAGAGTGATCCAAGTTTTTCATTTTGAGAAAAAAATTGGGTGAATTTGTACACAGCGAAGTGTTGTAACTTGACAGTACAGTAGTGCTGGGCTATCACTATCACTGGAATATCACTGAGATACCCCGTTAATTTAATCTCAGAATGGAAAAAAAATACCAAGTGACCCCTTTTCCTAGTCCTGCACACATAGGTAGACTCATTAGACATAAAAACATTCATAAGGCAGAACTGCTGAATAAATGTCTGGACACGCACATTCAGACAGAGAGGGCACATGGGTAGGAATGTAGAACGCAACTACTACCCATGACAAAAAATATCCTGCATGTGAAATGCATGTTCAAATATAGTGCGCTGGCCATGGGTGAGAGCGAACCCTGATGAAAAACGATCGCAGGATGTTAGCACTGTTGCTGCAGAAACATTGAAAAAGATCATGTTTCTGTAAGCGTGATGTTGTAAATCATATTCATTGCAATGCTAGAATACAATGCTGTGAAAAAGTATTTTCCTGCCCCCCGATTTATTCTATTTTTGCTTATTTGCCATAAATGTTTCAGATTATCCAACTAATTCTGATCAAAGACAAAGAGAAAGTGATTAAAACAAAATGCAGCTTTTTTTTCCGTTCATTTATTGAACGGAAAGAGTCATTCAAAACCTACATCACCCATGTAACAACTGCATCAAACACTAGCAAGAACTGGCTATCAGTCTAATATATTGCTGTGGAGGAATTTTGGCCCACTCTGCAGAATTATTTCAGTTCAGCCACACTAGAGGAGTTTCAAGTATGAACTGCCTATTTAAGGTCAAACCACAGCATATCAATTGTATTCAAGACATAACTTTGGCAAAGCCACTCCAAAACCTTTATTTTGTTCCTTTTGTTTCCATTCCATTCAGCTTGTGTGCTTTGACTCATTGTCCTGCTGCATGACCTGCATGACTCAACTGCACTTGAGCTTTCGATCCTAAACTGATGGCCCGATATTATCCTTCAGGATTTTTGGGTAAAGCACATAATTAATGGTTCCAATTACGACAAGTCACCCACATCCTGAAGCAGCAACGTAGCCTCATATCATCAAACTACCACCAAGTTTGACTGTTGATGAACTGTTCTTATTGTGGAATGCTGTGCTAGCATTACACCAGATGTAATGGAATCTGTGTCTCCTGAAAAGTTCTATTTTTGACTCATTAGTCAACACAGTATTATCCCAAAAGTCTAAGGGGTCATCATCAAGATGTTTTTGGGCAAATGTGAGACAAGCCTTTGCGTTCTTTTTGGTCAGAAGTGGTTTTTGCCTTGCAGCTTTCCATCTTTGCCTAGAATCTAGCTTATTGAGCAATTGTGGACACTGAACTTAATTGAGGCAAGTGAGGCCTGCAGTATGTTAATCTAGGTTCTTTTTTAACCTCCTGTATGAGACTTCAATGTATTCTGAGAGAAATTTTGGTAGGGTCGCCACTCTAGGGAATATTCACCAATATTCCATGTTTTCTCAATTTGTAAATAATGGCTTTATCCCTGGTTTGCTGGAGTCCCAGAGCTTTAGAAATGGCTTTGTTTCTTTTTCCAAACTGATAAAAGTCAATGGCTTCGTTTCGCACCCGTTCTTATATTTCTTTATATTGTGGCATTATGTGCTGCTTTTTGCCTACTTCAAATTGCCAGGCAGGTTCTATTTAAATGATATTCTGGTTCAACAGGGCGGGCAGTAATCATGTCTGGGTGTGTCTATTGAAATTGAATCCAATTATCACTTCAATTTGTTCAATTGGTTTATTTAGTAACTAAGGGGCCAATTACGTTTTTACATCGGGCAAGGTAGGATGGGATGGCTTTCTATCCTTAATTGAATGAAATTCTCATTCAAAAACTGCATTTTGTGTATACTTTGATTATCTTTGTCTAATAGTAAAATCAGTTTGATGATCTGAAACATTTAAATTGGACAAATATGCAGAAATGGAGGAAATGTGAAATTTTCATAGCACTGCAGTACACCCTGTTATCCCCCCCAGTCGACACTTTGAGATGCACCCAAGGACCCCTTGCAACCAAATTAACAGCTCCCTGGGAGATGGTCAGAATGGCATCAGGCCAATCAGGCTCTTGGAGAGGAATGACTGCGACCCAGAGCAACTGAAGCAGCCAAAGGGACAGAATGTTCTGTATCTCAGTCCTGAGGGTTGCCTTAGTGAGGATCGCTGACCAGCAGATGACACCACCATTAATTATGTGAGGGCCATAATTTGTTTAAAAGTGAAGCAGGCCGATAGGTAGCATGCACATACAAGTACCACATGGATCACTGCTGCTTGGTCATACTTCTTAAAAAGAATTAAAATTCCACAAGGACTGTGATGCATCTTCAAGCTTTCCATTATATGATTTTTCTTCATTTATTTACCCTCTTCTAGTTTTTGCAATCTTCAGTCACAGTGTGGAAAAGAATGTGGTGAAATTGTTACGACATCATGACAAGATATTTATAATTGGACAAGGTTTTACATAATTTCGAATAAATTCCATATTTAGAGGTGACTGCCAGCCAGAAATTATTTCATTCACAAAACAAAAAAAAAAATAAATAAAAAATTAAGGAAGTAAGTGGTAACACACACAGCCGTGGAAAGTTTCCCGGAATTCTGCCCTAGAGATGCTCAGCCATACAGCCGGCTTAAATGAGACATCGTTTCCCCACAGGAGGAATGAGCTCAGTCATAACTCAGGCAACTGCTGTGAGCCGGTGAACTCCCAGATCCCAACGCACAACCACAAAATTTAGGAAATGCAGATTATGCGGATGTGTGCCAGAATTTCATTTTACGCAAAGCTGAACTTTGACTTTATTCATGCAGACATATAAGAAATTACATTACACCATAGAACCTGTTTTATTTACAACCTCGATTCCAAAATAGTAGGGACAAAGTGTAAATTGTGAATAAAATCAAAATGGAATGACTTTCAGATCACATGAGCCAATATGTTATATATAATAGAACATAGATAACATTTCAAAAGTTGAAATTGAGACATTTAACATTTTTACCCACAAAATGAGCTTGTTTCAAATTTTCTGGCTACAGCAGGTCTCAAAAAAGTTAGGACACAGGCAAATAAGGGCTAAAAAAGCAATTGATGTAAGAGAATCAGCTGAAAGAATATTTAGCAAGTAATTAAGTTAACTGGCATCAAGTATGTTACATGATTGGCTATAAAAGGGATGTCTTAGAGAGGCTGAGTCTCTCAGAAGTAAAGATGGAAACTGGAAAAATCTCATCACTCACCGCCATGATTCTGTCATTGACATTACAGACTGGGCCCAGGAAAACTTTAAGAAACCACTGTCAGTAAACACAGTCCGCCGTGCCATCCACAGAAGCCACCTAAAACCCTATCATGCAAAAAGGAAGTCATTGTTAAGAACGATCCAGAAGCTCCGCGGTGTTCTGTGGGCCAGGGCTCATTTAAAATGGACTGTAGCAAAGTGGCAAAGTGTCCTGTGGTCAGACGAGTCCAAATTTGACATTCTTGTTGGAAATCATGGGCGTTGTGTCCTCTGGGCTAAAGAGGAGAAAGACCACCCCTCCTGTTATCAGCATTCAGTTCAAAAGCCAGCATCTCTGCTGGTATGGGGATGCGTTAGTGCATATGGTGTGGGACACTTGCATGTTTTTACATTACATCACCGGTTCTTGGCAGACGCTCTTATCCAGACGACATCTATTCCAGGCAAAGCCTTGTGTATTTCAGCAGGACAATGCAAAACCACATACTGCAGCTACAACAGCATGGCTTCGTGGTTAAAGAGTCCATATGCTGAACTGGCCTGCTTGCAGTCCTGATCTTTCACCGATTGGGAACATTTGGCGAATAATTAAACGAAAAGTCTGTCAGAGGAGACCCAAAACTCTCCAGCAGCTGGAAGCCTGCATTAAACATGAGTGGCATCAAATTTAAATGGATAAACTCAAGAAACTTGCCTCCTCAATGCCCAGACGCCTCCACTCAGTGTTAAAAAGAAGAGAGGATGCTACACCATGGTAAACAGGCCCCTGTCCCAACTTTTTTGAGACCTGTAGCAGCCATCAAATTTGAAATGAGCTAATTTTGTAGATAAAATTGTAAAATTGCTGTTTCAGCATTTGCGATGTTATCTGTTTTATTATTTATTATTTATTAATACTAGCTGGTGTGATTTGAAAGTCATTGGGTTTTCATTTTATTCACAATTTACACTTTGTCCCAACTATTTCAGAATTGAGGTTGTTATCATTTTATCTCATTGTTTTCAGATTATTTCAGTGGGAATGTTGTAAGTGCTCTCCACTGAAGTCAGTGAAATCACAAAGCAACTGCTCTGGAATACATCAGTCACACACTCTGGTTCAGACTCCTTTTTGGCAGTATTTAAAACACTCCACCCAACAAGTCTCCAAAACATAAAAACAGGCTCGCTCACACAAACACATGCAAGCACACGCACGCACGCACGCACGCACCCACACACACACACACACACGCCACCTGTTAGTGAAGGAAGAGAATGCTGTCACATGCCTCAATGATCCATCAATTACAGATTTGTGTGATGTGTGTCCATGCCACGCAATGCTCTTCTGTTCTTAATCTGTGCAATGCTTCACAATACAATACAATACAATTTCCACTTGAACTGACCTTCTGAAGTACTGTATTGCCAGATTTACAGCACTAATACTGGATATACAGTATTTTCTGCAAGTGAAGTAACTGGCCCATCAATGGCTTGATTGTGAAATGAAAATCTGTTCAGTAGCACCACAGTGGCATTTCAGGGCTTGACCAGACTGATTCGGCACAGTTAACTGCCTACCCGAGTCACTCATCATCTTTACGCCTCAGCTGGAGGACAGGACTCGCACTTCTCTTCGACCCTTGACCCTCCAGTGCTTCAGTGCTCCGCAGCAGGGGTGCGAGGTGCTACTCCAGCTGTCAGTGACCCAGCAACTCCATCCAGTGCTTCCTGCTTCTTAACCCTTGGATCGGTACCATTTTTTAATGGTTTTCCCCCAAACGTCCAAGCCAGCGTTGTTAAACTCTATTGCTTCATTTACCAATAACAGCAATATTAGAATGTTTAGACACAGACATTCCAATCTCATATGTCTAACCCGATACCTAATCCGTTAACACGCATGATTAGATATACAGAACAGTTATAGATTATGGCTCGTCCACCAAGGCAGCATAGTCCAAGGTCAAATTCCTTGTAAAATACAGTACACCTGTAAAATCTTAGTTCAGACATTAAAATTCCTCTTTGGTATTTTGTTCCAATGACCGCTAATTTGAACAATTTATTAGCTGGTGCAAACAGCAAATCCAAACTGGTTTTGCTGCATACATATGAAGTAAGAAGTGCTGGCTGCATCTGCTACCTGCTTGCAGTACACTTGTCACATCTGATACTGACGAGAACCATATTTCATGCTCTTTCAATGCAATTAATATGTTTTAGCCTTCTCCTCAAGCTCTGCGCATTTGTCCACCATTTTTTGCAGCTCATATAGTGGTGGAAGGAAGGAGGCAGTTGAGAGTTCTGTGCAGAGGGCATCGCCCAGCACAGGCCAGGACACAACTGCTGGGACTCAAGCTGAATCTAAAGTTTAGCACCCCGGACTTCCAAATTCGGCTGTCACAGTCTTTGCACTGGCGTTATGCAACGTTGAGTGAAATCCTCTGTATAATTACATGAGGTCTAACGTGAGCACAAGATAAGTAAGGAGACTAGATTATAGATTTCACAAACTGGTGTGGACACGACTTTGACATTAAAACAAGGTCGTGAACACAAAGCATATGCCTCTGCCTGCCATAGCTTAAGGCACCCCAAGATTTGAACTTAGATCCCCCCATACAGCTGACATTAAGTGACCTTGGGCTTTGACCCACTGACCGCCTTATCCTAATCAGTCCAGCTATCCTCTTTGGGGAGTTACCATGTTTGCTTGGGTCAACTCCTTCAGAAGATATAGCTCTCACAGGATATGCGAAATGGATGGATAGTGCGGTGGACAGACAGATGACCAAATAACAGTGCACCTCCCTGCCCGCTGTGTGTGATGGAGGCATAGCAAATAGATACATAACAAATATTGTCTGCAAATGTGCATACATATTGACTGAGTGATTTAATTATTTGAACATTCCATAAATTAGGATACTTCACTTCCCCACCAAATTTCAATGAAAATTTTAGATTTGTTTCCCATGACAACATTAGATTCAGCCTATCGCCTCAGCTGTGGCCCACTGCCTCAACCGAGCACTGCACAAAGACTGAGCTCTCAGGCCTGACGAGAAGCCTGTTCACTGTAGAAGATCCTTGAGGCCCTATTTGGGAACTTACTGACACTGCTGCCTTAGGCTTGTCTTTTCAGTTGTAAACCAATTTTGGATTTTTGATTTTGCTTTGCATTAAAAGGACCAGCCGCCAATTATTTTGAGAATCACCTTATTTTACATTTCCTGTCTGTTCACTACATGGAACTGCGGCCATGTGTTGTGTACATGTACTGTGGCCATGGAATTGCTTGCTCAGCAATAAAATATGTAGTATAAAATCAGAATTTTTTTTCAAT
The DNA here is from genome assembly GCA_029721435.1 of Gymnothorax reevesii. Lineage (NCBI taxonomy): Eukaryota > Metazoa > Chordata > Actinopteri > Anguilliformes > Muraenidae > Gymnothorax > Gymnothorax reevesii. Next base: position 34,675,958 of record CM056584.1, read on the forward strand.
GTCAAAATATACTCCAAGAGCTCAAAGCAAATGTAAATCAGCAAACAGAAATGGTTCCGAGATTAAATTCTATCCATTAAAATATTTAACTGTGATGCCAAAAGAGCAGTTGACATCAGCTTTTCATTCAAGCAAAAGCAAACTGTGCGGGCCAATTTGGGACCAACGTTTGAAAAAGATTTCACGCCAATAAAAATTCTGGAAACAAAGGCAGTGGATGTGGCGAAATGCCGACAGAAAAAAATGTTTTGGTGACGTAACAGCAGACCACACTTGGTGAGCTTCAGAGTAATTCTGGAGGGAAAAGCAGAATGTTGAGACATGAGTTTGGTATAAAAAGCACCCCAGTGCAGCAATTATCTGCATTAAAAGGCTTACAGTGACATCTGATGGCAAAAATCTATTGATTTCTCACTGGGGTCCATTTTGTGAAATAAAATCCAGTTTATTTACTAATATGATCCACGTTCAGAATAGTGTCACAATAGCGATCATTTCAAAATCTCTCAAAGAACAATGAATGCAAGACTGACAATGTTACATGGAGAAAAAAATGCAAAACTTGTCTGCTATCTGCTGCTGATGCAATGAACTAATTTAATGCATTAAGGCAGATAACCGTGGCATTAAAACCAAAGGCTAACTTAGCCAACCATTAATTTCGGTCCACCAACAATCATTGGTCACATAACACTGATCAGAAATGACAGAATAATTATTGGACAGAATATGGCCTACATCGTTTGCTGTTATGAATCTGTGTGATCTGAGGGTGCGTATAAATGGAGCAAACACCCCATTTGGGGAATTTAGGCGCATAACGAGGTTTTACATATAATTAATTTACAAGCACCAATTAATGACCCGAGTTTGCCACTGGAATGGATGTTTAGGATACTCTAATGGCATCCCAAATTGATTATCACTTTTTAAAATAAGCTAATAATATGACCACAGGGATTTATAAGCTGGAGGATGAAATACCAGAGTTGTTTTGAGAGAACACACATAAAATGTCCCGGCACAAAGATGTATATATTGCAAGGGAAATAATGAACCCTGAGGGTACAGTTAAGCCTCCCCAAATGTTTTCTTTTGGAGAGGTATATTTCGAGAAGAGAGCATGCATTGAAGACGTATCCTTAAAATCACTCAACATACTGCCATTCCGACTCGCATTACAGTTAGCAGTAAACACTAGACGACACTGAAGTCAGAAAGTTAAGCCCCACATGTTGCAGCAACACAATACATGAAGGTTATCTCATACATTGATTCTCCACCGAATATGATGGTCAATATTATGACAATCTCCAAATATTCATTGCAAATCCACATAAGGCATAATATTGAGAGCCAAATCAATAAAGAATAATATTCTATAAATGGTCAGAACACCAAGAGCTCATATGAATATTATGTTAGTTTTGACTCAGTCTACAACTGAAAAACCATAAGCAAAACTTTAACACAGTGGTACGGTTTTCAAGTGCAGGTTAGATTTTATGATTAAAATGATTTCAGTTGCCATAGGTAAATCAGACTCAAAGAAGCAGAGGCACCAGTTCTCAAATCGAACACCTTCAAACCAAGGCCAGCAACCTCTGTTCACGAAGATAAAGCTTACCTGTCTTGCAGTAATGTTTCTCTATCAGGAAACTAACCAATGAGTTCAATGATGGAAATACATTATTGCCAAATATAAAAATGCATTTTAGCTCAGGAAAATACTCTGTAGAAATGAATTATTGCTACTGAAGTCAAAACCATAATGTGAGTTTTAACTGCAAAAGTGTTTATTGATGCGTGATATAATTGAACATTTTTTTTCTATACAAATGAAGAAAATATCCAACCAGTTCCTTAACGATACAAGTCCAGTGCGACTGGGAATTTTCTGGGTGGAGGGTGGCAGATCGTAGAGTGATCAATGACCAGCAATATTTACAAGTCAACTATAACCAACGAAAAAAAACGAACTCCGCAAATAAGTTTCGAGTATTTACCTGTCACTTTTCATACACATCAATGTTTTGGTTGATTTATTGTTATACAGTGTATGGTCATTAGTTTTCATATTGGAAAATACACGCATTTAATTCTGAACAAAGTCATTCATTATGATAAAACTCGAGCTTATTTAAGACTGGAGATAAACCAGCACAAAAGTATTTAAAGTAAGAAGACTGCCTTGATACAACTTAAATTGTCTGACACCAATTTTGAATATTAAAACCCAGCAATATATCCACTGAATTGAAATGTATGCTCTCAGAGATCTGTCACACAACATTCAGTGACTGTGTCATCATTTTAAATGTTTATCTTTTTAACGGAAATGAGTCATCTCCAATCCTGCCCAAGTCATGACTTTCCAGTTAGATGGCTCATGCTGCCATCTAGGGGAGAGCAGTTTGAGTTCTCCTCCAAATCAGGCTGCAATCAGCTGGCGCTTTTTTCCACTCGCAGTTTAAAACCTCACAAACTCAGAATGAAGTTAGAGGAAATCTGAGCATTTTCCTGCTCAGAATGTCACAGACAAGCGACTTGCTGGCCAGTAGGAGGCGCTTGAGCAATAAGCAATGCTTGCCAGCACGACTTCGCTGGACCTGATTCCCAGCCCCTTTATGGAGAGCGCCAACCCAGCAGCCCAACGTCCACATATTTGACGCAGGAATTTCACATACAGCAGAATCAGTGGTAAATGACATATCAAACGGCAAATTCAGAATCCAAACTCACCGAATTGATATTGCAATGAAATGTAGGATCAAAACATTTTATTTGTTCGTATGAAAAAATAATGGCTTGACAAGGGCTTTCCGCAGTTCCTCTAAATGCGCTCCGAAACAAATATCGCTGCGCTACAGCCGGCCTGAATCACACTCTTCATCAGTCCGTAAGCCGGTGCCTGAAACACAGAGAGAAAACAGCCTGAGGTAGCTTTCACAGCAGCCCAGAGGACAGTCTTATACAGCACAACAGCACGGGCAGGCAGTGCAGGCCAGTGTGATTAAAACCAGTCCTGGAAGATTGCTGGTTTTCAGTCTGATTTATAAAAGTCAATTACAGGCTACGGAGTCCATACACATTGTTCTTAAGGCATTACTTAGTTGCTGATTGAAAGAAAGCAATAAATACTGCAGACACTGTGGCTCTCAAGCATTACAGTTAGTCATGCCTGCTGCCAGGTATCTTACCTCTGAATGGGCGTGCTCCCCTCCCCAGAACTGCACAGCTCGTATAGGTTAACTGAGCTTTAAGCAATGTGCATAAGATCACAAACTGAGCCAACAATTTTCCATTCAGGTACTGCGTAATATTGCAAACAAAGCCATATGTGCACCTCCTATTTTTGCCACGGAGTTAAAGGAGAATTCTGGTGTGAAATTGAATTGGGGTGTATTGAAACATGATAATGAGTACAAACCTTTGTGGAATACCCCACCTCCATACGCACACAAAATTTCGAAATAAATGATTTTTTAGCCGGAGCTCCCAACAGGCTTACAATCGTAGTGAATCGGGCATAGCGTTGCCATGCAAATAAATCGCTATTTTTTTCCATCATTAACAAGGCTCAAAGTAGCTCCACACTTCATCAGTAGAATTCTGAGGGCCCTGAAATTTAAAACGAGGCACTGAGAACTTTGAAAATGCATCGGTAGCCGATTAAAAAAGACTATTTATGCAAACAGGACCTTGAGGTAGTTTCCAGTCGCCTCCATCTTGAAAGTAACGATAAGTTGATTGACGAGCACGAACGAATAGGAAGGATAGGGGAACAGATTGCAATCTATTCGTTCGTGCTCGTCAATCGACTTATTGTGACTTTCAATACAAGTCAATTTCACACCGGAATTCTCCTTTAAGTTTCTCTCAAGATACTAAAGCAGGAGTCTCAAACCTTGTTCCTGGAGAGACTTCCGTCCGGACAGTTTTCACTCCAGCCAAAGAAAATCAAACCTCATGTCCCAGTTAGAGATGTAGATGAGCTGGTAATTAGCTGAATGAGGTGTCCAGAAAAAGGGTCCGACTAAAAACTACAGGGCAGTAGATCTCCAAGAACAGGGTTAGAGACGACTGCTCTGGACTCGGAGATTAGTATCCTGACAAACGGACTCACCGATTCCGCATCGTGCTCCAGGCCAGTGTCGTGGTGTTCCATCTCCTCATCACGGAATTCCTTAATCAACTATTCAAAAATATATGAACAAATAAAAATAATAATACAAAAATGATCATTGACCATGTGTGTTACTTTCTTTCCCCAAAATGACTATAAATGATGACCCTAGGGGAGGCCAGGGAAATGGTCCTATGATATACATATAGGCATCATATGCAGTCATCATGGGGAAAAGAGTTCAGGCTTCCGTTTAAGAAAAGCTGAAATAACACAATAGAGGGAACTTATGAGGAGGGTTGATGGACATCGGATTGGAACGACCCTCGCAGCGTTTCTTTCGCGCTTCGACATTTGTCAACAGCCAACGGGAAGTTTGTGTTGCCATGGAGCCAACTGAGTTAGCTGCCTGTACGTTTCTCTGTATCGCATGTTTATATCAAGAAGAAGACGGCTTGCTCGTTTTATTGCTGCGGCACTTGCGACTGTTTTATGGGAAAATAGAGCTGCTTTCACATCGGACAAGAAACAAATTTTTCGCATGACAGAATACATTCAAAACCAATGTAAAGACTTTGCGTCTTGTAATCTGTCGTGCGAAAAAATCGTTTCGCGTCCAATGCGAAAGCGGCAACAAGCTCCACAACAGTCTTCGCGGATGCCATGGGCTAGCTACAGCAAAAATGAACATAATGTTACATGCTTAAAAATAATGCAAAACCGATGCCCCTCACCCCCAAACTTTGCTATTTGCATATAACTCTGTCATAAATTACACTCTACTCGAGCAAAATTCTTTAATTTGTATGGTAATTTCCCTGCCATAATTCCTCCTTTTGCCAGCATAAGAAAATGGCTGGCGTGAAATTTTGACCGAGGGAGAATGAGCAAAGCATTCTAGGCAATATCAAAGCTGGGAGGGATGTTCGTTGTTGGCTTCATTTGAGGGAGGATAATCAAGGGCTTGAGCAAATGAAAATGCGCCCTTCCCTCCGCAAAACTGGATTGGAACGACCCTACAAGTGGCAGCCATCTCACATCCGGGATTTTTTGGGGATTCCTCCTCGATTGGAGGGCGAGTGAACACGACGAAGCAAGCATTTTTTCTTATTGGAACGCAGCAATGGAATATCACAATGGGAATATGCAACCACTACGGTGCAAACAAAAATTAAATTTTTTTGGTAGTAAACAAAGCTGTTGAGAACCGCGCACCTCTCCCTAGCAAGTGTCTATTCTGCAACTGGCATGCGCCCCCCCTGAGCTTGAGAAGCATTTGTTCAAGAGTTTATAGTTGATAAGCTCAAGCGCAAACAGCCAGCGATCTTATTGCTTAAAGCTTACGCAGTGACTTCGCCACTCATTCGCGTTTGAACGAACTTTTGCGGATTTTAAATCCTCAGAAAACCGAGTATTAGACTACCGCTGGCTCATTTGCAAACGAACTATATTCCCAAATATTCATTCAATACCTCTTCATAACCAAATGGAGCTAGTTAGCTAGATAACAACGCTCACCTAGAAATGAGAGTAACAAGCCTACCAATATGTGTGCAGGACTAGGAAAACGGGTCACTTGGGTCTTTTTATGAAAATTGAGATTTTCCAACAAAATCAAAGAGTGATCCAAGCTTTTTTTTTGAGAAAAATTTGAGAAAAAAAATTGGGTGAATTTGTGCACAACAAATTGTTGTAAATTGACAGTACAGTAGTGCTGGGATTTCACTAGCACTGGGATACCTCGTAAATCTCAGAATGGGAAAAAATCCCAAGTGACCCCTTTTCCTACTCCTGCACACATATACCCAAGTCCGAAAATGATACAACTGCGCATGCATACTGGAAGTCATAGTTAAATGGCTTTAGAACTGTAAACCCGGTTCACGGCCAAAAAAAAAAAAAAAAAACAATATATATTAAGTATCGCCATTCAGCTAAAAAATATTGAGATATGACTTTTAGTCCATATCGCCCAGCCCTACTGGCTACAGCACCAAAAAGCGATTAAATGCGTCACTAACCACTCTACGAGACCTCAATGTCTATAGTCGACAAAGGGAACAAACAGTCAGCCATCAGTTAGCCAGTGTAAACGTGCCTGCAGCAGCTCCTTGTATCTGTCCGGGTCAAACTCCATCAGGGCCCGGATTTGGCTGTTGTAGTGCTCAGAGATGCTCTCCTCCACCGCCACTGTGCACGCCATTGCGGCCTCCTTCCCCAGAAGGGCTGAGCCAGCGCCTGCACCCCGAGCAGCAAGAGAATAAAGTGAATTCATCATAAAGTCTCACTCGGAGTGTTCTTCTTTTTGTCTGCTTGCAAACATTCATAGCTGCTCGGCTGTGCTACTTTTATAATAAGTTTATTCCAACATGCTCGCTAATTTCAATCAGCAAAATGGCCCAAATCCACAAAAAAAGCAATTTTTGAGTAACTTGGAGAACAGCACTGAGTAAAATGGACAGGTGTGGGCCTGGGCTTGGGGTGGGGAGGTAAAGAGGCGGTGGCTCTGGTCAAAGAGAGCCCCAATGCCCAAGTGCAATACCAGGGACACAGCACTGTCAGCAACATTATAGTTACATTGTAAAAGACATCGTCTTTTGGATGAGTGGTTAAACCAAGGTCTTGACATGCAGTAGACGTTAAAAATCCTCTGATATCCTGTTGTCATGCCATCAATTCCCAACTTGGATTTTTGAGTCTACTGCCAAATCACCCTGATTTAATTAGCAATAAAGACTGTCCCCTCTCTCTCCCTCCGCTTCAGCTGATGAGTGGAGAGTGTTTATCTGCAAAATAGCTGCTGAGCATCACCCAGTTGGGTGCTGCACATAGATGAGGTGAAGTTCCTCAATAATCATTAAGAAAGTGCTTTCAGTCCTTGAGAGAAAAGCATAATATAAAAGGCAATGTTCATTCATTCAAGGACTTCCATAATATTTATGTTGCAATTGTGCATACAGGTGACATACACCGCAGCAGACCATATTCTGCCAGAATTACTGGCCACCAAAATCACTTTGAGCATTCTTACTCACCCAGTACAAACCCAGCTATGTTCCACAAGGGCAGCAAAGCTGTAGGTCGAATTCTGTGTTCTGCGAGAATCTCATTAAATTTCTGTAGGTGATGCTTCTCCTGGTCCCACATTTTCTACGTTTGAGGGATAAATGACAAAAAATATGTTCTCATAAACCAATAAGATGGACAAAACCTAATCCACACGACTTTCCACAACAGTTGCAGAAACTGGGCACAGTACGGTGTGTGGCTGGTTGACCAGGCAGAAAAATGTATATACCTGGATTAGTGGGGCGGACTGGCTCCTCCCGAGAACCGCCATCTGGCCGGCGTAAATTCGATTAGCCCCATACTCCCCTGCATGGTCGACCCGCAACATCCGGCTCAACATGGCCTTCTCCTCGCTGTCAGTGGACGGGGGTAGTATGCTATACGCGCGGGCCCCGTTTGGCACCAATGCTGCTACATACAGTGTACGTACCAGTTACATCACAGTTATTTCATTGCCTACTTAACTGGCAACAGCGTCACCAACTTCAACAGGGCATATGCTTAACAAACCAAATTTAATACTTCGCTGACAGCACTAAGACATTACTATTCGACAGAAGTTTGCGCTCAACGCTTCAACTGCTGTCATAAAACAAATCTGGCAGCGATGAGAACAGCCTGGTACGTTTGCTTTCATAACTGGACAGTCAGAGCCAGTCAGCTAGCAAGGTAATCACCGAAAGAAGCTTACCTCTGCAGGATGAGCACATCCACACAGTGTCCCGTGAAACCTGAGAAACAGCCCTTTGAATCATATTGATCAGCTGTCAAACTTTCATTAAATTCCAGAGTGTTAAGGCACAGCAGGGTAAAGTCATTGAAGAGCAGAAGTGACTGTCCGTAGTGCTGGCGCTTAAAAATGACGTCACTGGCGAGCGTGCCAAAATGGTTTTTCTTCCGTCAACTACAAAATAAGCACTGAGCACCACTGCCATCTATTGCACAATTTAGAATCTATATGTATGAGACTACACTACCGATAAAAATCAAGTCAAATCAAATAATGCACTCTTATGCATTCATGACATGAAATTAGACAATATGATATGATGTAGAGTTATCCCCGAAACATACGATATCCCGACCACCAAGTTTTTTTTTTATTTTTTTTTTTTATATATGTAGTGTCACCAAATGCAATGTATTCAATGTCTTATCTATAGCAGGTCTTAATATGACACTATACACAGTCAAACACATCTTATTAGATCCCCAGCCGCACCCAGCTATAGTACTAAAAAAAAAAAAACCCCACAGCTTTCTTTTCATTTGTTTCGCTATTGTTTATAAGTACACGCCAGCTAGTCCCAAACATTTGCCAAGGGGGTAATTGAAAAGAACTGTCAGAACTTTCATTTATTTCACCTTGGCCGCAATGAGATCAGTGTGATGCCGAAATAAGACAATGACTCATTTCTTTAAAGAGGTTATCAATTGCATTGAAAACTTCAAGGCAATGAGTTTATAGGAGTTTTGCGAGACAAATGAGTAAGATTGCTGCCAATTGCCTCGTAAAAAGTCTAGAATTGCTTGTACACTTTTATGTAGCCTGGTGGCTTAGATGTGTGACTATGATCCAAAATGGTGGCCATTCATGTCCCTGTGTAGCCATGATAACAGCAATGCTGCGGTTGGACCTTTGAGCAAAGTCCTTAACCCTGTGTTGCTCAAGAAGGCTAACCAACTGTAAGGTGTTTGGATAAAAGCACCAACTCGATAACAGAATTTTTATTATAGGAGAAACATCAATCTGTTAATTAAACGTAAATAATAAAAAAACACTATTTCTTTCCCTAATTTTTTTCAAATCTTAAATCTGAAATATGACCTAAGATTGGCTCATTGTCTTGTGTCCGTACATCTGATTTTTTTATGAATTTTGTGAGAAACTTTGTTGACATCCTAAAGAAACTAATTAACTCAATTAAACCAACAGACCCATATAGAGGTTGTCAAATGCAGAGGCTTTATTCAAATTTGTGGAACTTTAGGTTTATGTAAAATCCTACAGGAGATCCCAAGGCTTTCAAAGACCCCAGGTATGGCCTGCTGAATTACACGGAAATCTGTGCAAAATTATGCTCAAGATTTAATTTCTATTTGATGTAATGCCCTTGCCCTAAAAACATGACACCCGAGGTTTGAATATTTCACTCTGTATTTGTGAGTTAGCTTCAGTGAAAAGCTGCCACCAGCAGATACAGAATATCCATGTGAAATAGTCCTACATTCATGGGAAAAAAATGCCTTTTTAACATCCAACCAAGTTCAAGCCAAAATCAGACTTTGAAGCACTAAACTGAAATGTGGCTAAAATGAGAATCATGACTCGAACCATGGGTGAAAACACAAAAGAGTAAAATTTTCTACTGGGTAAACACTGATACTCTTTCCAATAAACTACCATAAAGAAAAAGCTTGATACTCTCTCTTACTCATTTATTTTGTCAGAAAAAAAAAACACGACATGATTTGCTTACGGACATTGTAGATATATTCCACTTTGTGGACCATTTGTCAATACATCACCTTTCTGAATAACCGTCCCATATCACACCACTATCTGTGTAAAAAGCAGTTCATATGCACATCCCACCCCAATCAATATATTATTCATTATGACATTAAAGATTATGTAGTTGATCACACTACAGTGTGGTACCTCAAATCCTATGGCATGTTGCAACAATAGAGAGGAGTCTACTCTTACCCAAAACAACTAATTGACAAGAATTTAAATATCCAGTCATACATCATCCCCCATCATCTATTGACAATGCTTAATTAGCAAGCCTTCCTTCCACATTCTATCAAACCTTTTTTGAATAACCTACAAAAGACACATTGGCAGCAACTTACGTGGCCTCTACTCTCTAGAAAGACAGATGGTCTTAATACAACCATTTTCTCCCAACAGTTTGCACAAATTGTTTTTGGGACTTGGGAAATCTTTACCTCATTTCACTAATGGCAGCACATGGGCACACTTCAATCTAGCTGGCACCTCCCTCCAAACCCAGTAAAAAAAATGTTTGAAATAATTGTTGAGGACATCACTGACTTGTGCTGAAATATAACAAAACTAATCTGATCTTCCCAAAGGGCTGCACAACTACATTTAAATCAAGGCCACAGTGAATCCTAATGCAGTGAACTCAACATCTAGTGTCATAAGATAGATTCATTATTAAGCCCGTATTTGGATACCACTTAATGGTGCAAGTTTGCTTCTCCATTAGATGGTGCTGTTGTTCACCAGTTCAACTGAGAAGACATAAATGTTCCCTGCTCCACCTCTCTCTGCTCACCTCACTTCCCAGCTCTGCTTGCCAGAGCTGGTAGCCAAATAACTATGAGGCATGGAACTGGGAAAAAAGATTTCAATATAATTTCAATAACATATGCAATTCAGTCCTCTCATGGTTTCATGGTTCAGCTATTGCTGGAAGCTCCATAAGCAGCCATACATGCAAACTCATGATGAAGTGTGGATGATGTGGTTTGCTTCAGATCATGAGCAGGTCCTTCCCCTCTCCAGTCTTCTCAACATTATCCCCCGCCACGCGATTAGCGCGAAGTGGGGAGTATAGCACTGGGCTCCATCTGTCCGTCCGTCCGTACGGACACAAAAAATTGAGGCGGCGGGGGATATTGCCATGTAAGGGGCAAACACTTGTTCTAGTTAAAGTTGATTTCTCTTTCATCTATCCATAGGATGTACGGGGCTATCCATAGAACTGCACAGGCTTTTTTTATTTTATTTTCCTTTTTTTTTTGACAAACGTATTTTTGAGGCTGATCAGTAATGTATATATGATGATATGCCCCCTGTGTTTACTGTAACTAAGTCCATTTTGATTGTTGGCATCATTGCAGATACAACTGTATGGGGGAAGCCAGAAGATAACATGCACATGTGACCAGAAGTGCCTGCTGCACCCTGTTCTTTAACATGGTGGGGTAATAAAGTCATGAGGGCCAATACTTCCTCCGCAGCTGGCATCATCTCCAGTCAGCCATGGCTGGGAACAGTGGGGTAATAAAGTCATCGGGGTTCAGACGTCCTCTACAGCTGCCTCCACAATTACAGTGCTGAGATAAGTGGGCATGGGCTTGGAAACTGAGTGGTGTGTGTGTGTGTGTGTGTGTTTTTGGGGGGCCTTCAAAGGCAGGAAGGGTAACCTATCCTGGCTAAGCTATGGGACAGAATTTCCCCGAAGGCCAGGTGGGATCTGAGTTCTCTTCTGGCTGGTATCACGGTGACCCCATCTGGACACCCTGTCACTGCACCCTTTTTCCCCTCACTGGGACAGTTCCTATTTCAGATATCTCAGCTTCTCTTGAGTGTTATGGTGAAACCTAGTAAGTAACAAAAAGCTGATTCCGAGAAAAAGACAGAAAACAGTATCACTCTGGGATTAAGCCCTTGTCCGACAATGTAACTGACATGGTATTTATTTGTTCATTACATAATAAGAGATATTTATGGAGGATTTTTTTTTAAAATTAGTATCCCTGGCAATATGACTTAAGAAATTTTTTTCATCTGAAAATATAAAATGTCAAATCTCAAAATGATGGACAAAAACTTAACGACTATGCAGCTACAGTGGCAGTTGACAGCTTTTCAGTTCTAACTTCACCATCTGCTTCCCTCTTCAAGCCATTTTTCAGTCATTATTAGCATGTGAATTGCGTGAATTACGAATTCTGACCAGGAATGTCCTGCACATCCAATGCTCTGCATGGGGACTTACCTCGCCGATCAGATAACATAGGTATGTTGCTTCATAACTGGCTAATTCACTGACTAGGTTTTAACATTAAAGAATAGAAAATTTTATGCGGAAGAACCAAGGAAGATCAACTTGCTTGATTTTTACTTCACAGCTGATTAAATACCGATGACTTGCTTGGTTTTGTCACAGGAAAACATAGGATATCATTGATGTATCTTACTGTATATCAAACTCTGGAATGTTTATTAAGGGCCTTGATTAGTAGAATCAGGTGTGTAGCAGCCTGGTTGGTACGAAAGCCTGGACCCACAGTGGCTCTTTCTGGAGAAGGTTCCCTACCCCAGCTGTATATGATGAGGCAAAGCCTAATAAGTACAAAAATGGTCCTAACTTTGTTTTGACCAAAATTAGACTCGCTAGGTTTTTGTAGAACGCTCAAGTACTGTTCTGATAATCAAAAACCAGGATTGCGCTGTACAAACAGCACACATGTAACCATTGAATTACTGTATTATATCTGGGGTAATAGTGATATGAATTACCCGTGAAGTGATTCTTTTAGGAAGGAATTTCATGACAACTAAATCATGATAATAGTCTATGTTACCATGTTTGGTATTTATCTCTTCAGCTGAATTCAAGGAGTTCAATGAGAATAATTTCATATAAAATGTACTTAGTATTGTTTGGGCTTCCTCTTCCCCCATTCATTGCTTTATTACATCCTCCGAATGGTGGGGTCCAAATTCCGGATTTGGCCAGCCGTCCCGGTTCATTTATGGCATTGCCGCCTGGATCAAACTCACGATTTGGCATAAAAGGAAAGCTCGCAAACTCAACAAGGAAGATCACAAACGACTTCCCACACGTTTGTGGATATGCCATATGTAGTCTATACAGTTTAAGAAGCTTCATAATTCGAACTTCCCCCACGCTTGTTCCATGTGTAGCAGTTTCACCAGGTATGACTCTACTCTCATTGTCTAAATTGACTTGTGTTTGATTTGATTTAACTTTGGTTTGTTTGACTTAAGCTTCTGCCTATCTGGTGAATAAAATTGTTTTTATTCCTTTTAACTTGCGTGGTCTCTGTGACTCCAATCCTTTTACATTCTTTTCAGCCACGTTATGATGAATATTTAGGGGTAAAATCCTAACCAAGTGACCGACTGATCAACGGCTTTGGGATGGGAATTGGTTTTATTAAGTTGTAGAGACAATCACAAACTACTCACATCAAGGGTCTATGTATTGCTGGTTCTGGGATTTTAACCATACAGAAACCCATAGACGAAAAGTCGGTTATCTGTTAAAATCGCCTGAAGGAACCCATGGGTATGCATAGATCTGGGTTCGCAGTATTTATGCCAAAAGATGCTATTGCTGCTGTGAGTGACTTCCATTCCCTGGTACTACCAACAAAATAAGATTTGGCAATAATGCTAATACTCGGGGGCATACATTGAGTAACACAGGTCTTCACCAAAGAGTCCGAGGTGTAATCACCCCGAGATCCATGCATATTTTCGCTAAATTCTAAATTCAAATTCTAATTGGAGTCAGATATTGAACTAGAGTAGAAGGGTAACTGTTACACTTCTTTTGCAATGGTCACTAATATATCTGATGTCCCGCTTCGTTCCTGTGCAATATTCTAATGCACATATTGGATTATTCACAGCACGACAGTAGATTAAATATATCCGTGATTACAGCATGGCCCCGTTTGTAAATGGAGAAAATTTGTTAACATCGTCCTTTTTGCCTCAGAACAGCCGGAGTCCACGCATGAACCTTTGCTCCCAGCTCTTCCGTCATTTTTTAGCTGTGTGAGTTCTACACATCTATTACCAGGAGAGTGATCTGGATCTGGCGAACTGTTGGGATGACCCTATATTTCATTGAGGAAATAGCTCTTTGGTCATCACAGCTGTTATGTGTGGTCCTCCGGGCCTTAATTGAGCTCACCAATAAGAATGCACCAAATAGATGATTTGGATAAACCTCATGGTTTTTGTAATGAATCCGGATTGAGAAACTACGCTCTCATTGATGATTAAGCCTCCTGGGTGTATTTATTATGAGCTCTAAGTAACAGAATAGAAGAGAGCTCAGGAAAACTCAAGGCATCGGGACAGTTCAGGTCACCTGATTTGCTTGTAACAGTAGAATGGCTAATCCAAGCCGAGGTCAAGACAGTCCAATGGTCAGAGGGCAGGTGGTAAATCCAATACCGCAGAGGCTGGACTGCTTCCAGAATTAAGACATACAGTCCCTTATCTCGAGAGCACTGAGATCAGGAGGGTGTTCCTAATAAATAGCTTGATAAAAAGATGAACAATTTTTTTTTTCTTAATTGCCGAACACATGGAGAAAGAAGTGCTTAGCTTATTACTAGATTTCTAGAGGGAAATCTAAACCTCCGCCCCCACTCCCCCCCCCCTCCCCCCCCCCCCCGCCCACCCTCATGATGCCTTGAGATGCAGTGAAGCCTGGAAATTGAATGGTTGTGTAATGGGACTTGTATATTTCAGGTTTGAGGAATAAGGGATTCTCCAAAAGCCTTTGGGTAACCAAGCGGACATGATGGGTGTGTTCTACCAGCATAGGACAGAAGACTGGAATATTGCGAAGGTAAATAAAGTTGAATTAATGAATTCCTGGAGGACTGCAGGGGTGTTAGTAAGCCCAAACAGTATCACCAGGTACTCAAAGTCATGTGTGTACAAGAAGGTAAGTGTTCAACAGGGCCAGCTTGGTGAAATATTGGCTACCTTGATGGTTGCAGATTGGAGAAAGCAGAGGAGGATGATAGTGATTCTTTGCTGTGATTAAATTAAGCCCATGATAGACAATGCAAGGGTGAAGGGAACTGTCCTTTGTGGAGAATAAAAAGAAATCAGCTCCTGCTGGTGATATAGAAGGTCAAATTATCTTGGAGGTCAGGAACTTGGCAATGTGCTCCTCAATAGCCTCGGATTCCATGAGTCAAAAGGAAGTGCAGCCGGCCCCTAAGGGGCGACGCTCTGAGAAGTAGATCAGTGAGCCAATTATATACTCTGTGGAGCAGATGCAACAAAGCATACCTCATGAAGGCTGTGGTAGATGGGAACCTCCAACAAGTTTGGCGGCTCAACCTTTGGTTGCATCTCTACCTCCCAACCATGACTGGAGAATGAACCAAGGCACAACTGGGAACAGGATACACTTCACTCCTGGACAGATCCGGAGGGCCAGTCCTCATGAGGGTTGTGGCATTCTAACTATAGCCTTCCCAGCACAACTGGCACATGTGGCAACAACATGATGTAAAAGGCTAGTTCCTCGGAATAGTTACTGGAGGTCAGCATGGGCACCAGACTGATTATGTTGATGATGTCTGGTAGGGGAATCCCTGTGAGGCCTTGAAAATGGGTGGGCTGTGGCAGGGGTTCAGACAAAATCCTCACGTAATAAACAAGACCAGGATGGATGAAGTTCCTGTCTGCTCCTTCAAGGTCAGCTAGATGAGGAGGAGTGATCAGGTGGAAGAAATGGATGTGTTGTGATTCTGGTTCTGCTATGCCATGCCTTTGTTCTGACTGCCATATGTGTATTTTGATCGTTGCCATGTCTGACCATTCTTGAGATATATGTATTGTGATTTGATTGCTTTTTCCTTCATGCATTGTCTTACTTTTTGTTTTCCATGTTTTACTTCTCGCCATAGCTTTATTCCGGTCCATGTTTTGATTTATTCCATGCATTGCACTTTGTCTCCCTCTGTCTGGTCTTTGGTCTTGTCTTTGCTCACAGCCTCAGTAATGCGTGCCATTCCTTCGGGTGATTTAATGGTCTCTGGGTTTCAATCTTCCTTCCTGATCTCATTTACTTCCTTCTCCTTGCTTTTTCTATATTACTAACACATACTAACAGTTTGTTGTTTTTGTTAATTTACTAACCGAGACTAACTCACTAACGAGCACTCGGAATTATATAGATGCACTTACTAATTGATTAATTAGCTCTCAGCACTCGCCCTATTCTAGTCTCCGCCTCTTGTCTCTCCCAAATCTTCACTGCTGCATTTCAGTGGAGTCTCCACACCTGCTGATGCTTTCCTTTCTCTTAGTATCTATGCACGGTAGAACTCTTTGACTGGAGCTGTGTTATTGTCTATAGGTTTGTCCCGTCATCCCTGTCCGCGTTTTGGCTTCTACTAATTTCATGTGATCAGGTTCTCCCTAATGTGTTGCTCCCTTGTAATCAGTGTCACTGCTTGCACCTGTGTTCTATCATCATGTGACCTTCCTGAAATACATGTCTCTTCACAGCACTGCCTTGTCAGATTGTTCTCTCATGTTTACTTGTGCCACGTTCACCTGCCTTCCCGTGACTCTGGAGTGGGGAGGGAAGAGCAGGTCTACTATGGCCCTCATTGACACCGGAGCAAAGGAGAACCTTATTGACGTGGATTTAGCTTGTGAGTGGGGAGTTCCGGTTGAGAAGATCTTTCCGGATCGGGTGGTTAATTCCCTAAGTGGCCAGACGATCGCTCAGATCACCCATGTTACCAACTCCATCAAACTTAGGATTTCTGGCAATCACCATGAGATTATCCAGCTCTACCTCCTCCATTCTCCCCATGCTCCTATTGTTCTGGGCCACCCGTGGATGGCAAACCATCTCCCTGACATTGACTAGCGCAAGCATGAGATCAAGGGCTGGAGCCCTAACTGCTCACTTTCATGCCTCCACAATGCTCTAGACCCTCAATCTACCTCCCCTCCAGAGGAGATTCCAGATCTAGATAAAGTTCCATTGGAATTCCATGACCTCAAGGAGGTCTTCTCTAAGTCCCGAGCTACCAGTTTGCCTCCGCATCGCCCCTATGACTGCACTATTGACCTGAAGCCAGGTACTATGTCCCCTAGAGGCTGTCTATACTCCCTATCTCGAACCGAGACCCAAACCATGGAAAAATACCTCTCAGATTCTCTAGCTGCTGAAATAATTTGTCCATCGTCTTCCCCTGCTGGTGCGGGGGGGTTTTTTTTGTAGCCAAGAAGGACGGGTCTTCAAGACCTTGTATTGACTACCGTGAGCTCAATGAGATAACCATCAAGAACAGGTACCCTCTCCCCTTCATGAACACAGCTTCTGATTTATTAGATGGAGCAAAAGTATTTACCAAACCTGACTTATGCAATGCCTATCATCTAGTGCGTATCCGTGAGGGGGAGGAGTGGAAAACTGCCTTCAACACTCCTACTGGGCATAGGAGTACCTTGTTCTTCCCTTCGGCCTTACTAACGCTCCAGCTGTGTTTCAGAATCTTGTCAATGATGTTTTGAGAGATATGATCAACAAGTTTGTCTTTGTCGATCTCGATGATATTCTGATTTTTTCTGAGTCACAGGAGGAACGTGAAACACGTCCGCTAAGTACTCCGTCGCCTTCTGGAGAACCGTCTCTTCATTAAGGCAGAGAAATGTGAGTTTTTTTGTCGAGTCTACAACCTTTTTGGGTTACATTATTTCTCCAGGCACCATACGAATGGACCCAGTCAAAGTGAAAGCCGTCACCAACTGGCCCCAACCAGAGGACTGAAAGTCTCTCCAACGTTTTTTCGGTTTTGCATATTTTTACCGGCGTTTCATCAGAAACTATGGTTCTGTTGCCACACCCCTCACAGCTCTCACATCCTCTAAAATTAAGTTTCTTTGGTCAGAAAAAGCCGAAAGAGCCTTTAATGAACTCAAGTCTTGTTTCACGACTGCACCCATCCTCACTATCCCTAACCCTGAACTCCAGTTCATTGTGGAAGTGTATGTCTCTAATGTAGGAGTCGGTGCTATCCTGTCCCAGAGGTTCAGTGAGGATGGTAAGATCTACCCGTGCGCCTTCTTCTCTCGCCGCTTCAGCTCTGCGGAAAAGAATTGTGACATCGGTAACCAGGAGCTGCTGGCGGTAAAGTTAGCCTCGGAGGAATGGAGGCAGTGGCTGGAGGGGGCTGAAGTTCCACTCATTGTTTGGACTGATCATAAGAATTTGGAATATTTGCAGACAGCCAAGAGATTGGACCCGCGGCAAGCCAGGTGGGCATTATTCTTCTCCCGATTTAACTTTCACCGAGCCTATAGACCTCGAAGCAAGAATGTTAAACCCAATGCCTTGTCATGTTGTTTTGAGATCAGACAAGAACCATGCCAGGATACTATTCTACCCAAGGAAGCCTTTGTATATGCCATCTGTTTGGATATTGAGAAGGAAGTCAGAGAAGCCCAAGCTAATTCTGCTACCCCCAGTGCATGCCCCACTAACTGTCTCTATGTTCCAGCCGCTCTGCGCTCCAGAGTCCTGGAATGGGGGCACTCATCCATGCTGTCCTGTCACCCGGGAGTTCGCCGTACCAAGGACTTCATTTTACAAAGATTTTGGTGGCCAGAGTTGTCTCAAGATGTTCAGAGTTTTGTGGCTGTCGGCTTGGTCTGCGCCCAAGCAAAAGCCTCACATCAACCCCCTCACGGTTTGCTTCAACCCCTTCACACACCACATTGTTCCTGGTCCCATATTGCACTAGACTTCATCACTGGCCTTCCCCCCTCTAATCACCACACTACCATTCTCACCATTGTAGATAGATTTTCCAAAGCTGTTCACCTGGTCCCTCTCACTAAGCTTCCCTCTGCCCAAGAAACTGCCAACCTCATTATTCAACAAGCTATCAGATTTCTCGGAATACCCGGTGACATCACCTCCGATCGTGACCCCGATTCACTGCCCTATTTTGGAAGTCCCTTTGTAAATCACTTAGTACCTCTGTTAGTTTTTCATCCCCAGGTCAAGTTTCCATCCCCAGACTAATGACCAGACCGAGCGGGCTAATCAGCGTATTCAGAATATACTCAGATGTCTATGCATTAGGAACCTCTCCTCCTGGAGTCATCAGTTGCCATGGGTAGAGTATGCCATGAACAGCCACACCTCTGCTGCCTTTGGTATTTCCCCCTTCAAGGCCTGCCTAGGCTACCAGCCCCCTTTGTTTCCCTGTCAGGAGGAGGAGGTAGCTGTCCCCTCAGCCCGTGAGTTTGTGCACCGCTGCAGGCGCACATGGAGGACCACCCTCCAGGCCCTGCTCAGGTCGGTTGCCAGGATAAAGGAGCAGGCAAACAAGAAGCGCACCCTTCCGCCCCTTCTTACTGACCTGGGCAGGGCGTCTGGCTACCATCCAGAGACATTCCCCTCAGAGGTAATGGGGGCAGGCAATTCCCTAAGTTTCTGGGTCCTTTCACCATAGAAAAGGTTTCAAGTCCCACTGCTGTTCGCCTCCGTCTTCCCCTGTCCATGCGACGTGTCCACCCTACCTTTCATGTTTCCCAAATTAAACCTGCAGTAACCCACCCCCTGTCCTCTAGACCTGATCCCCCACC
This sequence comes from Gymnothorax reevesii, assembly GCA_029721435.1. Classification (NCBI taxonomy): domain Eukaryota; kingdom Metazoa; phylum Chordata; class Actinopteri; order Anguilliformes; family Muraenidae; genus Gymnothorax; species Gymnothorax reevesii. Next base: position 34,695,304 of record CM056584.1, read on the forward strand.
ACCCGCCCAGATCATCGACGGAGCCGAAGCTTTCACGGTCCGAGCCCTCCTTGACTGTCATCGGCGAGGCAGAGGACTTCACAGTACCTCGTCGACTAGAAGGGCTACGGACCTGAACACCGCAGTTGGGTGCCTTCTAGCCACATCTTGGACAAGACTTTGATAAGAGACTTTCATGCTAATCATCCCAGGCGTACTGGTTGAAACGCCAGGTGATGTTTCGTAGGGGGGTGTACTGTTGTGATTCTGGTCCTGCCATGCCTTGCCTTTGTTCTGACTTCCATGTATGTATTTTGATCCTTGCAAAAAACAATGCAATCTGTATTTAATTGAAAATAGTACAAGGACAAAATATCAGTTATTGAAACTGAGAAAAAAAAAAAAAAAAAAAAAAATATATATATATATATATACATATATATATACACACACACTAATTTTAAACTTAATGCCAGAAACACGTTTTAAAAAAAAGTTGGAAAAGAGGCATGCTTACCACTGTGTTACAACACATCTTCGTTTAAAAATACTGTGTAAGCATTTGGGGATTGAGGGTAGCAACTGTTGTGCCGTAGTTATGAAAGCAAAATGTTTTCACTTTCTTGCTTGATGCTGGATTTCAGCTGATCAACACTCAGCAGCCTCCTTTGTCATATTTTTGCTTCTAAAAGTGCCAAATATGTTAAGAGGAGTGACAGAAATGAGCAAGGCCATGTCTGATAAAGACATCCAGATGGCAGTATATGTTGCTACAAAATCTTTACATGCACTTTTGCCTGAATACTGCCTTTCATTGATGTGCAAGTTACCCATGCAATGTGCACTAATGCACCGCTATTCTACCATGAAGGCAGGTTTTTGAGCTGTGCGCTGATAAGAAGCTGTATGGTTCCACTCCTGTTCAGCCTGTAGGACAAGGCGTACATGATTTCCAGAAATAATCTTATACATTGATTAGTCAGACCACAGGACACTTTACCACTTTGCTTGTCTATCTTATATGAAGCTTTGAAAAAAATCAAGCAGAAAGACTGTCTTCCTATGCCACTTCTCCATCTCAAGCACTGATTTTGTTTTAATCTTATTAAGCTCTGCCCGCCCTTCCTGTCCTCAACCAATCACAGCTTGATGAAATAACCATTGACCAATCATGAGCTGCAGGCAAACCTTCAACGTTCTCTCTCTGCACTCATCCCCTTCACGGCCTCATAAAGAAAGACTGGCTCTTCTGCAACTAGTTCCTCAGCTTATAAATTGTATGTTATCCACCACTATCAATGTCTACAACCCCTTAGGAATTCCTTCCAGCCTGGTTAACTTCAATCACTTTCCCTTGTATTTTGCCCCTCCTGATTTAAATATGGTTTAATCTTTACATGGCAGAGTTTTAATTGGCAATTGCGGATGCACGACAAATTGGGTTCACTGAAAATGGTTTTCAGAAGTGTTCCTGAGCCCATGCAGAGATTTCCAATCCAGAATCCTATCTGTTTTTAACCCTTTTTAGCACTCTGATAAAATTTGCCTATCCAAGGCGTACCCAAAGTAAATTGAAAGCTGTTATTGAACCATTTGGAGAATATGGACGGTTTTGGTGTCTTTTGAAAGGAAACACTCTGAAGTTTTTCCCCCAACTGAAAGAATCACTGTAAGTGCTACGGTCATTGAGTAATCTAAGTTGGAATAAACTAAAGTAGAGGGATTTTATTCTCACCTGAATTTTCTTTTGCAAACAGATGCCTGCAGATCAGTGCAGCTGGGATTAAAATAGGACCACAGCATGAAGTTGTGACACAGGCATTGACTAAAGCTGCTGTGATGATAATATTTTGAAATGGTTTGGCATCAATTGAATCTCAAGAATCTTAACTTTCTGAAGATATGTGGCATGAATACGTTACATACAGCTGTGTAAATGACGTAATTTGTTTTTAACTCCCTGACGTGGACGTGGACGGGCCGTCGGAGTGACAAGGGGATTCTGTTTCCAGCCTTTGCTGTACCTGTCCTGACTTTTTTTTTTAAACTCATTGTTGGTGTCAAATTCGAAATGAGCGAATACGTTTTTTAAAAAAGCAATAAAATTTCTCAGTTTCAACACTATTTACAATCAAATATATGGTTTAAGAGATCTGCAAATCATTAAATTCTGTATTAATTTATATTTTACACAGCGGGCTAACTTTTTTGGAAAAGAGGTTGTACATCCGGCATAAAACTAACGCAAAATGCCACAGAAAAAACATGATTCATACAGTCAAACCTGAGGGAGGGAGTTTGATGGTGTGGGGAAGCTTTTCTGCCTTAGGGCCTCCGTGATTTGCCATATTCTCCTCTCTAACAAAAATTCCTTGAGGAGAATGTTTAGTCATTAGTACATCATCTGTAGCTCAAGCATCAGTAGGTTACACATAAGACAACAATCCAAAGCACGAGAGCAAATTCACCTAAAAATGGCTCAAAAACTAACCTTTTAAATCTGACTTGAACCCCACTGAGATGCTATAAGAAGACCTGAAAAAGGTTGTTCATGCTCAGAAAACATCCAAAGTAGCTTGCAATTCATCAAAAAAGTCTGCCAAATTTCTCCGCAGTAATGTAAAAGACTGGTCTCCAAATAGCAAAAACATTTGGGTTCAGTCATAGCTGATGAAGGTAACAAAACCAGTTCTTAAGTTTCAAGTGGCAATGACTTTTTCAGGTTAGGGGAAAATCCCTCAGAAGCTTATATTGCACTTTTTAAAGGGCTGTATATTTCCACAGGAAATAGGTCTGGGCTGCAGGTAGGCCAGTAAAGCTGCTGTTACTGATAGCATAGGTCACTTTAACATCTGCATAGGTGCCATTACTGCAGAAAGACATACATCCATTTTGGAGCAACATATGCTGTCTTCTAGATTATGTCTTTGCAGGGACATCCTTTTAATTCAACTAAAAAGCAGCAAGCCACATGTCACAACAGCGAGGTCTAATCTGAGGGTGTGGCAGTTGGGCTAGCCCGCATGTAGTCAAGACCTCTCTCCTGATAAAAAAAATAATACATTCTTGGTGCTTTAAGCAAAAAATATGACGGGGAAGTCCCCAGATGTCTGACAGCTGAAGATGTATATCAAGGAAGGGGGGGAAAATCCCTGAAAACTGCAACAATTGATACCCTTAGTTTCCCAAAAAATATTCAGCAGGCATATAACATTTGGAGTGAGTGTTCATTTCCAAAATGACAAGAACATATAGGGAAGAAAAAAAACATTAAATATCTTGTCTTTGCGCTCATTTCAATTTTATACTTGTAAAAGATCATTTACGAATCACTGTTTTCTTGTTGTATATTACATTGTGTATTAAGGTCTGAAACACTTCAGCATGTCAAATGGGCAAAAAGGGAGCAAGCACTAGTCAATGTACTCTTCTATAGCAAGGGATATCCTGTGATCTTTCCTCTCTGACAGCAGAAAATCCATGTAATGCAGAATGCTGAGTTCTAGAGGAAGAGTAAGTAAACTTTGTGAAAGTCACCTAAATTTTCTCATTAGAATTATTCTTCTGTGAGTAGATTGAGCACATTTCTGAAGTCAGCAGGCTGAATTAATGGGAGGAAGAAATATAAGGCAAGATTTTTACTCTCTATCGTCTGTATGTTCTACCTCTGATGTCACTTTTGCCACAGTAATATTCTCAGAAATGGATATGGGTTGCTTTAAAACTGTTGACCTGCAGACAACAAACTTACATTTGAGAGAGAGAGAGAGAGAGAGAGAGAGAGAGAGCGCGCGAAAGAGAGACACGAGTCATGGAATTTGGCCTGTCCGCACCACAGACTGGCTTGTGGCCACATGGCAGTAAACTGTATTTGTGTGTTTGGCCTCTGAGAATTTCACCCCCCATAACCCCTGCAACACAGATGGGCACAACTTTACTCTGGTAACCACAGGACTCTCAGGTTGGTTACAAAGAAATGAGAACAGTAGTATCAATCCCAAAACCATTTTACCTGTGAGCTTTATTTAAAAAAAATTAAAAAGAGCTGTGGCAGACCTCTCTTGCCAATTAAAACTCATTTCACCTGGACTCCAGGTAAGGAAAACAAATCACATTATGTTGAACCTAAGCTAATTATAGGGCAAATTGGATGACAAAATGAGATTCAAGTCTGGTATTTCGAGAGTCAGAGGCCCTGGCAGACATCAGCATGTCGCAGCAACTGAGTGGCGGCAGGAGGCTGCAATACGAGGGACTCTTAGTGAACCCAGGCAGTGGCAGATTGCGTGTGACAATCAGATGTCACCTAGCTGGTGCATGCAAATGTCTGGGTGTCACCCAGCTGAGGCTCATGGGAGAAAAGGAGGAGGTGAATCTGCAGAGAGACAAGTCTCAAGTTATTTTTTCATCCACAGACCCAGGCAAAGCCTTGGTTAAGATAATTTACTGACCGTGTTTAACTGCTCAGCAAAGTTGACAGTAATCTGATTTTCTCAGCAGTTGCATGTTTAAGTATCCAGTCAAATGAATGTTTTGTAACATACAGTGGCAAATGCCATTCTGCCATTCTACATGCCGCAGCCTTTTGGCTTGTGGAGTACTGTTTTGTTACAGAGAATCATTCATGCAGTCAGGATTTAGGGTGTTGTGTATTTTCAACAATGACAGTCTAGCCAAGGCAAATTAAAGTCGTCTGCCAGACTTGAAAGACAGCCCTTCACTTCAAGTAGGTAATATTTTTATTGATAATACTTTTATTTGCTTACTATTTTGCAATTTAGGCTGTACATACCCATAAATGTAGAAGCGATGAAAACTAACTGTATGTTTATAACAAATGTTTTGCATTTTAGAGTATATTTTCTGTATAATTCCTATGATTTCAAGCAGGACTGTGAAAAGGATCGTTGTCACACACCTCGAGTGAATGCGCTCCTTGTCTCCTCCCAGTCAACCACTTGCATGTTTATTCGGAGTCTTTTTCCTTTTGATTGGTTTGCATCTCGAGTGTAGCCTTATCCCCGGCTGCATCTTGTTTTTAGTCCTCACCCTTCGTACCTTTGACTTGTATTGAAGCCCCCTCCATTCAGTACCAAGTTTCTGGCTTGTAATTTGCTTTGTGTGTTGAAGCCCGGTCGATGTTTGTAAGTTAAACTCTTTATCTTTTGAAAGTAAAACATAGCCTTTTATTCATTGTAATTTTCAGAAACTTTCTTCCGTATTTCATTAATCAGAAAAAGCTCCCAAGTCTCTTTCAGGGTCCTGGGCTCAGGACTGTATTTTTGTTCATTCCTGTGGTATGTTCCTCTGTCCAGTTTATTAGGAACAAGCTCTTAATCCTTCTGCGGTCATCAGGATTGGAACCTCCTGAGCTACTCCTTCCTGCTTGCGTACAGTTCAGCTCTGGTGAACTGTTCACTTCATCTGGCTGTCATTCAGGAAAGTCACTGGCCGGCAATTGGCAAGGCCTCCTCACTTCGCCCACTGCATCTGAACTGAACTGTGCTATTCTCTTCTGGGATCCATCCCATTGTCAGCGTATTAATATCAATAAACCCTACTTCTGGATCGAACTCTGCCTGCGCACTTGATTCCTTGTCTAGATCGTAACAAATATTCTATCGATGTCCGATTTTATGGGAAATAAGACAAAATATAACAGTTTCTGGGTGTCTTTAAATGCAAGTTGATTACACATTGTCTTTACGATTAATCATGTCATGCACAAAAGTGCACATGGTGTAGAAAATTAAAACCTGGACCCCTGAACAATGGAGAAAATGTGGTGTAATAAGTCATTTTTAGCAGGCGGCATGGTGACACAGTCAGTTGCCTTGCAGCAAGAACATTTTGGGTTTGAATCTGTCTTGGGGCCTCTCTGTGCGAAGTTGGTAAGTTCTTTGCGTGTCTGTGTGGATTTCCTCTGGGCACTCTGGCTTTCTCCCACATACAAAAAAACAATGCATGTCAGTCTAATTGGAGACTCCGAATTGCCCCAAGGTTTGAGTGTGTCTGACTGAGGTGGCTGAGCCCTGAAATGGATTTGCAAACAGTCCAGGGCGTGTCCCTGCTCTTTGCCCTTAGTTAGCTGGCATAAGCTCCAGCTCCCCTATGACCCGAGTGAGGAAGAAGCAGTTTGGATAATAGATGGAAGTGATTTTACCCTTTTTGTATCTCCCAGATGACGACGATAGTCGGGAGATACTATGGTTTAGTTCCGGGGCCGGGGCGCCGCCGCTGCAGAGATGTTCTTTTCCAGGCTCTGGAGGATTCAAAGTTTATAGGATGTTTCTCTAAATTTGCATAGTTAAAGATGTTTATTTGGCTGTATATATATATATACAGTGATGCATATTAATGTCATAGCAAGAGTAAAAACAGTAACATTGCGGCTGTAAAAATTTGCAAGTGATCTCTCATGGGGATCGGGGAGATACACGACTTGGTCCCTGTGGCGACTGAGTTATCTAGTTAATACATTTGGAATGGTTTATGTTTGGTTTATATTTCTGTAATGGCATGGGACTCGTAGACCCAATGATTGCTTTCCATGCATGTATTGGACAAACAATAGGAATTCATTTTACAAGACCAAGTGCACCCTGTGCTGCCAACACTGCCCCCTCATGATGTTCCCATATGGCAACAGAGTAATACCCCCATACAGACAGCTAAAAACATTTGAGGATGGTTCCAACAACACAAGTCAATTATTTTCCATGGCCTGCACCACCAATCAAAAGTAAACGTTATTAAACTTCAGGGATTTCTTGAGTGCAGAGTGTGAACTAGATTCCCACCTTCTGCACCCCTCAAGAGGCTTGAGTTAGACCTTCTTGAAGAATGGGCCAATAACTCACCAAACAAAGCCCAGAAATTGCTTAAGAAAACATTCTGAGAGGGATTTAAATAGTTTTGAAGGCAAAGGGTGGGCCTACTCAATAATTTTTACTTGATATTCAGTTTCGTATGTTTGCCTAAATTTTGTCCACCTTTGGACACAGTGTACCAAGAATGGGTTTTCTAGTTTGTGATGAGTGCTCAAAAATGATTTTTTTTCTAGTTTCTATCAAAATATTTTTCATAGTTTGTTATAATGTCTCGCCCATCATGTGGTTGGCCCCATGTTGAAAGGCGCACTTGGCCTTTCCAGAGTCTATGAAGTGGTTCATAACAGTGGACTTTGCAGAAACGCCCATGATCTGAAAACACACTGTTTGTCTGAAAGGTTCAGGTTAATTCCAAAACACAAAGACATTCACGTCTGCCGGCCTTTCAAGCATTGAGCTCCACCTGGACTGAGGTCTTTTGCAGGTGTGCAGTGGTTTTGTGGCTATGACACATCTGCCTGTGTCTCTCAAAGTTAGCCCGGCCCCCCGCCATCATCCCCATTACCAGAAAGTGTTTCCCAACCCAGTTCCTGTCAAGCATTATATACGCTTGTCTCTTTCAAGATGTTATGAGCAGCATGTCCAAGATTTAATACTATGCTAGTAAACGTCCTACTCTCGCTTTCTGAGGACACTCATGAGTTCAAGAAAATAAATGGTCCTTTTGAAAAACAGAGTTCATGTGTCTCTCTGATGGGAGCTCCCCTGAGGTCAGTGACATGCGCATGAGAAACTCACAGCAGCGACCTTTTTCCAGCCCTGAGCTCTGGGTAAAATGGCCGCTGTCAGGGATGAAGACATCTGCATGGCGGCCCTGCAGCCAATGGGCGAGGTTCAGCTCACGACAAACAATCATCAGCATAGTGCTTCACAGGACGGGAAAAGTCTTTGTGGGAAAGTACTGGTGAGTGCAAAAAACCTGGTATGAAGATTTCTCCATCCGACAGCTGTGAAGGGAGATTATATTGTGGTCAAGTCACAGAATTGAGGTAGGAGAGGTGGGACTGCACCTTAAAGCTAGCCAACCAAGCCGTCCTTTTTGGAGTTAAAATACATCATATTGCATCACACCACCTTGCTTTATTGGGTTCTTGATATAAGCCTAACTGCAGACAAAAAAGGGCTTACATCACGGTAAGAGTACCAACAGAGGACACGCCCAAAAACTTTCACGTTCCAGTGACTCAATTATTTCGTTTCTCAGCAATCTGGCTGTTTGCATTGTTTGCGGTTTTGTTTCGTTATTTGTTTTCGATCATTTCAATCCACTGTTTCACGTAGGCATTCCTCATTCCTCTCTCTCTCACCTGTTTCCCATTGTTACTCATTGTCTTTGTGTATTGAAGTTCATGTCTTTCTCTGCCCACTGCCAGATTGTTAGTTATTATTTCCAGTATTGTTCTTTTCTCCAGCTTTCATTCTTGTTCCTTCAAGTCTCCTCGTTCCTGCCTCAGTCCAGTCCAGAGTTTTATGTTTTATGGTTGGCCTTGTCTTGTGTCTTCGCTTGCCTCAGCCAAAAGATTCCTCATCTGTGAACCCCCCTTTCACTCGACCTGACTTCTTGGCTCAACAGACTTCAGACCACAATCTGCCTGCCACTCTGGATTCCGTCTGCCGCTGCCCCACCTCTGACCGCCCCTCAGCTTCACCTAGCCTTCTCAACATTGCCCTGCCTACCCAAGATGGAGCCTGGACCGTTGACCTATTCCTCACTCCTGGTTCTGCAGTTGGCTCTGTCTATACAGCCAGTCATAAAAAAAAATAAAATAAAATGAAAATTTGGTTTGCATTCAGCCACAGTACGATTTTACAAATGTGCAGACTAAATGGTAAGTGGTAGAACTGAAACATGAAACACTGGGTCCTACATACTGATCTGCCTTACCCAATAAAATGCAGAATATGACATATGATATAGAGGGTCTGAATGTAAACATGTAGAATTTCACATAAAAAAAAAAAGCATTTCAGGCAGGGCATTAATCTTAACCATTTATTAAAGAATAACATGCATTTGTGTTTGGTTGAGTCTCTGCATGAGTGATGTGCTGGAAAAATCTGAGCAAGCAATAAACAAACAGTCCCTGAGATCACAAACCCTCCAGAAAAGCTGAGATAAAGACCGTATGAATTAATGAACACAACATGAAGAGATGCTGCTTGCAATGAGCAATTACATTTATGAAGGAGGAGCCTGGGGAGGTGGGGAAGATTTTTGATAGACCAGAGCAAGAGTGATGTAGAGGGCACAGGAGAAATTAACACCACCATAGTTCTAAAGGCTTATCAATTGGATAGGAGATGCTGAGATCAAGAATGATCGGACAGGAAAAGGTTTGTGACCTTGCTGGCTTAAACTGATGCTAAAGCTCCATTCTGTGACGTTGCAACATCAATATAATAATATTTAAATGGACATTTGCTTTCTATTTAAAGGCATTATAGTTTCTTTTTGTCCACTCTAAAGAATTGTATGATTCACTTAATATCTAGAAGCTAAGAAATTCCCTGACCTAGAGTTTCTTCTTGTCTGGTTTTCACCCCACACCCAAATTGCTCATCCGGTTCTTACATTTCTCTATTTAAAGTGTTTTCAAGTATGAAAATGACTCACTTGTTTTGAAATGAAGAGGAACTATATTGTTTGGGATGCCAACATATCTGTAAAAAAACATAGCAAGGAAGCATGAAATATGATACAGTGGTAATCATTGTGTTTACGTCCAATTCACAACACGTATCTTTCAGGACCTTGTAGCTGTAGTACTTGCGTCACAGTGTAGACCTACAAATAAGAGCAAGTATTTCCTGATGCGCAGATGGCTGAGTAAATTAGAGACAAAATATTCCCAACTTATCTGTTAACCAGAATGGTATGAAAATTATGGTAGCCATTCTCACACTTAATAAAAACTACAGCAATCACTGACACTTCTGCCCATTAAGAAATATGCCTTTACACAAATTATACATGATACTTGTATCATATATGTTTGATGCATAGACTGACATATTGTATTTATTTGTTTGCCTTGTGCCCAAATTTTTAAAACATTTTTATGCATATCATTATGTTAATTGAGTCCTCCACAAGCATGTTCTGCATTTGTTTTCCCCATTTTGTGTTCCCTTTTCTAGAAAATCTTATTTGAATGAGTGGCAAATATAGTTGCTGGTGGGCACATACCTTGTATCTACCCTTATAAAAGTGAAATGTGAATTAGAGCACAACAAATCACATGTAATTCTAAATAATTTTTTCAACAGATCTTTATTGAGAAACAATGCTATCACTTATATAAGGTGTGAGAACAAACATCAAAAAGGTGGCCTGTGGCCTATGGAGGTAAATCCCGATCTTTATTCGAGAGCGTGGTATTTTGTTTTGTGCGTAGACTGTACAAAATTTTTCCCAAAATTCTGCCCTTGCACTCATATTGCCCTCGCTCGCGCTTGTATTTTTTCTCCCCGCACTCAAGACCGTCTCTGCGCGCTTGCAACATTCGTGCTTGCACTCGAAATATTTCTAAATACGCACGGATTTTTCTGCGGTACATTCCTATCAAAACTCACCAACCAACAGAATGCCAGGTTCTTTTTGCCCTAATTCTTTTACTCAGAACAGCAATGTTCTGAGTAAAAGAATTCTGAGCGCCTCATGCCCACTGTGAAGTATGGGGGAGGATCGGTGATGCTGTGGGCCTGTTTCTCTTCCAGAGGCCCTGGGAACCTTGTTAGGGTGCATGGCATCATGAACGCTTTGAAATACCAGGACATTTTAAATCAAAATCTGGTGGCCTCTGCCCGAAAGCTGAAGATGGGTGGTTACTGGATCTTTCAGCAAGGTAATTACCCTAAAAATGTGGCCAAATCTACACAGAAATGGTTCACTAGACACATAATCAAGCTCCTCCCACGGCCATCTCAGTCCCCAGACCTCAACCCCATTGAAAACCTTTGGAGTGAGCTGAAGAGGAGAGTGCAGAGGAGAGGACCCAGGTCGCTGGATGATTTAGAGCTATATTGCGAAGAGGAAGGTCGAAGATCCCTCTTTCTGTATTCTCCCTTTTTGTGAAACATTATAGGAGAAGATTAGGTGCTGTTTTGTTGGCAAAAGGGGGTTGTACAAAGTATTAACATCAGGGGTGCTATTAATTGCGGCACACATACTTTGATGGAAAAGAATTATTTCTTAATGTGGGATAATTAAAGGTTGCATATGGATCGCATATGGAGAGAAACCGTGTCTTCAGTTGCCAATTAAGATACTTGGAAAACGCGTCAATAAAGGAAAATGATTGAGAACTAGTCAGGACTAATTGCTGTCAATACTAATGCTAATTCTTCAATACTTATGAAGAAAACAGAAGAAAAAAGTTTGTTTGTTGATGTCTCTCAGTAAGCTACAATGTATATAAAGGTCACCCAAACAGTGATATATATATATATATATATAGCCTCAAACATGTCAATCTTTTATTTATCCATATTTTTGAAACAGATACTCTGGATTTATGTGCGTATACACTCCTGATCAAAATCTTAAGACCAGTTAAAAAAATTGCAAGAATTTACGTTTTGCACTGTTGTATCATAAGAAGGTTCTAAGTAGAGTTTCAAAATGCAAAAAGAAGAAATGTGAGCAAGAGACTAAATGTTTTGAGCAGGCAATTTATTGAAAAGAACTAAAACTTCTTTTCACATTAACCTTAGACTGTATCGCAAAATATGCGATGGGGATTTCAAAAGCCTGTGGCAGGTTGGCGCATTAAAAAAAAAAAACTGATTGCATTTTGCAATGTGAGACCACTTATCGCCAGCCCTGCATTGTATGTTAACCAAACTGCATCGTCCACGTGAACTTCACATAATCTGCTAGACGAGAACAGGTGTTTGGGTTGCATCACTACATTATTCTAGCCTACAGCAGAAACGGGTGTATTTTGATTCTTTACCGGTCCGTTTTCATTTCCCTGATCTCACAACAATGGCATACATTAAACCACGTAACAATTCTGATGCAGTGGAGATAGTCTTTCGAAAATCACAAGCATTGCAACTATCTAGGTGGCTAACGTTAACACAATTCCGACAAGCTATTCACAATTATGTTAAACATGAGAAATAGATCACAACACACTTCAGGAACTCCTTACTTTAGCAAGAAGATGTCTAGATACATAACCTCGATAGGACTATGCCACGTCAAATTTGAAAGCCGAAGGTACCCGTCTAAACTCGCTGAACACGAATTTTGCAATTATCTCCACGTTAAAATATTCTTTTGCGAAAAAAAGAATCACGCGAGTGGACCAGCGATCTGAATACCATCATTAATCAGCAGCAACATTAGTTGGGCTGGGCGATATATATCGATATTATACCGATATCGTGATTCAAAGTAAAATATCGTCACAGATTTTATCGTAATATCGTGATATGAAATAAGTGTTGGCTTTTCTGGTTTTAAAAGCTGAATTACAGTAATGGGTTGCATTTTTCTGCACTTGCAAGACTGTTGAAGCTGTTGCCTGCACCTGTTTCATCGTTATGTCAACATTACTAATAAATGGTTATAGAAAATATTATTGTGTACATATTTAGCAAAAGCACCAACATTTGTCCTGATGATATCGGCAAAATATCGATATCGAGGTATTCGGTCACCGGTATCGAGATATTAGATTTTGTCCATATCGCCCAGCCCTAAACATTGGCTAGCTAGGTTTCCTAGCTTCATATTCAAACTGCAGTTGGTTGCATTGATTGAGATAATGGGAATGCTAGCTGCCAAGCTCGCTAGCTAGGTTGCATGTGAGTTAGCTATTAAATCAAATAACCTATGGATCACAGTTTCGTTAAAAATAGTGGTCTAGCTGAACATTGGATATGACTACATCACCTGTGTTGTTAATATTTTTATTCTCAAGCGGTTAAAATGTTCTTAAAGTAGAATGTTTGTGACGTTGTCGTTGCAACATTAGTGTTGCCATCTTTTGTTGATTTTTTGAGATTCCAGGAAGTACTGCCCTTTGACTGCAAACACGATTGAGTGTATGCACACTATAGGTTCAACTCGCATTGCTGTTGATCGGCGGTGAAAATTTGCATGTCTTCTACCAAGTTGGTTTCTCATAGATGGTGAATGCATTCTTAGCGTTAGTCTTCGAAGCGAAAAAATTAAAATGAGACCGCGTTCAAACTCCCGCGACTAAAGTAAGAGGAAAGTTTGTTTTGTTTTTAGTGGAAATGCAGCATTTAAGTGAATTTCGACCGAATATGGGCTTGGCTCTGCTGTTGCAACAAGCAGGTATTCAGTATCATTAGGTGACCATACGTTCGATAATACTGATTCCACCTACCTGTCATTGAGGTCGCCATTGTTTACTTGACTATCTCTACCATAGAACTAACAGAAGTGGGAGCACACTGCTCGGCGTTACGGAAGCAGGAAGTGTGACATAGGCGTATTAAAAAGGGGACCTATTTTGCTATATTTCCAAGGTCATATTTTGATCTTGGACTCCCGTAGAGTACTCCTGATTAATCTCAGTCCAAAACAGGGTCCTTATTTAGCTCATACTGCCATCCTCAAAAAAACCAATTTGTAGTCCATTGTAGTCTCTGCCTGAAACGCCTGGGGTGGCTCCCTGCTCCCCGTGTGCCCACTTTCTTCTGACTGGCCAGCTCTGTGGAGCGCGGAGTTGGGCGGAACGAGGCTGCAGAACGCAGTTTTTCCGGTCTGCATCCCCAGAGTGAAACGATACGGCTGCCATCCGATAAAGAATCGGCGGAGAAATTCCAAAATCTAAGACTATAGACTTGAATATAGATCTATTGAAATGTACTTGTTCTAATAAACTGCGGTGAAAGTGGAGTACGCAGTGCGAAAGTCTGGCAGCTCGAACTTGATATCGGTTACATTTTGCTACGGCAACAGTGGTGAGTACAGCTGTTTTTCCACTCCATAGCAAGGATGCAGGGAAAGGTAGAATCTACTCCATATGGACACAGTTGTAGAACGGGTCGACATACCCAGGTGTAGACTGGAGACCGTAGAAATCCGGTGGGTCTGAGTTGAGAGGGAAACATGGACAGTGAGGAGCAGCTAAAAGTGGACCAACAGCTTATGGACTGCTTCGATGTGTATTAGGACTTGCTGGTTCGTGTGCATAACTGTGATGTGTCGTTAGCATGGAGAAATGAACAGCTTCTGCGCTGGTATATGACGGAGGGGCGAAAGCTCCAGGCTAAACAGCCTTTTTTGAAATTGCCTGTGGTAATGGTTTACTTGTTGCTTCGGAATGACTAATGTCTCCTCGCAGAGAATAGGCACTTTATGGATAGTGAGCGAGTGCCAAATAGAGCACACCTGGCCGTAGATCCGAGTTCGCTGTATTCACGTCAAAAGGTGCTGTTGCAGTGATGGCTGACTTCCAACCTCTAATCTAATCGACGAACCTAGGATCCGGTTACAACGCTAATATGCGGGAGTATATGTTTACTGATGGCGGTTGTCTCCGAAGAGTTCAAGGTGTAGTCACTTTGAGATCCATGCATGTTTTCCCTAGATTATGAATTTTAATTCTAATTTGGAGTCAGATGTTTAACGAGGGTATAACTCAATTTGGTATTCTAAATTTACGATGGAGTCAGATTAATTGTAACCATTGTGCTTTTGTACCCCGTTCTTGGAACAGAGAAAATTGATCCATTTTATTGTGATTCGCACCAGCCAGAAGACCGCGCTTGTTAACACCAGCCCAAAAAACACGTTGAGCCTTTGCCCTCGGCAATTTCTGTCGTTGGTATTGTTTTGAGGGTTCTACAGCTGCATTCTATCAAATTTGTGTATATTAGTTCCATCAAGGCTACTGAAGATTCTGATACTCCAGTCGCGTGGCGCTGTATGAGTTTTGATTCTATGGGTCCAGCCCTTCTTCACCTATGGGTCATGTTGGCCCGGAGTGAACTCTCCCGTCTCCCCTGACACCAACACCACCCCCCTCTTTTTCTGAAAAACTCCCTGGTTCTGCATTATTCACGTAAATGACCGAATTGACCAAAAAAAACGGTGATTGTAGCCGAAAGGTGACTAGTTTGCAGGTATGCCAGCTAGTTGACGTTCGTTGGTCCGAAACTTGGCTTCTGAGTGTGCAGGCAGTGCGGCAATCAGCTTGCTAGTCAGTTAGTTATTCGACGGCCTCCATATTTCAACAGTAAAAACACATCATCAAATAATCGATATCAACGTTAACGTGGATGTGTGTGGAAATTTGAAAGACACTATCAACCGATTCATAATGTTAAGATACCTTTTCGCTGTTGTACTCGATATGTAATGTTCCATTGTCCTGTCCAGAAAAGCTTGTGCTGTGACGGTCGGTTAACGTTACACCTTTTCTTTGATGATAAAAAGAATCGAGTGACGAAGTTGTGCGTCTGTGGACGAATTCCCATTGGCTGTGGGGCTGCCGAAATGTGTTTAGCGAACGGAGCGTGTACTTCTGTAAAACTGTAAACAAGCAGATTATTGAAATTTGGGGCATGCCTGAACATTAGGGGGGGGGGACTTGTGCCCCTCTATGTATATGGGCGTTACGGCCAAGTAACACAGATTATAAAACGCTGTAGCAAAGTATAATCAGATCAGCATTATTTTGGGATGTTCCAGGATCATTAATTTGTTTTATTTATCCAAGAGAAAAAAATTTCACTGTAAGAGCTTTAAAAACCAACAAAGTATATTTATATCTTGTGGCAAAGCAAAG
Organism: Gymnothorax reevesii; assembly: GCA_029721435.1. Lineage (NCBI taxonomy): Eukaryota > Metazoa > Chordata > Actinopteri > Anguilliformes > Muraenidae > Gymnothorax > Gymnothorax reevesii. Next base: position 34,710,944 of record CM056584.1, read on the forward strand.
CATTACTTCCAGGATGACAATGGTTCAAGCCCCACAGGGCACAAGGGGTCACTGAATAGTTTTATGAGAATGAAAGATCCTATGATTCTGCCACCACCTTCACAGTCACCATACCTGAAACCAATGGGACTCATATGGGACATCAGGATACAGTAAATTCTGGTCTCTTCACCAGCATCAGATCACCAAATGAGGCAAATGAGGGAATATCTCTTTGAGGAGAGGTACTCCATTCTTCCAGTGAAGTTTTGAACTTTAAGAGTTATTTGCATGCCCAGGCATGCAGATATTGATCTGGCAGCTTGTGGATACATACAACCCCAATTTCAAAATAGTTGGGACAAAGTATAAATTTTGAATATCAAAATGCAATGACTTTCAGATGACACGAGCCAATATGTTATTTCCAATAGAAAATAGATAACATTTCAAATGTTGAAACTGAGACATTTAACATTTTTATCCACAAAATTAGCTTATTTTGAACTCACGCTGACTTCTCAACATTCTGGGAGAGGCATCAGATAAAGGATAGCAGCAACTATTTGGTTTGCGCTTATAGCAAGCCGTCAAAGAGTACAATAGCACACATGTCAAAGCATTACATTTAGCTAGCATTTTTGCCACGTGAGGGTTAAAGAAAGGAGAAGGACTACTGTTACTATTTTTCACATACTTTTGATCGACAACCCTTGAAAATTTCAAGTTGGGTGCCGATGAAAAAGTTGATTTTCTCCAAAAATTCCCAACAGATTTTTTTTTTTTTTTTCATTATCTGCTCACTTAGACCTACAAAATGACACAGGTCTTGTTTCAGTATCTTTTTTCCAGACTTTCAAGCACTTTAAAACCCCATGTGAAATATACTTGGATGGAGTATTGTCTGGGCTTATCTCCACTTTTGGTTAACAAAAAAAAAAAAAATTATGCTTAATTTTAAATCATTTCTATGTTAACAGGTCCTACAGTCCCCCCAGAAATTATTTGTACACTTAGAAAAAGTTCAAGAATTAAGAGAATTATAGACTAGGAACACAAAAAATCAATTGTATACTTCAATCACTTCTTTCATTATTTGGTGACAAAACTCAAATACACAAATTAACCCTTAAGTTTTGGTAGCCCATCAGGTTATTTTATGGACTTAAGAATTATTTGTACACAGTATGTAAGCATTGAGAGTTTAACACTTTTTGACCTGCCTTTTGCCATGATCACTGCTTAGTATACTTGGCATACTGTCAACAAGTTTGGCACAAAAATCCCACTCTTTTTCATTCTACATTCGCTGGAACAGAGTCTCGAGCTGTTTCTTGTTCAATGATGTTCCATCCTCATGCTATCGCTCCATTTCATCCCAAAGGAATTCTATCGAGTTCAGGTCCGAGCTTTGAGGTGACAAATCCTGATGCGGGATCAGAGAGACACCAAACGCGAGGTGGAAGGGAAAATGGAATTTATTAAAACAAAAGCAAAACAGGCACGAGGGCCAACAAAAAACTCGGCCCAAAGGGTTGCAAAAGAAACTAATGTACGCTACACGGAGCTATAAACAAAAGAATACAAAAACGACAAAAAACAAAAGGCACTGGAAACTCCAGGCAAGAAGACCAAGAAAAATAAATAACAAGGCAATATATATACACAAGACAAGAGCTATAATCACGAGACTTGACAAGAGGCTAGAACAAGACTTGAAACTTGACATGCAAGGGAACTTGAGACACTGCCTGCCTGCCAACTTCCACCGCATCCAGATAAAGGCTTGGAAATCAAAGACACATGAGGGGCAACACCTGGAGAAGCTGAAACAAGAGGCATGGCAAGATCAAGACATGGACAGAGATTGGATGACATGACCTGCTCATTAAGAGAATGAGCGTGCTCAGCTTAAGTACCAATTAAGTATGCAGTTTGGAAGCAAGCATGTTAAGAACAGAAAAGCACAGCAAGATCTTGAAATAGCAAAGCAGGAATCATGACAATAAACTCCCTGTCTAAATTAGTAATATTAGTAATGTGCCTATCTAAGAATTACACCACCCAGTGAGTGTTAGTAAATGTTAGTAACTTAAAAACAGTTAATTGCCAATTAAGCTTAGAGAGCCCCGAATCAGCACAGCACAGAAGGAAGAGGGAAATACCAAAGCCAACCAGAGCTCTGAAATGTGCAACAACGAAGGCACGGGGCGGAACACAGACAAGCGGTGGAGTGGCATGGCAGACCTGGCAAAAACAAAAACATGGAAAAGTAAAAACATGGACAAGGAACATGAATTATGAAATGAGTAATCCTAAACAAGACACTGTTAAAACTGTGACTATGAAACATGAACTATGGAACTATGAACTATGAACTATGAAACTTGGAACATGAAACTGTTAAAACCATAAATGCTGTCCTGGCCAAAGGCCAGAACACAACAAATCCAGAAGGTCGATGCATTTCTTTTTCATGAATCCGTGAGTACGGTTGGCTGAGTGCTTTGGATCATTGTCTTGTTGGATTATATAAAGACGCTCAAGCAGCCTGGATGCATTATTTGGCAAAATATTTTTTAATTCTTCAACTATCTCTACGTGTATAAGTAAAATATTGGAGTGATTGTATATACAGACTGAACCAAACTGATTTCAATAGACGGGTTCCAAGAAAGAAGCCATTTATAAGTGCCAAGAACAAGAGAAAGCATCTCGCCTTTGTAAACTAGGCTTATGCCGTCGGAGGTGACAGCTGGGGGTATATCCCTGAACGCCCCCGATCTTCCAATTCCCCAATCCTTGAATAGAACTTGAATAGACTTTCATTTGAACTTAATTTCAGGTCTATCGGTCAAATGGTTCTGAAGATATGGCCAAAATGGTAACTTTCCATCTCAAAGCGCCACCTGGTGACAAAATATTGAACCATACAGGTATGATGTCATCATGTGACACGTTGTGAGGTCATGACCTTGCAGTTGCACATAGATCATGTCAATTGGAGAAATAGTTCCAAAGATATAGCAAAAATGGTGAATTTTATGTGACAAAGCTCCACCTTGGGTCAAAATTTTGAACCAAACAGGTAAAATGTAATTGTGGGTACATCCTCAGGTCATGACCTTTCATTTGCACTTGATTTGAGGTCAATCGGACAAATATTTCCGGAGATATGATAAAAACAGTGATTTTTTCAGTTTTTGGCCCCTGGTGGCCAATCTAGAAATTGTAAATTGTCCAAAATCGAATCAGTTCTTCCTCTTTATGATACTTGCTTATATGCAAAACTTGGAATTTCTAATTGAAATATTACTGCAGTTATTGCAGAACAGTGATTTTTTTTCATTTTTTTGGCCCCTGGTGGCCGATCTAGAAATAGTAAATTGTCCAAAATTGAATCAGTTCTTCCTCTTTATGATACTTACTTATATGCAAAACTTGGAATTTCTAATTGAAATATTACTGCAGTTATAGCGTTAACACTGAAATCAGTTTTTGGCCCCTGGTAGCTAATCTAGACATCGTAAATTGTCCAAAATCGAATCAGTTCTTCCTCTTTATGATACTTACTTATGTGCAAAATTTTGAATTTGTAATTGAAATATTACTGAAGTTATCACGTTAACACATAGTGTGGCGGCGGCGGCGGCCGGACCAAAAACATAATATCCCCCGGAACGCCATTCGTTCATACACATGTTTAAGGACTGCACTGTTAACTGTACATTTCAAAAACTAGAAATAAGATTGAATTGGTCTTACATTTACAGTCATAATGCATGTATCATATGCATGGAGCGTAATGCCAGTAATGTCAGTGTTGCAAAAATTGCAGATCTGAATAGAGGAAGGAATGGATATCCACCTTGGAGTAAATCTTGTTGAGGACAGACAGCTATCATGAGTGAGTTTTTACTAGAGCTGCATTACCATCACATTGTTTCTGTAGATCTATATCACCTCTACCTTCTACCACACCACATTATCTCCACTCACAGTTCTGCCATTACAAAGTCTAAATGGTGCTTTTGCTGTACACTATCACACTGCCCGCTCAAAACTATTCCTGTATTTAACAGAGAAACACTATAAATGACTGGCTTTCACAAATAAACCTTTCACAGCACATTCACAGTAACAAACATGCACACTCTCTGTATGTTTGTTAGTCTCTGTAACCGCGGGCAGTATTTTAACATTTTTACAAGACTTTTTCCGGTGTTGGGTACCCATGGGAAGTGGAGGTGACCAGAATGGCGGCACACTGCAGTTAGGGTGAGATTCTGAGGCCACATGCTCCAAACCATCCCTGGAATGCCAGCTCAGAGCAGCTATAACCACTAGGCTACCCTGTTGATACTACATTCCATTGACCAACAATGTAGACAGCAGAATGTTCAGTGTAAAGCCTTATCTCTGGATAGTGTGGTGAGATTAACACATTCAGTGATAAATTTTCATAAGTAAGCAGAAAAGTTTTTCATTCTCAATATTCATACTCTGTCTTCATGTTGAGCACTCATCAGTGTGGGCTTTCTTTTTCTGTATTTAGTTAAGTCGAACACAAATACTGAGCTGTAAAAAAGTATTTACTCCCTTCCTTATCTCGTCTATTTTTGCATATTTATCACACTTCATTGTTTCATATCTTTAAATTTAAGACATGGACAACCTAAATAAACACAAAACACTGTCTTCAAATTATCATTTAATTTGTTAGAAGAAAGTGGGACCGACTGGCCCTATGTGAGAAAACGTCATGTATAAAGTCATGTCCGTTAGTTACTCAGTCAGCCAAATTAATACATTTAATGGACAATTACATTGTTGATTTAAAGTTATGAGTCTACCATCTGTACGTGGCAGCAGAAATCAAGATTCATTTGACCAGGTATCATTATCCAATCATCTACGGTCCAGTTTTTGCGAGCGATTGACCACTGTGGCCTCAGTTTCCTGTTCTTAGCTGACAGGAGTGGAGCTTACCATGGCCCTCATGGTCTATCCACTACAAGGTTTTAAGCACTGCATGTTCAGCGGTGCTCTTCTGCATAGCAATACTGTAATGTGTTCTCTTTTTTGAATAACTAATGCATTACTGCCAGCTTTAACCTGTCTGATCATTCTTCTGTGACTTCTGTCATTAGTAAGCTGTTTACGCCCATAGAAATGATCCAGTGACCCCCAGGTTTTTTCCCCACCACTTTCTATAAACTCCAGGCATTGTTCTTAGTCAATTGAGATCAACAGTTTCTGAGATCTTCAAACCACCCCATTTGGTGGGGTGTACTGGTGTACTGGTGTGCCAAATAAAGTGGCCATTGAACGCATGTTTTTATATTATATGATAATTGTTTGCTCATTTTAAATGAAGGGTGGCAATAATTTTCATTAACTTCCAGATCTGCTAATTTAAATGTGCTGCCTTAAGATCCACCCCCATTACGCCCATCTGCTCATGCGTGTGAATAGGCTTGAGGAATCCTCACTCCCAGCTCCGCCTTTTGCTGTTAACAGAGGCCGTGCTTCCTGCACAGGGTCTAGCTCCTCTGTCTGTGAAAACAAAATTATTATGTACCGTGGAACTTGAAATTATACCCTTGCTCCCAAATGCATGTGTATATAATTTTGTCTTGACATTACAGCTGCATTGCACTGACAGATGTGTATCACAATAAATCTGTATATGTTTATTAAATGTATTGAATGCTAGGTGTGCAGTGCATGTGCAAGGTGAGGCCCATTTCTCTGTCACTGTAAGGGTGAAGTCAGTTCCCAGTGCACCACTAAGGCCGAAGTACAGCATCTGTGTTGTGTTAGAGAACCAAGTGTTGCTATGGCATCAAGACCAAAGACCGCTGTCTTTTTTCTCCATCCTGACCATGCCTGTGGGAGAGGGAATTGCGGGATTGGGCCCTTTCCCCAAAGACAAAGACAGCATGAGAGTTAAAGAGGGTTACTGTGATGTGTTTTGGTAAATTCCCTGGACGTGCACTTGGGAAAATATCAATGAATTAATCCTTTGCGTGAATTCTGTAACAGTCTGTAATATCATATTAAGGATTTGCAATAATTGCCACTTGGTTATCCAAAACACTGCATGCAGGAAGAGAGAGGGATAACACCACTGTTCTCTGGTCACAGAGTCTGTTATTAGGTGTTAGGCAGTTTTTAGCCCGCAGGATATTTTATTCTTTGAGGGCTCAGTTTTAGAGCAGTAGTTCTCCACATTGTTCCTAGGGGCCTTGTCTTTGTGCAGTTTTTTGTTTCAACCACAAATGCAATCCCATAATTTTACTACAATGATAATTTCTCCTCATGCAAAATTCTTGTTTATAAGGATTATTTACCCTTTCAAGCCGCATCATATCATAAATAGCTATGCCTGCCCTGAAGCCGTTGCTTAAAAATAGAAGAAAATTGTAATAGATGAAAGTAAACAATCAACTTTCTTCTAACTGGCAAAAATGTGGACATGTGGCCACAAAAAAATAACTAGTTGGTGACAAGGCAATTGACTGCAAGCCAAATCTGCATTGTGTTAAAGAAAAAAGTCTCATACGCAGCTATGTAATAAGGACCTAACTGTACCCTTTTTGGAAATGTTTGCAATAAAGCACACTTTTATCCTTTGAGGCAGACAGCTACTTCAGAGCATGTTGGAATAGGGTATGTAAAGTTGAATAATGATAAAATAAATGAATTTAAATTCAAGTTGAATTTTTATGAAAATTCTTTGTTTTTGCAGCCATTTTTGTGGACTTAAATTATGACAGTAAAGTGAAACAAACCGGTATTCGAGATACAACAAGTGGCTTGTTTCGTTTTATTCATTTCCCCTCTCTCTGTGATGCTCAAATTTTGGATTTGAGCCTTAAATAGGGAAGAGCATAAATTGCTTCTGTGCAAAGGGGTTGAAAGTGAGAATGAAGTAAATGAAAACCAGTCAGGCCTTCATTTTTCAAATCTTTGCATGAACAATTTGCATGAAACAGGTTTATACTGCACATGTAATGCAGTAATGAATGGCGACTATGGGGGCCTACCGTTAGCCTGACTCCGCCAGCCTTCATACATTCCCTAAATTTCATTTCGCTTCATTACTCAGTCTGGTCACTCGGAGCTATGCCTCATTTACCTCGGCAGAAAATACGTCAGACCAAACGGCGAACAGAAGGCGTGGCCAAGAGCCATGATGTAGCAGCTACACCGAGTTTGAAATTGTTGTCTCCGAAATCAACAATGGCCACGGACATAAATACACAAGAGGACATAGATTTGCTCTGTCGTGGAGAAAATCCCAGTATAAGCGACTTAAAGCCCCAACAAGAGGAATGTTTGGTTAGTTTCTTGAATGGAAATGATGTTGTAGCGCTACTCCTTACAGGTTTTGAGAAAAGTTGTCATAGCTACTTAATATCCATCATGAAATATATGAAATAGGCATCCAGTTCATCTCTGTGAGAGACAGCCGAACCACCTCAGCTAGCTTGTAGCGTCTGGTGTTTCACATTGCCTGCGTATTTCACACTATTTAAGTTGGCACCAAACTTTTTATTAAAAGCCGTGTTTTTGTTCGTGTCTCAAGACCTATTTGCTGTCTCAGTGTTATGTTGTCATCAGCCATGAATGAAATGACTGTCAGAGACAGCCAAACGCTTAGAGCCAAAATATGTCACTATAAAGTTAGATAGCGAGCTGGGTATGATGTTAGTGCAAGTATGTTTAGCGGATCAGTTTTTGTGTCAACGCAGATTTCGTCCTAATGTAAATAATGTGTTATTCTCGCCGATTCTGCCGTTGATTTCGGGTCTCTTACGTTTTTTTAATAGCAGCAGTATTGGCAGGATGAACGATAGCTCAACAATTTGGTTCTTGTAAGGAGAACAGAAAGAGCACCTTTGGTTCTTTTAAGTGAATGAGTGAAGGCTAAAATGGGGTAGATGGGCATATGTATGATTACAGTATTAACTTTAATGCACTGATCAGTTTGTTTTCGCTGCATTCCAGGTATGAGGGACTATGTTTACAGCGGAAGTACCAGGCGGCTGAGCAGGCGCGTAACATACGTCATCGCCAAACGTTAGTGATTAGTTTACAGGTACACCAATGATTTAAAATTTCTGACAAGCGACCACCTGCCAGGAAGTAAACACTTGTCAATGACGACTGTCCAGACTCTGTGTACGAAGCAAAGCAAAGTAGCAGAGTTTGGTTTTACCAGGCTAGCCTACCGTAAGTATGCGTGCAAATTTTAGGTGCAGAATTTTGCATGAACAGCGACCGTTCACGTAGAATTGAGTTTGTGTAACCTTAATGTGACCTGAATGATTGTTCGTGCCAAAAATTAAGGCCTGACGGCATACACAAGGGTTGCAGAGGATTAATATTGAGGATGGTGAAAATCATTGTTCGAGAGCATACTTTCCACCACTCTGTCATCTTGTTTCAAATGCATCCATGGGACCGTCATCATAAGCTAAAAGGGGCATATTTGTTTTAAAATGTTTCCTCTTTTGAAGTGTTTTTGCAAAGCAGTATACAGCGACTGCAAATCAAGTCTTGCCAGGGATTAACTACCGGACCATGGACTCATGATTGGGTTTCTGTCAGCCAGGTTGAAATTATCTTGCTCTGCACCAGCAACAACAAATGGTTGATTTGGTGACAAACATGTTGAGATATGAATGCACTGTTGTCGGTTGCAAATCTTGGACTGAAACATTTAAGATAGTAGTGATGCCTTAATATACAATGTAGTTTGCCGGAGATCGTATGCAAATTCTTTTCTATGTATAGTGTAGAAATCTGCGTCTGTGTGCGTGCGTGCGTGCGTGCACGCATTTGTGTGTGTGTGTGCAAGCATGTGGCTAGTCAGATAATTGTGTAAACAAATTGATTAATCAATTGTATACTCAGTGTAAAATCTTTGACGTGTATTGACTCTGGCCAGGGACAAAGACCTCTCTGACACACTAAAAAACATGTCAGTTTTTTTATAACTCCTGTTTCAAAGAATTCAAGGTGAGTGCGAGGTTATTTTGGTGCCCTGCCCCTTAATCCCACAGTTTGGAATGCAGCGACATACGGCCTCACTCTTTCTACAGTTACGACACCTGATGTCAAATAGCGTAGACCAGTGGTCTTTAACTCCAGGACAGCCACCATGCTCGAGGTTTTTACTCGTACTTATTCAGCACACCTGATTTAGCAATATGGCCCCTCGTCAAGATCTCTGACTGAGACATGAGGAGTGCTTTGCTTTGCTTGGAGAAAAAATGTTTGGGATGGTACCTCTCCTAGAACAGTTGGAGACCTCTGGCATAGACTAATCATGTAAGAAGCTGCTTCTTTTCACTGGCAGTATTGTATAGATGTCTAGCTGAACGTTTTCTTCAGTCTTGTATTGTGACAAAAAAAATCTTATTTGTCCTTTTATCACTTGTCCTCAGTGACTGTTCACTTGACAAGTAAAATATTCTCATCTCATGTCAAATATTGAAATGAGTCATCCTGTCTCACCTCACTGGCAAAATTTACGTCTCACTTTGAAGCTGCCGCGTTAGCTCACTCGGTTAAGGTGCCGCATTTGCAGAGCAGCAGAGACTACTACAGCGCGGGTTCAATCCCTGGTCGTGGTCAGCAGCTTTTCAGAACAGTGCCTGATTGGCTGAAGCGCTTTAGGGATGCAATTTGGGAAGGGAATTTGAAAAAAAAAAAAAAAATGATTGCCTTGTTCGTTGCTCAAGTGCCCCCTGTTGGCCAGCCGGGCACTCATCAGTGAGATTCTAAGATTGCTCATGTTCAGGTCTCCTCCGCCCTTGTTCTGAACTTGCGATAGTTTGGACCAATAAATGTAAAGATGTAGTGGCTGAAAGGCGCGTGCTTCGGAGGAGAACCGAGAACTGTCTCTCTCTCCTGAGTTGGCAATAGGGGGTTGCATACGAGCAAGCCTTGTACATAGTTCTGGGATTGGGCATTCCAGATTAGGGTGGGATTGGAGATGCCAAATTTATTTTTAAAAAATTTGTCTCAATTCACAAAAAAAAAAAAAATTCATAAATGTGAGTTGTACATGTTGCAACAAAAGTTGTTGAGATTTTCCCTCTTTATTTTTGCAGTTTGATAGGAAAGTTAGCCACTGCCTGTGAGAAATGAGGTGCAAAGCTTTGGCGATTAAACCCCCCTTAACCCTGGGCTGAGTCATGACTAACTGCATATTAACCAGCTGAGATGTATATGAACTTCAGCGTCCAATAATATATAATGGACTTGGTCTATTCCGCCTGGATTCTTCTGCCATGACTCTCCCGCTCTTCACTCTTTAGTATGTAATTACTGGCTTACTTTTTGGGAAAATCACTTAAAATTTTGAAATATCTGGTAAAAACCCGAGGGCGAAGTGGACTGAGTTCTGAATCCCTGGACTGAGATGAGATTTTAGAGCTTGATAACTATTTTAGCCTCTTGTGCGGTTTGACCCAGACTAATTGTTCTATCTCTGGATGTTGTGATGATTACATATTTTCAGCCTCTAATAGATACTTTGGCCTGTTGGATCGTTGTCAGGAACTTTTCCACGAAAAAAGAATTATTGACCAAAAATAGAAGATAGTATACCTCTGGACTGAAGACCCCCTTAGTGCGTGTTTGTTTCAAAATTGCGGCCCCAAGTGGAGCAAACAGATATTTCACAGTTTGTCAGGGCTGCACTCAGAAAGACATGATGATGGCAATATCCTTTCAAAGAAGAGTTTACCGGGCACCCCAGTGGCTCATTGGTCTAGTCTAAGTGCACGTACCATAAAGGCAGTGCCCTTCCCGCTGCAACCTGGGTTCAATTCCAGCTCAGGTCATTTGCTGCATGTCTTCCCCAACTGTCTGTCTCTCTACACTGTATAACTGTCAAATAAAGGAAAAATTTCCCAAAAAAAAGTGTTTACCGAGATGGTAAAAATGCTGATGGTTATGCTAGGATTAAGAATGTGATTATTCCGGAATTCTGGATTTTCTGACTTGAAAATGCGTCAGATACAGGCCTACTTTGTTGTCAATCTATTAGGTAATCTGTTTATTTATTCATTTAAAATCTTGGGGTCCATAGCTTGCCATGATGCATGTTAAAGTTAAAGTAGGTACGTTTTAGCAAAGTTATCTTATCTCACCATCTCATCAGGACTAAATGCCAATTTATAGCTACATCCTGTATGAATAGTTGCTCTCTTGTCCTCCCAGTAAAAATCATTACACAGATGTAGAGCTGGGAAAGTCAGAGTGCATGGGAAACTGTAACATCGTAGGCCAACCAGCTACTTGTAACTTTAGCCACTGCAGTAACAATAGATTGTGCTGGTGGGTGTAATAGAAGAAATGGCAATTTGAGGTATTTAACTTCTGCCACTGTCAGGTATTTAACTTGAGGCCTTATGCCGTTTTCGTCTGAGGCTATACAAACTGTCGATAACGTAATGTCGTCATTTATTGTAATTTGTGAGCCTACCTAGCTTTTTGCCAGTAAAAGAATTCTGTAATCCCGTGCTCACACCAAACACGGCAAAGGCGCAGTAACAGATGTTTTGGAGGCTAGCTATTCTTAGCATTCATGAGATTATAGCTAAGCTATTAGGATTGTATTTTCCTGCTTTTCTGTAAGATCAAATGAAGTAACTAGAAAAGAAGCACATTACTCCTAATACCCAGGAACTTTTAGGGGTTTAGTGGCCAGACTTGAGCTGAACAGCCGTGATGTTAAATCTCTTACATTATCATGATAAATGAATAGTTTATGGTGATATCGTAAAAGACCAAATATTTTGTTAAAATAATTTTCTTAAAATAAATTCCATTCCTGTGAAGGATGGATTTTTGCTCTTATTTTTCATTATGAGACTAAAATGAAACAATTTTTTTCAATGTCTTTTTACTGAACTCTACCACTGGTGTCAATAAATGTGAAGGATACTATATGTGTCTTATATGTGTGAAATGATGTTGAGCTTATCCTGTTATTTCTCATTGCAGCCCCAGACGAAGTCGGGTGGCTACTATGAATTCACGTGTGTCGTCTCTGATGACAGAGGAGACGAGGGTTGATTTGTGTTGGAATACTGTGAGGAACACACTGAGGTACCTGACTCTCTGCAAGCTGGTGCTGTGTGCCCTGTGTCCCTTCCATAGTCCTCTGGTAGAGTCTTCATTTAGTATTATGTCCATCATCCTCAAAGCCAATGCCAACAACTTAAATGTGGAGATCCACAAGGCCTATGAAGTAGTTAAGTACAACCTGAGGGGCATGCAGGTGTCTGACATTGAGCACTATTCTCGTTAGATGAAGGACACACTTGTCAATACACCACTGTGCAGGACCATCAAACCTTCCAGTCAGAGGTACCGAGCTCCCCTCAAGCAGAAAGCTGAGATCAACAAACAGCCTTATCATGCAGGCCGCAGTCGTCAAGAAAAAGGCCAAAGATGGAATAGTGACAGCATGAAGGCCCAATAAAAATGTCTGAAAAGGCCTCAACAGGCTCTTAAGAGGCTTGCTGCAAATGGTAAAGAGCAGTAAAACACTGCAAAACAAAACTTTGCAACTTGTAAAATCAATTAAAATGAAGAAATATCTAATGTCACTTGTTGGTGTGAGTTTGTGTTTGGGGTGGGAATGGTGCTGTGTATGCTGTGCTACGTGCGCCATATATTTTTCTGCTTTTTTGTCCCTTGCCAATCACATCCCTATAGTATTCCCCATCCTAAACCCAGTTGAGGGCAATTCCTGAGTTACTAGTTAAAACATTTTGTTTAGATCCTCTAGGTGTCCACTTGCTGACATCTATCTCAAGTCACATTATCCTCCTCCACCCTGGACTTGCCATTGGAGGAATGGTAGCCCTGCTCTCACCTTGCCTTAGTTCCCCAAACCTGTTCCCATTACCTTTCCTAAATAGCAACTAAATGTTGATTTGTTAGTTGTGTGGATAAATTGGGAGACTTACTGACCATTTGCCCATAGCTTGCATTATTGTTCATTGGAATAGTTATCAAGCATATTCCTATTCATGTTAGTGGTGACATAAATCGTAAATGTCTTTGAAAGCCTCTGAGTTCCTGCAGCTAACATCACGGTAAACTGTATTTTTCTGCCTCATTGTCTGATCAGCTTGATATGCCTAAAACACCTTTTTAAAAACGTGGTTTTGCCAACTCAGGTTCGTGTGTTAAGTTTGCTTGTGTAAATATAAAACTGACTACAACCAGTGACATTACCAAATTGCAAGTACATGTGTGAGGTCAAATAGATTCTGTAATGTAGAGTGAGTGAGTGATGTGTGAATGTGTATGTGAAGAGAAAGATGTGTATATGATGATTGGGTGACTTTGTGATGTCAAATTGAATGTGTGTTGTGGAGTGAGTGATTTCGAAGTTCAGCATGCAATGTAAGGGTGGGTTGAGCGGGTGATGCCAAGGTGAGTTTGTGATATTAAAGATGATTGTGTTGTGGTTGGATGAGTGATTTCCGGGTATGTGCAATATCAGAGTCATGCATGTGATGCTTGGGTGAGTGTATAAATAGAGCTTATGGTGCTGGGATGAATGTACAGTGGGATTTTTTTTTTTCCTTTGCTGTTCTGCTGCACTGCTAAAAGTAATAAGAAAACATTGGGTAAGGTCTCATAAGGCCACACAGAGTACCGCTGAGCTACATTTCCAAGAACTTTACCCCTTCACACCCTCTCTCACTCGCTCTCTCGCCCCCCCCGATGCACATACACACACCTCTCTCCCCTCGCACTTTTCAAATTCTTTTTCTCCCACATACAAAAACAGATGCTGTCTCAACCTACTATACCCTCATACTATTTTTTCACTCTCCAACACGCACTCAGAAAAGGTTACAAAAAACTATGAAAAACATTTACAAATGAAAGTTGTCATGGAGGCAATAATCTAAACGTACATAAGGTTGTAAAATTCAACTCCTCTCCCGTGATAAAAAAAGTTCTGATTTTGTAAAAGGTATTAATTAGTAACCAAATACAACATCATCAAACTTCAAGTCAAACTGTTAAACAAAATCACCATCAATCAAAGAATATGCATATCAAAGCAGATAGAAGTAAATGAATTAATGAATAAAGACAACGCAGAATGTACACAATTAAAAGCAACAGTTAAAAGACAACATAAAAGCAAAACATGAAAACAGCTAAATAAAAACTTGACATGACAAAGAACAAACAGGCAAATTAAACAGCAAGAGAGAACAAATAAGTTCTCAAACTTGATTTAAAAATGGCAATAGAAGGTGAAGACCTGATTTCCAGAGGTAGCATATTCCACAGTTTAGGAGCTGCAACTGAAAAGGCATGATCACCTTCAGGGTAAATTCTGGGAATATTATCTGTAAAGAACGAAAATCACTCACAGTCACTCTCGCTTTATTTTTGATAAATGCAAACACATGGACACACAACCAGAAACTGTCCTTCCTGACACTGTTTCTATTAAACATATGTGCCAATACCTTATAATAAATGCTCTCTTTACATTTAATATGCAAAACATGCAAAATATTGAAAGCATATCTGACTTAAATTTTGAAGACCATGGTTATTGAAGCAACACGCTCCTCTAATTATTTTAATTCTAAAGAGAAGTCTAAAGAGAAGTCGCAAAATGGCAAAATTATTTTTGGTGGTAACTGGGACTGTGTCAAAGTTTTTGGAATGTGTCAAACACCAAAAACAGCACAAGCACAAATAAACAGGGACCAAAGGTCAAAGCTCTCCTACAGAGACAGGCTAACCCAAGGTGGGATAGTTGCAGGTAACCACAGAAAAACAGCTCTGGAAATCACCACTGAATTTATTCTTAGGCTGCTTTTGAATAGTCTTTTTTGCTCACGAAAATTCCTAATTCCTAGAAAATAATCCTGAAGTATTTCAGGGGTGCCATTCTCAGTGCTGTTTGAATTCTTTAAATGTTAAGGAAAGGTGCATCAATGCTTACTAACTTATCTCCATAGCACAGGGTACACTAAACTATCCTTTACAAAAAGAAATTAGATAACGCTATCCCTCAATTCCATTCGGTAATAATACTTAAAGTGACACGCCTTCCATCTGGCAATTCAGAAAAACAAACAAACATTAGGGGCAAAGCACATATAGTTACGTCGTCTAGTGTAAATGCAGCAGGATTCTCTTAGCAGCGTAGTAGTCTTTTTAATTACGACAAGGACATAATAAAATCGCCTCGGTTTTTTGTCTGTCTGTGAACAGGATCACGTAAAAACTGATGAACCATGATTTTTCCATGAAAATTCACATATATAAAGATCTTATAACTCGGAAGACCCCATGAAATTTTGGTGTTGATCCGAGTCCGGATCACAATTCGGTGGACGTCAGAAATCTCTGATTGCTCTTGTTCCTAATGAATTCTCTTATACATCTTTCCTTAACCTCCTAATGTTTCCCATTGAGGATAAGGAAAAGTGGTGAGAAACTAGACAATAAGATGTAATTTTTTTCGCTATTGAATTCAGCCTCAGCCTCAAAAAAGTAGTGGTGGCCGCTGAGGTGAGAGTAGAGGAGGCTCAAAAAGTTGGTTTAAACTGATGATAAGCCTTAACCTATTTCCAATCATTTTCCTTTATGACATTTTTCAATGGCTAGAATAATTCTTTGGCAAGTCAACACACAACTTCTTTCGGAATGTATATTTTCAGTAAGGGCAATTAAAAAATAAAGCAAGTTAGAAAAGTAGCTATTCACAAAGAATCCATCCACCCATCCATCCATTTTCAGCCACTTATCCTGAGCCAGGTCGTGGGGGTAGCAGAGTAAGGAAGGTGGCCCAGGCATCTCCCTCCCCAGCTACTTCCTCCAGCTCCTCATTCCCAGAGCAGCCTGGAGATATAGTCCCTCAAGCATGTCCTGGGTCAGCCTCAGGCCCTCCTCTCAGTTGGACATACCCGGAAAACCTCAAAAGGGAGGCTTCCGGAAGGCATTCAGACCAAATTCCCACACCAACTCAACTGACTCCTCACATTGCGGAGGAGTGATGGTTCAAATCTGAGCCTCTCCCGGATGTCCGAGCTCCTCACCCTATCCTTAAAGGTCAGTCCAGCCACCATGTGGAGACAGCTCATTTTGGCTGCTTGAATTTGTGTTCTTGTTCTTTTGGTCAGCACCCAAAGCTCATGACTATAGGTGAGGGTGGGAAGGCAGGCTGACCAGTAAATCAAGAGCTTCACTTTCAGGCTCAGTTCGTACTTCACTAAGAATGCCCGCATCACTGCAAATACTGTACCGATCCACCTGTCAGTCTCACGCTCCATCCAACCTTCATTCATGAAAGAGACTCTGAGATAAACTCCTAAGCTCTTCCTCTTGGGGTAGTAACCCTTCCCCCACTCGAAGGAGACAATCTACTTTTTTTTTGGCAGAGATCCATGTCCTCAGATTTAGAGGTGCAGAGCCTCATTTCGACCGCTTCACACTTGGATGCGAACCACTCCAGTGCGCATTGGAGGTCACTGCACAATAAAGCCAACAGGACCAAAGCATCCGCAAAAAGCAGAGCTGCAACCCTGAGGCCACCGCACTGGACACCCTGCAAGCGTCAACTGTGCTGTGATATCCTGTCCTTGAAACTCATTAACAAAATAGGTGACAAACCACACCCTTGGAGTCCAACACCAACTGGAAATAAGTCCGACTTAATGCCGGATTTGGTTGTACAGGAACAAGGTGGCTCCGGCTAATAGCCTCAGAGCTCCAGACTCTGAGAGCATCCTCCACAAGATATCTCATAAGACACAGTTATATGCCTTGTCCAAGTCAACAAAACACATGTAGACTAGATGGGGAAAACTCCCACAACCCCTTCAAAATCTGTGCAAGGGTAAAACTTTGTTCCATTTTTCCACGGCCAGAACGTAACACGCATCGCTTCACCTGGATCCAAGATTCGACAATTAGTCGAAGTCTCCTTTCTTGCACCCTGGCATAAGCATCCCCCGGAGGCTCAGCAGTATGACCTCCCTATAATTGGAGCAAATGTTTGGAAAATGGGAACCACTACATCAATCTGCCTGTCCAAGCATACTGTACCCAACACGTACGCGATGTTAAAGGGATAGTTCACCCAAAGATGAAAATTCACTCATCAACTACTCACCCCCAGGCTTATCGAAGGGTCTGTGAATTTCGTTCATCCTCAAAACACTTTTCACAGGCATGTCAACCATGATAGCTCAACAACATCTAGGGCCTTCACTATTTCAGAACAAATCTTGTCCATCCCCGGTGACATGGCACTGTGGAGCTTTTCAACCACCTCCGTGATCTGCACCAGGGAGATGGGCATAGTTCTACCTGAGTCTTCTGAACCTGCCTCCTCAATGGAGGGCATGTCTGCTGGATTCAGGAGTTCCTCAAGGCAAACAATATGCTCAGTCAAGGTCGGCACTTCCCTACCCCTGCTGAAAACAGCCTCCCCTACCTGAGTCTTCTAATGATTTTACAAAACCTCTTTGAGGCCACACAAAAGTCCTTCTACATAGCCTCTCCGAATTCCTCTCAAATTTTTGCTCCTACAACCACTGCAGCTGTAGTCCTTCTAGCCTACTGATACCAGTTTGCAGAGACAGGAGTCCTCAGAGCCAACTAAGCTTGTAAAGCCACCTTCTTCAGCTTGACAATGGCTCCTGGTGTTGGTGTCCACCAGCGGGTCCTTAGGTTGCTGCCACAACTAGCACCAACAACCTTCAGGCCACTGCTCAAGGCAGCTGCTTCCACAATGGAGACTTTGAACAGGGCCCACTCTGACTCAAAATCCCAAGCCTCCTTTGGGATATTCAAAAAGTATTTTCTGAGATGTGAATTGAAAATCGTTCTGACTGGGTCCTCTGACAAACGTTCTTAGTCAACTGTCACTACACGTTTAGGTTTACCAGGTCTGTCCAGCAGTCTTTTCTGCCATCTGAATCAGCTCACCACTAGATGGTGATCAGTTGACAGCTCTTCCCTCACTTCACCCAAGAGTCCAAAACATACAATTGCAAATCTGATGACATGATTACAAAATCAACCATTGGCCTTCGGCTCAGGATGTTCCGGTACTAACTACACGTATGAACACCCTTATGATGTTTGTAATGGCTAATCTGTGACTAGCATGGACATCCAGTAATAAAATACTGCTTAGGTTCAGATCAGGGAGACCATTCCTCTCATTCTCCTCCAAGTGTTTCCATTATTTCCCACGTGATCATTGAAGTTACCCAGCAAAAGTATGGATCACCAGTTGAAGCCTTTTCCATGACCCTGCCCAGGGACTCCAAGAAGGTTGGATAGTCCAAACTATTAGATGCATAAACGCAGACATAAGTCAAAGCATTCCCCTCCGCAACCTGCAAGTGCATTGACGGACACCCTCTCATTCACCAGTGTGAACGCCAACACAGTAGCACTCAGCCGAGGAGATGCAAGTATCCCCAAGCTTGCCTGCAGCATCTCACCCTGGGTGACTCCAGAAAGGGAGAAAGTCCAATCTCCATCAAGGAGTTTGGTTCCAGGCCCACAGCTGCGCAAAGAGGTGAGTCCAATTATATCAAGCTGGTACCATTCACCCTCCCGCACAAGCTCCAGTTCCTCCCCTGCCAGTGTTTGATATCCCATCTCCCCAGAGCCAGTTTCCATCACCAGGGCCAAGAAAGCCAGAGCCTCCGCCTCTGTCTGCCACTTAGTATAAAAATCTAAATGACATTTTTACAAATGGCAAGAAAACCAGGTGACTGCCCACAATTTTATTGAGGCAATGAGAATCCTGAAACAGTGGCTCACAGTGCGTCAAGCCAGTGCCCTAGTGGAGCAGGATAGTAACTGCAGTACATTCATGTGCAATGGAACAGTGGCTCTCAGTGCCCCGAGCCAGTCCCTGGAGCAGGACAGTTACTGCCCCAGCAGGACATCGCCCCACAACAGCTGCACAGTACAGCCCACAAAAAACTACAGTCCCTACTGGGAGGAAAGGTGGGAGATAAATAAAGGGAGAGAAGGGGAAAATATTTTGAAGGAGTGAGACAATTAGAGGAAGATTGCTGGAGTGGCGTTCATGAATGGGGCAGTGGAAAAGATAGGGAGAAATGAGAGGAGACACAGAAGGCATTCGCACCAGGGTTGTGCCAGTCATGTCATGGGATCATACTGGGAGAACTGGCTAAACCTGATAATGTTGAATGTTTTTGAAGATACCAAACTGTCAAACAAGGAAAATCATTGAAAGCACGGGAAGGCAAATCATCAGTCAAAACATCATGTTTTTGAACCTCAGCAGCATGCTGTGAGCTTCACTAAGCTGACATTTGAGGCAGTTTTTCCAATGATTTGAATGTAGCAATGCCAAGATGAACGGAAACACAACATTCATTAAATACTAGCTGAAGTTAGTTTGTTAATACACCAGAAATACTACTCTTTCTAGTTCATAATTGTCTATAATAAGTAATAATATGTCTTCACGTAACCGAAAAGGAAAATAACAAGCAAAGTCAAAAAAAGAAATACTGGAGAACATGATTACTTAGGCAATTTTTTTATGCTGCAGGCGACTAACGCTTCGAAGGAGTGTCTTCTACAGAGTCAAACAGTTTGACACTGTAGAAGACACTCCGTTGAAACGTTAGTCACCTGCACCATAATAAATTGCCGAAGAAATCGTGTGCTCCAGTATTTCTTTCTTTGACTTCAATTACTTATCCCCCTATTCTGAGAGGCACCAATTTGGCTACCTTTCATCAGCTGAGGCACATATTTTTCCTGGGTAAAAATAACAAGCAAATTAGGAGCTGAATTTGCTCAAGAGGTCTGACACAGTGGCAACAATAACTAAAATAAATATATTATTCTTTACAGGAGCTAGTTGGGCTTAAGTTATTTGCACTGCTATGCTACTTGACCCAAGACATATTTTTTGTGCAACAGAAAAAAATGTCTTTCACAAATAGCCTCTCCTGTTTGTGCGAAAGCAGTGGATTTGGTCGCAGAGCACTGGCACATCACACCACACCAGGCAAGGGGAGGGGAGAGGGGGACTCGCGGCATTTGCGGGTGTTGTCATTTTTTTACTCCAGATGAGTCGCTGTGGTGTGTGGGATAAAGGAGGCAGAGAGAAAGAGAGGGAGGGAAAGGAGGAAAATTATGACACAGAAAAAAGGGGAGGGAGGGTGGGAGGGAGATAAATAGAGAGAGAATGGGGGGAGATATTTTGAAAGAGAGAAACAAATAGAGAGACATTGAAGTATTGCTCATATATAGGGCGGTAGAACAGTTAGGGAAATTAAGTGTTCAAATGAGAGACGGTGCACACTCACTGACAGTGGAAGTGTTCAGCTTGCACACAAACACAAATACACACCTGCACTGTGTTGCCGGGGGCCCAGGGATTTGGTGAGGATTGCTTGGGAAGCAGGACGGCACAGGACAGGAGCGTGCATGGATTTGTTCTGTAGCCACAGCGGCTTGGACCCTCTCTGGGTGAGTACTCCAAAAGGCAGACTCACAGGCCTAAGGCGGAAAGACCGACTGACAGACGCCGGACAAAAAGACATTATGACTGACAGATGAACACAGACAGACAGACATAAAGACAGGCCAACAGGATGAAAGACGGATGCATGCAGGCTGAGGACTGTTGAGAAGAGAAGAGCTTTATTTCTGGAAGATGCCAGAAAAGGTCCTTGTACCTGAAAGGTTGAAGATTGTGAAAACACTCATGACACATTCAACTTATTTATAAGAAAACTTTTATTTGTTGCAGCAGGTTTTGTCAGGTAATGGTATACTAGTAAAGTTAGCCTAACTGCATTGAATCTTATTTCAAAGAAGCGAAATGGAGGGGGAAAAAAAATCAGAGGACACAAAGTCTCAATAACTCATAGATGTTTGATGAAAAATGAAAACTTGACTAAGGAAGTCCAGCCTTTTTGTATGTATGTCAAATTTCAAGGTGAGCATTTCTGTTATTTGTGATTTAGACACTGCTGCCTAACTCACATTTGACTGAATGGAGCCACGCGTGTGTTTCTCATTAAGTGAATTTCGGTGCCATACATTCTGGCTGACTCACTGACTGCAGTGGATTACTGGAAATACAGACTTTCTTCGTCGCCACAGTCAGATCCATCTCCAATACTGACACAACACTACAGCCTCCATCAAAAACTGATTCAGTTTTATGAGGATTGTTTTATTCAAGATAAGGAATTGTCAGAGCTGTATGGTATGAACTGCCCAGTACAAAATGGCTTTTCTGAAAACTGTTCATGGTAATAACAAAGGTTTAATTTTACTTCAGTAAAACTCTGTAAAATAAAATTTTCTTCAGCTTAAGCGGGATTCAAAATAGTAATCCTCACTTAACCCAGGCTCTGTTATATGTCACCTTTTAAGCATAGTGTCCTCATGGCATCACCTCAGCATGCGAAGAGTAGGGATGTCAAGATGACTAAAAATTAAACCCCCTGACTGTGTTGATGAGTCTGTTAAAAATGTTTAATTTCGCACAACATACTTTTGCAACATGCTAAACAACTCAGTCTTACAATTGGCTGGATTACCTCCTTTTCATTTTCATAAGGATTGATGTAACTCTAATTTCAGGACTTTTATTACACTTAAAAATCAGACAGCTCATTCAGTTCATTCAAAGGAAGTTGCTGAACAAATTCAAACATATTGTCATATACCCTTCAGCTTGAGTAACATTGCTATAATACGGGAACTTTGATCACAGCTTACTGGAAGCTAGTTGCTGACTCATTGGATGGTGATAACTTGGATTGGCACAGATCCCAGCTAGAGGCCGTCTGAGAGTGAAAACCTCCTCCAATTCAGCACAGTCAAAAGTCTTACTGGGAAAACATGGCTCATAAGAAATTTAAGGTGTATCACATGACTGTAGTACTTTTGCCATAGCCCAGCTCATGACATGTTTTTGATATTACCGTAGAGTAATATGACTTTTGCGGAAATCTCATGGGTTTATACTCAGCCAAACTGAATACCAAGTGTAACATTGGTTAAATCGGTATGGCTCAGCGCTGGAGCGGGCTAGTTAAGCGCCACTCGCATAACTTTGTTCATGTTACTTAACTGGGTAGCGTGCATGCTATACTTTTTCCAAACCAATATGTACCATTAGTTTGTTAGCTAGAGTACTATTAAAAGCTAGCAACTCAGTTGAGTGAATTTACAAACCGTTGCTCGATCAGCTGTGAATGCCTATGACTCAGAGACTAAGTAGAGGGATGTAGTTAGCGCAGTGCTAACATACGATAAGCGCTAATGGAAATTACATTTGCTTTTCATTAAATGACACAATTCAATCATGTGATAAACAGAATCTTATATTCTTGGTCGTGTGTGAAGGATGATGCAGGTGGAGGATGTGCTGTCCATGAGCAGCTGAGGTGAGAAGTTCATGTTGGTGGGACCAACAGCAGTCATTGCAAGAGGACGCTGAGGCATGTGTACAGGGGTTTCTCTCCTAAAGGGCATTTATTAACAGCATGATGCAAATGTATGGGGCCTGGGACACTTAGTGTTTTCAGAGGGGCCACACTTTGTCCAGTGGCAACTGCTGGAAAATGCTCTGCATTCTGCATGTGCACTTGAAAACCCTGCAGGCGTGCGTGTGCAAACACTGATGCCCTGGTTAACCTCCATCCTGTGCCCATGTCCCACCCAAAGGCCAAGTTTTAGACTGAGATTACAAAGAGAGAAAAGTTGCTGCAAGTCTCAGAAAGCTGCTGCCAGCCTGAGAAGATGTCTCACTACACTACATCTATGAACAGCCGGCCGAGTAGATGGCACTAATGGTCTGCTAAACCTGCAAGTTCCAACCCAACGTCTCTTTTGCCCATATGGCAATGTGTGGCCCTAAAAAGTTGAGAAGTTCACCGGGGGTCAGGCTTTTAAGTCTTTTCAGTCCATTTTTCGTGGCAGTCCATGGATTCTTGTGATGCATTCCCGGGTTTATGGACACCAGCAGTTTCTGCATGTGTCAAATTTAATAAGAACTGACAGTCATACAGAGTTGTGGTCCAAGGTTGTCCTAGGATGCTAAAGCTGTTTAGCTCATGTCCTCCAATATCATTGGAAATGCGACTGAAGCCAGTTTGCCATTATCCAGAGATATTTGAATGGGCTAAATGAGACTTTGTCATCATTTGTGAATTCATACTATTAGCAGGTTGCTGCAACCCCAACTGAGAATAGCGTATTTCCTGAAGGGAAATGTAACATACAAGAGGACGAGTAAATATAATGTGTGATATTCGCTGTTGATGTGTGTCATTACACCAAGTTCAGGGTATATAGTGACATGACTATGTGTGTGTTTGTGTGAGACAGCCATGCTTGCTTAGCAGGCACACGTGCGATTCCAGTGACCGATTGAACCAGGTTTTTAAACTAAGCAGGGAAGATCAATATAATTGCGTCACTTTGTTCCAAGTAGACTCTGGCACCTTTAGTTAATAAAGTTGCACTATGGTACATTAAAATCATGAAACAACAAAAGTTATTTTTGTAGAAGATTTTTTAGCTGAGGCTGTAGAAACCAATAAAGCAGTGAAAAAATTACTGAAGCAAAGTGGCCAGTTCAAAAGAGGAAGGTAATTTGTCAAAATCACCAGCATAAAATTTCATGTTGTCAATCTCAGAGCAAAGGAAATTGATTACAAAAAAACAAAGGTCAAATTAGTAACCTCATTCCCCCATTCTCCAACAAGAGTGAGCCAACCATACATTTCTGATGCATTGCGCTAAACTGTGTCAAAATGCATGCTCATACACCTTGGTTGACTGATTCATATCAGTTCCATTTGAATTCAGTTACTTTGTCACAAAGATTCTTTAATCAAGAAAAGAAGAAACTGGAAATGAAGGGAGTTGGAATCTTAACCCCCACTCTCAGCAAGTGAGGCCATAACAGAATACACTTTCAAAAGGTGGTGAGAAAATTCCTGCAGAAGAGAGTTTGAGAGTGGGTGCCCATCCCAGTGGCTGGCCAGGTGACAGCTGGCGCATTAGAGCAGTGCCTACTAGCCAAGAAATGCAAGACTCACAGAAAAATGCAGAAAGGATACACATACCCATCATCTATTGCGATTTATGGGATTGGTGAACTGATTATTGGGGGATTAGTGACCATTGTTCGATTAAAAGAACTTGAATCTGATATGTTTTGGTTTTATTGGAAGAGGCTTAACGAAACCTAGAACATCGAGATTACAAACCCATGTCCTAAAAAGCTAGGACGCTGTATAAAATATAAATTAAAACAGAATGCAATGATTTTCAAATCATTTTAGCTGCATATTTATTTGAAAATAGTACAAATACAATATATCAGATGTTGAAACTGAGATTTTTTATTGGTGTTTTTGTTTTGGAAAATGTGTGCTCATTTTGTGTGTCAAAAAAGTTGGCACAGGGCGATGTTTACCGCCGTGCTGCATCATATCTTCTCTCATCAACACTCCGTAAGCATTTACTAACTAAGGAGATCAACTGCCTTTGAAAGCAAGATGTTTTCCCATTCTTGTTTCATGTTGAATTTCAGCTTCTTAATACTTTGCAGCCTCCTGTGTCATATTTTTAATTTCATACATGTTGTCAGTTGACTGTGGTCCGGTCTGTAGGCAGACTACTTCAGCACCCAGACACACTTACTTCAGAGCCATGATATTGGCATACGAGCAGAGCATGGTGTTTGGCATGGTGTTGCTTAAATGAGCAAGACCTTCCCTTGAAAAAAGCATCTGGATGGCAGTAAATGTTCCACCAAAACGTGTGTATATTATTCACCATTAATAATGTCTTCATGGATGCTCAAGTTACCCATGTCATGTGTACTAATGCGCCCCCATACTATCATGAATGCTGGCTTTTGAATTGTCTGCTGATAACAAGCCGGATGGTCCCTCTCCTCTTTAGCCCAGAGGAAGTGTCGTCCATGATTTCCAAAAAGAATTTCACATTTTAGGGAAGTTTTCCACTTCGCCTCAGTACATTTTCAATGAGCTCAAGCCCAGAGAAGAAGGCAGTGTTTCTGGATCTTGTTTTTATGTGGTTCGATTTCATCAGGGGAGAGTTTTAACTTTCATATGTGAATGCAGTGACAGTGGTTTACAGAAGTGTTCCTGAGTCCATGCAGTGATTTCCATTGCAGAATCCTGTTTGATTCACCATAGAGGATAGGATCCCCAAATTCTTTGCAATTTTATGTTGGAAATATTATTCTTACATTTTTGAATTATTTCCTCATGTAGTCTTTCATAGGGTGGTTAAGCCCTCACCTTATTTACTTATGAAAGACTTTTTATACCCAATCATGTTACTGACCTGTTGCTACGTAATCAAATTAGCTTTGAAATGTTCTGCCAGTTTTTTTTTTTAAGCATCATACAACTTTTCCAATCTTTTATTGTCCTGTCCCAAGTTTGTTGCTGGCATTAATTTCAACATGAGTAAATATTTTTCAAAAAAACAATTTCTCAGTTTTTACATTTGATATGTTGTCTTTGTCCTATTTTCAATTAAATATTTGGTTTTAAGTGATTTGCAAATCATTACATTCTGCTTTTACATTTAATACGGTGTCCCAACTTTTTTTGAAATGGGGTTGTTTGTAGAATGATGAAAAACCCCTATCACCCCCACTACATTCACTACAGAATGCAAATACTACAGAGTTGAATCTTTATTGGTAACTCCATGACGGCAGGATGCATGTATTGATTATAGTGCTGGTAATGAACTCTATAAGCATTTATATGAGTGATTGAAAATGATCTTCTTTAAAAATTCAAAATTATTGAATTCCTGAGTTCATTTAGTTTACAAAACTTTTATCTTCATCGAGTGAGGCAGTAATTTTCGATAGGTAATTGAAAGGGAAAGATTTTATGATTTCATATAAAATTCATGAGATAATCATATTTAACAAACAATATTTATTAAGACCTGCTTTGATAAAAAAAATCTAAAATTTTCATCCAGTTATTAAGATGCAAGTATGTTCTCATCCCGACCCATTGCTTTGAATATTTTGCATTTCCAAGTTCTCTGTAATCGCTGATTTTGCAATAGAGAAAAAGAATACAATTTTTTCATCAAGTCTCTACAATTCCAGAATTAAAACTGTGGTTCATCCGTTTAAAAATTGTATAGAAAGCATATACTCTAAAATATTCAGTATAGGGGAGACTGGGGTCCGATGAGCCATGGGGACCAATCAGCCATATCACTATTTTGCGATCAATCGATGGCAAAGGTGATGCGAGATCAGAGACACCAAATGCGAGGTGGAAGGGAAAAGGGAATTTATTAAAACAAAAGAAAACAGGCACGAGGGCCAACAAAAAACTCGGCCCAAAGGGTTGCAAAAGACAAACTAAGGTGAGCTTCACTGAGCTAAAAACAAAAGATCAAAAACGACAAAAAACAAAAGCCACTGGAAACTCCAGGGAGATAAACAAGAACAGAAATGAATAACAAGACTAAGGCTATATACAAAATGACTATGACTATGGAAAACAAGACTTGGGAACATGCGCTTGATAGACCCAGAACTGCAAACATGAACAAGGACTTGAGACAGTCTGCCAGCCAACTTCCACCGCATCCAGATAAAGGGTTAGAAATCAAGACATGAAGGGCAACACCTGGAGAAGGAGAAACAAGAGGCAGGGCAAGATCATGACATGGACAAGATTGGATGACGCGACTTGCTCATTAAGAGAATGAGCGTGCTCAGCTTAAGTACCAATTAAGTATGCAGTTTGAAAGCAGCATGAATGTTCAGAACAGAAAAGCACAGCAAGATCTTGAAATAGCAAAGCATGAATCATGACAATAAACTCCCTGTCTAAATTAGTAGTATTAGTAATGTGCCTATCTAAGAATTACACCACCCAGTGAGTGTTAGTAAATGTTAGTAACTTAAAAACAGTTAATTGCCAATTAAGCTTAGACAGCCTCGAATCAGCACAGCACAGAAGGAAGGGGGAAATATCAAAGCCAACCAGAGCTCTGAAATGTGCTACAACGAAGGCACGGGGCGGAACGCAGACAAGCGGTGGAGTGGCTTGGCAGACCTGGCGAAAACAAAAACATGGACAAGGAATGTGAAACATGAAATGCAAAAACCTGAATCAAGAAACTGTTAAAACTGTGACATGAACTATGAACTATGAACTAGGAACTATGAAATCTTGAACATGAAGCTGTTAAAACCATAAATGCTGTCCTGGCCCTAGAAAACAACAAAAGGTGTTTAGAATTGGCAAATTAGTGATATGACTCATTTATCCCCATGACTGTCAATGGTCAAATATTTTGCCTATTTTAAGTAGCTCTGTTATCGATTGATCGCAAAATTGGTCCCCATGGCTCATCGGATCCCAGTCTCCATTACCTCTAAACTGTTTGCTAAAACTATGTGCCCTTTGTGGTCAATAGTTTTCTAGAAGTTGCTGTGTAATCTAGTTTTGGATCTGCCCCAATATTTGCAAACCTTAGTTGCTTAAATTAATTCCACGTGATGCAGACCTGTCCACTGGGGGTCAGAGCTCAGTAAACATTACTCAGATAAACAGCATGGGGAATGTATTTGTAATGTTTCAGCTGGCCATAAAATGCTGAATCCTCACAATGCAGGAGATTTCAAATATTTCCAAATTTTACAGTAATTCAGTAATTTACAGCATGGAACAGAAGCAGGATGAAACAGCTGGAAGAAACAGTCGGATGTCACCTTACTACGGGAATGTTGAGGGTTTGAATCTGGACTGAGGCCTTGTGTGGAGGTCACCTGTTCTCCCCTTGTTTGCATGGGTTTCCTTTCAGTGCATGGTCTACTCTCATGTCCAAAAATGGAGACTGTAAAATGTCCATAAGTGTGAGTGTGTTCATGATGCTGTGTGATCCCTGCAATGGACTGGTGTCCTGCTCACAGAGTGTTTCTACCAGTCACCCATGATATACAGGGATAGGCTGGGCCCCTCATTAAGATTCCACCCCTACCCACCCCCCATGACCTGGCCCCGGAATGCGCAGGTTAAATTACAGGCGGGTAATGTCTTCCATTTTGCAGAATAGAAGAAGGAGAAGAAACAGACTACTGATAATATTTGAAATCCCTAAGAACGATCTTTTACTGATTACTCATGATTAACTTTCATTCAAATTAAATTTTTTCCCCTTAAATCTACTCGAGCTATGCCAGATGCGAAACAACAGAAATATTAGACATTGAAAGACAATTGTGTTGAAGAACCAGGAGCAACTAGACTGTAATGTTTGTGAACAAACTATATGTTGGCTTTACAAAGCCAAGCTAGTATCAAGAGAATGATACTGCTATTTCCAACAAGCCATTGCCCAACTCTCTATGACTCATAATTCAATAGATATGAAAGAGCAAAGATTAACCAATCAGGAAAGCGGGCTGGGCTTTGCGAATAAATATGCACACTCTGCACCCTTTGAGTTGAACTACTGAACCCCCAACTTTCCACAGCAAACAAAGTCATGAAGGATCAAATATCGGCCAATCAGGGCAGGGGGTGGGGTCCTAACATGTTACCCTTTCTAGAGTCCGGCAACCCAATTCCCAACTTTCCTTGACAAACAGTTCAATATTTCTGAGGGCTAAAAGCTAAGCCAATTAGAAATATGGGAGGGGCTTGCTCAATCAATTGTAACCCTTTTTTGAATCCAACAACCCGGCTCCCATCTCTCTAGGACAAATTGCTCAATAGTTATCAAGATCAAATATCAGGTAACCAGTAAAGGGGGAGGGGCTTAGGCAATTATATAAGTTACCCTTTCCTGAGACAAGCAAGCCAGCCCCACACTCTCTATGTCACATGGTTCAATTGTTATGAAGGATAAACGTTGGCCCAATCAGAAAAGATGAGCGGGCTTTGTGCATTCACATGTGACCCTTTCTTGAGGCCAATAACCCAACCCATTACTCTCTTTGACGAATGGTTCAATATTTTTGAACCATTTGCAGGATTAATTCTCAACCCTTTCCTGAGTCCAACAACTAGATATCTTTGTGAAGCCAAGTTCATTATTTTGTTCTCGTTCAAGTCTGGTTCATCACCTTCTTCAGTCTTTGAAAAAAGAATAACTTCAATAAAGGAATTTTTGTTCTTCCTCATGGGTGAAAATGGCAGAATCCTGCATTACAGAAAAAACTGAGAACTGATACTGAGAATCTCTGCGTAGCAAGTAAAAAATTCAGACTTCAAGTGTGTCACAGCTATTATTTTGTTGTTTTCTTTTAGCCTTTTAATATCTTGCCTGCCATATTACAGAGTTAATTTATAAATTTCCAGTATCACTGTAATCTGGCACAGTACCTGTCAAAAGTTTGTACACACTTTGCTTATGTCACTGTGCTTATTTATAGAGAAATTTAAATGGTTAACTTCTCTATATAATCGCATATGGAATCTGTTAAGAGGTAAACAGTCAGAAGTTAAAAGAGACATTTTTGGGCAGTGGTCCAAGGTTTGGAGATCTGATTTGAACCTACTCCTAGTGCTATATTTACTCAGTGGTTTTGATCAATGCTTGAAGTTCACGTTTGATTGTTTAACACTCCTCCTTTACGAAACAATACAGAAAATATACGCATAACTTCATGACTGTCTAACATGACTAACTAATCTATCCCAAACTTATTCTGTCCCCCAAATTCACAAAACTGAACGATTCAGTTTAAAGTACAAGAGACTCTGCAAACTTTGGGAGACATGAGATGCCTGCACTGTCATGGTCCACACACCAGTACTTGTAACATAATGACACATCCCTTCTGAGGTAGTTGAGTCCTGACTGTCACATGCTATGACATCAGGCTTAGATATCTGATCTTTGCCAGTTTTTCTGGCTGTTTGCTTGCAGGACTGGAACCGGACATGGCACACATCTAACCCAGACTTGACCCAATGCTTCCAAAATACAGTGCTGGTATGGATCCCTTGTATCTACCTGTGGCTGGTCGTGCCTCTCTACTGTCTTCACCTCCGGAACCGTAACAGTGGGTACATATGCATCTCCAGAATGTGCTGGGCCAAAACGGTGAGGTTCTTCAGATGGAAAACCTGTCACAAATGGTTCTGAGGGATCAATATTTACAATGTACCTTTTAAGGCCTTAAAGTACTTTATAGAGAAGGATTTCTGCAGCCCAATGGCACCAATTTCATTATACCATAGCTTAGTCTGAAGAATAGGATGAAGGTGGAAATTTCTTCACACATGAATTGTATTACTGGCATGATGACTGGTCTTTAAAAACTACTTTAAAACCCTAATTAACCAGGTGAAGGGACTCTGCATCGAAACAAGCATGGACCCCATATTCATGTGACACTTCTCCCTTCCTGCCTGCACAGGTGCTGGGCTTCCTCCTGGCATTCTATGGGTTTGTGGAGTCCTTCTACCTCCTGCTGGAGAGATACCAGGAAATCCAGCACCACCTGGTGTTTTTGGTCAGCCCTGTCGTGCGCAGCCTCACCATGGTACTGGTCCACACATTGGCACGTCCTGCTGGCACCTAGCACCAATTCTAACCACACCACTCACGTGAAGGGCAAAGAAAGGGGTACTCAGTGGCTCATCTTGCTAGTTGGCACACGACTCACTGTGCCCAAGGATGTATTGTTTTTACAGGCAGATTCTCTCATGTGTCTTAAAGTGACTCAAACCTCTTTTAGTCAATTGTGCCAGCCATGTGTTTTAGGGAATTGAGTTAGGAGATTCCTCAGTTAGGGAGTCAGGGGACAGTGGCTGTGGGGTCAAGGGTGGTGAGGTCCCTCCTGCTCACTGCAATCATGTATTCATGGGGGATTTCACCAAGGGCACGAGAGTTTTGGGGAGTGTCATGCACAAACAAGATAGAGTTAAACTGTTGCTGAGATGTAGAGGTGGTGTTTCTCAATAGGGCACCATGCAAGGCTGTCGGCAGTGAACTTTACAGCTTAAGGTGTCTGTGATGAAGCAATGCGAAGCTGCAGATGAGGCTTAGGTGGGGAGTCAAGTGTTGCAGGTGTTTTGCAAGAAAATGTTTGTGTAACTCAAACTGCTAGTGGCATCTAAAAAATGCAACAAATTTTGTCTTCGAAACACATTTTTAGCTTTGGCTACCAATTAAAACATTTATAAACCAGTGTGACAACTCCTCCTTAGGTGCTGCGGACACTTTGGACACCACAGTCAATGTTTGCTGCCCAGTTAGAGGCTTAAACACTGATGTCAACAGGCAGACAGATACTCACAGTCTAAGCACCCCTTAAAAGAACCTTCTCTATTTGAGGAGAGTCTCGACTTCAACTCCTTCTCAGAACTGACAAAATGGTATACCACAGAAAACAGCCAGGAGACATTTTATGATTACAGTCACATGCATGTAACATGTCCAAATATCTGGTTTGCACAAAGGTTTCTGCAAGTGCACGCAGCCCCTTCAGAATTATAGCATTACTAATGTTCTATATACGGTACCATGTTTTATTTCAATTAATAATTTCTCAGTCCCTGCACTCTCAGAAATAGGGGTACAGCAGGAGTCCATTTCTGTTCCCCGAGGTACATTCGACACTTATGTACCCCCAAGGGCTAATAATAGGACCTCAAGCTACCTGCGTGAACCTTTTTAGGGTCTAAAAGGTACTTTTATGTTCCAAAACTAATAGGTACCCACTTCTGAGGGTACAACAGCAGCACCTTCCAGGGTACCGCCTCAGTGACAAGCCTTTTACCCCTAAAGGTACAAATAGGTACTTTTTTTTTCTGAGAGTGTGCATCAGAGAGGCTGGTTGTGGTTAGCACTCTGAATTGCTGGTTCCGTCTGTTATCTGTTATTTCTGACCCACAGATTTTGATATCTGTCGATGATACCTCAGTAGAGTTACAGCTTTCGAGGCGAGATAGCAGCTCATTCTCCTTGACCTACGAGTGACAGCTGGACTCTCCCGCAGGTTCTCGCAGTGTGTGTGATACACCTGGAGAGGATGAGGGGATGTCGCTCATCTCTCTTCCTGTTTATCTTCTGGCTACTGGCGACCGTGTGCTCTCTGGTCCCGATGCGGTCTAAGGTCCTGCTGGCCATCGAGGAGGTGAGAGAAAGGTCACATGACCTTGACGCCCAACCACATTCACAAAAAACGGGGAAAAACAATGAACCTACACCCCTAAATTCAGACTTCATATATGTCTGCCCGCCACATCCTGTACCCCCGCCATCTCTGCAGTTCATGGTCTTGCTGCTTGAACCCCCATGAACAGAACCATTGAGGCACATACAGACAAACAGCAGAGGCCACAAACAGACTGCAGAGCTGTAAGCGGTGTCCTACCCCGAGACACGCAAACCGCATCTTATTTGTATGTTTTTCTGGGAGCCCCACCCCAAAACTTTAAAATGTTTCTTTGCCTCTCCTGCAAACAGAGAAATCAACGCCTGGACAGGCATGGGGCACATCTGTACGAACCCTATTCTAGAGTATTTTTACCCCGTTTGACAGATACCGAAATCAGTAATGTTGTGCAATAGTTAAAACTTTAGTTTTCTTGGTAGCATACTAAAATAACAACAAAAACCAGCTGTGATCCTGAACTGGTTTATCATGGTTTAATACGGTGCTTTAAACAGTCCTAGCTGGTCATAACTGGTCTGTGGCTGGACTTCGCCGGTGGCTTGCAAAGCTTGACAGTCAGCAAAATGTGCTGGTAGACTAGCTGAGTATCCAGGGTAATCAGTTAGATGACCTGGAAAAAGTCTTGAGAAAATAGTAAGAACCAGGTTGATCAGCTTAGATTCGTTTACAGTGGAATTTCCAGCAGGGTGGTCATCTGCATCTTGCAGGGGTGAAAAGCCGTTCACCTTCCTGATTAGCCCACCTCTCATTTTGGCTCAAGGAAACAGTGCCTCTACTGCAAATAAAACAAAAAGAATCTATGCTTTCTTTATCCTTTTCTTACCCTTATTGCCAAATGTAGATTTGGGAATGAGGCCACAGAATATTTAAAACAAATGTGTTGTTTCTGAAAGGAACGGAACCTCCTGCACCTCAGGGGTTTGGTGTCCCAGTGAATGCAAAATCCAAGTCTCCAGCTAAACTTAAACTGGAAGTCACGGGCAGCCAATTTAACAAGGAGAAGTGCCACATGGCACATAAACATAGGCTAACACAATGTTTCTACGTGTCTATCTAAAAATTCAGTTTCTAAGGAAATTCTGAAAAGCCTCATTTTAAATCACTTGTTTTTACATTTGTTTAAGTACAATTTCAATCCATGTACAAATTTATTATCAGATGTTATTCATAGATCTCAAAATGCTAAGCAAATTTTTCAAGGTCTGATTTGTTTATATTGTTCATAAGTTTCATTTTTTGGAAACATCTTTTGACTTGTTTGAACACATAATACAGGTTACATAATACAGTGAAGGAGCGAAGGTCAGATAGAGATGTGACCATGAACTCACACACACATTTTGTAGTTCAAAGGCACAGTACAGTATATCTAGCCACTGCCATATAAAACAGCACAAGTCCTTGAGAGGGACGAGTTGGGTTAACAGAGTCTCTGTTTACATGACCTGATTCCCCCAAATCAACCCACAGAGATAATGACCTCTATTTGTAGGGACTCTGTGCCAGTTGGCTGGCGTGATTTTATTTTGTGGCAAACGTGAGCTTGCCTTACATGGCCCGTCCATTCCCCCTCCGCCCCTGCAGTCCCTCTCCCCAGGGTGGGCCTGCACATCTTGCCACAGAAATGCTGTTTAACTTGGCTGTCAGAATTACAGTACAATTCCTTGAATTTTGGATGAGAAAAGAAGCTGAATTAACCATAAATGCAGGTCCTGAAAAAAGCCACTGCTACATTTATATCCATGACAACATGCACCCGCTACCCAGCTTAAAAGACCAGCTGGGGTTCTCAGCAGGTTTAAGACATGTTTTCGATCCTGATCGGAGTTAGCTCGATTTGCTGATTGTTACAGTTAGCCTTTACAGGTCAAAGCTGGTAATCCTCATGGGAAAAAAATACTATAGTTCCAAGCTATAGTTATCTTTCTGTCAATAGATGGTATTTTTACCACCATAGTGTAGTATTACAATAGTTATTCTATAGTTATCCAAACTACAGCAATATAGCTGTGAAGACTATAGTAATATCATGGTCCTGTTGACTATAGCTACAATGTGATGGCTATAGTACTGTTCTAGTCATACTATGCAAACTATAGCCATACTATAGTTATGCCATAAATACTAGAGTATTAATAAGAAATATCTCGAGAATATTTTCATATTGAAAAGCTGCCGGCTAAACTGGTGGACAGGCTGATGACAGCTTCAAGCTGAAAATACACTTAAAACAGCTTGATCAGCTTAGGCTAGTCAGGGTACCAGGTTGTTGACAGTTTCTGTTCTTGAGATTTCCAGACCTTTATTTTCACTGGACCATGCACTACCCAGCTTCTCAGAGACATATGTTATATCAAAACTTCAAGACTTTGTCTCAATTTTAAAATGCATGATTCATTCATGTACCTACATATGGGGTTTGGTTTCTGGCAGGTTTTGGTTCAAAACTGTGGCTAAAAACCCTCATGAGTCATTGCAGCACATTCAGATGCTGTGCAAGTTGCAACCCAAGCTCATTGAGAATAGGAAGTAGGAAGCTGGCCATTTGTAGGATCCCAAGATAGAGCAAGCATTATGTGAGAGGGGAATTCTGAAAACTAATGACTACCAAACACAGTGGTCAGAAACATTGGGGAATGAGAGTAAGAGGAAGGCACTGAATACAGGGTGACAGCAAATGTGGCTGGGAATGTGGTTCTGGGTTTTTTCCAGAGGATCCCTGACTGCAGGATATTATATTTTTATGGCTCCATCACTCATTAAATGACATGTTCTGAAATGTGTATTTTTGGCTGGACTTGTGACCTAACTGTGACAACATACGTTTAAAGCCCAAGAAATTTTATTGTCATCTTCCTGTAATTCCCCATTCATTTGACATGTTTTTATTCAATTTCTTTCTCATTGCTACATCTTTATGCCTTTAACTGCCAGCTCAGTCTTATGCAAGAGCACATTTTTAGTCACTATATCTAATTGAAAGATGTGAAGGACTTGATTGAGCCATCTCTAATATTCAGTTGAGGTTTCTTATGCCGAAAAAATAAAAAAATTATTAAAGTTCAACACATCTTTGAATTTGATACAGTTCAGTCTATGCTGCATGTTTAACTTGCATGTTCATGCAGTTTATGTTGCATTCTGAATACTGCAATGTGTGAACCTCTTCCCTCCTGTTTTACAGCACTTAACAGCACAGCTAGCTCTGCTCGCAGGCTAAAACACGTCTATTCCCTGAAGAAAACAAAGCATTTAAAGATTGCATTGCTGTGCTTGTAAATTGTAGCCCTGAATGGTAGGAATTAAAAATGTATTGAAGCCAAGTCTTAAACTATAGCTCGGAAACCAAAGCGTGATGCAAAACTGTATGAAGTTGGTGTCAGCACCGGCTGTGCAAATACTCGTATTTGATAGGTCCCTGAGAGGGACTAAATTTGTCACTGGGTTTTGATGTGAAATAAGCTTATAATTTTGGTTCCAATATTAAGTAAGTTTCAGGCTACGTGTTCCAGTATTGAATAAGGTTCAGGCTGCGTGTAAGGTGAACGTATTGTATTACAGGGTTTCTCAGAGGATGCTGTGCGGTACGTCTCCTTCTTCCTGTACGTCCTGCTGTTGGCAGTACAGCTGGTGCTCTGCTGCTTTGCCGATCCGCCACCGAACCCCATCGATCCTGTGCTGGGCAAGGTCCGTCACCTGACAGACAAGACCAACAGACATCCACGCAACCACATGAGTGTAAATCACGCTAAACTTCAGTTTAAATCAGGGGGATTAATGGGAACCCAGGAAACAATTTCCTGCGGAAACCATATGGTTTCAAATTGGAAAATGACGTGGCAAAGTGGCGGCATGTGGATTCCAGTTGATCTGTAGAATTGAAATCACATGGATCCCACAAGAAAGTTCCACATTATGTGCCACATTCTTACGACCTATATTTCACTATATAAACCTTTATTCTACTACGTTTCTACGCGCTAAAACAGTCAGTCTTTCCTTCAACCAGTTATTCCATTCCTTCTAATTGATTTTTAGTCAATATAGTCAAGACTATATTCAACTTAAATGCTTTATTCAGCATTCTAAACGCATTTAATTTTTGATAATATAAATAAAAAAGAAGTCACATAAATGGCTATTACATATAGGGAGCAATACCCCAGTTCCGAGATTTTTTATAACCTGAAAACCAGGCTATATGTGTTAAACCAGATGTACGCAGTGCATGTATTCAGCAGATGGTATTTTTTGGAAATTAAAATACTATTAACTAAAGATATACAGCCTAAATGAGTGGAGCACTCTTTGATGTAATATTCGATAATCTGATTGACGGTCACATGCAATGTTTTAATATCTCAATGACATTTTGACTCTCAATTACAAAACAGAAGCAGGAGTCACTCAATGCTAACATGACAGTGGCAGCTACGCTAAACATGGGGCATGACGAGGTTGAAGCAAAAGTTGTTAACACTGTCTTTTATTCACGTGGAATCAGTGTTTGTATTTCCACATAGAAAAGCCATATATTTTCCCCGTGGATGTAAGGTGGAAGGTTCATTCAAAGTGGAAACCACATGGTGTGTTTGCTGGGAAGCTCTATTGGTACCAAAGGCAGGAGTAACGTTACATACATTTCTGGGGATACCATGTAGAGACAGCAGCATAGAGACGACTGCTTTTTGTTTCAGCGAGCAAGAACCCTGTGCTCTTTTCGCAGTGCTCATCTTGGCTGCTGTTTATCATCTTTTAATTTAATCATTTTGCGACACAAACATTTTGCCGGAGAAATAGGATGTCTGAGCAGATTTTGAAAATAGCTGATATGGCATTTTACTTTCATTACTTTCATTTACTTTCCCTTCTACAGAATCCCTGCCCAGTTAGTGATGCTTCTTTCCTGTCCAAGATCTTCTTCTGGTGGTTTGGCAGGTAAGAGTCTTCATTTCAGTTCTATAAATAAGACATTTTCATACATTTAACTTTGAAATCATAGTTTAAAATACAGATGCCATTACCCACATGGACAGAATCTATATAAACATATATGCAACCTATATGCCGCATATAGGCCTAATTCAGGTACATTTATGTGCTTATAGAGGGCATATATGTAAGGGTTTGTCCTTGAAGTCCCTTCCCCTGCTGCATTCTTCGCCTTCACCTTGACAGCAACAGGTG
Source organism: Gymnothorax reevesii (assembly GCA_029721435.1). NCBI lineage: Eukaryota > Metazoa > Chordata > Actinopteri > Anguilliformes > Muraenidae > Gymnothorax > Gymnothorax reevesii. The sequence continues at coordinate 34,748,358 of CM056584.1, forward strand.
TGGCTCGTTAAGGTGGAGGTGAAGGTTTGTTATTTAAGGGCTGGCTGCGCCTCAGAGCAGTGCAGCAGTATTTTGTTTTTGAAGCCCTGCTATGTGGTTACGTGGGCTGCTGCTCCCCTCTGGGTTTTACTTTGTTATTTAAATTAAAGATTTTTATATTTATACTCAGCCTGTGTGTTTGGGTCCCTAGTCCCTTGCTTTTGGGTACATGGTCCTAGTGCCCGCCAGCTTCATGTCTTCTGCCGGTGGGGGCAAAACCATGACAATGTAGGTCTCCTATATTGCTCATATACCCAGTGGCAGGTTCTGTTTGTCATATCTATTGTATATCTCATATCTCACTTTTGCAACTGTCATACATGATGCCTAGCTCATATTTTTTATTCTCAAAGTAATATCTGCATATTAGTTCAAAGTCCCTTACAGAAATAACAAGAATTTCACGCAATAACTTATTAATCACATGTGAACATGTGAAATTGGCATCACATTTGATCCTAAATACATGTTGACATGTGACAACGGCATATTATGTGTAAACCAGTCATTAACTATGGCAAGTGAGAGGAGACAAAAAGATATGATATCAACACAAATATCTAATACTATTAGTTATATTTTTTTCCTGAAACATGAATAATAACAAGGTCATCAATTCTTCCTTGACCATACTTATTTCCATTCAATACAAGATTGGGTTGTGTAATGTGGAAGAGAAGGAAATGTATGAAAACACAATGGTTTGATTATGTTTATTTCATCAATTAAGCATTTTTTCAAGTTTAAGTCTCTGCCAGATTCACCTCATTAGATAAAATTGGATTCATATCATTACTGCTCATACACATCCACTGAAGGGTTATACACTACACAGTGGCATTCACCAAATGCAATGTTTTCTATCTTGCCTGTAATGTAGTTTCTAGATGAATATGGCTCAGAGGTCCTTAGTCTAAATGTAGTAAAATAAAACAAAATTAACAAAATAAAAGTACACAGAAGAACATACATTCAAGTGAACATGCCTTTCAAAAGTCATTTTCATCCCCACATCTATTTGAGCATTTCACTGTGGTTAATGAATTTGAAGACAAAGTCTACATTTCTGTGCACAGTTTTAATGAACAGACACTTTTCTTTTATCTCAGATGCTTGTATAGCAACTAAAGGTCCCAGACTTTTTCCTACAGGGATGAAATAACAAGGATTCTTAAATTCCCACACAGAAAGAACCTATATAAAAATATAGGTTTTAATCCCCGCCTCGTATCAACCAGCAGTGGTGGGCAGCTCTTTTCAGAAGTACTGCACAATTGGCTAATGCGTTACAGGGATGCAAATTGCGAAGGGCCTGCTGGGAAGGGTTATTTTGTAGATTAGAGTTCCCTTAGGCGCGTCCTGTTGGCCAGACGGGCACTCATATAGAAGATTCTGACCACTTTTCTGTGTAATTATTCTCTGCACTCATTCTGAACTTGTAATGTTTTGCACTGCGTATGTATGAGGAGCAATCGGTAATGGGCGCGGGCTTCGGAGAAGAGCCACCAGCTGAGTTGTGCACTCTCCTGAGTAGTCCACAGGTGCCCGTCTGTGCAGAGAAGCCTAATTACTTGAATGTCGTTCCCTAATTGGATATACCAGGGTCAGGTGGGATTGTAAAATGCCAAATAAAAAAAAAATAAAAAAACAACCATGTTTTTTGGCCGTTTTCATTTACGCCAATTTTATGTATGTCGCATAAATGCGAAACCTATATCTGGCCCTATATTAAAACCCATATGTTTATATAGGTTTTTTCCGTGTGGGTACTCGGGGAAAAAGAGAAAATAAAATAGGTCTTGAAAATGGTTTTCCACTCTGTTTAATGTTATGACAGTTTAATGTGTGACATGAACATGCAAGTAAATGTCTTATAGCAGCGGGTCACCAACCCTGTTAGTGGAGACCCATCCTGTAGCTTTTTACTCCAACCCTAAAAATGCACCACTCATTCCACAAAAAGCCATCCAGTTGAGCTGCTAACCAGTAAAATCAGGAGAGGAATGAAAACCTACAACATGGTGGACCTCCAGGAACAGAGTTGGCGACCATTGCCTTATAGCAGTTGGTATCCGATCTGTGATTTAATCTCTGTCTCTTGATGGATTGCTGCGACTCCTGCAGGTTGGTTGTTAAGGGATACCGCTCAACTCTGCAGTCACATGACCTCTGGACTCTGAGAGAGGAGGACTCATCGGACAACATCCTCTCTGGCCTCAAGCAGGACTGGAATCTTCAGCGTGCCAAGATGCAGCAGTGAGACGCAGACATTAGTCTCCACTAATGAAAAGCAGTACCAGGCTATGGCAGCCACTGATGCTATTAGCAATTGTATCTCTGTTTGTCCAGGAGTTTTAGCACCAGCTTACTTTTATTGTGTCCAGCTTTGGCGAGCTTAGACTAGCCTCATCCCAGCCATGAGCACTTAAAAATGTAGGAAAAAAAATGCTTAAACAATTGTTAACCAGCTTAGAATCCGAGCTGACCTTAGCAAGAAATTTCTGCTGAGTAGCAGCACCAGTAGAATAATATACTATAATATACTAGTGTTTGCAGTAATAGCTATGTACAACTCAACACAAAGCACTAGTTACCATGCCTCTGCCTGCCCTGGCTTCATATGCTCTAAAAGTTGATTTTCAGTCCTCACATGCAACTGACCTTATTTATCCTTGACCTTTGACATAATAACCTTAAAAATCTGCTTAATTCAGCTCCCCTCTGCGGGGAGTTTCCATGCGTGATTTGGTGAACATTCCTCCTCCCCTTCAGTAGGCATAGTGCAGAGAAGATATTTGTGATGGACAGTGTGACATACACATGAATGGACAAGCAGAAAACGCAGTGGGCGGAGGCATTATAATTAGTATTAGTGATGAGCCCACCTTTCAGGCTATGAATGTGTGCCCCCTGCAGGTCGGACAGGCCCGTAGACGGGGCGCTCGGCGTGTCCCTGAGGCCACGCCTCATGGAGCAGGCACTGCTACTCAAAAAGCTGCAGCAGGAGCAGAGCTGCGGGTTCCGCCTCCTGCACGTGCTCACTCGCCGCTTCGGGCCCTACTTCCTGTCTGGCGTGTTCTACCTCGTCCTGCATGACGTCTTCATGTTCACCATCCCACAGGTGCTCAGGTGACCAACAGGCCCCCACCCCTAATTTTGACTCCCTGAATTTAGTTAACTGGTGTTGCGTAATTAAAACCTTGAAAAATTCATCTCCAATTCTGACCTTTTTGCTCTTGCATTTATTCACTCTGAAACTATAACGATGATATTAATGTGTGTATCCAGCCCCCGATTAGTTCCATAGTATTACCTCACAACTGACACTAAAGATCTGAACTATAGTATCTGTGATTAAGTGGTGCTGGTATGAGCTCCACCTGTCAGTCTGTGCTAATATGTAGGTGTTGCTGTGAGTATGTCTGTGCGTGTGCGTTTGCATGAATACAGTGAGCACCATAATTCATTGGACAATGACCAGCTTGACTTCGGTTTTGTACTTGAGCACTTGGTGTTTGGAAGAATGAAATGACAATGAAGTTAGAGAGCAGCCTGTCAGTTTTTATCAATATTAGATGAACCATTAAGAAATGACAGCAACTTTTGTACGTACTGTCGAGGATTATATCTCAATATTTCTCATTGTATTCATCAGTAGATCAATTGCCATGTTGAATAACCATTATCATGATCAATCACTATATTATGTAAGCAACAGTAACACACACACACACACACACACACACGCGCACACACATAACATAACTCACACGCATACAAGCAGTTCACACGCAAATGAGCAGTGCACACATACACATGCACAGGCACACACACACACACACACACACATATACAAGCAGTTTGCACTCAGACGCACACACATACAAGCAATTCAGTTCACACATGCATGAGCAGCTCACACACACATGAGCAGCAGGGTTCTGTAGTTTTGATTAGTAAGAGGCTTCTGTTCAGTTGATTTGAAAACATAATCAGGTGATGTATTTGATTTCTGTAGCTTTGATCAATGTATCTTCAGTAAAATCATAAGTTGTTACTGAAAACATAATCGATTGAATCATTTATGTATCTACTTGTATCCTATTCATCTGACTGTGTTGATCCACTCTTAGACTGTAATTTCCCACACCTTTTTAAGTGTATATTCTTTCATTTTTTATGAAACAAATGCTTCTATTTGCCACCAATATTTCTCAGAGAATCCAAGGGAAAGAAAAAAACTTGAGAAATAACCCAAGAATTGTGATTGGAGCAAAGTTTATTAAAAAAAACTTTACAGATAACGGTGGGTACCACCCGTGTACAAAGTATTTTGATTGGAGCAAAGTTGGTTGAGTTTTCCCATAAACATTGCTCTGTAAAGAACGGCGAGTTAGCACTTCTTGGCCAGGGACTGCTCTCCGGGTTTGGATTATTGCTTGATTTAAGGCTGGAATAAAGATGGCTTCTGAAGATTTTGTCTCCCTCTCCCAATTACTCACCAACCAGGGGACCTCAAAAATATGCAAACATCTAGTCGGGAAACCACTACAATACTCATTTTCAGGAGCATGAGAGACAGTGAACAGTTGAACATAATGTGCATGTACATACTGCATGAAGACTGTGACGCATCGACATCACAACATGCTGGGTATCTTTCCTCGTGATGCCCACTTTCATCCTTTTTAGTTCCTACTAATTTTAGAGACTTTTTGCAGTGAGTTTCCTATTCAGCCTGCAGAATGCATTTTCAATAGGATTCAGATCCACTGACTGACACGGCCAGAACCAAAATAACTAAAAATGTGTCCCTGTCCAGTGCCCTGTGAATAAGGTGTTAATTGTGTGTGTAATACTTCACAGCCTACTGCTTGGCTTCATGCGGGAGGACGACGCCCCCCTGTGGAAGGGTTATTTCTTTGCCACTCTGCTGTTCGTGCTATCCAGCCTGCAGTCACTGTGTAACCATCAGTACCTGTACATCTGCTTCAGTGTGGGTATGAGGGTAAAGACTGCTGTCATGGGCCTCGTCTACCGCAAGGTACTCACATCTCTCCCCCTTATACTCATCAATCCCCCCACACAGATGCTTGTGTTAGTGGCTAAAAACATGCATGTAACTAGTAATGAATATTTGATTGTGAATTCTTGTTTCTGCAATTGTTCTTTGTTTTGTATGGAAATGGTTTAGTGTTAGTTCAGACAGGCACTGAGGTCGGGTCTAATCACACCCCCCTTTCTGTCCAATCATTCTTGATTTCAATCTTTCCCACCCAGTTGGTGAGCTTTCGTAACCAAGGCAGTGTTCATTCATTTCCCTGGCTCTGTGCCCTCTATACTGCTCCTACTCTGACCAACTAAAGATCTGTATCTCCCTTCCCCCACCTCCCCTGCCCCCTTCCTTTATAAATGACATTATTAATTGGTTATGTATGTTATTACTCGCATACAGTAAAAATGGCCTGCCAATATATCTTGTATTGGCCGACCTGCATTGGCCAAGTTGTATAGGCCGACCTTAAGCTGTATTGGCCTACGTCAGCATGTGCACAAATAAGGATTGGCAAGGGTGGCATTCGCTCTCTTCAAAGAAGCAGACCACAGTCGAGGACCTAGTATTTAGCTCTTTGTGAGCTAAATGAGTCTTGAAGTCGCGTATTTCAGAAGTCATAGTCATAATACTGTTATGATAGCACAACATACTTAACCAATTAATAAAAATATTATAAATAGCTTATTTTCGCATTGCCTTGGTATTGGCCTTTGGGTATTTGACCCAAAGGCCAATACCAAGGTAGTACGGATATAAGCAATTAATAACATACTGTATATTGTTTATTGTCAGCAGCACCTGTTCATATTGTGTTCATTGATTTAAACTACCTGAATTTTAGGCTGTGCTGGGGGGTTCGTAATTTCAGGCACTGCCTATGTCATGTTTGCTCAGATTGTTCTAGAACATCACTGGAGCAGAGTCAGCACCAAACTCAAATGCATGCCATTTTGAAGTAAATGCTTAAATTTGGTGTTAGTGTCCTGCCTGAATGTGTCCTGGATATTTAAATATGCAATTTACTGCAACACAACTGGGACAATTTTACTCTTTTTATGCAAAATGGCGTGACCCTAATTTGTACAAGTAATTCGTTAGCCTCATAGCATAATTGTCGAAGTCATATTTTTGCCAAAGTGAGACAACGGCTGCCTATTCTTTCGCGTTGGCGAAAAAAAAAAAGCATTTTTTCCTTTTTCTCAAAACCTTACAAAACCCCAAAAAAATACAAAATCCATTCTCTAAAAAAAATAATAAAAAGAAATAAATGAATAAAAAACCCTTAAAAAATGAGAAAGGCAATTATGCTATGAGGCTAATGAATTGTAATAGTAATAGGAATCAGCTTAGTCCTATACATGCTGCTCTCCTCTCCAGTCGCTGGTGCTCAGCAATGCGGCTCGCCGGACATGCACAGTTGGGGAAGTTGTGAATCTGGTGTCGGCGGACACACAGAAACTGATGGATTTTGTGGTGTACTTCAACGCAGTGTGGCTGGCGCCCATCGAGATCGCACTGTGTCTCTTCTTCCTGTGGCAGGTAGTTCTTTTGATGCTACGTTCTAACTTCAGACAACAATTTTTCATATGCCTGCCATTGCAAAAGCGGCAGAGATTCTCAGAAAATTTTCCACCATTTAAAATATCCTCCATGACACATAAAAACTCTTAGCCAGTGAAAACATGCATTTAAACTAAAATTATACATTTTTAAGCTTTAGTGAGCAAACTCTCCCATATACTGTGGCTGTTGGCAAAGTCTATCTGCTATTTCTGAATGTTGTAATGTATTTTTCAGCCTCAACAGGAATGATTTCAATGTAAAACAAAGTAGGCTAAAGGTCTCGCTGATACACCCTATAAATTCTTTTAACAAGCCAGCCATTGTTTTAACTAAAAAAAAGAAAAAACACTGAGGTCAAAAAGCCTAGAAGAAAGCCCCTTACGGTGACACTGACTCTCTGCACCTCCTAGCACTTAGGTCCATCGGCCTTAGCGGGAATCGCCACTGTCATCGTCATATTCCCCCTCAATGGTTTCATCGCTAAGAAGCGGAGTAAACTCCAGGTACTACCGCCCCTGCTACTGTTTTAATAGTGGGTTCGCAAATTCTTCATTCAGCTTTGCCATTTTTCCTTGACCGTGTTTCTTATTAGAAATCTTTCAGCATGTTTTAGCGCAACTCTTTCAACCTGCCATTCTCCTTTTTTGACGGTTCTCGTCTACTCACTTCTTCCTTGAAATTATTTTAAAGTGATTTGCAGCAGAGACCCACTGAACAAATGTTTGTTTCCCCGTGTCATTTAACTCCACCGAGGAAGTATTTTCAGCACTCCTTTGTCAATTAAAATCTTTAAAACCTTTTTTATTTGAACTACCAGTGTTAAACAGAATGACGGTGCTTACATGTATGACTATAATGAAAATTTTGTGTGGTAGTGCCTTTAGTTTCCCTGCTGTGGTTTACGATGAAATTTTTTTTTTTTCACTTTAAAGTGAGGGTCTCAAACTGGTCCGTAAAACGGCCAAGGGGCTGCAGGTTTCCATTGCAGCAGAGCAGAAGCACACTTGATATAACTAATTAAATGTACAGACGGAGATCAGTTGATTAAATTAACAGTATTAGGTGTGCTTCTGCTGGGTTTGATTGAAAACCTTGAGACCTAGGGCTATTTTACAGACCAGTTTGAGACTCCTGCTTGAAAACATACCTTTCTCATCTAAGACCCTGGGGTCCTGTTTCTTTGTCGTTGCCCCAATGTCTTTGGGAAGCCTCAGGGATTTTTCATGTCTTACACATTGCGTGTATGCTCAGGTCACATGCCCTCTGTAGCAATGTTCCTCTCTGGGGTATGAAACATGTGCCTCCCTGCTGATTGTACCCCGCAGGAGGTGCAGATGCAGTACACAGATGGAAGGATAAAGTTGATGAATGAGATTCTGGGAGGAATTAAGATCCTGAAGTTTTACGCCTGGGAGAAGGCCTTTAAGAACAGGGTCCTGGAGCAGAGAGAGAGGGAGCTACAGGCTCTCAAGAGATCCCAGATCCTTTATTCCATCTCCATCGCTTCTTTCAACTCCTCCTCTTTCCTGGTACGGCACCCTCCCGAAATACCCTTCTTCCCAAGCTAAGGACTCTGTGCCCAGCTGGGGTCAGGAAGAGTAATACATGCAATTCCCCCTCCTCAGACATTCACTCGGACCAGTCTATGATTCATTTAGTGTCAAAGTAAAGGCAAAGATGCATTGGGTATGCCATGGAAATGCATGGATACAACTGAAGATGGTTGATTCTGTGCTACATCTTTGTTTATTTTTCTGGAGTGTTTTGGGGACAACCAACAACTTTTACTTGGAATTTTTACTGTAGCCACACTTCCATTTGGTTAAATAAGGTTGCCAAACTGCACAGAATGGTTTTGTAGATAAGTTGTGTTCAATGCCATACCATGGCACCAAATGTTTCGAATTTCTTCGGTTGATCTGCCAGATTGCCTTTGCCATGTTTGGAGTCTATGTGCTGATTGACAGTCGGAACGTTCTGGATGCACAGAAGGTCTTTGTGTCCATGGCACTGATCAACATCCTGAAGGCCCCGCTCAGCCAGCTGCCTTTCGCCATGAGCACGACCATGCAGGTGGGGTCAATCAAGGGTCAGAGATGAAAGGTTTTAAATTTCTACCTCAACGCATCCTCAAGACGCTAGATATGAACATTCACAGGCTGTAGCTAACCCTCCCTTCAGAAATTCAATCTTAAACCAGCTTAAACCCATCAAGCTGGTCCTGGCCTCCATCTTCAATAGGGATAGGAGTATACTCACACGGGTCATCTTGAAGTCGTCTATATATTGGACTGCTATAGTCATGGAAAGTTCATTCATGCATATGGGGCCATAGAATTTGAGCTAAGTCAAATCAATAATACTTGAAAATTCAGTCACCCAGGACCACAATGTATCCCAGTAAAGCAGAACATTAGGTGTAATCAACTACCAGTACATATTATTAACTCTAAAGTCCCTAGGTTTGTTTATCTATTGACAGGAAATGTTCACACCATGTTTGCATACAGTCAATGACCATATACTATACTTTTTCTATAGCAATAATGAATACAGCCTTTCATATGTTACTACATTTTAAGGAAAACACATGACGATTATCTGATTTTTCCCAAAATTGCTGTTTTGTCTTTCCATCATATCAAAGGCACGCACCAAAAATGAGAGGATTCAGACAAAAATAGCAACCTCTAGAGCGGTAACAAGGAAATCTCTGTTGCGGAACCAGACCCGGAATGATTGCTGGTCCATAATATCCCCTAATACAATCGTACCTGGGGTACAATAGATAGGTCCGAGTGCCTCAGTTATGGAGGGGAGATAAAATGCATTGATATTTTGCTTAATTTTTTTTTTCTGCACGACCGTTAGTCACTGAAGAACCTGCAGGAAATGGTAAAATTTTGTGTTTATTGATTATACGCACATTTCTTCTATACTCATCATCTATTTTGGTTATTTTTAGGCCATTGTTTCACTCAAGCGCCTTGGAAAATTTCTCAGTCAAGATGAGCTCAAAACAGACAGAGTGGAAAAGGCTTCCTGCACAACAGGTGAGACTCCTCTTCCACATCCTGCAGCCGATCAAGCAGATGTATTATAGTTAAATCCTAGTTGTATCTTTCATAACACTTACAACCATAGTCATTTTTGTAGACTATTCAAGAAGATTACATACTTTAAAATAATTTATGGAACATTCTGGAGCACCAAGGTGCTTCAAAATGATTCTTTAGCCATAAGTGGCAACTTCATTTTAGAACTGTGAGAAAATTGATCTGATCAGAATAGGTAGTTGCTAAGTCTTATGACACCACTGCCGGGTCTCAGTGCAATAACATTTGAAGAGCCTAATGGTGAAAGTACTGAAGTCACATTTTTACACAGTGTAAGGAAACAATGGGAAAAAGTTTTTAGTAGTCACTGCCTCTATTTTATGAAAATAGACATTTTGTGACTGAAGCCCTTTTAGCCTTGTGGTCTTCATGTTCTCTCTACTTCCTTCTCTCTCTCTTTCTCACTCTCAGAGGGAGATAGTTTGACGATAGAGAATGGCACTTTCAGTTGGTCTAAGGAAGGCCCTCCATGCCTCAGGAGGTGAGTCCAAATGCAAAACTTATTTCATAAAGTGACCTCACTGAATTATTATTTAACCCATACAGCAGTGGTGCCCAACACTGTTCCTGGAGAGCCATCATATTAGAATTAGTGTGGGTCAGGGTCAACCATCTAGCATCCACTGGATGGAGGAACTCCAGGAACAGGGTTTGGCAGCCCTGCTTAACAGTAGTAGCTGACTGTCGCCTCCTGTATTGCAGAGTGAGCATGCGTGTTCCGAGTGGTGCACTGGTCGCTGTGGTGGGGCACGTAGGCAGTGGGAAGTCCTCACTTCTTTCTGCCTTTCTTGGGGAGATGGAGAAATGGAGTGGGCATGTTGCAGTCCGGGTACGAGCAACCCACTCCCCTCCCAGCTTTATGCTTGCGAGAGCTGTTGGCCAAGATTAATTACTGAACGCAGCATTTGTCTTTCACTTTCCTCTGTGAATAGTTGATAATGAACTTGTAGAACATAAAAAAGCAATGCCAAGAGAAGAGTGACACAGTCTTGAAAAAATTGATGTGACTGACACGCAAAAAATTAGAACAGTTTTACGACACTATCATCAGATTTTGCAAAGAAATATTACATACTGACCCCTTTTACACCTGGTGTTAAAATGCAATTTTTGTGATCGGATTGCAACCGGATAGCAGGTGTAGTCACTCAGGATAGTCACTCAAAATGCATTGAGGACGGATTGTGATCCTATCTTTCAAACCACTGCTGAAGGTGGTCAGGGATGGATTCTGGCCACTTTCAACTCAAGTACAATGCAAATGCAGGATTGTGATCGGATTGCAATGTGGACGCCGGAGACACATGTTAATATCAGGTGTGCATCTGGGATCTATTCCTGAGAATGTTCAATTTTCTGAACGCGTCAGTAACTGATCTGGGATCTATTCCTAATCATGTTTAATTCCCTGTGCCGGTCAGTAACTGATCTGGGATCTGTTGGGCAGGGCTCCGTGGCCTATGTGCCCCAGCAGGCCTGGATTCAGAACGCCAGCCTGGGGGAGAACATTGTGTTCGGACGCGAGCGGAAGGACAGCTGGTACTGGAAGGTGGTGGAGGCCTGTGCTCTGCTGCCCGACCTGGAGATCCTGCCTGCTGGAGACGCCACAGAGATCGGAGAGAAGGTCGGAGTTTTGCCTGTGGCTGCATCCACCAGAACCGAACCATTCAGTGATGACTATGTGATAGTGGTGCTTGAGCACAATAATAATGGCTGAGAATAATCGACTGTTTGGAGTTCCCTGTGATTTTTTTTGCATTGGTTAAGTACTATTTAATAATAAGTTAGGTATTCATGTAGGTCTGTCATTTCTTCCAGCTAAAGGTGCAGTCAAAAAGCTATCCGAAAAGAAGCACGGGACACTACAGCTTGGGACATAAGGATTACTTATCGATTTTCTTTTAGGGAGTGAACCTGTCGGGGGGGCAGAAACAGAGGGTGAGTCTGGCGCGGGCGGTGTACTGTGACCGGGCCGTGTACCTGCTCGACGACCCCCTGTCCGCTGTGGACGCCCACGTTGGGCAGCACATCTTTGACAAAGTCATTGGGCCGAATGGACTCCTTCGGGACAAGGTGATTCTTCAGCACGATTCTCATTACTCTACACAGCTTTAAATATACTGCAAGTCTATGGAGGTTTTTTCCCCATCTTTATTCAAGAGCGTGGTCCTTCAATTTGAGGGCATGACATATTGCCTCCACATTCAGATTTTGTGATGCTTTCCCTCAATACCATGTCCTTGCACTCAAATAGCCCCTGTTTGTGCTTATATTCACTCCGCCTCAGCTGAAGCTGTATACTTGCACTCAGATATACTGCTGCTGGCAGATTTCCTGCCCTCCATCTTCATGGCTTCTCCTCCAACTTATGCTGCTTCTGTGCATGTTGTAAGTCATGCTCTCAAATTGAAAGACGACGCTCGTGTAAAAAAAAAAAAAAACCTTCATACAAATTAGCTATTGCTCACTCCTGCAGTCATTTCATGGATTCTTCTCCCTCTTAAAATGACCTGTCATAATAACAATAAATCGAAGGTAAATTAGTGGTAAGAAATACCATTTCATATTAGGATGTAGTGTAGGTATATTTGTGTGCTGTTGTTTACAAAAACTGCACTGTATTTGCAGTAGTTCATGTAAACTCTGGTATCGGCACAGACACGTATCCTGGTGACCCACGGCCTCAGTTACCTGCCCCAGGCTGATCTGATTCTGGTGTTGGTGGATGGAGAAATCACTGAGATGGGCTCGTATGCGGAGCTGCTGGGGCGGCAGGGAGCCTTTGCCGAATTCATGCGTGTTTTTGCCTGCAGTGAGAGTAAGGAGAGCTCAGTAAACAAAGGTAAGCATGGGAGCCCCCCATCCCATTCATGACCTCCACCTTCCCTGTGATTATTTACTTATTTATTTTCTGAAATCACTGAAATCGCTCCTAGATACTGATGCATAAACGTTGCTCTTGTTCTCAGATTCTGATGTCCAAAATTACACCTTGGGATCCAGAAAATCTACATCACAACTTAGTATGATTGACTTAATACCCTCCACCAGAGACCTCTCCCATGTGCAGCTTATAAGGTACTGTATCCCCAGGGAGGAGAGTGATTATAATTAAGAAAAAAAGGAAAAAACTGCTGATACACACATCTTATCAGAGTTATGTTGACGCGCAGATAGTTATTCCAATAGACGAACGATTTATTGAATGGCAAAGGGGGGGTCAGACAGTTTGATTTAAAGACTTGACAGGTTAAGGTGTGGCCAAAAAAACAGGCAAAGTTCCAAATGACCGATCTCGCAGGATGCAGTACAAAATCACAATCCAATAATCTGAATCCAAAAAACCGGGCAAAGTCACAGCAACATAGAGGGCAATTTAGACTCGAAAAACCAGAAACACAAAGGCTCAATTAAAAAATAAGGAGACTCAGAAGAAAAGCAGAAGAAACTGGGACTAACTCATGAGGAAAGTGAGACAGACAGGGGAGTAAATAGATCAGGAACTGATTGGGAAACAAGACACAGCTGGAAAGAGAAGCAAGTGGAAAAAACAAAGGGGCAGGGTTACAAACAAGACAATGATAAAATTACTTAAGAGCCATTCCATGAGAAAATGGCACTTTGAAGAAGTGGAGGAGTTGACCCCTCTGGAATTTAATGAAACTTGGCAGATGGGTAGATATGGTAGTCTCACAGAAAAAGCCGCATTTTTAGGTCCATATCTCAAGAAGTCTGCCGGTGGCGCCACCTGGAAGCCACTAAAGTGGCTCAGTTTTGCTTTTGACACCATATTTTACATCAATTATTATGACTTTAGGGTACACAGTACCAGATGTGTTATACTTTAATTATGACCTCTCACACTTCAAGTATGATTAGACATTAACACCACATCAGCGCCAAGCTGGGTAACTATGTTACTGAGCCGGAATTATTTGAGAAATTAAGGTAAAAAGTGAAAATGGGAATGGAAATAGAATAATATCCAAGACATATACCAATCAAGAATGCTTTTTTTTGTGTTTACTCACAACAAAACTATCATTTTCAGTTAATATTCCCTTGGTATCTTGCTGGGTTAGAGCAATGGATGGTCGGAAAGACGGTCAAAATTTTGGTGCATGTGTGCAGTATATTTTCTCAGTAACCCAGATATGTTCCATGATGATAAATGCTGTTAGTTGTGCTTTTGGAGCTCTGTTTTCAGGAATATCAAGAATTTATTTTATTAGTGTCTACACTTTCAAGCTAGACTGAGCCAAAGTTGGAGGAAAACTCAAAATGGAGTTAGTTTCATGAGATTCCTCTTGAAAATGTCTAGTTATATTCATTTTTGAAAATTAAAAGTTTGGACTGTTGGCGGCGCTACAGGGCAGATCATAGGATCAGACAGAACAGTCGGGGTTTTCCCCCATGCATCTGGGATAAAAACAAAAACTTTCATGTTATTTCAAGTAAAACTGTCTTAATTACTGCAATTCTCAAAAATTAAAAGTTTGACCTGGTGATGGCACTTAAGCAAAGGTCATAGGGTGACCAGTGTCAATAAAATGCTTTCTCTTGGCCAGAGAAACAATCAAAAATCAAGATTATTTGGGTTATTGCATTTGGAAATATGCAGCTTGACATGGTGGTAACGCTACAAGACAGGCCGTAGGGTCACACAGAACAATAGGGTTCATCCTGTCTGTACCAGGAATAAACATAAAATATTTTTGTGCCATCCCTTCATAAACTGTTTGAGTTATTGCTGTTAAGCCAATAAGAAGAACCTGTGGTGGCAGCGGTGGCAGCAGCTGTCACGGCAGCTGAGGCAAAAACTCTTTCTTTCAACAATATAATGACAAACAGCACAGTGTGTATCAAAAAAAGATAATCCATCTTCATCGGGTTAATATACCAAGTTTATATAGTGTCACCATTTCTATGCAATTTGCCTAGGAAGAGGTCGTCCTTAGCTCTTCATGGATACTGCTGACTGCAACGTTACTGTTGCGCTTGCCTGATTAAATGACCACCAAGGCAGCTCCATTCTCCACAACAACATCCCAGTCCCAGCAATAACAAAACCTTTTCCATGGAGATAATGATTTGCAACAATTTAATTTTATGCATTTTATTACTATTTGCACAAATAACAACATTTTTGGGAAGCACTATAAAATTCTGGATTACTGGATCAGAATGTGACTTGCATATGGATCAAACTTTGCTGTCGGGTAGATCTTATGGAGGTATTATCCCATAATTTTTTTTTTTTTTTTTTGCAAGAATTGCAGGCAAAATCTAATGGATTGTTCCTTGGGAAATACCCATCTCCCACCAAAAAAATTCATCAAAATCCATTCATAACTTTTTGCGAACAGACAGACAAACAGATAAGCACAGCAAAAAATACAGTATAACTTCTTGGTGGAGGTAATAAAATGTTGATTTTCATCAATAAGTAGTGTCCAAATACTGTGAGATCAATTAAAAATATTTTCCTGACTAATTAGCTTTAGCTCGACCCTTCTGTGATTTTATTTAGTTTTTTAGTGGCCCTAGGATGTAATATTAAATGTTCCTCTGGTATTGTTGATGTTGATCCACAGTGGTGATACGTGCGGAGCCAGTCTACAGAACACAGACTCTGAGGCGGGAGAGGAACTGGAGCAGGGCGAGGCTGGCAGGCTGACTGAAGCAGACTGCGCCCACACAGGCCGGGTGAGTGAGGAGATATTTGAGCCCTAAAAATGATATAAACTGTAACTACACTCACCAAACACTTAATGTAGAATCCTTTTTACACCTGCTTAATCATTCAGTTCTCCAACTGGCCAATCATGCGGAAGGAATGCGATGCATGGGATCATGCAGACAAATGTCATAAGATTTGGTTCACAGTCACATCAAATGTTAAAATATGACCTCAAAGCCTTTGACTTTGGCGTGGTTGTTGGTGTCAGATAGGTTGCTTTGAGAATAGGTTCTAAACACAAAACACATCGCTTATTAACGTCAAATAATATTTTCCATTGCGGAAATCCTTCTTTTCAACATTAGTTTTGCCAAAAAAAAAAAAATTGTCTTTCGCTTTAAACTATTCAACTGAATCACTTTTGATACTTGAGATATCACAGCAATTTCATTTTTGATGGGGAGAGGTGGTTATTTAGCTGTCCCAGTCAAATTAATTGCACAAATCTGATTGCCTACATTGTCTCTTGCATCCCCAATGGCAGTGGTGCCCAGTCATGTGCCATGGAGGGCCATCAGTGTGCAGGTTTTCATTCCAACCAATAGCTGCTGATTTCAACCACCTGATGATATGACTGATTGGCACACCTTCAAGCACAGAGGAGGGAACTAATTTGTGTGTTGAACAGGGGTAAGGATTGGATGGAATGAAAACCTGCACACTCTCAGCCCTCCATTGCACAATATTAGGCACCACGGCCCTATAGGCTTCAACCCCTAGGACCAAGAGTGCTCACAGCAACATCTCTAATTCCTTTGGCTCATCTCTGCCCCCTGCAGGTGAAGCTGGAGATGTACCGCGAATATTTCTGCACCATTGGCCTCAAGCTCATCTTGCCCATTGTTTTCCTGTACGCCTTCCAGCAGGCCGCCTCCCTCTCCTATAACTACTGGCTGAGCCTGTGGGCTGACGCCCCTGTCCTCAATGGCACCCAGGCTCATGCCACCGTTAAGCTGGGTGTATTCGGTGCTCTTGGTTTTGCACAAGGTTAGTGCCATGTGGTTGAAAGAGATTAGTTATCAGGTTTATAATTATAGGTTTATAATTATAATTTAGGCTTATAAGCTATGATTATTCCATATGGATTGATTAGGAAGAACTGATTAACACAATATAGTGAGCAGGAGATGTTACCAGAGATTCTTTTGTAGTGACTGGTTGGCACCATCTGTGGTGAGGGAGTCTCATCTTAATCCCTTTGAGATGATGTTTGCTCAGATCACCTCACATTGGAAGCCCGGTGACCCTTCCTGATCACACATAAATCATTGCTCATACAAAGCCAATAAAATTACATTACTTTTAACAGCAGGAAGTTAGGAACAATCCGTTTTCGCCAGGACTCTTGCAAGGACTTTTTAAAAAAAAAAAAACATTTTACACAGCTGCCCATTATTAATGATAGCTGATATTTTTTCATTGTTAGGAGTTATAGCGGTTCTTTTGCAATCAGAGAATGTGCATCGGCATTTAACAAGAATCTGTAACTGGCACTGCATCTCAGGGGTGGCCATTTTTGGCACCACGGTGGCCATCTCGGTGGGTGGGATCATAGCGTCTCGGCACCTGCACCTGGACCTGCTGAATAACGTCTTGCGGTCACCCATGGCATTCTTTGAGCGCTGTCCTAGCGGCAATCTGCTCAACCGCTTTGCCAAAGAGGTGGATGCTATCGACTGCATGATCCCAGACGGCCTCAAGATGATGCTCAACCACCTATTCAAGCTGCTGGAGGTGTGTATCATCGTGCTGATGGCCACGCCTTTCGCCACCGCTGTCATCCTGCCTCTTGCGGTCTTCTACACATTTGTCCAGGTAAGCACATCCCAAAGTAATTTAATCCACTTTAGCCATGACCCTGACTCTCCCATGCCCAAAAAATATGCTTTGCCCCAACCATGTAAGGGACGTTAGCTTCTAGCCTCAGTCTCCCCTGAACTATATGTTTTACTGTGCGAAACGCTTCATCGTTCGTGACATGCAATAAGAATATTTTCACTGCAATGAATATTTTCACTCGAGATGCAGCGCAGTCCAATAGACTTAAGGTTTTCCTTGTCTGATTTTTGGCATAAATGGAGCCTTTGCCCGTTGTTCTGTGACTTTCACCAAAGTCCTGCCCATAGGAGGATCCAGCATAAGCACTGTATGCAGTCGTGACAACGGTACCTGTCCCTGATGGCTTTTGTCCCCTCTGTATTGCAGAATTTCTACGTGACCACGTCCTGTCAGCTCCGCAGGCTGGAGTCTGTGAGCCGCTCACCCATCTACACGCATTTCAACGAGACGGTGCAGGGCGCCTGCGTCATTCGTGCCTATGGCGAGCAGCACCGCTTTATTCACGAGGCTGACCGCAGGGTTGATATGAACCAGACTGCATACTTTCCCAGATTTGTGGCAACGAGGTCAGGCTCTGAAATCAAAAATGAATGCTTATGTAGTTAAGTGCTAAGTAAATGTGTCTGCCCCCTCCTCATTTCCTGTTTTTAAATGAACATTTTGGTGAATCATCCACTTTATTCGGTACTCCTTTCTTTTCCTGTATACGTTTGCCTCCTGACTACCCTGAATTGTCTGAGGCAAGAATTTTTTTCTTTTTTCTTTCTTTCTTTTTTTTTGAAATTTGGCATCTCCAATCCCACCCGGATCTGGAATGCCCAATCAGAGAACTATGTACAAGGCCTGCTCATGTATGTGGGGGCAAGGATTTAACAAGGTGTTTCAAACTTTGCTAAGATTATTACGATGTGTCAGTTGCAGCGTATTTGTTGGCTGCATATTCATGCTGTGAATCCCAATCCCATGCCCCAGCCCCCCGCCCCCAAAAAAGGTGACTGTGCAACAGATCCAGCCAAATGTTTCAGATCAGTCTTATGGATTTGTGTGGAGGAAATTTGGCCCAATTTGTCTCAGAATATCTTTTCACTTCCGGGTTCTTGAGTATGAACTTCCTATCTCAGGTCCTACCATTGCATCTTGCTGGGATTAGAGTCAGGACCAGAACATTCTCATCCCAACTTGTCATATAGTGACGCTACCGAACCAAGTGTCGATATACGACGAAAAAGGTGGTTTTCGGCGTCCCTCTTTGACGTTTAGGGTTCGGGTTAAGGGTTAAGGGTTAGGGGGCAGGGTTTGTTTTAAATGGAGCCAAATAAGGATGCCAAAAGCCTCCTTTTTTTGTCGTACATCGACGCTCGGTCAGTTAGAGTCACTATATGGCAAGTCGAGATAAGACTGGGCTCTTAGGACTATTGGTTAGCTGCTTAAAAAATCTTAATTTGTTTCTTGGGCGTCATTCAGAGGTGGCCTTACCTGAAGCTGTGCAGATGCAGATGTCGCATGTATGTGCTGGTGTTAGCAGTATGTGCTGCATATATGCAGGTGGTTGGCAGTGAACCTGGAGCTGCTGGGTAATCTCCTGGTGCTGGCCGCCTCCGTGCTCTCTGTGATGGGTAAAGCCAGTCTAAGCCCCGGGCTGGTGGGACTAGCTGTGTCCCACTCTCTGCAGGTATTCACATTCTCATTAAAACCATCCACCATCTTAGCTCAGGGTCTAGTATCAGGCAGTTATCAATTCAGGAATATTTTAAAGATATCACGCTGATGGGTGTTTTTCCAAGCTCAATTCTCCTGTTTTCATGTATTACATTTATAAACAATTTTATGCTGTGTTCAGGGAAGTCAATTGGTCATTAGCCAGGAGGGATAATTAGCTGCCAGTGGGTCTGCATTAATGTCTGATTTTTCTCTACAGTGGAAATATTTTTATAATCGATATCATTATACTGTACTCAGTACAACTTACTGATTTGCCTTATGCTGGCCTGAACTGGTTGCTTTCAGCGCTAGCCGTATTGATTGTATGTTGCTCCCTAGGTGACTGCGATCCTAAGTTGGATAGTGCGCTCATGGACTGATGTGGAGAACAACATTGTCTCAGTGGAAAGGGTGAAAGAGTATGCTGACACACCGAAAGAGGCAAGCTTCTATCCCCCAAAAGTGTTACATGTCAGCCGCCTCTACATACCATGATAAAAAGTGTATTTGTAAGGGGTATCCATCAGTGGTGTGCCTTTCAGAGGTATAGAAGGTCTTCAGCAATCTAATTGGGCTCAATTCAACATTGCCTGATTAACAGTCAAACTAATTATTTACTTCATAATCAAGACCAATACATACGCCAATAAATATTAAGAAATTATTAACCCCTTTACGCAGATGCCAAATTAAGCCAGTCCTTGCTTACTGTGCTTCGTAACTCAGGAATTGAGTTACACAGAGACTGAGAAAATGAATTCATTGAAGCGAGACAATGGTATTTTTTGAGATAAAACTGATTTCCATTTTTTTTTTATGTTCGTTCACCTTGACTAAAGGTCCAATGGGCTTATGTCTTGGCCTGCTTGTCTGTCATTGTCAGTCGTCAGGCATCAGTTGTCGGATGTCGGTCATTGTCTGTGTGTAAACTTCTTCTCCTCACTTAACCACTGGGCAGATGAAGCTGTAACCTGGACTGCATCCATGATGATACCAAAATTGGTTTGAGGAGTTCTGATCCATTTGCAAATATGGCTGCCACCGCAGCCATCTTGAAAATACCCTTTTGACTTATTTGTCAATAATTTCTGCAGCAATGCAGCTGAAATGTGACATGTACATCCTAAGTACCTAGACTCAATACACATATTCCACGATTTTATGTATGATCTATTTTGACCTTGATGTCACCTCTGTCATAAGGACACATCCCAAAATTTCATGAATAGCTTTAAAAATCTACTTCTCACCATGGAAGCTTAAACTAGGTATGTATGTTCCGACCCATGAGTACATCAAAGTTTGCTTAAGGTGTTTTGATCAGATTTTAAATATTGATGTCATGATGGCCATCTTGAAAATTCCCTCTTAACCTAAATATATCAATTATTTCTGCAGTTAGACAACTGAAGTTCAGTAAGCTGGTAGTACACAGCATTACTTTGGACATAAATTCTAGGTTTTGCTGTGAAATGTATTTTCACCTTCATTAGACCTCTGTCATCAGGATAAGCCACAATATTTAATGAATATTTAAAAATCTTCTTCAATAAAAATTATTTTCAATGAAAGTAAAAATTTACAAACATCCTCTCCCTATTCAGGACAGCTGGGTTTGTTAAGAAGGTCAAAATTGGAATTTCAATCTGGTTGCCAAAGTTTGCTTGCTCTATTCTAATCTGATTCAATACATGGTCATAATTCACGTGAAGAATGAAAACACAACTTCAGTCATTGTTGTTACGGCAACCTAATTTGATAATAATACTGCTTTAAATTGGATGAGTTGAAAAGAGGCTCAATGCCAATGCCAAAAAAGCTCAATGCCAATTGCAGTATGTTTGTTGACTGGCTTTGATTTAATCTCATTGATATCCTGTGCATTGATTCATCATGGTGTTCAGGTGAGCTCCACTGGAGTGGCATCATTTTTATAATTTTGGGACAAAAAAGTGCTGTAAACACATGGAAACTTAATTGAAAATTCAACTCTTAATTTGCCTTGTAATGAGATACATTTCCAGGATCATAAACCCATTGACCAGAAGTGTACTAAATCTGAGGTTGATACTCAGATGCATGATTATCTGTGAGGCCATAAATAAGCTGCCCCGTACGTCTCCACTCAGATAAAAATGGAGAGATTTTTGTGAATTATAGATAATGCAATGATTTACAACCAACCAATTGTTCTGACACATGGTATAAACTTTTTCGTGAAACGCAGGTGGATATTACTATTTTGTAATCTTTCTCAAATATCACTGAATATAGTTTCCAAAATGAAAACCAATACAAACATCCTCAAAGGCTCTCTGTTAGCAATATATGTCAATAAAATCATTCTTTGTAGTGCATAATGCTATACTCCAAAGTATATCATCATTAATTCCATTGTAGTGGCATGAGGCTTCACAATTGCCACTATTTCCGATCAATACACAAGAAAATAAACATTCATTTTGGACATTAAACAAATTTTTATAGCTTTTCTGGTACTACAGGTATGATTTTGGGTTTCTTTTATAAACATACAAATTTACACTGTGTTTTATTCTCTGAGGCCTTATGCAAAGGTCATCTAAGTCAGTGACTGACAGCACATACATTACTGAAGTTTTCCTTCTTACTTTTGTATTTTGGGAGAATTGTTGTTGTACTGACCAGTTGTTGTGGTGTTTTGCAGGCAGAGTGGACCATAGAAGGCATTAATCTCCCAGAATCCTGGCCTCAGACTGGCACCATAGAGTTCCACGATTATGGGCTGCAGTACCGCAAAGGCCTGGACTGGGCACTGAAAGGAATTTCTCTGCACATTCAGGAGAGAGAGAAGGTCAGTAAATCATTCCAAAGAGTGTATACGGAATAACATAAATATCCTCTCCAGGATTTTACGCAAGAAATTAGTGAATCATTAAGAAGAAAATTTGATCAATCTACGACGATAAGTAAAGTTGTCAAGACAAAAAAAAATTCCTGGGTTTTGGTATCAGAATTCATTTAAAACCACAGCCTTATGTTCACCCTTGACAGTCTCTGCTTGCTCTTTTCCAGGTTGGGATAGTGGGCCGGACAGGAGCAGGAAAATCTTCTCTTGCCCTTGGTATTTTCCGGATCTTGGAGGCCGCCAAGGGAGAAATTTACATTGACGGAGTGAATATTGCCAAGATAGGACTCCATGACCTGAGATCCCGTATCACCATCATTCCACAGGTATCAAAAATGTCTCCATACAAGGCTGTGTGGCTCCGAGATTACATGTAACCATATATAGTACGTGGAGTCAGTATGAGATGCTGTTTGTGTCGTATGTATGTATTTTGTGTGTAGAAGAAATTAGGGTGTGCTCTGACTGTCTTTCCCCAGGACCCGGTGCTGTTCTCTGGCTCTCTGAGGATGAACCTTGACCCCTTTGATTCGTACTCAGACCAGGAAGTGTGGAACGTTCTGGAACTGGCCCATCTTAAGAGCTTTGTGTCAGGCCTGCCGGACAAACTGAACCATGTGTGCGCAGAGGGGGGAGAGAACCTCAGGTACGCCTCCAAGGATCTCCAACCCCATTCAGCACTAAAAATAAATGGAAAAACTATAGAGAATAAGGGTTGTCTATGATTTTAAATTATAAAAGCGTTCATCATTCAGAAACATATTCTGATTGAACAGATCTGTACATGTGTATCCATATGAAAACACACTTTATGATCATTTACGTTCTCTCCCTCCCTCCAGCTTGGGTCAGCGCCAGCTGGTATGTCTGGCTCGTGCCCTGCTGAGGAAGACCAAGGTTCTGGTTCTGGATGAAGCCACAGCTGCTGTGGACCTGGAGACTGATAACCTGATTCAGTCAACCATCCGCAGCCAGTTTGAGGACTGTACTGTCCTGACCATAGCTCACCGACTCAACACCATCATGGACTACACACGGTGAGCCTCACATACCGCACTAATACTCACCTGGCCTCAGTCAAAATAAAATTGAGATGAATAGCAGCTTGTTTTAACATTCTTACATTCTGAAAACCACATTTAACACGTGTTTCTTGCTTTTTAAACTGTTGTCTTCATTGAAAATATCAGGCGATGATAATTCGTAAATCAAGGGGTCAAAGCACTATCCCAATTCCAATGAAGTTGGGGCATTGTGTAAAACGTGAATAAAGTATACTACAATGACAAGATATTTAATGTTCAAACTGATAAACTTTTTTTTTTTTTGGAAATATTCACTCATTTTGAATTTGATGCCTGCAATAGGTTCCATAAAAAGCTGGGACAGGGGCATGTTTACCTCTTTGTGACATCACCTTTCCTTTTAACAACACTCAATGAGCGTTTGGAAACTGAGGACACTAATTGTGGAAGCTTTTTCAGTGGAATTCTTTCCAATTCTTGCTTAATGTAGGACTTCAGTTGCTCAACAGTCCGGGGTCTCCCTTGTCGTATTTTGAGCTTCATAATGCGCCACACATTTTCAATAGGAGACAGGTCTGGACTGCAGGCAGGCCAGTCTATTACCTGCACTCTTTTACTACGAAGCCACACTGTTGTAACACACGCAGACTGTTGATGATTTTGGTGATTTTACGGACTGTAGATGATGAAATTCCTAAATTCTTTGCAATTGAATTCTTATACTGTTCTTATACTGCTGGACTATTCGCTCACGCAGTTGTTCACAAAGTGGTGAACCTCACCCCATCCTTGCATGTGAACGACTCAGCCTTTCAGGGATGCTCCTTTCATACCCAATAATGACACTCACCTGTTTCCAATTAACCTGTTCACCTGTGGATTGTTCCAAACAGGTGTTTTTTGAGCATTCCTCAACTTTCCCAGTCTTTTTTTCCCCTGTCCCAGCTTTTTTAGAATCTGTTGCAGGCATCAAATTTAAAATGAGTGAATATTTCCAAAAAAAAAAGTTTATCAGTTTGAACATTAAATATCTTATCGTTATAGTGTACTTTATTCACGTTTTACACAATGTCCCAACGTCATTGGAATTGGGGTTTGTAGTTATATGCCCATTTTAGTGGTTTTGAGAAAATTTTTTAGGTTTGTAAGTGTTCTATTACATTAGGTATTTTATAACATTTTAATGTCAGTCATTCTTTTCCTGCATAGTTAAGAAGTGTATTCAGCACATAGGTTTTCATAGGTGTCGTACCGCGTCCCGGTGCCAAGTATTCCCCTGGTTAATGCACCAAGAGATACACCAAAATAATGTACTGTATATGTTGCTAAAGGAAACAGCACTTAACAGACAAGGATGTATCCAGTGGCCTGCAGCAAGTAAACCCCTTACACAGCAGAGTGCAGTACTCTTTGTGTTGAGACACATTCCTTCAGTAACTATCATTAAAAATTGTCTGTAACTAGTGCCTTCTGTTGATTCAGAGCAGGCTTACTGATGCCCTCGAGCATCAATGAGCGCCCAACAATCTGTCTCCAGTTTATCATATTTCCCTCCTCGAACCCCTGTTGGTAGGTACGCTCCACTGCTTCCTGGGAGCACCCCATAAACCCACCCTTTCCACAGATACTCTGATCCACTAACCTGGCCATAATGATCTGGCCTTTGAAAAAGTCACTCAAGTCCCATTTCACCTGCATTGAGCACGTTGAATAAAAGCAATGATTGTTGGATTACAGTTTAACATCTCTTCTTAGACTCTGTCATAGCAATGTTATGAGATAATCAATGTTATTGGATTTTACCATTCATTTAAAGAGGCAGTGTCCATCATTGCTCATTTACAATTTTTCAAGGGTCAGGTTCATCATCTGGGTATTTCTAGGTTAGTTCTCTTTTGAACATTTTTCAATGTGAGCCCACGAGTCATTCTTTTTCCTGCGAAAATGCTAAGTAAAATGTGGGTTAAACATAAGTGTGCAATTTGAGACAACATGGAACTCCCTTTGTCGTGTTTGTTGCTTTGACAATGACAATCCTTCCAAAAATCCCAGCATGCAAAGCGGAAAAAATCAGATTTGAATCCCTGAAAACCCAGAGGTGAAATTCCGAAGGGAAAATTTGAAACACTGTAAATTTCACTCAGTAAATATAATAAATATGACAGCTACTGTAAAGAATCAAATTTTATTTTCAATATTTCGAACCGATTAATTTTGAACTTTTTTACTGTATCTAATTGTTCGAATGTCATTTTTCCAACATTTAGATCATCTTTTTTTAAGTCAAATTGTGACTGCAATCTTTCTTCGTGGTTAAACCCAATTTTAATCATTCGACCTCTGGTAAACCTGATTCTTATCAAGATTCAAATCTACTGACCTGTTAAAATATCAACAGGAGAGGAGAATCAAAATTCACAAACTTTTGGGTCGTATAATATGTATGTATACTCGCAAGTGAGAACTACAACAGACGTATGAGAGGCAGCAAATGTTTTCGATGGTAGTATGAAAGCACAATTAGTTAGTATATGCAAGGACAAGCATTTGCTCAGCTAGAGAGTGTACTGTAATCATGTCTTTGGAAGCTTGAGTCAATCATATGCAGAAATGTGAACAAAGCAGTTAGCTTGTATAGCATGTATTAACATGTGCTCGTGGTTCCACAGGGTCATTGTCATGGAGAGGGGTCACATTGTGGAGTCGGACTCTCCCTCACAGCTTATCGCCCAGCGCGGGCGCTTTTACCACATGTGCAGGGATGCGGGGCTGGCCTGAGGGCAAGGCCTGGAAGCAGGAAGAAAGCAGGACCTGAGACATGCTGTGACTCTTTGGGGGCAAAGTGGAGCAAGAAAGCCCATTGAAATGGGTTTGTAGCGTAACTACAAGCTACAGCCCCATGAGCCCCTGCCATGCAGAAACACACTCAAGCTGTCGGACTAATGATGATGATATGGAGGCTGTGACATCTTCCAGTGTGGTCCAGGCAGAGTGTGGCACAGAGGCAAATAGAGCCGACAGACTTCAATGGCGAAGGGATTTGGAGCGGTTATGATTACTAAAGCTCGTTATGACAGAAAATGTAACCTCAGTTCTGTGCCTTGAACCTACTCACCCTGCATTTAGCTTCACCTCCACAGACCTGCAGGATAATGTGGCAATTGCCTGGACAGGCCAAGAGTCAATGCTGTGGTGTTAATGCTGGGCAATTTTGGATGGCACACATGGAACATTGCCTGGTCCATTGCAGTTTACACACGTCCTTCATCGAAAATACCAAGAAAGACCATGGAAATAAAACCTCAACAACAACCTCAACCCCCACCTAAAAATACATGTCTGCCCACTATAAATATGACTTTCATTCCCTCCTGATGATTTTAACTGAGTTTTTATTTTAATAGGTCATCCTGTAACTGTGGCTTGTCAATTCCTTTGGCTAAATTCCCGCAGCTTTTTAGTTGCAGGACCATTTTTAGCAGTAACAATTGGCTGCCTCATCTGTGGCAGTTTAAGAAAGGGCTGAGTCTACGGCTGGATCGAAGATAAGATAAAATATACTTTATTGAACCCCGTAGGGCAATTCGTCCTCTGCATTTAGCCCATCCTATAGCTAGGAGCAGTGGGCAGCCACAGAGCAGCACCTGGGGACCAACTCCAGTTCTAAAGACAGTTTCTTGGTCAGGGGTACTGGTTGGAGTGTTTCTATAATGCATGTTTTGTGGGTGGGGGAAACCGGAGTACCCGATGGAAACCCACGCGAACACGGGAGAACATGCAAACTCCACACAGAAAGGCCCAGGCTGGATTCAAACCCACGACCTTCTTGCTGTGAGGCAGTGGTGCTAAAACCCAAAATCAGAAGTTGTTGGGAGTGTAATAAATTTGAATTCAAACTGATACCAGTGATTTGTAAATTATCTACGACTTATATTAAGTTGAAAACAAAAACAAAAAAAAACAAGACTTTTTTTAATTTGATAAATTTGATTGATTTTTCAAAATAAACACATTTAAATTTTGATTCTTCCAACATACTTCATAAAAAGTTTGGACCACTTTGGAATTTTGCCATTACTTTTCACTTCACCAAAAGAATGTTTTTCAGGTGTAATTCTGTCCAATTGTTCCAGCGAATGCTTGAAAATGGAACACAGTAAACGGTTTTGATTGTCCCATTTTGCATTTCAAATGTACAGTACAGCATCTGCATGCAGCCTTTGTAATGCCTGCAGAGTGCGGTTTTGAGTTTTCTTGCTGAAATATGCAAGGGTGTCCTCTGAAAGATGTCTTGAACGTGACATATGTTACTCCAATGGTGCACAGAAGTGTGATTTAACCTTCACAAGGGCACTGATACAACTTCATACCATGACAGAGCATGGTTTTTCGACTTGCTGCTGGAAAAAGTCTGGGTATTCCTTTCCTTTCTTGGTCCAGAGCACGACATGTATTTCTTCCAAAAAAAAAAAAAAAAAAAAAAACCCTGAGTATTGTTTTGCCTGCCCACAATACACTTTTCTACTCTGTGATGGTTCATAACAGACGATCCTGCGCCAATAGCAGTCGACAGGGCTTCTGGACACTGTTTAAATTAGTCTTCCTTTTTCCTCAATAAAACTTTTGCAAGCATTTGTGAATGGAACAATGTATTGCCGTACATGACAATGGTTTGTCAAAGTAATCCTGAGCCCATATTGTTATATCACCTCTTGACGACCCAGTGCTGTCTGACAGAATGAAGATCAGGGCCCTCATGAAGGGCTTTCAGCTTACGCTTTCGCCCTTGCCCCTTTTGCACAGAGATTCCACCAGATTCCTTTAATCTTTTGATGTTTAGCTCCATAGAGGGTGAAATATCAAAATCCCTTTTCCATCTTTCTATAAGGAACATTGTTTTTAGACCTTTCCTGTAGGATCTAGAAAAGGAACCAGAAGCAGAGAGAGTACAATCCAATAGTTGGGTTTACGGATAATACTGCAGTGATGACTATGAGAAACGGAGTCCAGGGCAGATTGGTACAGTTCAGTTAGGATGGCTGTAGGTTTTGGTGTAGGGCATGTCCATGCTTGGTCAGTGGCGTCCGGGGACAGTAGCCAGTTGGATATCATCCTCACCAGAGCAGAACTGTCAGACGGCAGGACCGGACAGTTTAGCAGAAACACAGTTCCTACCCCAATAACCACTGAAGGCTTGGGAGATGTTCCTGATAAACTGAGCAGAGGACCAGCAGAGGGCTGGTTAACAGGAATACAGTCCCAATCCTGGAGACTGAAAGAAAGGCTTGGGAGCTTGTTCCTCTTAAGACAAGGAGGAGTACTTTCATATTAAGCCAAAGGTATAAATAATGTCCGAAGACACTAGACTAGGAAGATACTGACTGGTTGCTTTAAGGGAATGGGGAACACAAACGCAGCAGTATTGGTGGGGGAGACATGCCAGACCAAAGAAATGGAGACAATATGCCTAAAAGACACGCAAGTTGCTGGATGAGAGGAGGGATGAGGGATATTTGCAGGAGGGTTGTGACACCGTCCAATAAATTTCTCATGCATTTGTGGGAATTGGGTGATCCTATGCCTGTTCTTTTCCCTGAAGGACTAGTATGGGGCCATGACTGTAGCAAATCTATTTGCAAATGTCTGTTGATAGTTGTGTATCTGTATCTCAATCTGTATGTGCATAATCACAATTGTAAATGTGTAAAAGCATCTGTAAATGCATGGAGGTTTGTAAATGTGTACAGGCATCTGCAAATGTGTACTCAGAATTTGTGTGTGCGCGAAATCAGATCTGTTGAAGTGTAATAAAATATCAAAAATGTGTATTCAAATTAGCAAGTGCATTGATATTTTTTCCTACGGCGCCGCAGAGGTGAACGATATGCTGACATCAGTGTAGTGCCCACGGTGGCACACGCAGCACTTTATAGATGACTCCGGGCATTCGGTGGTGGTGGTGGTGGCGGAGTGCTGGTTTGGGCAGAAATATCCCACAGACTATAACACAATATACATTACCTCCATGACGTCACCCATAGAGTGCTAAGGAGCGAAAACGAAGCTCAGTTTCTGCTCCCAGCCGACGCAATCTTGGCCATGTCCGACTCCGCCCAACTCCCGGTTCATACAAAACCAATGGCAAAGGGAAGGAGCGTTGGAGCCCCATCCAAGCAGGTTAGGGATGGAGCCTGCAGGCAGAGGTGAGTCGAACGATATTCATAACGGCAGGCCAAACAATTCAACAGCTTACCAAAACAAGACACAGCCTATCGAGTTGGACGTAGCGCGTGACCCAACTTGGCAGCGCAGCGCTGTCCAGTTGGCATAGCGCGCAACCTAAATCAGTCGAAAGAAGCAACACAAACAAAGCAAAAATGTCAGCTTCGACAGAGTGCCTGATATTTATACAGATTCTCCTCCAGTTACATGATTTGTGGACGTACAAATAGAGTTATATGGATCTTTTATAACAATACAACGTTCAAAATAATATCAGAAGCTGTTCATTTTGATGATGAAAGAGCACATAAACACACTCCATGGTAAACAAACCAGATGCCAGATGCGTGTCACTGTTGCACAACGCACTTTGCCGTTGGCCATCATGGAACACTTTTCAGAGCTTCTGCTTGATATGCGTACGGACCAGACTGTATAAAACAAGGCACGATCAGCACAGTCGCCAAAAGCATCAGCTGCAAACATACAAACACAACTCAAATTATCAAGAAGAGCTTGTTTCTCGAGGCTGCACAGCATTTGCTATTATTGGACGTCACCCTTCTCCCGCTAAATTGACAAGTGGAATGATGAGCCTAGGATCCCAGAGGCTCAGATTACAGCCCCAGTACAGTGGGATATCGAGGCGGTGGAGCAGAGGGTACTGCTCTCTGATCCTGGTCCAGGAGGAGAACCTTCCGGATGTTTGTTCCTTGGTAGCACGGTCTCAGGTATGGCTGAGGGGACACTCGTCTAAATTGGTCGGTCATCCTGGGGTCCATTATACTGAAGAGTTTGTGACCTAACGCTTTGGGTGGCCTAGCACAGGGAAAAACATTTGGGACGTTGTGGCAGCATGCGCTGTGTGTACGCCTGGAACAAGGGCAAGCTCTCCGAGGTAAAAAATATTCCATTGCAAAGTGAATTGCACTTTTTTCTCCAAGGCCGCATTTCCTTCATTGCCCATAGACTGCCTATAATGAAAGGTAGCATTTTCTGTGGCCATTTGGAACATCATTTAGGTAGATGTACATGCAGCGGGGAAAAATAAGTATTGAACGGCAACATTTTTCTCAGTCATTATATTTCTAATGGGGCTATAATTGACATGAGATTTCCACGAGATGTTGGTAACAACCCAAGTAATCCACACATACAAAGAAATCAAAACAAATAAGTCCATAAATTATGTGTAATAAAGTGGAATGTGACCAGTTGGTCAAAACATCCAATATTCCGATCAAATGTTGAGTAGTATAGTTATTACCACAATATTTAGCCAGTGTTGGTGATTTGCGTCCAGTGGTCACTTACCAGGTGTAGATGGAATTATTCTGTGAGAACCGATTTTTTTTTTTTTGATCCAAGATTTCGTATGCGTAAATTAACCGCTCGTCACACTTTTGAAGCTCATTTCACCTGAGCTCCCGGATTAACGGTAGCTCTGAGCCGTTGTCATGGTTTTTTGTTTGTCGTCCGGAACGTTTTATATCATCCTTTCTTTTTTCTAGGCCTGACAAATTTTCGGATAAATTTGCCATAAATACTACCAGACCAAATCTCCAGATGTCGTCCGCCCCCCCCAGATTTTTTTATTTAATTGCTTCGGTCCATTTCATGGGACCAAATGTTAAAAGATTGGCCTTAAACATAGAAATTGCTAGCTAGCAATTAGAAGTCTGATAACTTCTTTCTACATCAGGCAATCAAATCCCCTTGGTACCCTCAATGTACAGAGCAAGTGCTATTTTGATTGAACTGGCGGAAATGGATTTAGTGGGGGCGCTGTACTTAAACACTGAGTCCTATGAAGAATACGCAAAATGGCCTGTGGAGACCAAATGACTGCAGATAGAGCTTAAACGGCCCGCGGAGGCCCCAATGGGCCGTAATGTAATAAAGGCTGGAGTTGCAACATTTAAGAACTATACGCTGTCTCTCAATCAGTCAAGAAATAAAAGCTCGACACTTCTGATGCCAAAACTAGTCAAGGAGCCAAATCAGAGTAACAAAATAATTTATTATTACCTATTATTACGCTACACTTCAACCTGTAATATTTTCTGGCATGAAATAAACGCACTCAAAAACACACATTGATACATTAACGCAGGCGGAGTACAATATGCCTGTTTACAAAAATCCAAATGTGACAAAGTTTGGTAATCTTACTCCTTATTTGACCTCTATACATTGTGCGTCAGAACAGAGCAAACAAAAAACATTCTGCTGTCTTAAGATTTAAGAGCCATAGAAAAATCCGGACATGGAGCAAAACCTGTACTGTAAGCCTGCTTCAGACTGCAGGACAGAGGGGTGGACGAGGCCAAGGGCAGCTGCTCCGATGAGAACGTCACTGTGGTCCAGTCCAAAAGATCCCCCTTTCAGCTGAAGTGGTTTACTCCGGCAGCTTTGAAAGGACATTGGAGAATCCCCTGGCTAACAAGAAGGCCCATCTCCGCTAAAAAAACGTAATATTGCCATTTCTAAAACGCAGTGACCTATAAAGCTTTTTACAAGAGTCGTATAATTGACCAAGGAGCAAAACAACGCATGAAACAAAACAAATCTGCTGTTGGTAAGAAGTGATAGCACATTCATTGAATAAAGCAGGAAGTAATGGATGCTTTCCCACAACACAGAACAGGAAATGAATTTTGAAATACTCAGTTTTTTTTCTTCTTCTTAAAACTCACAAAACCAACGCAGAAAACCTGAAAAAGCTATTCAAATTATACAGAGGAAGATGGATAAATGGGTTTTTCTGAGGTTCTGATGCGGGCAGAAACGCACAGCAGTATGGAGTGCAGATGTGGCAGGTTGTAACCATGACAGCGACACCGCCAAGTCAGAACCCCTCTTCAGCTGCTCAGCAGCTTGTCCGAAAAGAGGACAGATGATCACACTGGACTTGCACTGAGTGAGGGAGCAGAATTGAGTGGGTCAGATACGAAACGGGGCAAACAAGCCTGGAGCTAATGAAGTCAGGAGGGGAAACCTCTCTCCAACATCATAGGGTGACCCCTGCAATAGCAGCATCATGAATAAATAAAACTTTAAATATGTCCGAGAAGTGATTGCATCTCAAATAAAAAATGATCAGAAGTCAAAAAATCCGTAGAGTGCAAGGTTGAAAGTCAGGGAGTGAGGACGGGTGCATTCAATCAAACATACACCTGGCACAAGTCCCTTCAGAAGAAAGCACCTCTATCGCAACCCCCAAAATAAATAATCTCCTTAAAATTAACTAAATGCAATCAGAAATGGCTCTTTGGGATCTTCAAACTTTCTTTCAGACCAGACCGGAGTCCTTGGCCATTCGGTAGAAGAGTCCTTTTTTGGCAATAAGGCTGGCCGGTGAGTCAAATTCCACCATCTCGCCCTTGTCCAGCACCAGAACTCTGCAGGGCGAAAAGAGAATCAGTGAATCTGATTGCCACAAAATTGGCTACCTCAGTCCCAAACCACAGAAGAAGAAAATGGCATACTGAATACTGATACAATCATGTAATAAAGACATGCATCATTTACTCATATGAGTCAAAGCAGGCCTTGATTGTGTAGTCAATCAGATATTGAGGGATGATTAAATTTTATAGAAACGCAATTTTGTGGGAATTTGACCAAGATAAAGAAGTTATTGGAGATTACGCTTTTGAAAATTGTCATGGCTTTATTTATGTGCATAGTGAGACAGGACTTGGGTTTAATGTCTCATCGAAAGGACGGCACTTCACAGTACGATGTCTCCATCATTGTGCAGGCTGCTGGATTTGTATTTTTTTCCTGAGCAAAGAGTGCCCCCTACTGCCATAAAAACATCTCTTCCAGCTGCAACATGGATATAAATACAATTATAAATTGAACTGTCCATATACAGATATTATAATGGAAGGCATAGCAGGCTTACTTAACAGCAGAAATGAGGTAAAATAGCCGTACTGATATAAATACAATTGAGGTGAACCTAGTGTACTGATAAACACAAATGAGGTAATGTAGCCGTACTGATATAAATACAATTGAAGTCCAATAATAGTAATATGACAATCAATATTATTTGTACTGATATACATCAACACATAAGGTCCATTAATAGTAATATTAATAATGCATAAAAGGTGTGTATAAAAAGGCCCACTGGATCTTTGAGAAATATTTTTACAACATCATCAGTGAACATAATAGAAAATGTTCACCAGTTGGAGAATGTAGTAACACTAAAAGAGTTAGAGGCTTAAATGTACGAGGGAATACGAGGCAGAGCAGGTACATGAGTATTGGTGCGGTATGTGAGGCTCACCGTGTGTAGTCCATGATGGTGTTGAGTCGGTGAGCTATGGTCAGGACAGTACAGTCCTCAAACTGGCTGCGGATGGTTGACTGAATCAGGTTATCAGTCTCCAGGTCCACAGCAGCTGTGGCTTCATCCAGAACCAGAACCTTGGTCTTCCTCAGCAGGGCACGAGCCAGACATGCCAGCTGGCGCTGACCCAAGCTGGAGGGAGAGAACGTAAATGATCATAAAGTGTGTTTTCGTATGGATACACATGTTCAGACCTGTTCAATCAGAACATGTTTCTTAATAATGAACACTC
This sequence comes from Gymnothorax reevesii, assembly GCA_029721435.1. Lineage (NCBI taxonomy): Eukaryota > Metazoa > Chordata > Actinopteri > Anguilliformes > Muraenidae > Gymnothorax > Gymnothorax reevesii. Next base: position 34,782,144 of record CM056584.1, read on the forward strand.
TTATAATTAAAAATCATAGACAACCCTTATTCTCTATAGTTTTTCCATTTATTTTTAGTGCTGAACCGTATTTCATGGGGTTGGAGATCCTTGGATGGGTACCTGAGGTTTTCTCCCCCCTCTGCGCACTCATGGTTCAGTTTGTCCGGCAGGCCTGACACAAAGCTCTTCAGATGGGCCAGTTCCAGAACATTCCACACTTCCTGGTCTGAGTACGAATCAAAGGGGTCAAGGTTCATCCTTAGAGAGCCAGAGAACAGCACCGGATCCTGAGAAAGAAAAAGAGTCGAGACTTGTCACCTTTCAGTTCAATCACACTACACTAATGTGCACACACTGCATCATGGGTAATCACTACATACGCCAACTGGTTTAGCTGCAGGTGGTGTTTCTGGGGCCTCGTCAGCTTGTTATGTGGCCACAGACTGGGAGCCCTCCACCACTGAGTACACGACCAAATCCTGGGTCAGATTACCTGGGGAATTATGGTTATGTGGGAGCGTAGCTCATGTAGGCCCAGCTCAGCGATGTCAATGCCGTCAATGGAGATGTGGCCCTCGGACGCCTCAATAATGCGGAAAAGGCCCAGAGTCAGCGAGGATTTTCCAGCCCCTGTCCTTCCAACAATCCCCACCTGCATCGTACCACACCAGACATTCAGGGGTTAGGTGGTTTCTTGGGTAAGCTTCCGGTACTGGACCTTCACTTCCCAGTACTGCTCTGGATCAAGCTAGATTACCAAATTAGAATGTGTCAATACTGGGGAGACTGGGCACTAAATCCTAGGCACTCGTCAGAGCTCTCGCTACGGTTCAGAGACAGAAACAAAGCATGAGCTTAAGACAGATCTGCTCACTTACCACAAGATTTGCTTAATTTTAGGCAACTTGGAAACAAATGCATAGTATCAGTCAAAGGCGTAAAATCAGATTTTTTTTTTTTTTTTTTTTTTAATCCATTGCTGATGCCAGCAGAAACCCAACTCAATTCCGGAAAACACTGCATCGATGCAATTTTTGATTTTTTGCAATTCAATAATGATCACTGGTAAACGTTGCAAAAAGTGATAGTTTTAACTAACATTTTATTTCAGTGGGCTCTCTCTTTGAGAAATACAATATGGCGAACCCAATCATGTCTGAATGGACAGATCACAGGCCCTGTACCTTGCATTCATCTGGCTGTCCCACAACTTCATGCAAGGACTGTATTTTTTTAAGTTCCATTTTTACTTGGGAAGTGCTTGAGGCAGTCAATAAAATTCATGTAAGAATAGTACAAAGGGTATGACTTGCTCGATCCATATCTTTTGAAGCAGTCTGTGGCATTCATTTTCAAACCTCTGGCTCATAAATTTCATTTGTCCATCCTGTCTGGCAACAAATCAAAAGTATGGAAGAATGCTAATGAATAGTAACTGTCCAATATCAGAGGAGTCTTGCCAAGCTTAAATGAAGTCCGTAGTTAATTCTCAGTTACAATTCCTTTCAACAGCAAATAGTATTTCAAAACACTCACCAAACTGATTTCAGCTCCGGGTAAAGAAACATTACAGCTGCTTCATTAGTTATTCATGACACTGATAGTGCATTACAGGCAACATTGTGCAGCCCTCTTTGTGGACCTATTCAATGCATTTGATACAGCTGATCATGTCATTCTTTTAGGAAGATCAGGCATTGGCTTTGATAAATCTGCTTGTAATGGATTTGAAAACTGTCTTGAGGATAGGACTCCATACATTTCAGAAGGCAGCATTCAGTTTAGAACTGTTAAAAATCTACGAAGGAATCCCCCATGGCTCAATTCTGGGCCCTCCGTTATTCACCATCTATACTAATAATGTTGACTTATCATTAGATCATTGCAAATTGCACTTATCTGGAGATGACACTGTCATGAACTTAACCGTGTCTTCCGTTCAGCAACAGTATCTCATTTTTGGCATGGTTTTAATTCTATTCAAAAAATCTCCAATAGAGTTGAAGCTCCTCTTAAATGCGGACAAAACAAAGTTCACGGAATTCTCTAAATCTCAAAAAATTGGATCCCAAAGATCTTCATATTTGTACCCTGAAGGGAGCAAAATTGAACTTGTTCTGCATTATAAATACTAAAATATTTAGCTGGATTGGGAGCCGGCTTTTCATATAGGTGTTAAAATTTTGACCAGAACATTCAAGGTAAAATAGGCTCTATATGCAGAAATAGGGCTTGCTCCAACTTTGAAAATCAGAAGTGAGCATTCAATGATGCTTCATATTCTTGATTACAGAGGTGCATTCTACAGAAATGTATCCACTTCTGTTCTACAACCCTTTCGCACCCACCGCTATACTCAATATGAGTCCGCGGGATGGGGTATCCCTGAAGTCTAGATGAGGGTACCATGGGTTTTTAATCGATTTACAAATGGGTTTTACTCTTTTTACTTTACTAAAAATTGTTTTACACCTTATATGTCGAGCTAGTTGCCATGGGGCGAGGTCACAGGACTTTTTATGTCATGATGTTCCTCGGGTTAGGACAGGTCTGGGTAGGACTGCATTTTATAATAATGATAAGTATACATGGAAACTGCTCCAAAATGAGCTGAAACTGAATTAAATTATCTCTTTAGAATACTTTTGGATATTTAAAAAAATTGGTCAAGACTATCAAGAGAACCGCTCATTTTCAGTGATGGATATTTTTCTTTAACGATGCCAATTTTTAATCACAATTCTCAAATACGGAAGTAAATAGCATCTTTGGGCCCTTGCTGAAGTCTTATTTAGGCCCGCTGTTTGAATAAAATAAGAGTTAGGAGCTTAGCATCTGGTCAGAAATATAAGTGGTTTGCACAAAATAAAACCCAGGTGTGGTTCCAACAGTTCAAAGAAAAGGTGCCGACTTGGGAAGTGCATCTGCTTAATGTAGGCATGTATTGATTTTAAACTTTATTTAAAAAAATTGTCATTTTCGTATCAACCGAAAGGGCATGCAATACCCATCAGCATTTTCCACATGAAGATGATAATAGAAGAGAGTCATCATGGATGCGAAACAGGCATTTAGCAACCCCCAATATCGTCCTTGAACAGCACTGTGAATCGGGCCAAGAGCTGTGACATCTCTCGCGGGATTAGTGTGAAACAGAGGTCATACGTGTATTTTACATTGGGAACAAGACGTAAAGAATTTCATAAATTTGACAATTCAGGCTCACGAATATGAGATCCTATTTATCCCATAAATGTCAGCGCTGTAATATTTGTAAAATGGAAAAACAGCTTTAAAGTCAGCCTCTGGTTGGCAGTCTGTTCAAGTCAATGGGATAAATAATTTGCTAGCTAGCATGGCAATGCTTTTCGCCATTAAATAAATAAATTCAAGCGTCTACGACAACAATTACTTTCGTAACCTAACGTTACTGCTTTCCGGCCAAAAGCGTTGCCTTGCTAGCTAACAAATTATTCACTCCCTTGTACAGACAAAATTGTCAACTAGATGCGAACTCCAACGATGGAGAATGCTTACCAAGACAGAACTGGTAAAGTTACCTTTGCGAACATATTAGTTGACGTTTGTGAATAATCAGAATCTGCTTTCAAGCTGTATCCTACGTATGTAATACCAAACCTGTATCTCATGGGTTGCATCAAACCGACTTTTTGAATAACTTATGGGATAAGTAGCGATATTTGGAGCAGTTAGCAAGCCCAAATCCCAGATAATTGTGATGCAAAATAGCTGCCCACCAGTTCCTCCGTCTGAGTTACGGATTTGAATAAAGTTCTTGAGGAACTGCAAACACAACTTCAGAGACATGTTGATAATTAAATGAACTACTACTTTATTGTAGGTTTCGAGGACTTTTTGGTTTCCGTGAGGAAAGGAGAGTTTAATACCTCAGGAAAAGGAAAGTTTTACACCTCAGCTTGTCTCACAGAAAAAAAAAAAATTGAAAACAAGGTATTACAGGGATGTGTGCTTAGCATCATCAACATTAACACACTTTTTGACAAGAAAGAGGCTATTTTCATTCTGTCTTCTTGGGGATGTGCACGATTTGAAACGGTGTTCAAAATGCCTCTTTTGTTCTCTTCCTATTTGAATGAGTGTTCAGAAAATGTTTTATTCACCATCTCCTTGACAGTAGCTTTTCGTATAGATATAATTTGCCCATTTTCTGATCCCTCAATATGTTTGCTTTAAATAAGGCCAGTTCAGCAGCGCCCTTGGTATTCCCACCCACCTTCTCACCACCCTGGATGGTGACAGAAATGTTTCGGATGGCCAGCTCCAGGTCATCTCTGTAACGCAGTCCGAAGTCCTGAATGTGGATGTGCCCCTTTGTAGGCCAGCCAGAGGGCGGCGAAGAGTCATCCAATGTCCACTTAGCCTGTGAACACAATAGGGGTGCAACTATTACCGGTGTAACGGTAAACCCCGATGAAAATGTTGACAACAGCAATTACCATTTTCATGTCAAATAAAATTATAATATCGGTGGATTACCGAGGTGTGGAAATCGCGTGTTTAATCCATCCCAGCTTCATCCGAGTGCCCTGAAGTAGCCGCGCAGGCGCACTGTGTAGCGTACAACTTTTGGTTTGAACTTTCTTTAAATTGGAAATGGAATCATGGCGGACTGAGGAGACGACTGCGCTCAGCACATCTATCAGGCCTCTAAGTAGACTAGGTCTGAAGTATGGGCATATTTTGGGTATTATAAGAATTCGGGGGAACACTTGATTGAAGACAGTTATCCTGTCTGCAGAACATGCAGGTAAAACCTTCTGCTAAAGGCAGCAATACGTCAAATCTCATGGCACATCTCCGTGACCATCACCCACAACTTTATATCCAATGCAAAGTTAACGTTTTAGCTGAAATACATGATGTGGGGACATGGGGATGAAGTTGAATGCAATGATCCGTCTGTCTAACTTATTGACTTGTCAATAATGTAAACAGAACCTTAAGTACAGCGCCCGTCGACATGGAGAGTGCATACCGAGCAGCGAATATTCTAAGCTAAACTACTAACTTTAATTCACGAAGAGACGATGAAACGGTGAAAACAAGGCATTATTTAGCGCTAGTTGAAGGCAACAAAAATGCCATAAACTTTGTTTTTTGTAGAAATTTAATTGACAGCGACTACGTGTATATTACCAGATCATTAAATGGATGTTGGAATCAACCAAATATGAGCACTGCAGGTAGATCAGCTAAATTGCGCTAGCAGATTTGTTTACTATGACAACGGTTAACACTACTAATCAGCAATGTCATAAACATTTGCTGGAATGAATGACATGGCACCAAAAGCATTCTTCCTAAAATCCACTTTTTCGTTCAGTGGTGCAGTGTGGCGCTAGCTGCTGGACACTTTCTTAACCTTAGCTAGACGGATGCCCACTTGCGTTTATTAAACAGTAGTAGATTACAGTATTTTATTGCATTGCATGCATTTCTTGATTTCGAAAAGATTGCATAATTTGTATTCGGAGTGGCTATTCGCACAGCCGCTGAATAAATATGCCGTAACGGTGTGCCTGTACAGTTGTTTTATTCGCACAGCCGCTCCTTATGAGCAGCTAATTAGCAGCTGTGCCAATAAGGATGGGCCGTAACATTATTCGCACAGTAGTGCGTCCAGTTATATTTGTCCAAGGTCAGTAAATGGTTTAATTCTAGCAAAGTTGGATACCTTTAATTTACCAAGTCACACAGTCTGAGCCAAGTGTCTTTGAAAACACGAAACATGATTATTTTCCCTGCAAGATAATGAATTTCTAGCCAATCGTTTTCTTTTGATTTTGTAACAAAAACAGCCATAGGTGAAATCGTATGTATATTGATATGAATGGTAGCCCAAAGATGAGAATGATGATACATGATGCTAGATCATCAGCATCTTATTTGTTGACGATGGAGACAATAAGTATACAATCAGTTCTGTTCCACTGATTCGTTTACATATATATTTTTTTAAATTTTAATGTCATCAACACTTGAACATTTGGACTTGATCACATATGATTGTCGTAGTTATTTTTGTAATTTGTTTAGAGTGGACATTTCAAATACATAATGCACTTTTGTCTTATTCCTTTAAGGTTTACATTTTAATTTTGATGATGAAGAAAAGTGGCGTTTCTTAGATTTGTTTACGTATTGTTATTTATGTCTTAGCTTGACTGTTTGGATTTGTATAATTTAAACCTGCACAACTGGAAATGTTCCTGACAAATAAGCTGTTAACATGCTTTGATGCCAAGAGTTGCACTTGTTTGCCTACATTTTTAAAAACTATTTCAGTTTGTGTAGGCCTATCAGTGCTTTCTGAACATATTGAACACATTTTTCAAAATACCGCGATAATACCAAAAACCATGATAATTTTGGTCACAATAACCGCAAGGTTATATTTTCATTCCGTTACATCCCTAGAACACAACACCAACCACACTGCCCTTACAGCCCAACCCAAAACTAGACTCAGCATGTTAAAGATATGCTCACAGCACATAACCACACAAGCCTGTAAAGATAAATAACCCAAAGTTTGACAACCTCGAGGAGCACATGAAACATTTTCTTTAAATAAATGCAACAGCCAGACACCCAGCCAGTGTTGCGGGTAATGCATTACAAAGTGACTGATTACAGTAATCAGATTACATTTATCAATAACGCAGCAATGTAAAGCATTACTATGAAAACTTACGTAATTGGATAAAAGTTACTAACAAATAAATGATCTAGTTACTTGCATTACTTTAAATTCTTCAACTATCGGCAGGACGGGAGGCCAGAAAAATGTCTTTTTCTTCCTATTGAGTATACTGGCAATTGAGACCAAGGAAAGAAAAACAAATCAAACATCCTTTTTCATGCGTGTTTATGCCAGTACTGTCGCCCTGTACTAGACTCACTTTTCTGTGAAGTGCTGTTCGGGGTGATTTTTACAATTTTACTGTTGGCTTTGCTGTATTAAAGAGCATGAAAGAGAGGTCATGTGTGTGTCCTCCTTACTAGAATAAAGATCTGTGCTGATCTGGGCATATGCCAAGTTTTACCTGACATGGTTAATTAATTAACTTATGGTGAATTTCAGATGATGGTGCTGAGAAATCCAAAAGTAATGCAACTGGTTGTGTGACTATTTACTTTCAACAGCGAGTAATGAAGTAAAGTAAGGGATTACTTTTCTTTAAAAGTAACTAGTAAAGTGTAATGCGGTACTTTTTCAGAGTAACTACCCCAACACTGCGCCCAGCTAATACCTGTATAGAATTTGTATGCTCTCTCCAAAATTCAGAGCAGATCGCATTGAAGCGCAGATATTTACAGCCGCATATTCCTAAAAGAGAGGGGGTAAGGGCATTATGAACGGTGCAGAGAGACCGCAACTCTGTTACTGCACACTAACCTCCTTCTCCGTGCCGTCATACTGCTTCACCCTCTCCACGGCAACAATGTTGGTCTCCAAATCTGATGACATTCGCACCAGCCAGTTCAGAGACGCGGTGATCTGTCCAATAAAGGAGGCAGAAATCATCAACGCCAGACAACTGAGAAAGCATATCACACAACCCTGTCCAAAAATCAGGACACAAACCTAAAGTGAGAGATATGACTCCTCTTTTTAATACTGGTATGTGTTTCATTGGGGTAGGTAGGTACTGCCTCGCAAAGGGAGATGCAGAGGAACAGCGCACATAAAGGGTTCACTCTGAGAACAATCTTTCTAAGAGTGGAGAGACAGAGCCTGTGCCTGCGACAAACCGTCCAATGGAACACTTTCCCAGCTTTTCTCATGGGCGGGGCCTCACCTGCAGGGCATAGGAGACTGACAGGCCTACGAGTCCCGCGCTCAGATTGTTTCTGGCCACAACAGCAAACAAGGCGGCAAACAGCACGATGCAGTTTCCCAGAAACTCCAGTCGAATAGCCAGCCACCTGCCGAACAAATGCACTGTCAAAATCGAGTAGCAATGAAGTTGCACAGTGCTGCAGCCATCTACTGCTGCGGGCCCCACGGGGCTACTCAAAACAGTCTCTAGCGCTGGAAGAGATCAGCTGAAATTATTCAAAGAATTCAGTATTCAGACACCATAAAGAGCATGACAGACCCCAACAGATCAGCTGGACAGAAGCATGTTCCCTCACATGAAAAACTCACGCTTCAGAGCCTCTGACTATCCAAATGTACTTGAAAATAAACAGCAATAGAAATCATCTGCTCTGAATGAGGGAAGGTGATTCATGCATGAACAAATGACTGAACGAATCTGTGAGAAATAGAGGAAATAAAAAATGTGAATATATGAATTTCACTACAGCGCCACCTGTTGGCCACAATGCTGGGGAAGTAGGCTCTCTGGTTGCGATCAACGCGGTCCTGATTCTGGCGGATGAAGCGGTCCTGCTCACGGAAGGCACGGATGACGCTGGTTCCCAAAAGCGTCTCAGTGAAGTGAGAGTACACTGGTGAGCGACACACGGACTCCAGCCGCTTCAGCTGTCTCGATGACGCCACGTAGAACCTCTGCAACCACAAAGATAGTGTCCTTACCACAGTGGTGGAACCTCCCCAATCTGGATACGGAAATTTTCATTCTAAGTGGTAAATTCATTCAAATATTTTGCCTACTAAACTATGAAAAAACACCTTAGTTGTACTTGTCATTGCCTCAGAATCCTTTTTCCAACTGCATGAGTAACTAAGGCCCAGTATCATATAATTCAGTGGGCTGAGCAAAGCGGATACCCAGGTTACGAAAATGCCAATGCAAAACTTTAAAAAATGGGTACTGTTGCTCACCTGGTTTATTTCAGGCTTTAGTGTTATGTACGCTCACAAGTGGTAGTATTTTTCATGCTTGGGGCCCAGTATTGGGGCAATGTTATTTGGGTCGGAAACAAAAAAAGAAAACAAATATAACTTCAAGCGGTAATCACAGGGTCCCAGCAATATGAGGTAATAATCAGCTCTGAAGCAGTGAGAACTCAAACTGTACAAGTTTTTCAAACAAATTCCAGTTCCTGGCACATAACTGCGCATATATACTATGCTCTGCAAATTTCAGGTTGATTAGTCATTGACATGTCTTTGGAAAAGCAGCAGTTCCCCAACTGATAAATAGCAGCCAGATTTTTAAAGATTTATTTTGCTCATTGGAAAGACTATTTGACCCTCACAGGGAGAACCCTTGAGTCAAATGGTTGAAAACAAATATGCAATCTTGCATTTATTTTCTTGTTCGCAAATTAAAAAATGGGTGTGGCTTACTTGGAATGATTCATCTTGACCCGCAGAATCTTACAAAAAAGAATTTTGTTTCCACAACTTACGGTTCAGAAGTTATTTCCCAAAACATATTGTAGATCTCTTTAGCGCTGCCATATGGCCAATCGAAGTCATTTTAACTAAAGTGGCTCTTTTCCACATCTTTAGCAAGAATATCAAGTTTCATGAAGACAGGAGACCACTAAAGTAAGTATAAGGGCCACCAAAATTTGACTGGCTGATATTGGCCATGTTTCATTTATCACTTTGTTCTTAAAAATTCTCATAGCATTCCTGAATGCAGCATTCGAAATTTAAAGTTGATCAGGCAAATGGTTCAGGAGTTATGACCATAACCACAGGGCTATTTGTGCCACCTATGGATGGATTTACACCATTCAAACAATTTATAATTGTTTGAATTTCACATTGATCCCTTCAGTGTTTTGGGAGGAGATCAAAGTTAACGCAGATGCCGCCGCCTGATCGCTTCAGCTCCCTTTAGTCCTTTGCACCATGTGAGCTAGAAATTACATGTACCAACAACCCTCAGGCAGTTTTTTGCTGCCCGCAAAATTTTCAGCAAAACAAACTGGAGGTGGGTCATTAAAAACATCCGAGAAAGTTGTTAAGTTGAAATCATACCTGCACAAAGAAGTAAAAAAGGCCAAGGGGTGGGATGACGACAGCCACGAGGGGCGTGGTCACCAGGATGATGATGCAGGAGCCCAGCACATTGAACATGGAGCCCAAGAACATCTTGATGATGCTGGGGATGACTGAGTCGATGGTGTCCATCTCCTTGCCAAAGCGGTTCACCAGATTACCGCTCGGCGTACGCTCAAAAAACGACATGGGTGACCTCAGGACATTGTACAGCATACTCTGGTGCAAGTAACGAGATGCCAGGATCCCACCAAACGACACCGATATGGAGTAGAAGAACACAGAGAGCCCTGAAAACGCCAAGGAGGAGGTGCGTGAGAGGGCAGAAAAATGTGGCGCCTTACACACCGGCAGAATTGGCATTTTAGGAAACTGTGGACCTTTCAGGTGTGATACTATGAAAATCAGGAGTTGTCACAAGAAAAGATGTATCCATTCTGGCAAAAAAAAAAAAAAAATCTGGTCAGAAGTTTATAACTCAATGTCTAAAATACAAAGTAATCAATCGTCAAAATATCATTATTATGTAAATGAAGGAACAAAGATCGCCGTTTCAGCAGTTCAGAGTGGGACTTCTTTGAGATAGTGAAGTCATTTTCATTCCATGAAAAATTCCTGTCAAGCATACAGAGTCCACCACATATACAGTATCTCACATAAGTGAGCACACCCCTCGCATTTTGACAATTAATTCATTATATCTTTTCAAGGGACCATACGCCGTGCTCTGCACCAAGTCGATCTGCATGGCTGTCGGCCAAGATAGAAGCCTCTTCTGAAGGGGAGTCCACAAGAAAGCCCGAAAACAGTTTGCAGAAGACAACCAGACCAAGAACATGAACTACTGGAACCATGGTCTGTGGTTTGACGAGACCAAGATAAACTTGTTTGGCTCAGATGGTGTCCAGCATGTGTGGCGGTGCTCTGGTGAGGAGTACCAAGATAAGTGTGTACTGCCTACCGTCAAACATGGTGGTGACAGCATCATGGTCTGGGGCTGCATGAGTGCTTCTGGTCCTAGGGAGCTGCGCTTCATTCATGGAATAATGGATTCCAACACGTACTGTGACATTCTGAAGTAGTATATGATGCCCTCTCTTCAGAAATTGGGCCGGACGGCAGTTTCCCAACATGATATTGACCTCCAAGATGACAAGAGCCTTCCTGAAGAAACTGAAGGTGATGGTATGGCCGAGTATGTATCCAGACCTGAATCCCAATGAGCACCTGTGGGGCATCCGCAAGAGGAAGGTGGAGGAGCAGCAGGTGTCCAACATCCACCAGCTCCGTGATGTTGTCATGGAGGAGTGGAGGATCCCAGCAACAACTTGCACAGCTGAGGTGAATTCCATGCCTCGGAGAATCAAGGCAGTGCTGGACAACAATGGTGGTCACACTAAATATTGACTCTATGGACTCAATTTGGCATGTTGACGGTGAGGTGTACTCACTTTTGTTGCCACCTATTTTGGACTTAGTGACTGTTTGTGCAGTTATTTGGACAGTACAGTAAATCTACACTGCTACACACATTGCGCAAGGACTACTCTAGAATATATTCAGGTTCCATTTCTGTAACTTGTCTCTTGAAAAGATATAATAAATTAATTGTCGACGAGTGAGGGGTGAACTCACATTTGTGAGATACTAGGGATGTAACGATTCTGAATCAAGGTTTTTTTTAAAGCATAGTAACACCACCTGCAACCATGGGGCGAACATCCGAGCTTTCCCTTTTCCTTAATTAACCCCAGTGCTGTCCTGAACGAAAGTGGCAAACATCAATGGGCATACCAATTCCCGTTTACTTTGTTTGATTAGCAATCAAATGGTGGATGCGTTTGCTCTTTAAGTTGAATGAGTAGAGCTGTGTATTAAGACAACATGTTTGATTGCTGCATTTTGAAATCTAAATGGCCATAGAACAGCACAGATTTGCATGAACACGATTGCCATTGCCACGCCTTTCGTGCGACTGTGATAATTTATATCAGACTTTCACGTTTCATCAACTTTTCAGAATGTTTTCCACCTTGTGTATTTTTTTAGATGCTTAAAATCCAGGGCAATCTTATTACAAATCTGTTTTAAATTAATCTTGAATAAAGTCCTAAAATGCTACAATTAGTGATGTAAATCAGAAGAAGATTTTATTTCTAATTATTCAAATTATTGGCATTCTTGGAATCAAACACCATATCCCAGTTAAGTTTGTCTGCTTTTCACCATCACATTTTGATCGTTATAGGCTACTGGCTAAATTGCTTGATTGTTATTTGGGCCAAGTACACGGGAGCAGATTTAGAGAAGGGTGGAGCGCTTGCAATTAGTAAAATCTAAACTCAGGCTTCTTCTCGACGGCATTTTAAATCGTATAAGCTGCTTCAGGTGTGTATGTTTCAATAAATTACACACGACACACCCCATGATAGAAAGTGGTCTCATCACACTAAAAAAAAAAAAAACCCTTGTTCAACATCGCCACATACCAACTCAGCATTTCATCTCTAATTGTAGTATTTTTAGGAGATCTATAATGATAAAATAAAAATAAAGAGATTTATTTTCAGATCGCCCTGGATTTAAAGCGTCTAAAAAACACACAAGGTGGAAAACATTCTGTAAAGCGGATGAAAGGTGAAAGTGAGATATAAATTATCACAATCATGCAAAATGGCCAAATACACGTTCTTGAAATCTGTGTTGTTCTACGGCCAATCAACTTTCAGAATGCGGCAATCAAACATGCTGTCTTAATAACAGCTCTACTCATTCAGCAAAGTAAATAAGCGAATCCACTGTTTCATTGCTACTCGAGTAAAGTAAACAGGGACAGGATTAGAGTAACCTAATTGGTTAAAAGGAGACGATTCTGTAGTCCTTTACTTGGCTCCGTGCAGCATGTCTCCGAAAAATACTACTGTCAGTCAAGTTTTTTTCCAGAACTATTTCTCATGCCATTTGATGTTTGGCACCTTCGTTCAAGACAGTATCGGGTTTAATAAGGGAAAAGGGAAAGCTCGGATGTTCGCCCTATGGCAGCAGGTGCTGTTATTACACCTTAAAAAAAAAAAATAAAAAACACGGTTCAGAATCGTTACACCCGTATGAGATACTTTACCTTCAAATACTAATGAAATTACTAACATTTTAGTAAAACTCCAAGTATTAACTTTAAAGCGGAGCTGAAACAAACAAGAGCCATAGGAAAACCACTCATCTCCCCAGTCCCTTAAAATTAAACTATTATAAACAGAAAAACAGGAAAAATAAAAATGACAACTAAAACCATGAGTGGCAATTAATGGGGTCAAAGCAGCATGTGGCAATTCCAACTTCAGAGGCAGTAAAAGCAGGCATGATATGAATTCTTGAAACAATTCCAGTTCATGGCATATACACTACAGGCCAGACGTTTGGAAGCAAGGCCAATACAGGTCAAAAATTTGCAACTTTTTGTTCAAAATGCCTTTCTTAGAAACCAGTATGAAATTTATGGATTTTGGGAAGCATTTACTGCATGATTAGACTTTTCTTTTATTGATATGCACCACTTTGCTCTATTTATCTTTAGGTATTGTGTACATTGATGTTACCAGACCACTGCTGAATAAATGTTAACAAAAGAAAGGAGGGGCTTAGTTTTTGGGTTGAGAAGATTTGCAAGAGTCTTTGCATTATGCATTATTCACTTTATGTCATGGTTTACAGCCCAGTGGATGCCAATGGCAATCTGACGGGCACTAGGACCATGGGCCTAGTAAAATGGGCCTGATAATTTGAGTAAAAACGTATTCTGCTCTTATAAGTGACTCTTTTTTTTTTTTTTTAATAAATTTGGCATCTCCAATCCCACCCGAATCTGGAATGCCCAATTGGGGAACTATGTACAAAGCTTGCTCGTATGCGACCCCTTGCTGCCAACTCAGGATAGTGGAGTCAGTTCACGGCTCTCCTCCGAAGCACGTGCCTGTCAGCCACTGATTCTTATACACTCGCTGGTTGAATCTTCGCAAGTTCAGAGCGAGGGCGGAGGATACCCGGACATGAACCAAGCCGGAGTCTTCCTGACGAGCGCCCGTCTGGCCAACAGGAGGCGCTGAAGCAACGAACAAAGCTGTTATCGTTTACCCAAATGCGACAGTCCCTTCCCAATTTGTAACCCTGTAGCGCGATAGCCAATTGTGCGTTACTCTGAAAAAGCTGCCGACCCCTGCCGGTGGGTACGCCGAGGTTCGAACCCGCAACGTGGTGATCACCTCTGCACTGCAGCGCAGTGCCTTAACCGTGTGAGCCACCCGGCAGCATAAGTGACTCTTAATATAATAATAATGTTTAATTTTTTGTGAATATGCCAATGAAAGAATAATTATTTTTGTACCAATTTGATCTTGCTTCCAAACTTTTGGCCTGCAGTGTACTTACTCAGGATTTTCCTTGCCGTCCAAGTTTCATGTAAATTGTAACAACATAGCAGCAGGGTTTTTTTCTCTTGCCATCAGGAAGGACAATTAGTAGCTAAGTGAGAAATACAAAATTAGAACCATCTGAATCAAACAATTGAGATAAGAAATTTTTCATTGTTTAATTTACCGCTTTTACCAATTGGACAGCAGTCACCCAATTTTGCACGTTTAATAGCGTATCAGTATGTGGACATTCACATACAGTCACGCTGACATAGAACTGAAGATGTAAATAAGGATGCGACCAAGTAGGAGTTCAAGTTCGTGCAAAGCTCAAGTTCATGCCTTCAACCATGACAAATTCAGTATGAAAAAGATTGTTTCTGAGGCAAAAAAAAAAAAAAACAATGTCCCCCTCCACCCCAACGCAGCCGCGCATTGAAGTTCAGGCATTTAGGAAGAGACCAACTCACGAGGACTCTCACCATTGTAAGGGGTCATATTACTAAAGGAAAAAAACGCACAAAATATTGTTCAAAATGCACAGAAATTAAATTCAATAATAATAATAAAAAAAAAATTTTTTTAATCTCATCACTAGTCCTAAATTGACCCCATCCCAACTTTTTTGGAATGAGCTGCAGGCCTAAATTGCAGAAATATTCACAAATAAAAAAAACTTTACCAGACAAAATATCTTCATACCGGCTGCACTGAAATAGGAGTAAAAGTACATTTAAAAATCACTGCTGTCCGTTTTTATTTGCACTTTCCTTGCCATCCCAACTTTTTCCCAGTTGGGGTTATATAAAGATTAAGTTTTGCCCCACAATTAAAAAAAAAAAAAATATCATGAAAGAGAAACTAAGCGAAATTGAAAATTTGAACTGGAAAAAAGCACTAAGCGCTGTAAGTTCCACCTCAGGAACAGTAGAAGCTCTAAGGGAGGCACAATGTCGGTGGCCCAGTGTACCTTGGCAGAGGCCCAGCACTCCATACACAGCCAATCGCTTGTGGCTGGAGGGCTGTGTCCCATTCACCACAGGGTCGTCTGTCCACAGGCTGAGCCAATAGTTGGAACCCAGAGAGGCCAAGTGCTGGCTGAAGAAGAGGAGGGCGCTGATGATGGAGAGGGCCAGGCCGATGGCCTTTATGTACTCCCAGAACACTGCCAGCTTCACCTGAGGAAGAGCAGCCACGGTCATGATCATGATCACAGGTGAAAATGGCAGCACAGAGCCTCACAGATAGGCGAAGTAAAACCAACAACAGGGCACAGCACACCCTTGCTCACCCTGCCCGTGTTGGCCTTGTCTGCCTCAGTGAGCCTCCCAGCTTGCAGCTCTTTGGCTCCCCTGTCCACATCCTTGCCCGGCGGGGTTGAATTAGCCACAGCTGTTGGGGCCTGGCTGGCTGACCTGGTTGTTTGAACCGCACCAGAAAACATCAAATCACACAACCCATAGCACATTACATTCCATTACATTGCATTGCATACTATTAGATTACATTATATTAGATGATATGACATCACATTAGATCTTCTTCAGTGTTCTCACTAGGATTTTTTATTGCAGAGTAGGGGTAATGACCGGCCGCAGGTCTGGGGACCACCTAGGCCCCCTGTGGGGTCTTGGGGTAGTGCCCCCGTGGATGACCCAGGGGCTCTGGCATTTTAGTACATTTGGAGGTGTTAATTTTTTTTAAATTCTGAGTGTCCCAATTAATGATATATTGGTAATTAATAACCTTTTGCACAGGGCCTTGACACAATATTCAAGTTCAAGGAAGCTTAACTTAACTTCATGAACCCCTTCTGTATGACAGTTCAACACCAAGGATGATCTGGCAATCAGTTTTCTCTACCCTTCCCCCATCCTCTGTTCTTCCTACTGTTTCTAGAATCAGGCAAGTCCATTCTGAGATACTGTCCATATATTTTTCTTTGCATACAAAGTTATTTTTTTGGAAATAAGGAACCTATTCTAAGTGTGATCTGGTCTGAAGGCCTGCAAGTGTGACCAATAATATTGGATGCAAGACAGAGTTGCAGAAAGCCCACTGATCTTTATTCTTCTGAAGAATTCAAACAAGTTCTCACCATTACAATGTACATACAGAGCTTAAGGAAATTATGTCTGACTGACTATTTACCAAATCATAAGGTGAACCCAAAGTATTACTGTTACAAATTGTGACAAATGTACAACTGCACTAATGCCCTTTTATCTTTACTTTACATCATTACCTGTAGTAACATTTTGCTGAAGTCTAACATCAGGCGCCAGGATGAAATACGCTGCAATATTTCCACGCTTGGATGCTGACATGTTTCCAAAAAAATCACAAATAAAATACACTTAGCCGCTGCCCTACGCCTTCTGCAGGCCGCGTGGAACGTGAAAAAAAAAAGTTCACAAACACTAATCTTTCTGTACCAATGCAATGTTGTGGCAGAGTTCCGAAAACTTAATCAAATCTCTCAGCGCAAAGTTTGCCGTTGACTGACTGACTCAGCATAGGTCAAATATGACCCCGCCTGTGAAAACCCGGGAGGAAGTCTGTTTTTGGCGATAGTTTTTTTAAAACAAAGTCATCATAAATCATGCAATGAATTAGCCTGACTCCGCCAGCCTTCATAATTCAGCTTAATTTCACTTCGCTTCACTACTCAGTCTGGTCACTCGGAGCTCTGCCTCGTTTACCATGGCAGAAAAGGCGCCGGACCAACGAAGAATTGTGTTACATATATTTTTGTTGAATTTTTTAAGTATTGTGTGTGCATTGCCAGTCAGGGGTGCCAGTCATTTTGGAGCCCATAATAAGCACCAGCTCCCAGGGCTTGTCCTGGTGAATGGGGAGTGGCCTTGTGTGTTGAGGAGATGGTGTTTCAGGGACAGTGAAAAACGAAAGTACTTCTCTCTCACCCCAGCAGAGCAGCCGGAGCTCCATTTTCTAGAACCTTCTTCTCCACTGCTCCTTCTGCAGAAACACAGCAGTCAGTCAGACCATGAGCATCCTGCCCTATCTCATCACATGCAGCAAACCCTGCTGGTCGTGTGGACAGCCAGTTATGATGGGGGGGGGCAGTCCATGCAGAATCAAGAGAAAATGAAAACTTAAGAGGACTTGTAGTTAAAGCAAAGATTTTTTCAAGATATTCACTTTTTAAACTAAGAAATATAATCAAAATAATTCTATTAGAAATTGCAACTTAAAACACTGTTTTAGTTTGGCAGTAATAATGTGATCAAAGTTAGACTGTAATGTTCTCAGGAGGAGCTATTGGTCCCCTTAACATTGCGTATGACCACGTTTCTCACTTTGATCACCCTGAGGTATAGAGCCCAACACAGCAACCATCATTTTCCTATCTGCACTTACAGAAATTAGCCACCACAACATACAGAGCAGTTCTCATAATGTGTGCTTGCAATATGTGTCAGTCATTTATTGTGGGAAAATAGTGGAATGAATGCCAGACATCATTTGAATGTCCATGTAAAACAGCTGGTCGTTTCTGTGGCAATTTAAATTTGAGCAATTCCCCAATAAAAGTAGAATATAAAGAAATAAATGTCCAAATAACAAAATAAATAAATAAATAAATCAATCAATCAATCAATGTAACACTAAAAGAAGACCAAATGAAGAGGATGGAATTTGATTTTTTCAAGTAGTCAAGTGTTGCCGTTCATTTTGATTTCTAGCCGGGCTGAACAGTTTTTAATTGCGTGAGCTTGGACAGTACACACGGTACAACTCCTTTCAATAATTTGCAGGTCAATCCACTCTGTTTTTATTGACATTTTACACGCCATCCAAACTTTTTTCGGAAATATGGTTGTATGAATTTTTGAATGTCCGTAGGTATGGACATCGGTCTCAGCAAATCAAAGTATACAAATAACATAAATAATACATTTTAATGCATAAGCCAAATGAAGTATATTCTGTATACAAACTGTTACTTCCCAAAAGTGAATATTAAGAAAAAAAAAAAAACATAAGCATAATGCTAACCCAGGACTGACGGTGAGAATCCTGGGCTCTGAATCAGCCCCCTGTCTATCACGCTTTGCACTCCATACACTGTGACTAGCCCACAGGCTTTGATGGAGAAAAAGCATTCCAAAGCTTTCATAAACTTTTTCCTCCTCGATCAAATTACTGTTCAGCACAAAGATACCCATACGTGATGCAAATACAGTATGAATGTAATGTAACAGGGAAAGATGGGCGTTGCGGCTTTGGACTGGGGTATTACCTGTGCCCTCCTCCTCCTCCAGCTCATTGTTGGCATAGGTCCTGAGGAATTCGGCAAAGGCTCCGTGCCGCCCCAGCAGCTCCGCATGCGAGCCCATCTCAGTGATTTCTCCATCCACCATCACCAGAATCAGATCAGCCTGGGGCAGGTAACTGAGGCCGTGGGTCACCAGGATACGTGTCTGTGCCGATAACAGAGTTTACATTTGAATCTTAAGTACAGATCATGTGCGTGTGCACACAGATATGAGTTTATTCAGGGGCAACAGGTGCTGGAATATAGAAACTTTCCAGCAGGAATGAAAAAATAAAAAAATAGGCGTGCAATGCACGGAATACCCCTCAGCCCGATGTCGAAGTTTTTGAAGACGCCCGCCCGCCCGCCCAACCGCACGAAGGATAGTAATTCCCCGTCAGCCTTTAGGGCTAAGGGGTAAAAATGGGCCTCGCTGAAGCGGGCAATACCCCTCAGCCTCGAAGGTCGCTGCTGCAAGGTCAAAGGTCAAACTAGGACAAAACCTCGAAAAGGCACACCTACCCCCCATGGGGAGTCCACATATGCAATATGAACTTCCTAACCCAGGAAATAGCCTGGACAAAGTTGGCAGCCACCCGCCGACAATAACCCTCGTGCCCTTGTTGGGCTGAGGGGTAATAAAATGGGTTAGGAAAAAAAAAAAAAAAAGAGAGAAAGAAAGAATGTTTGGGTATTCTTCTCAGTCATTTAACAGAACTATAGTTTCTGCCCTCTCGGCACTTCAAGCAAAAGGAGTATTATCGTACTATCTGTCTACCGTTCCTCTGTGTGTCCGTCTTAACATCGCTTGTTACTGCTCTAGCTACTGAACCGTTTTTAGGACAGCCCTCAAATTTTCACAAATAATGCATATCGGTTGTCTCCAAAATTACATTTAATGTCACAGTCAAAGGTATAATTTTCACACCATTTCCAGTTCCTTAAAGGTCAGCAACAGTAGGAGACACTGACATGCTCAGTAGGAGACACTGATTCACCGAAAGGGTTGTCCATCACCATTAAACTCAATGGAAGAATAGAAGATTGGATTTCTTTTACAGTCGCATCATTATAGTTCAAGTAGATTAGCATGCTCTGTAGTGTACTGTTATGCATGCTAACGCTGTGGCAGTATAAAATGTACACTTTCCCAAAAAAAAAAAGCGCATTTCGAATTTGTATCCGACAGGTGTGAGCCCTGCTGCTAGCTGTCTGCCCGGCATCCCCTCAGCTAGTTTAATCTGAGTCACTGAACTCCAGCTCTTATAAAACTGGTGGCATTTGAAGAATGTTTAATCGAACAATAGGGAAAAATGTCTTGCTGTGTGATTATTTCCACGAAGAGACCCTCTGAGGGGTCACAGGCAACACCTTTACCGAACAAGCGAAACCCAGCAGCCCCACTACTTATCCTTTAAAGATGAAAAAAGTCTGACATTAAAGTTGTCATGTCTGGCTTTACAATTCAAAAACATGCAATTTTCATGACGGTGTTCAGACATTGGGGGTCCACTCTGAATATCTGTTCGCATTACATGAGCACAGTAGACCCCAGACTCGGGGCTGGAGCGCCCCAGCATATGCAGGCGCTGACTGAGATCTTGAGCTGGCTCTCCAATCTCATCAGATGGACCCTCACCTTGTCCTTCAGCAGGCCCTGGGGGCCAATGACCTTCTCGAATATGTGCTTCCCAACGTGGGCGTCCACAGCGGACAGGGGGTCGTCGAGCAGGTACACGGCCCGGTCACAGTACACCGCCCGCGCCAGACTCACCCTCTGTTTCTGCCCCCCCGACAGGTTCACTCCCTGAGAGAGTTGGAGATACAGAAAATAATTCATAAGCCAATTACTGAAGAAAAAATATGAGCAAACAACAGTGCTGTCACTAATGGACTTTCTGTACCTTTCTACAGGCATGTGTTCTGAACCTGTGAAAGGGCAGTTTTCTGGTGCCACCATGTCGGTCAAATTGAACACAGTGAAGGGCAAGTGGGGCCCTGTATATACATATATGAGAATGAAGTCTGGATGAGTGCGGCTCTACATTCAGAGCGTGATGCACAGATACTGATCTATCCATTCTAACAAACTGTTACAGAACTGTTCACATAAAACAACGACTAAACAAATCTGTGTCACACAAGACATGAGACAAAGAGAAATGCCACTGTAATAACGTTATCGAAGAGAGGACTAAAAATTATTCGCTTTAAATTTTACCATAATTTTACTATTACTATTAATACAGATGGTCGAAAGACCTATACAGCCACCCGGGTGCAAGTAAGGACGAACTCCAGACCAGAGAGTGATTGGTTTTTGTCACTTGGGTTGAGCTTGCCCTGATCTGAAATTTCTCAGCATCTCTCTGGCGGGTAAACCGAGCACCGACCTTCTCTCCAATCTCTGTGGCGTCTCCAGCAGGCAGGATCTCCAGGTCGGGCAGCAGAGCACAGGCCTCCACCACCTTCCAGTACCAACCGTCCTTCCGCTCGCGTCCGAACACAATGTTCTCCCCCAGGCTGGCGTTCTGAATCCAGGCCTGCTGGGGCACATAGGCCACGGAGCCCTGCCCAACAGATCCCAGATCAGTTACTGACCAGCAGAGAATTAAACATTCTCAGGAATAGATGCCAGATCAGTTATTAACCAGCAAAGGGATTTAAAAATCCTCAAGATCCCAGATCAGTTACCGACCAGGGAGAAATTCCACATAGTAGTATGAGTTGGTATGTTCCAAATTGCTGAGAATCTTCTGAATTTTATCGTCATCCAGGTAATATTTTTAGTTTATAGTTATCCTGATATTATTTACAGTTTATAGTTACCCAGGTATTTTATAGCTAATTTTTCATCCAGGTAACAATTAAAACAGAAATTCTGCTTTGCTCAGCACACACAAATAATGATGCAATACGGGCAAGAGTGAGTTAATCATTACACGACGTGCATCATCCTGGGTTAAAATGATAGGTTATCAGGCTATAGGGATGAGAACGTGTGTGACTGGGGGATATGGTGCGTTGAGGAGCTTACCCGCAGGGAGACAGACCCCTCCTGTTTATGCATCTCCCCTAGCAGGGCTGACAGCAGAGATGACTTTCCCGACCCCACGTGCCCCACCACCGCCACCAGAGAGCCTTCTGGGATCTGCACGCTGATCCTGTCAGACGGGAAGATGGGGGGGGGGGGGTAAACAGGGTTATCATTCACCCTGTGGGCAGAGGGCGAGACTGGAACTTTGGGTTCTTATGCTTTTCTGAATGAGACCCCATCAAAATCACAATGGCGAAACTAGAGCACTCAGCCAAGACTGCTCAAGTACAAATGCATCTTTCACGCACACCCTTCTCCCCTTCAGAAACTATCCCCCCCTTTCCCCAACACAACCAAAGGGGCCCAACCAGGGTCCTGTTTGTAGAATCTTTTTACAGCAATTGTTAAGAAGGATCACCAAAAAAGTTGCAGCAATATAAGCAATTAATATTTTTAAAGCATTTTTGGGAGTTTAGGTCTCCATACACCCAAATAAAAGTTAGAATCACCTGGTTCATCTAATTAATTCTGGTTTAGGTTCCCATCTGTCCATGAGCCAACAATGGAGGAAAAAAAAAAAAAAGTCCTTAGTGAAGCGGGCAATACCCCTCAGCCCTGAAGGTCACTACTACAAGGTCAAAGGTCAAACTTGCACTCAGTAAACATACAGCAGCCTTTGGAGCGGATGCGGCTTTCTTCCAAGACCATAATGCATTCCCTGTAAGTCTTTCAGGGGATACAGTAAGCTCTGTCCGTTCATGTACACTGCGTAGGATTTTCCGGTTGGGGTTTGTAAACACAACATTCAAAGTTGGCCCTGCCTCCCTAGCTCGACAACACCAGAAGTGCTACCCTACAGTCCAGTGCCATGTCCCACTCTCACACAGTGCTTGCTGTTATTGGCGCGGGGCCACATATCCACTGTCCAAAGACTGACGCCCAGAAACGTCCTGCGTCAAGAAAACAGATACAGGCAGACTAGCAGGCTGCTTGTAGACACAGACACTGCGACAGACCTCTAGTGGGTGATAGTGACAATTGAGAGACATTAGTTTTGTATGAGTCAATAGGTTGTTTTTCAGGAAAATCCAACACAGTATCGTTGCTGGACCCATTATCAAAAAATTATGCCATTTACATGAAGATATGTTACTGTTTTGTTCATAGCGAAGTACTGGACAATAAATGGGTCTAGAAACCTAGAAAAACAGGTCACTGACCCAAAAGTAAATGAACTGAAAGATCAATTTAACCATTTTTTAATCCTCATGCAAAACCTGACAACGAGCGCCAATTAGCCCAGCTAACCGCTAAATTATCCATTACAGATGCCTGTTCTACTGCACTATGCCTGGGATTTAAAAAAGTAATAAAAACCTAAGTGAAGGAAATCATGACAAAATCAAAGAGACACGGACAGAGTGATGTTCTACTTGATTTTTTTGACCATCGCAACCATCTAGTGGACAACGTTACTGCTTTTATCAAGGATCTTATAACACAGAAAGGGAAATGAAGTGTTTGATGTTTTCAAGCACCTGCACTTTCAACTGCAAAAAAAAAAAAATTGGAAAACTAACTGTAATGTTAAGGAAAATATTTACTTACAATGTATTAAAATGAAACAACTTATCGATATTCAGTTATTGGTGGTCAATGTATTGGTTCGCAGTTGCAAACCACAGTTTTATCTATTCAAATTACCCTTTCGCTGTCATCACATTGCTATGAACCACCTGTTTTGGGGTGATTGAAGATATTTTGTCCCTTGACACTTTCCTCAAGCAAATACCATCACATCTGCCTTGTTCACGACTTTTGTTCAGTGAGATGGCGACCATATTGCTAACTGAAGCGAGCAAAAACTGATATCGGATGTGAAAAAATCAAACAGATGCACTTTGTCGCCCCACTCAAAATGCATGTTTGTATGTTTTCTATATTCATTCATTTATGCTTTCATATGCTTGGATTACCATGAAATTTTGCAATAAGATGGTTCACATTGTACAAATACCAAGCACCATTTTTTTTTTTTGTAGTGGTCCTCTTCGGGTTCCGCGTGAAACAGATTAAACCCATGTCGGAGGGGACATGTCTGTCTATGGGTAAGGCAGCACTACAGCTTTAAGTAGCACTGCAGTTACAATGCACACATGTAGAGAGCAGGTCACACAACAGCTTAAACTAAAATTTTCGTAATAATAGAAATCCAAGAGGACAGTATGCAAGTTGCCTACGAGTGCACATTCACTCATTCCAAACATGAAAAAACAAAAAAAAAAAAAATCTATGAACAGTAATTAAAGCCATTAAAGTTAGTGCCTCTGAAAAATCAATAAACAGTCGTTGTATGCAGCTAAACTCAGTCTCCTAAGTCTTCTAAAAACATGAGGCTGTAACAACTAATGACACAATAACAATGCCAATGATAATAATAAGACTGACTTGCTCTCACCTCTTCAGCGTGGGTGGGTCGGCTCTGGACCAGCTAAACGTGCCGTTCGTGATGACCACACCGCCGGAGTCTGAAAGAGAAATTAGAGGTCGAGCTCAGAGCAGATGTCCGTCATGCAGCGACAGTCGTTCCTCCATAAAAACTCACACACAGAGGCACACAAACACACACACACACACATTCATATACTCGCGCACGCAGACTTAAGTCGGACGCAAGCGGAGTCTCACTAGCAGTGATGGCACTGTTATTCACACTGTCCTCCAGCTCCTCATGAGACAGAAACACTCGCAGTCGCTTCAGGGAAACGCTGGCCTTGAAGAACAGAGAACACAGCATGGCAGGGGGGTAAGGATACACGAATACAAGGATACATAGAGTTCAGCATGGCTTAAACACAGCTGGTTTGAGAGGGTAATTCCATACTCTATAAAAGGCATATCCATTTTGCTGAAATTCCACAGAAGTGTACAAAACAGCTGACCCCCAATTTAGTCCATTATGAAACAGAGCTGAGGATGTGGTGGTTCTATATGTAACAGTGAGCTATCATTCAAAGTTCCTGACTTCACCACCAGAGGGCGTTTGAAGGACACAAACGCTCAGGAGGATGAGAGACTGATGAAAGACTGAGGCGCGGTGGGGTGGGAGGACAGGGCGGCGCACAGCACTGGGAAAGGAGGGGTGAAGGCGGACACTGACCTCCACCATACTGCTGATGACCATGGGGAGCATGTTGAGAGGGAAGCGCAGCAGGTTGAAGAGGGCCAGGGACACGAAGGCCTTCTGAGCATCCAGAACATTCCGCTCATCTACCAGCACATACACTCCAAACGTGGACAGCGCCACCTGCAGGGGAGAGAGCAGCCCTCAGAATTGAGTAGCATACAAAGAGCCTGGCTGCAGGAGACTGCCAGCTTTTTATGTGATCATTACAGCTTTGTGTGTGTGGGCTTGTGTGGCTATAGGGTCATTCAATGTCAGCTGGACCCACGTTCATAACTCGACCCCCTTCAAAAAAAAAACCATGGTGACCTAAAATGAGCGGCGCCTAAAGTTTGTATGATTAATCCTAAGGATGTGCTATCGCCGGTATATGAAGAGGAGGCGAAGTTCTTCGCGAACAGTCAACCACTAGCGTTAATCACTTACTTAGGGCTGCAACAACGGAACCAAAAATCAGCAAAAAAAAAAAGTGTTGGCAGCGAACTTCATTATCGATTTGCTGCGGTGCGGAGCCGTTTACGTAACGGGCAGACAGCTGAGCGTGGCGGAGGTGGAGCCGAGCTGGCCAGGTAATACAAAACCCATAACAAGTGAAGTTGGCACGTTATGTAAATCATAGATAAAAACAGAATACAATGATTTGTAAATCCTTTTCAACTTATATTCAATTGAATACACTGCAAAGACAAGATATTTAATGTTCAAACTGAGAAACTTTATTTTTTTTTGCAAATGATCATTAACTTAGAATTTAAAGGCAGCAACACATTGCAAAAAAGTTGGCACAGGGGCCTTTTTACCACTGTGTTACATTGCCTTTCCTTGTAACGACACTCGGTAAACATTTGGGAACTGAGGAGACCAATTTTTGAAGCTTTTCAGGTGGAACTCTTTCCCGTTCTTGCTTGATGTACTGCTTAAGTTGTTCAACAGTCCGGGGTCTCCGTTGTCGTATTTTACGCTTCATAATGCACCACACATTTTCAATGGGAGACAGGTCTGGACTACAGGCAGGCCAGTCTAGTACCTGCACTCTTTTACTATGGAGCCATGCTGTTGTAACACATGCAGAATGTGGTTTGGCATTGTCTTGCTGAAATAAGCAGGGGCATCCATGAAAAAGAAGTTGCTTGGATGGCAACATATGTTGCTCCAAAACCTGTATGTACCTTTCAGCATTAATGGTGCCTTCACATATGTGTAAGTTGCCCACGCCTTGGGCACTAATACACCCCCATACCATTACAGATGCTGGCTTTTGAACTTTGCGCCTATAACAGTCCGGATGGTTCTTTTCCTCTTTGGTCCAGAGGACACGACGTCCACAGTTTCCAAAAACAATTTGAAATGTGGACTCGTCAGACCACAGAACACTTTTCCACTTTGATTCAGTCCATCTTAGATGAGTTTGGGCCCAGCGAAGCCGGCGGCATTTCAGGGTGCCGTTTTATAAATGGCTTTCGCTTTGCATTGTAGAGTTTTAACTTGCACTTGCAGATGTACCGACGAACTCTAGTTACTGACAGTGGTTTTCTGAAGTGTTCCTGAGCCCATGTCGTGATGTCCTTTACCCACGCAGTACTGCCTGAGGGATCGAAGGTCATGGGCATTCAATGTTGGTTTTCGGCCTTGTCGCTTACGTGCAGTTATTTCTCCAGATTATCTGAACCTTTTGATGATATTACGGACCGTAGATGATGAAATCCCTAAATTTCTTGCAATAGCTCATTGAGGAATGTTGCTTTTAAACTGTTCGACAATCAGCTCACGCATTTGTTCACTAAGTGGTGACCATCGCCCCATCCTTGTTTGTGAATGACTGAGCATTTCAGGTAAGCTGCTTTTATACCTAATTATGGCACCCACCTGTTCCCAATCAGCCCGTTCACCAGTGGGATGTTCCAAATAAGTGTTTGATGAGCATTCCTCAACTCTCTCAGTCTTTTTTGCCACTTGTGCCAGCTTTTTTGAAACATGTTGCAGGCATCAAAATCCAAATGAGCTAATATTTGCAAAAAAATTAGAAAGTTTACCTGTTCGAACATTAAGTAACTTGTCTTTGAAGTGTATTCAATTGAATATAGGTTGAAAAGGATTTGCAAACCATTGTACTCTGTTTTTATTTATGATTTACACAACGTGCCAACTTAACTGGTTTTGGGTTTTGTATTACTCGTTCCCTCAATCTGAATAAAAAAATTGTGGGAACGACTTTATTGAATTGAGAGAACGAGTTCTCTCACAGCCTCAAGTTACCTAAATCATGCAAATGACTGATATCTTGTGACCAAAAAATTTTTTTTTTCTGTCTCATTGAACTTCTTCGGCTCTTCAAGGTGAAGATCCACCTGAAAAACCATGCAGCCTACATCAATCAACCGACGGATATGCAGTCTACGAGAATGCCACCGAACCACTGCAACTGCCACTCGATGGCGGTGTACAGTTCAACAAAGAACTACTTATTTTAATTGCAGTGCTCCTCAAACGCAGATAACACTTTGAAGAAATCTGTGTGGTAGACAGAAGGTCAAAGTGTGCCCCTTTTGGGCAAATCTACTTGAGGTTCGACGTGGGATCCCTTTCAAGCCTCTTGAATGCGTCACTGTGTTCACCAGAGGACAGAAACATGTGGCACTATGTGCAACACCTCCACTTGTGAAGGGGCTATTGAGGGCTACCCACAGTGCTGCCTTTGAGTCAGCCCTGGAGTGGGCTTTCCAACTCAGTGCTTTTAAGTAGCTGCAACAGTGGTGGAAGGAGGAGTTTGCCCTCTCAGACACTGTGCCAAACCGTTATTCCCGCGGCCACCCTTGACTCGAGGTTCAGGAGACTGAAGTTTCTATCACTGGATAAAGTCCTACATGTGCAAACGAGAGTGAACAATGGCACTTGGGAGAGAGAAGGGATATGGACGAGCAGCAGCGTGGCAGGTGCTGAGTCACCTCCCCCATTACTGTTTCAGGACCTCCAGTACCTCCTGGCACTCGACTCGATTCACTCCTTGATTCCAAAGGTGAAGAGATAGAGCTGAGGAAGCGGAGGATGTCCACACCCAAAGTGAGGATAGAAGCCCCACATACTTTGGAGAAATGAATGTTGTCCAGGAAAAAAAAACTATTCCAGTGCTGACCTGAATGCCCACCTCATTTGACCCCCTGGAGACTGAAAAATTTCGGAAATTTTTGCTGAGACATCTACCAGATGCAATCGCTTCACTGTAGAAGGACAAACTTTGGTTCTTGTCTCCTTAATATTACCATTTGAAATTTGTTTCAGATGTTGAGGCCACAAATGTTACTGTTATGTACATGTACAGTAATGTATAATGTGCAGAACCTACTTGGATAATCATCACTAGAGTGCTTTTTGTTTTTTTTATTGTTAAAGAAAACAGAATGCATAAAGAGTCATGTAGAACATGAAGAAACAACAATCAGTGATTGTGGGTGCGTGAATGCGTGGGTGTGTGCAGAGTACGTTATGAGCAACAAATATAAATGTTAGGGACAGACATAACAATAGTAATAATAGTAATAATAATAATAATAATAGTGATAGTAATAAATTATAATAATAAACATGATAAAAATAGTGATAATACTGATGGTAATAATAATAATAATACTAGTAATAATAATAATAATAAAAACAGTAATGATCAATAACATCATTGTCATCACAGGCATTGGAGAGAGGGGGCAAAAGAGAGAATAGACAAATCAATAAATAAGATCGCCAAATAAAAGAAAGAATAAATTATCAGTAATAATAACAGATAATAATAATAGTAATAATAATAGTGAACAATTGGAGGAATTGAAACAAGGATCAGCCTCAGATCCCCACACAGCCACAGAGCAGGCCGGCCCCACCCACGTGTGCCATGGGATGTAAGGGGAGCAGCTGCAGCATGCGGTACTGGCCCACAGTCACCCACCAATCTCCCCCTCCTGGCCAACTCCTCCACCTCCAGGCACCCCAGGCCTACGCCGCACACCCCACCTGCCCTATATAAGTATGGTTGTGTTTGTCTGTGTCTGGACGTGCGGTGCATTAAAAACAATGTGGGCATTCCATTGCAGGGCCCGTCCTACGACCGGCCGCCACATGCATGCCCCACTTACCCTATTCTTATTTTTATTTATTTATTTATTGTTTATTTTGATTTGTTATTGTTTTGTTCTGTTCTTTTCCTAAGCTGGTGTGTGATGCATTAAACAAGAGTTGTCAGAAAGCTCGCCGGGGCAAGGTTAAAGTTTTTCTGCACGCGGACGGACGCAGACGCGGACGCCGGGGGTACGACAATAGCTCTCCGGACATTATTTGTCCCGGCGAGCTAATAAAAAGTGAAGTGCGCAGCACGGACCCAGCCCAGGGGGACGCCAGGGCTGAGAGGAGGCCACGAGGGGGGAGGAAACACCACCCCACCGGGATCACTCAGCTGCAGGCAGGGCCCGGCCCACCCAGGCCCTCAGGGACCCGAGGCAGAGCCTATGCAATAATAATAGTAGTAATAATAATAATAATAATAATAATATTAGTGACAATGATGACAACAACAACGATAACGACGACACCGGTAACAATGATGAAAACAACGACTACAACAATAATAATAATAACCAATAATTATAATAACAACAACCAATAATAATAACAATAACCATTATGAATGAAAAGCCGGAATACATTTTTTTTAATGTTTTATCAGTGTCCCCTCCCTCTTTATCCCAAACTAATCATCTAATAATAATAATAATAATAAATCAATGAATTGGAAAGACAATGGTAATTAGGCGTATATGCTTTCCCCCCCCCTTTTTTTGTGTGTGTAAGCGTGTATGTGTGTGTGTGTGTGTGTGTGTGTGTGTGTGTGTGTATATTGGGTAAATTGACTGACAGACAAGAAAATAAGTCAGATGGAATTCAGGAATTCATGTAAAGAGATTAATGAAAGCTGACCAGACGGACTGAGGTTCTGTTGTGTTCATGGGAGGTGGGGGTGTGCATTCCAGGGAGATTCCAGGGAGTCAGTGAGTAAGTTTTTCCAGTGAGCCGGATATATGGTGTTCCGTGATTTCCAGTTCATAAGGATAGTTTTCTTGGCGATGGTTAGGGCCACAAGGAGAAGTCTATGGTTTGTTCCATCTAAGCTGAATGCTGATAAGGCTCCTAAGAGGCAAAGTAGGGGAGATAATGAGATTTCTTCCCACTGGGGAGTTTTTTCTCACCACTGTTTGAGGATTTTTCTCCCAACTGGGAGTTTTTTTGCCTCATTTGCTGTAGTGGGGAATAGGCTGGGCACTGCCCTTTCAGTAACTCATCTCTGACTGTAAAGCGTCTTTGTGACAGTTTATCTGTGAAAAGCGCAATACAAATAAATTGAAATTGAAATTTAAATAAATATTTTTACAAATTTCGGTCCAGAAGTCAGCATCAGGAGCAATTTCCACTTTGTTGAAGGTAGAGATATGGTTTTGTCAATTTGTGATATTATTTTATATATTTTGGAGAGAAGTTTTTTTGGGGAGGGTATACTCATAATTTCTGAAATTACAGGGGGGAGGAATAGACTGGTGGTTTTAATATTAATTTTCAATTGAACTGATGATTTGAGTTGTAAATAATAAATAATAAAACACCGAGGTTTCCCATCCAAGTACTGGCCAAGCCCACACCTGTTTAGCTTCAGCCACACAGCTGAAGCAGATCAAATTGTGGTATGGCTGCTGGCAATTGACTGAGAAATGGAGTGTCTGAAATCTGAATGTCTTTACAGAGTGTTTGTTCTATGTCTAGCCAGGTGCAGTCTGAGTGATTGGGGTGTGTCCACCTGAATATATACACTGCAGTTGATTTCCTTGTAGTTTTGGTTTTTGAAGTGTGGTCAGTTTGGTCCTCGGTGTTTTATTTTTCCAGTAGAATTTAGTGATTACAGAGTCTAGAGTGTTAAACCAGGTGTGAGAAGGGTGGGTTGGAATCATTGAAAAGAGATAATTTATTTTAGGAAGTATTGTCATTTTAATAGTTGCTATTCTGCCCAGACCGGATAGTGGAAGGTTCATCCAACGGTGGAGATCATCTATTGTTTTTAGTAGTAAAGTGAAATTGAGTTTAGTCAGCTCTGACAGCCTGGGGGAAACATTGATGCCTAAATATGTAATGTGACCCATGCATAGAGGAATAGGTGATATGTGGGCTGCTGCATCCCATCTGGTGTTATGCAATGGGAGGATAGAGGATTTATTCCAGTTTATAGAGTAATCGGAGATCTTGGAGAATGATTCAATGAGTTTAATCGTTTCTTGTAGAGATGATTGAGGGTTTTGAAGAAAGAGTAAAATGTCATCAGCATACAAACTAATCTTATGCTGTGTTTGGGGTGTTTGAATTCCTTGGATATGGGGGTTTTGACGGATGGCTGCTGCTAAGGGCTCGATGAAAATGGTAAATAAAGAGGGAGAGAGTGGGCAACCCTGCCTAGTCCCCCTGTGCAGTGTGAAGCTTTGTGATGTTAGTCCATTTGTGGTGACGGTGGCTGAAGGTGCAGTGTAAAGAATCTTGATCCAGTTGATAAATGATTCCCCAAAGCCAAATGTTTGTAACGTGGTAAAGAGGAATTTCCAGTTTACCCCGTCACTAGAGTGCTTTTAAAGACTATTCCAACTTCGGTTGTAAATACAAAACCATTTCCAGTAAGCAAGCAGCATAGTTGACCTTATACTGATAACAGACTTCAATGCCAAAGCCATTTTCTCCCTTTCAACGACATATTTTCTGCAACACATTATCAGCCCATTCGGCTAATTAGCCTATTGTTCAGCTTTCTAGCAGGAAATGAAATGTCCATACACTGTTGAATCAGCTCTCAATAATTTATTATACTGTATAATACTGGGTAATAATTTATTGTATTGTACAATAAATCATTGTGAGCTGATTCAACAGTGTGCGGACATTTCATTTTTTTTTTTAACGCACATGTTTGTCCTGCACCTGTTATAATACTTGGATGTGTGCGTAACAGTAGCCATCTAGCAGGCCCATTACCTTACCTTATCAGTGAGAAAAACGGCAGATTGTCCTAGATTTCCAGTAATAGATTACATAGTTAGGTGTGGTACAAAACTGTTACTGACCAATGGCTAACATCTGGATGTCTCACAGTGACATGAAATAGAACTATTATCATCAGGTTTTAAAGAACTGGGCAGAGGGAGAACTAACTTCAGGATAGAAGATGAGCCACTCGGGCTTGTTTATAATGTGGCGGACATGGAAAAACGGAAGGTGGCTCAGAAAACCCACTGTACCTAATAAATTGCTCACTAACAATTTAGCTCCCTGGATGAGACCCTAGGGAGGAAAACTAGAATTCTGGGTAAGAGGTCAGAGTAAGCCTTCAATATAAGATGATCCAGCCTCGACTGAGACGAGACCAGCAACTTACATGCACAGGAATATCAGACAGAAGGGAACAGCCACAGCTGCTCACAGTAAGGAAACGGGGGAGTCGACAAGACTATCTCACAGACTGCACAGACAGGGGAAGAACTAGCAGATAAGTCTGCCAGAAGGACACTTCATTCAGGACACCTTATAATCTCTGAGTACCTAGCAAGTATATCCACCTCCGTAAAGAGGAAATCCCTCAATTAAGGACACCAAAGTCGAGTCCAAAGCTTAAACTTGATAGGAATGCATGCATGCATGTACATGCATGTACATAATGTTGTATATATAATATGGCAACAACATAGGAAACAAAAATCTAAAAATAATGTAACGCAGGAGACGAGAACCAAAGTTGGTTTTCCTGCAGTTTAGTGATTACAAGCAGTAGATATTTCACTGAGAATTTCAGAATTTTTCTAGCGTGTCCACATGGTCAAAATGGCAGGTGTGTAGAGGCCAAGACTGTTGCCCATTTTACATTCGTTCTTTTGTAAATAAAAGCAAGTAACACTAGATAATGATATGTTCACAGAGCTTCACCGATCCCACGGATAAATCTGAATTATGCAACCTGTGGATGCCCCACAATTTTGGGAAAACAAAGGTCGGCAAGGTGAGAGTTGTCATTTTGACTGGCATATATCTGTGGGACTAAGATGGACAGCTTCAAGGATTTAGCGTTGAGGGTAGGCTTAAAATAATGGCATAAAAATGCTTTAAAATACCATGCCACTTGTGAATGACCTTTGACCCCAATAATCCGAGGGCCCATTATCCCAGTGAAAAATGCTTGGACTGACCTAATATTTAGCAAAATGCCTTCGCTCATTACAAAAGTAGATGACAAAAATGCAAAAAATGACTTTATAAGAACAGAACTAAAAGTTTAAAAAATGCAATTCTTGGCATTTTTCACATCACTGAATGTTGTCACTGAGTCCTTGTCATCACACATTAAAATTCACATCTTGAACAAAATAGAGAACATGCATGAAATCGCGAGCGCCATTTTCTCACCAGGAAGGGGGCGCAGACCCAGGTGAAGGTGGACATGGCTGCCAGAAAGGCGCTCTTCTTGAGGATACGCAGCTCACTCTCACGGATCTCAGACACCTTATCCTTGAAGGCCAGCTCCCACGCATACAGCTTCAGAACTTTGATCCCATTCAGCAGCTCATTCATCAGTTTAATCCTGTTGTCCTTACTCTTCATCTGGGCCACCTGTGCAGGGTCGAGACCGACACTGTTGCACGCGCACGCGCACGCGCGCACACGCGCACGCGCACACGCACACGCACACGCACACGCACACGCACACGCACACGCACACACACACACACACACAGAGTGATGGAGCTCTCTCTCACCTGGAAGGTTTTGTTCTTCATGGCAATGACTGCATTTATTGGAAACATGAGGACCATGACGGCTACACCAGCCAGGACAGATGGGCCCAACGTCTGCAGGAAAACACTACACTGTAGTCAATGGCCAACAGATGGCAAAGATGCACCACCGCCTCACACTTAAGAACATACTTTGTACAATCTACACGCATGATCAATCACACACGTATTCCTGCCAGCCAACAAATTTATCGACAATCAACATTACCTCATTATATCCACCTAGTTCACTTTAGCTGAAACAAACCAGAGCCAAATTTCTTTGTCAGATCAACACATCTAACCGGCAGCAGTTGGACAAAGGTAGAGCCGACTCTCTCAACGAAAAAAGGTCATGAAACCACCCAAAGACGAAAGGTTGTGAGAAGGTCACTGGTATTTAGGGTGGCATTTAATGACACAGTGGTTTCCTTGGATAATCCACTGCTATGTCAACAATCGGTAGCTGGTAGGTAGATTTCCCAGAAACGACACAGTTATATCAGAATCTCCAACTGGGTTAAATTAAGACTTTCAAACAAGCCTGCCAGGTCTCCACGACAACACAGAAACAAGAGAAAAAGAACAATCACCACACAAATTACAGCCACGTCTCATGAATTCTAAAGTGCTTCCTCTTAATGATTAAAACCGTGTTTGTCACATCTGAAGTTAGCAGCGCCAAGTTTCCTGAGAAATGGCGATATTTATTTGCAGAAGCTTAGTGGAAGACGAAATTGATGTCAGATTTTGATTTAATGGGCACAGTCGCCAAGCTCTGTAGGTTATGCGGGCATGTACGCGCGCGCACGCGTGTGTGTGTGTGTGTGTGTGTGTGTAAGTAAATGGAGTACAGAGGGAAAAAGACTCAAACATAAGACTAAAGACAGCATTTCAAAGCTTAAATGTGAGAAAATACTAGATCTTCATCTACAGGTTGTAGAATTTGGTAGCTTATGTGAGTGATGGAGCTCAGCACAATATATCCAGGATCAATTTACCAGAGCCTGAATCGGTCCACAACCACAAAGGGCTGTTCCAGGATCAGTTGGAGCTGCACTCACCTGCCACAAAAAGTACAGGGCCAGCACCACCTGCAGCGGGGCAGACCAAACCATGTTGATGTAGGTGATGAGGTCCACGAAGCGCTGGGCATCCACAGACATCAGATTCACGATTTCGCCCACCGTGGAGCTGCGTCGAGCAGCGCTGGTGATGACAAGGGCCTGCCACCAAGGGGAGACACAATCGCATGCATGCATCACATTCTCCAACCTTATTCTGTGAAAAACTAGGTGCTGCAATTAACAGTTTACAATAGCAGGAAATAGGCTAAAGTTCTGCGGTATTTAAAGACATTGTGACATTCTTGCAAAAAGATTCTATTCTATTAAGATATGTATCAAAATTTCAAGCACAAATATGATTTATTTTATTTTCAAAGCACACCAACTGATGGTACCAAATCAGTGCAATAACACAAGGAAAATCATTTAAAAAGAATAAATCTGAAGGCTCAAGCAAATTGAAAATCTCAAGCAATGACAGATAACTGATAATAAATACACTGGAGATAATATTGCAGGTGATCAAATATTCTCCATATAAGTCTATTCACAGAGGTTAAAGGGGAGATGGCTTTAATGACCTTTAACTATGTTTTCCTTTTCATTAAAGGAAGGAAAATTTCATTCAAGGAACTAACACAGCATTTATTTAAAATGGGTACTGTCATCAAAATTCAAAATATCAGAAGTCGTCACCTCCCTTGACGCCCTCCTACCCACAGCGAAGGCACACACAGGTAGAGAGGTTGAGGATGCGGAACTTACACAAATGAGCGCGAGATAAGCACAACATTAAAGTCTGACAATGATGAGTCCTACACAATGGTCCTGCCCTGCAAGTTGTTCAGCTAGTATGTGTTTGCAGTGTCTATTATTAGCAAATTATGAACCAGCCTCTGTGAACTTTTTTAAATGACTCTGCCAATTACAGCAAAATGCACGCATGCCTATGCACATGAGTCAACGCAAAACCCGTCAACCTGAAAACACATTCTGGAAACCAGTAAAATGTTGCTGAATTCGCTGTGATAAATTAGGTAAGGTTTGCTGAGGCCCAGTGCTTCCCGGTTCAACAGAAAATTACCCAACCTGATATTCGGGCTCAAAGCTGTCTCCAGATTTCAATTTACTTTATTGCAAACCTTCGTTTTATAATGACCATCATGATGCCTTTTAGAAGGATGTCGAAGCTTTTAAGGTGTGATACAATCTAATGTTGTAGCTGATCCAGTTCTTGCTTCCACGGCAGCAGCATGCTGCGTTAGCCCACCAATTTGTTTCATATCTGGCAACCCAAGGTGAGAAAATGGGCAGTGGAAGGGATTGCACAGCCCAAACAAAAACATTCCATAACAGAATGAAAATGTCAAAGGAGTACATACTGGCTCAAGCATTGCTGTCGAGGAAGCCAGCATTTTAACTTGGCATGTTTCCTGAATCTTTGATGGTATATCATGCTCATTTCATGATTTAGTATGGTGAATATTTTACATACTGTTCCTTTATAAGGTGCTTTGTGCAACTTTCAGAAATTATTTGTCATTACTGACGCTGGTTGCAGTTCAGTAAACTGCAGCTAGTGAGAACAAGCCAAAAAAGTGATGTTGAGACAGACAAGTTGCTTCCCGAAGATAAATGAAGTTGAAGTTACACCATTATTATAGCTTGACATACATGTTTTTTTTTAATATAATTGGACTAAGTAATATCAATAGCTAGCACAATATTTACCTGTGACGTTGAACTAATCCACTCTTGTAGCATGAAACATTGGCTGCATTGACATGATGTGTCGGCATTAGCTAGCTAGCTAACCAGCTTTACCAATCCCTGTTTGTTTAGCTTTTACCAAGAGGTTGAGCCAGCTTTTTAAGCATAGCTAAATTTGCTGGATAATGATGCTAATGAATAGTGAAAACAGCAGAATGTGACAAATACGGAGATCTTTTCATCACAGCAAGATGGCTCAACATTAATGACATCCTGAAGTCCCAAGGTTGCAAAAAAAAAAAAAAAGATTTGGGATGTTAGTAGTGGTCAGTTGGTATGGTTACGGGACGGTTAGAGAGTTGGAAGCTTTTTTTTTATGCATCTGTTCCAAAAGAGAAGAGTGGTCTGTTGTTGTTCAGCAGCCTATAAGTTGTTGCTATTTGAATGAGACTAGTGGCGCAAGCTAACATTAGTGCAGCTCGTTATGCCAAGGCAGCCGAGTTGAGTCTGGTTACGTCATGGCCAATATTGGTTATGGAATCTTATAAAATGTTTCAAAACGAAATCGCCAGAGTCAGCATCTATCGTCGAAATTATCATTCTTTTAACAGTGATTTTTCTGGAAAACTTTCAAGTCTGCTCTGGTTCCTCAAGATACTGATAGCACTGCCTCAGTGATGACATCACATTCAGTCAAGTAGCAACAAGGCAGAGCAAGGAAATGGGCCAAAGTGGAAGAACCAATGTTGCACAGGAAACAGGAGGTGCTAACTCACCTTCCTATAGACAGCACCCACGATGGCGGACCGCAGCCGCATGCCGGTGACAAAGCAGACGTGGAAGTACTTCTGCAAGATGAGTGTCTGCACACAGGTGCACAGAAACAGCAGGCCGGTGTAGAAATACCCTTGCCACGAGGGGGCACTGGAGTCATTCACAAACTCAATCAGGAGCCTGTAACAATGCAGAGATGCATCAATCATGCTTCACGAAAAACAAATATCATCAAAGGTAACTGAAGCACCACTGAGATCCAGAATGGAATCCAGCCTGCGGGGAACAGATTAGCATCACACCATAATTCATGCATTGGGAATTCATAGCTCCAGCTCTCCTTCTGTAAATTTCAATCAATACATGCCAAAATCACATGCAAAACTAAAACACTTTACCCCCTTTCACCCAACTTTCCTCAAACACTAGAAAAACTCCTTTCATAATGATAACACAATCCAGTAAAGCCTGTCATTTTTCTGTGAAGCAAACATTGGTAGATATGAGTTAACCTTTCTGTGGATCCGTTTGTTTGCATGCTCACATGAGCAGGTGTGTTTTTATTCATGTGCTCAGATAAACACTGGAAATGGTTGAAATGGAGACCAAAAGCATCACTATGGGGGTAATTTACATCAACGCATTGGAATTGCAGCCGTTTTTACCCTTGGCCCGACTTCAGGCCGAAGGGTACCTACCTACCTACCTACCTACCTACCTACCTACCTTCCGCCCGCCCGCCCGCCCGCCCGCCCGCCCGCCCGTCCGTCCGTCCGTCCGTCCGTCCGTCCGTCCGTCCGTCTCCAAAGTCAGCATCAACTAACTAGTTACCCATGCCAAAACATTTGCGGTAATGTAGGGAATCCACGCCAGGAAAGACTTTTTCAGATCGGACCATTTTTTGGGGAAAAAATGGCATTTTTGGTCTTTTTGAAAAAAACTTTGTCGTGGACTGATTTTGATGAAGCATTTCAGCTAGGGGCTTTATACCTGGGGGAACGATTATATATATGCGGGGCTCTGGATAAGTGAAAAAAATTTGAATTTTCCTAAATTTTTGTGGGACTTTGGGCATTTTTGTATTTGTAAATGTATGTTCTGTGGAATTCTACTTTGGTTATTGTGTAATTGTTCCGGGACACTTCAGAAGTCAGGCCGAGGGCATTCAAACGCGGCCGATTCTTGTTAAGCAATGTTACAGAGCAGATATGTACAGGCTATACATTTGCATGAATTCATGAGAGGACACACATATATGCTCACTTGAGGATTATGGGCCCCGTGAACATCAGGATGTCGTGAATCATCTTGAAGAAGGAGCTGACCAGGAAGTAGGGGCCGAAGGCTCGGCACAGTGCCAGTAGGAGGGAGGGTTCGCGGCCCTTTGGCACCGTCTTCACCAGCAAGACTTCTGCTTCCTCAGCCGGCTGCTCCGCCCTCTCACCCGCGGCTGACTTCTTTGGGAAGTACGCGTTCCCCTCGTACAGTCTGGGGCACGTGGCAGAGACCAAGAGACATATCAATTCCTGAGTTGGGGGGAGGGGGTTGTGCGTGCGTCATATAACGTGACCTGTGATTGGTCCGTCACCAGTGGTTTAACAAATGGGGCCAAATAGCACTTTTCTGAATGACCTGTAACCTCTGACCTCTTGGCTTTGCTGCACTCGCGGTGCCAGGAGCGCATTAGCTGGGGTACGATGGCCTGAGACCGATCGGCTGGGTTTAGAGACCAAAGGTCGCTCTCCTGCAGGGGCTGCCGATACCCACGCACCATCAGCCTACAGAGAGAAATAATGACTTCTGTACCATCATACATATATATGCTATATGAGTAAACACACGAGCGCGCACATGCACAGTTCAAACGCATAACCCCACAGGTAATCTGCTCCTACCCAGTGATCCACCAGAAGGTAATCTTGGATAGGAAAGAGGCTCCCGATTCAGGACACGGATTCTGCAGGTGGAAAAAAACAAAAACAAAATACAGATTTACTTTTTCAGACAAGTGAATTTTCACCATCTCTCTACACAACAATGACATACAAAACTCACAAGCCTTTACCAACTAGATAACGCTGTCGCCATAGGGACCGAGTTGAATATCTCCCCGATCCCCATGAGAGATTACGGCCGCAATGTTACTGTTTTTATTCTATGACATTAATATGTATCCTTGTACATGGGTAAATGTGGCTGAAAATGAGCAGAAAACGCAAAATTTGCAAGCAAAAAAAAAAAAAAAAAAATTTCAAATAAATGGCTCCTGGCGGCCGTATTGAATGTCGGAAATTGCTGAGAATTGATCTTGAGCATTGACAAATAAACATCTTTGACTATGGAAATTTAGAGAAAAATCCTATAAGCTTTGAAGCCTCCAGAGCCTGGAACAGAAAACCTCTGCGGCAGCGGCCCCGGAACTAAACCAAAGTATCTCCCGACTGTCGTCGTTGGGGAGATACAATGACTGGAGAAGAATCCTGACTTTCTCAATGTTCATGGCTTAGATAAAGCAACACCGGAACAATAGTCTAATTGTCCGACTCCCTACAACGAAGCGCCTGTTGACAACACAATTTAGAGGTCCCTCCAGGGCCATGAAAAGGAGGGCATGACCTACAGCCCGTAACCACAGACCAACAAGTTCAGTGATACTCACCGCATCTTTAACGACTTTAGAGAAGAGAGGAGGCGAGTCGGAGACGCAGGACAGGACCAGCGAGAGGAGCAGCAGGGTGTAGTAGATGTAGAAGGTGGTGTATCGGAACACGTCCACACCGGAGGGCTGGGGGAGCAGAGAGGGAGTCATCACTGAAGTTCACGTACCATACAGCTGTGCTCAAAAGTTTGCATACCCTGGCCAAATTTGCAAATTAGATAACATTTCTAAAAGAAAACATGAACGGCCAGGCAAAACGCATTTCTTTTATCTCTCGTTGGATTCATATCCAACTGTTGGTCGTGTAGAGTAACACAATCATCAAATACAACATGACAATAAAGAAAAAAAGAATTGAACCCAGTACAAAGTGTGCACACCCTTAGTTCTTAATACTGTGTATTACCTCCCTTTAGCATCATTAACAGTGTGCAGACCTTTGTGATAGTTGTCAATGAGGCCCATAATTCTCTCAGCTGGTATAGCAGCCCATTCTTCCTCGCTAAATACCTCCAGCTCCCACACATTCTTTGGTCGTCATGCATGTACTGCACTTTCGAAATCTCCCAAAAGAAGCTCGATGATCTTGAGGGCAGGAGACTGTGATGGCCGCTCCAGAACCTTCACCACTATCCTCTGTAACCACTGCAGGGTCAAACTTGGCCTTGTGCTGTGGAATATTGCCATGCTGGAAAGTCCACGCGCGTCCCATGCGCAGCTCTCATGCTGAAGCGTGCAAACTGCCCGCCAATATTTTCTGATAGCATGCTGCATTCATCTTGCCATTAACTTTTGCAAGATTCCCTGTGCCTTGAGAGCTCACACACCCCCAAAACATCAGGGACACACCATCATGCTTCACAGTGGGAATTGTATATTTTTCTTTCTGCACTCCAAACATATCACATATGGTTGTGACCATAAAGTTCTATTTTGGTCTCGT
Organism: Gymnothorax reevesii; assembly: GCA_029721435.1. Lineage (NCBI taxonomy): Eukaryota > Metazoa > Chordata > Actinopteri > Anguilliformes > Muraenidae > Gymnothorax > Gymnothorax reevesii. The sequence continues at coordinate 34,822,998 of CM056584.1, forward strand.
CACACCAAATGACAGTATTCCAGAAGTTGTGACGTGTCACGGTGTTGTCTGGCATATTTTGGGTGGGCTTTCTTGTGGGATTGGCGCAATAATGGCTTCCTTCTAGCAAATCAATGACGAAACACAATGTACAATTTTAAAAGCCACAGAAAGTTAACTGTTATTAGCCATCTAAACCTGAGTGTGTCACCTTGTGTCTATATAATAAGGTCAAACATTTAAGGGTCGGGAAACTTAAGATCGGGCCATTTGGGTGATTTCAGTTATCACTATGATTTAAAAAGGAGCAAAACCGCTATGTGATGATAAATAACTTCACATGATCACTATCCTTGAAAAAAAGACAAGTTTCGGGCATAATGAATCATATTTTCAAAATAGGTGGCAACATTTCACCAATTCAGCTAGGGCATGCAAAATTAGAGCGCAACTGTATGTACTAAAAAACATCCAATAGGCCTCAGAGGCACAAGTCGTCGTTCATTACTTTGGGTTTTATTTCACTGCAGACATGATATTTCATGTTCTGCTCAAGACAATTACATTTTATTTGCAAATTTCATCCATTCCAGCAACGCAATACAAAAGAAGTTGGGATGGGGGTAATTGGCATAAGTAGTGAGGCAAAAAAAATAAATTAATACATTAAGTGACATGAAACAGCAGATGTCAGCGTAGCAACACGGTAAACATGCTACTGCATGCTTCAGCTACTGTCACAATTTTTTACATGCTACGGGCATTGTCAAGCAATATCCCCCCCCAACTGGCATTGCATTTTTAAATAAAGAATATTTATAGGGCATTTTCATTTCTAAAGAACTGTACTAATCGCAAAGCTGTTAATTTCCTTGCAAAAAAAAAAAATAGGCCAGAGAGTATGCATGAGAAAACTCGGAAAATTATACCAAATTGTTTTTCATGACGCACCTTTATGTGTTTTTACACCTTGATGCCAAATATGATCGCAATCGAATGATTATTTTGAAAGTTATAGCCCGGACACGACACATTACAGATTTCCCACAAATTTGTCTGTTTTTGGCCCAAAACGTGAGAAATTACAAAATTACTTTCAAAATCGTTTTTCATGACACACCTTTATGTGGTTTTACACCTCGATGCCAAATATGATCAGAACCGATGATTAGTTTCAAAGTTATAGCCCGGACAACAAACTTGTCGGACGGACGGACCGACGAACTGACGGACCCCATTTTTATATCCCCCGCAACAATATTGTTACAGGGGATAAAAATATGTTGCAAGAATCTAAACTGAAGTAAGTGTATACTTCGAAAAAAATCAATAGAAGTCACATGTGAAACATCAAATAAGGTGATACATTGTTCCCAACATAATACAGGTTTAATATGCTTCACAAAACATTGCTACCTTTTTTTTTTTAACAGACCGTCTCAACTTTTATAATTTTAGGCTGTACTTAGTCCGAATGCCTACATCACTGTTTCAGAGTTCATGCGGGTGTTTTCATTATAACTTTCTTTATCTGTTGAGTTTAGTCACCTCTTGAAATTTCTTTTTGCCACAACTCATTGAAACCCTCCTCCTCCCCTCATTAAACCCTGTACTGACATGCTTACTGAGCAGAACGCACACACTCTCACGACACAGGCACCACAGAGGTCTCGGCCCACAGCAGCAGGGCGTGGCCTCACCTGGCTCAGCGCCTGCAGGATCTTCGAGCGGAAGGTGACGGTGGCGCACAGTACAGCCAGCAGCCAGAAGAGCAACATCAGGCCTGAGGACTGAACTCCTCTCATCCGCCCGAACTGCACCAACCACACCGCCAGCAGCTGCAAACACACACAAAAGCATAAACGTGTGTATGTGTGTGTGTGTGTGTGTGTGTGTGTGCGCGCGTGCGGCTACATCCACATGAGCCTGTAAGCACGCATGTGGCTGTCTTTGCAGAAACATGGGCAGAAGCTCACCATCGTAATGCCAAGAACAGTGGGGCTGACCAGGTAGACAGACGCTACAGCAACCCCTTGGTTTCTTTCCCAGAAAGAATAGAAGACATCTGCCCAGCAGACAACCCACAGCAGCAACCCCAAAACCTGCAGGAGAGAGAGAGACCGGGCGAGTGGTTACCTCCACTGACATCCAGGGAATCAGATACGCCTGGGATTTGCTGAAAACAAAACAGTTTAATTCTTCATAAAAACAATCTCTGCATGGTCAGCCAAGAAGAGACCCACCTGTTCACCCACACACCCGTTCTCTGATATTGAGAACCGCGTGAGGGCGCAGAGAAGAGCGCAGAAAGAGAGAATTTACTGAGCAGAGTGCGCACTATCCACACGCACACTTAACCCTCAAGTGAAACTGCCACAAACAAAGGAGGTACAACGAGGGAAAGAAGTAGAGCGAGCGCTCAGAGACACGGTCAGTGAATGTACTCAGGATCGGACTCCAAAAGAAAGGAATAGACTAGAATTAAATCAGAAAAGAAATCGATACCGCTAAGAAAAAAAGAGATAATTCTACCAATCCCACTTTAATGAATAACCAGCAAAGCCTAGGAGGGACGATTGTTCTTTCAACATTCCACAGAAGGTACACATGCAAGCTAAGGTGATCAGGTTACTGTGGACTAATACAAACCCAATTCTGAAAAAGCTGGAACAGTAAGGAAAATGCACATAAATTTAGAAATTGCTACATGATGGGTACAATACAATAATACTGTTATTTTACTAGGACACCTTCAAAGGTAGCCAATAGGGGGCGCTCAAAACGCTCCAGGCTGAAAATGGCTTAAATTAGGCCTCCCATTATTTTGAAACTTTGAGGGTATCCCACAAATTTTATTGCAGGTATTGTTCATTTGGGAGGTGTCTGATAGGTTTGTTCTGATATTTTAGCGGGACACCCTCAAAGTTGGGAGAAAAAGGGGTCCAAAAAGGGTCCCGACTCAAAAAAAAGGGTAAAAAGAGGTCTTTTCCGGACCCGATTTCTCAAAACTTCGAAGGTGAATTCATAAACAAGTTACAGCATTTGAAAGGCACAGACCTAAATGTTAAAACAAAACAAGAAAATAACTGGGATCTCCTGTTATGAACTTTTAGTACCAAAAAACATAATTGCACTTGGCGGCAGTCACTGTTCAAATACTAGGGCAGCATAAGGCCTACCGATAGCCAAATAGCCAACTGTTGAGGCCCAAACAAAATCAACTCCTCTTTTAAAAACAGTTCCTGAGGTTTTCTAGAGTAGCTGTATCTTAAATTTTGCTTCCATGCTGTTTGAGACAACAGGGGTGCACTTTGAGGTCACCAAGTGCAAATGCAAAAACAAGTGTAGAAGCAAGCAGAGCTCACATAGCCCCGCTTTATGTTTGAACGAATCCGGACACACAGACACACATACAGAAGGACGGACGCGCGGAGCGCTATATACCCCCGCTACGACGTAGCAGGGGTATAATAAGTCAACATTGCATGCATGTTTTGGCTCATTTGCTCAAAGGAGGTGACAGGCTTCACATCAAAGCTAGATTTTTCTGGATGTCAATTTCACTTTTGATTGTAAGTTATTTCTACATTATAAAACGGGTGCTTCCCATCCTTAAATGTGATTGGCTGAGCCGCGTTCCATGCCAGTATAAAATTATTGTAACCCACTGTGGCAGGCTGCAGCACAAAATATCCCTGCGCAAAACAAACTACTCTGCGCTCAACTGGATTGTTAGGTTATGTTTGTTTCAAGACTTTTAGCTCGCTATTTCAGTGTCAGCGAAGTTTAGCAGCGAGAGTACGGAATGATTGAATTTTGTCTTCCACACTTGCCGGTGTCCAGGAAAATATGTCGAATTGTGCATTAGTTTGCTAGCATGCTTGTCAATTAGCTAGCGTTCACTACAATGGATGTTGTTACCCTACACATAGCCCATAAAATACACACAAGAAAAAGTCAACAATTTATCGCTTATAGGCTACTGAAATAGTGAGCAAGTTGGCAGCATAGCTTGCAACGCAGAAGTGATATCGAACTCTGTAATGCAATAGCTAGCTTTGTAGACAGCCAACTGGTTATCGGGTTAAAAGTGAAATTTCAAGAGTGAAATTGACATCCAGAAAACATCTTGCTTAGATGTGAAGCCTGTCAACTCCTTTGAGCAAATGAGCCAAAACATGCATGCAATGTTGACTTATTTGTGCATTTGCACTCGGTGTCCTCAAAGTGCACCCATGTGACTCCTGATGTCTCAAACAGCATGGAAGCAAAATTTAAGATACAGCTACTCTAGGAAACCTCAGTTGCGGTTTTTAAAAAAGGAGTTGATTTTGTTTGGGACTCAACAGTAGGCTACTTGGCTATCGGTAGGCCTTATGCTGCCCAAGTATTTGAACAGTGACTGCCGCCAAGTGCAATTATGTTTTTTGGTACTAAAAGTTCATAACAGGAGATCCCAGTTATTTTCTTGTTTTGTATTAACATTTAGGTCTATGCCTTTCAAATGCTGTAACTTGTTTATGAATTCCTCCTCGAAGTTTTGAGAAATCGGGTCCTGAAAAGACCTCTTTTTACCATTTTTTTGAGTCGGGACCCTTTTTGGACCCCTTTTTCTCCCAAATTTGAGGGTGTCCCACTGAAAATACAGTACAAACCTATCAGACACCTGCCAAATGAACAATACCTGCAATAAAATTTGTGGGATGCCCTCAAAGTTTCAAAATAATGGGAGGCCTAATTTAAGCCATTTTCAGCCTGGAGCATTTTGAGCACCCCCTGTTGGCCAACTTGAAGGTGTCCCAGTAAAATAACAGTATTATTGTATTGTACCCTCCATGTAGTCTCCATATCAAGAAACTAAGAACTTTGAGGGGGACACCCTCAAAGTTATGAATTAGAGGGGTGGGAACTTGTAACTTTTTTGTTACTGCCCCAGGGGTTCCAAAATAGGGGGCGCTGTAACTTTGGTTATAAGTGGTCAACCATGGAACGGTTTGGGTTTTGAAGTTTGGGTACCATGACCATCTCACAAAAAAAATTTCAGCCCAATCCAGGGGGGTCAACAATCCGGGCAGTCTGAACCTTGGAAAAATTGGTTCTTAAAGACAACATATTTAATGTTTTGTCTGGTCAACTTATGTATATATACATCCAAACCTTTCATTTAGGCCAGAACACATTCCAAAAAATTAGAAACAAAGGTAGTCTAGCGCCAGCAAGGAGGTAAAAAGAAAACCAATGAAAAATTTTGTGATTTGAGACTGCGGATGACAGCAAGTGATTGTAACAATGATTTGGAACACACAGCAACTGGGAAAAGCCTAGTCCCTCAAGAGCAAAGAAGGGTCAGGGATCACCCATTTGGTCAAAAATGCGTGGGAAAATAATGGAAAGGATAAAAAAATAAAATAAAATAAAAACAATGTTTCTCAGAGATAGGAAGATATTTCGATATTTCACCTTTGACAATGTTTAAAGAAAAGATTATAGGAATCTGGAGGAATTTCTGTGCGTGAAGGGCAATGGCGCAAGTCTATGCTAAATATCCATGATCTTTAATGACTCAAACAGCACCGCATTAAGAATGATAATTACCCACAGGTGATATAGCCGCATAGGGTCAGGAAAACCTTTGTCAAGTCTAACAGTATATAGTTACATCAACAAATAGCAGTTAAAATTTACTGTGCTAAAAGGATGATCTGTGTACCTGTAAACAGTGTCTAGAAGTGCAATTGACTTCTCTGGGCTCAAAGGTTTTGGTGATGGTCCATCACACAGGGGAGACATATCGTGGCCAGCCAAATTTCACTCTTTTTTGGAAGAAATGGAGGGCTGACTGCAATAAACAGTTATGTCCAGATGTTATATATTAGACATAAGTGTTTATTGCAGTCAGCCCTTGAAATGGAGGTCGTATACCTGGCACAAAAGATAAAAAAGACCATCCAGACTGTAACACTGATTACACCAATGCCGTCAAGACGACATCTTTTCCAAGGAAGGCCATCATACATGTTTTAACAAGATGATGCAAAACTGCATTCTGTGCCTATTGCAATGGCATGGCTGCATGACGCAAATCGCATCAATGAAGACCCTGTAACTACTGCACATCCTAAGGCTTGTTTGAGGGAAGAATGCGACAAAATTACACCTGAAACACTCAATCACTTTGTGTTTTCAGTCCTTTAACGTTTATTAAATATTGTAAAAAGAAATGGCAACATTAAAAAGTTGTAAACACTTAACCGTTCCAACTTTTTTTGAAACATATTGGAAGATTAAAAATTGAAATATATGTTTACTTTGAAAAATGAATGAAACTAAATTGGTGAAAATTGAAATAATGTGTATTTATATTGTTTCAAACTTGAGAGGTAAAAGATAATTTACAAATCACTGGATGGATGACAGCAGGAAAATTGATAGCGTGCCATTTCATATTTAGACTCAAAAGAAACAGGGACTAATGGGAATTTTTTTTTTTCATTTTCCTAATCACAATGGCAAACTTAAGGAAGACCAGTCAGACCATAGCATTACCCCAGGCCCCCCCCAAAGATTTGAAACCGGACAAATTCAGGGCAATGGTCCAACAACAATGGCTCAACAGCAGATGTGATGAGATAGGGAAGCTGAGGCATACAGATCCCAAAGACATGGACAAGAACATTAAGGAGGTGTATGGAATGAGGGGGCGTACCTCAGCTGGTTGCATTAAGTTAAAGGAGGGGGATGTCATCATAGAGAAGGATAAAATCATGGAGAGGTGGACTGAATACATCAATGAACTGTTTGATGATGATAGAGGTGATTTGCCCACTATCAACCGGCAAATTGATGGCCCAGATATTCTGCAATCTGAAGTGCATTTTGTTGTTCACAGTATGAAGAACAACAAAGCACTTGGACCTGATGAGATAAATGTTGAAATGATTAAGAGCTTGGATGAGTGGGGGATAGCGAAGTTGACAGAAGTGTTGGATGAGATATACAACTCAGGAGAAATACCTCCAGAAATGAGGGAGTCCATCTTTATTGCTCTTCCAAAGAAACCGGGAGCAGTGTTATGAGAGTTACGCAGGACAATAAGCTTAATGAGCCATGTAGTGAAGATCTTGTTGAAGGTGTCGATTAAGAGAGCAAGGAATAAAATCAGACCAGAAATATCAAAGTTGCAATGCGGCTTTGTTGAGGACTGTGGAACCAGGAATGCAATATTCATGCTGAGAATGTTATCAGAGAGGGCTATTGAAATGAAGCAGGACCTGTATATATGTGTTATCGATTACACCAAAGCCTTCGATACTGTCAAGCATGAGGAGTTGTTGGATATCTTGAATAAAATTAATATTGATGGGAAGGACCTGAGAATCATCAGAAACCTGTATTGGAACCAGACAGCAGCAATCAGAGTTGGCAATGATGTGGGCGAGTTTGTTGAAATTAGAAAAGGAGTGCGGCAAGGCTGTGTGCTTTCGCCGGATCTTTTCAATTTATACAGTGAATGGATCTTGAGGGAACTTGAAGAGCTACCAGGAGTGGAGATAGGTGGTACAAGAATGAACAACTTACGGTATGCAGATGATACCGTCCTTATTGCAACATCAGAATACGATCTTCAGCAAATAATCAACAAAGTTGTGACTGAAAGTGAGAAAAAAGGACTATACATCAGTTGCAAAAAAACTGAGAGTCTAGTGGTAACAAGACAGAAAGTTGTTCCGGTCTGCAACGTCAAAATCCACGGTGACATTCTGAAGCAAGTTGATAGATTTAACTATCTTGGAAGCTGGATTACATCAGATCGGAGGTGCGACAATGAAATCAAGAGGAGAATAGCTATTGCAAAAGAGACATTCTCAAGAATGAACAACCTTCTTTGCAACTTGAAAATCACCTTGAACACAAGACTCAGAATTCTGGACTGTTATGTGCAACCTACTTTGAAGTATGGATGCGAGAGTTGGACAATATCCAGGGAAATGGAAGCTCATTTGCAGACAACAGAGATGTGGTTCCTCAGGCGTATGATGAGGATCCCATGGACAAGTCACACCTTAAATACAACCGTTTTAGCAAGGGCTGGCAGAAAACTGATGTTATTGAAGGCAGTTAGGAAACAGCAGCTGGAATTTTTAGGCCACTGTCTGAGGAAGGGAGATTTGGAGAGTTTGTTTCTCACAGGGAAGATAGCAGGAAAAAGGGATCGAGGGCGCCAGAGGACAAGAAGATGGAGCTTTTGAGATTGGCAACGGACAGGAAAGATTGGCATTTCACGGACGCCAACGTCACTCGATATGGCACTTGAGAGAGAGAGAGAGAGAGGTCCGACAAACTGCATCATCTGGCAGATAATTTCAGACAAATAAATAGAAAATTCTCGGTGCAGACAATATTGAGAAAAGTTGAACATTGTTCATATGCATACACTCACCACACGGTAATTATACAAAGCTTGTTGAAAATCAGTAAAGTATCCCTTTAACAACCACATTTTTTCAGAGAAATATTTTAATTTTTTACATTTTCCAAGGGTGTCAATATTAGTAGAGATCACTGACAGAGCAGTCAAACGAGATCAATGGTTTTCTTCCACCCCACATTTTTTCTAGTGATCCATCAGACTTGAAACGATGAAGTCATATGACCTTTCCCTACATGTGGAATTTTGTTTTTGACAACAAGATTACTCCATCATTCAATGAGGGAAAAGGTCAACTAAGACGCAATGTACAGTTTTAAAATGGCCGAGGACCTCTGATAATATTGCACCAGCTGACTTTTGTTTGATTTGCATGGTGAGTTTCCACGTATTTATAGGTTTTCAAACAACTTTGCAACTTGCCTGATGATAGCAGCACTTCAAACAACAGACTATTTCTAAAAATCAATCACATTACTTTGACAAGCTCAACTGCAGGATTCCTGCTGGCGCTCATCTCTCACCTCGTCCACGAAAGTAATCCAACAGTGACAAAGAAAAATTGCTTGCAGTCATCACAGAGGCAAATGTAATTGTTTTATGGCGAATCAAAATTCAATAATTAACAGAGGCATCGCATGGCCTGGGCATTCCAGGCTATAGCCCCGAAGATTTTCTCAGTAGCCCAAAATGATTCTTCACCTGGGGCAATTAACTAAATCGGTAAAACAAGACAGAAGTTTTGAATCCCCCCCCCCTTCAATGAACGGATGCAAGAAAGACCAATAAATCAGAGAGGGTTTATTACAGGAAACTACAGTGGATCTAAAAAGTCTACACACCCCTGTTAAGTGCCAGGTTTTTGTGATGTAAAAAAATTAGACCAAGATAAATAATTTCAGAACTTTTTTCCACCTTTAATGTGACATATAACCTGTACAACTCAATTGAAAAACAAACTGAAATCTTTAAAGGGGGGGATAAATAAAAAACTTCCACTGACCTGGTTGCATAAATATGCACACCCTAAAGTTAATACTTTGTTGAAGCACCTTTTGCTTTTATCACAGCACTCAGTCTTTTTGGGTAGGAGCCTACCAGCATGGCACATCTTGACTTGGCAATATTTGCCCACTTCTCATTGCAAAAATGCTCCAAATCTGTCAGATTGTGAGGGCATCTCCTGTGCACAGCCCTCTTCAGATCACCACACAAATATTCAGTTGGTTTCAGGTCTGGGCTCTGGCTGAGCCATTCTAAAACTTTAATCTTCTTCTGGTGAAGCCATTCTCTTGTTGATTTGGATGTATGCTTTGGGTCGTTGCCATGCTGAAAGATGAAGTTCCTCATCATCTTCAGCTTTCTAGCAGAAGCCAGAAGGTTTTGTGCCAACACTGACTGGTATTTGGAACTGTTCATAATTCCCTCCACCTTGACTAAGGCCCCAGTTTCAGCTGAAGAAAAACAGCCCCAAAGCATGATGCTGCCACCACCATGCTTCACTGTGGGCAAGGTGTTCTTTTGGAGATGTGCAGTGTTGTTTTTGCGCCAAACATAACTTTTAGAATTATGGCCAAAAAGTTCAACCTTGGTTTCATCTGACCATAACACATTTTGCAACGTGCTTTTGGGAGACTTCAAATGCATTTTTGCAAAATGTAGCCGGGCTTGGATGTTTTCTTTGTAAGAAAAGGCTTCCGTCTTGCCACCCTACCCCATAGCCCAGACATATGAAGAATACGGGAGATTGTTGTCACATGTACTACACAGCCAGTACTTGCCAGGGATTCCTGCAACTCCTTTGATGTTGCTGTAGGCCTCTTGGCAGCCTCCCTGACCAGTTATCTCCTCGTCTTCTCATTAATTTTGGAGGGACGTCCAGTTCTCGGCAATGTCACTGTTGTGCCATATTTTCTCCACTTGATGATGGCCGTCTTCACTGTGTTCCATGATATGTCTAATGCCTTGGAAATTCTCTTGTACCCTTCTCCTGACTGATACCTGTTCACAGTAAGATCCCTCTGATGCTTGGGAAGCTCTCTGTGGACCATGACTTTTGCTGTAAGATGAGACTTAGAAACTGTCAGGAAAAGCCTACTAGAACAGCTGAACTTTATTTGGGGTTTATCAGAGGCACATTAAATGATGGCAGGTGTGTACTGACTCCTATTTAACAGGAGTTTTAATGTGATTAGTTAATTCTGAACACATCCACAGTTACAAGAAGGTGTGCACACTTGTGCAACCACATTTTTTCAGTTTTTATGCCCCCGCCCTCCAAAGAGGAAAGGGAGCATTAGGTCGACACCATGTCCGTCCGTCGTCCATCCATCCGACGTCCGTAAACTTTTCGTTTCCGTGGGATAACTATAGAATCCCTCATCGGATTGATGCCATTTCTTAATGGCATTTTGGCAAGGGCTAGAGGAAGGTTCCTCTCGAAAACCAGCGCTGTGCGATGTCTAATATGGCTGCCACAGATCAACATACAGGCGGGGGCATATGCCACGCTCTGCGTAGCTCTTGTTTATTTTTACTTCACCCTCCCTTAAAGATTTCACTTTGTTGTTCAATTGTGTTGTACAGGTTATAGGTCACATTCAAAGTGGAAAAAGTTCTGAAATGATTTATCTTGGTCTCATTCTTTTACATAACAAAAACTTGGCATTTTAACAGGGGTGTGTAGACTTTTTATATCCAGTGTATGTCCAAATAATGTCCTTTTGACAGACAGACCTGTGGGGTTGATATGCAAAATGCTGTTCTCATGCAGTCAGTGTGAAAAAAAAATGAAGAATGAGGTTAGAAGTACGGAACCATACTGCAAAGTCGCCAGGCTAGCAGTACGGGAGTCAAATGTGCATGTGCAGTCCCACGCTCAGATGACAAAAGGCTAGCAATGCAGGATTTTGCACAAAGCTACTATTCTAATAATCCCAACCCGGCAGTCCCTTCATAAATTATTTCCTTGCAACACAAAGCCAATTGTACGCTAATCTAAAGAGGCTACCGACCACTGCCGAGTGGTAATACCGGGGATCGAACCAGCGTTGTGGAGGTCACTACTGCTTAGCAATGTGGCGCCTATCCGAGTAAGCCAACCTGGCAGCGATACACCCAAATGACTGAACCCAATACGAGACTTACTATTCCATACTTACCATTCTCGACTCCCGTACGACTAAATTTTACCAATTGGCTAGACTTAACTAATTGCCGTACGGTCCTGTGCTGGTTGGCACTTTCAGAAAGGCATATACACTGATTTTTTTTTTTTTTTAACCTGTATAACGATTGATGCTGGACATCGTCTATGTCGATATGAGTCCCAAGTTACGTGAACGTGAAATGAGCAGAGTGCACGCTATAAAGCTAACGTACGGTGTGACTCAAAGTTTTGGTGCCTCATTTCAGTGCTCCTTAAGGTAGCTAAATACCTGAGCTGTCAATTGAAATATTTGCCCGCTGGTGCTCCTGAACAGATGTAACAGGTTAAAGAAACTAGAAACCGAGCAAAATTAATTAAGCGTGGTCTTGTTATGTCAGTAAACTGTCGTCTAACAAAAAAATCTGCATGAAGGTGCACTTAGGTTAAGTGATCGGAATATATTAAAATCAAGTGTTAACTTTTGATCGTCTGTCCTTTCCGTGTTTTAAAGTGGGTGTGTGACCAAACTTTAAAGGCCACATGTTTGCTTACCTACCGGCACACGTAACTTATCTTTGTCACTCGTTAACAAGTTTGACAAGTCTTCAAAATGAAAGACAAAAGCGCATGTAAAAACAGAGCATTCTACGGAGCCCCCCTAAGGTCAGGCGAGGAAAAAAAAAGTAAATACTAAGCAAAGTGTCCCCACAGATTGACAAACCATTCCCTCAGATTGGCAAACTGTACCCACGAATTGGCAAACCATTCCCTCAGATTGGCAAACTGTACCCAAGGATTGGCAAAAACTGTGTCCGCGGATGCGTTAAGCGAGCACACAGCTTTGGAAACGAAAGTGAGGGAATGGAGAACAACACTACGAGCAAGTGCGATCCTAACCTGGGAGGAGTGAGCTCCCTGGATGAGCTGCAGCGAGGTGGGAGCTAACTTGGGAGGAAACATGGCGCTCTCATTCCAAAACTGCGAGCTCGCTTGGAGGACGGCAAGCTGCAAGCAGGAGATGGACGAACTCTCGTTTCCTCCGAAAGGGCGTTCCACCAGCACCGCACATTTTGTGAGATTTCGAGGACCTCCTAAAGCTATGAATATGCTGTGGAATCGTATTTTTTTAGGATTAACATAAGGCAGAGTACACTTCAGGCTTTTACTCAGAAGACAAACTGTTTGTTATGCGCGTGCACCTGGTAAAAACTAAACCCTAATGAAGACTACGACACGAGACCATTTTGCTGAGCCTCTAAGAAATTTATTGCATTCAGTTTGAACTACAACCACAATTCTGAAATAGTTGGGACGAAATGTAAATTGTGAATAAAATCAAAATGTAATGACTTTCAGATCACATGAGGCAATATGTTATATACAATAGAACATGGATAACATTTCAAATGTTGAAATTGAGACATTTTACACTTTTATCCACAAAATGAGCATATTTCAAATTTTCTGGCCGCAAAAGGTCTCAAAAAAGTTGGGACACAGGCAAAAAAAGGCCTGAAAAAAAGCAATTAATATATAAGAGAATCAGCTGAAAGAACATTTAGCAAGTAAATAAATTAACTGGCATCAGGTGTGTAACATGATTGGCTATAAATGGGATGTCGAGAGGCTGAGTCTCTCAGAAGTAGAGGGCCAGAGGCTCTCCAACCCATGAAGGTTGGCGAAAAAAAAAAAAAAAAAAATTTTGGAAAACTTTAAAAACAATGCTCCTCAATGGAAAATTGCACAGACTTTGAAGGTTTCATCATCGTCAGAACGTAACATCATCAAAAGATTCAGACAAAATGGAAAAATCTTTGAAAGGACAAGGCCAAAGACCTTTACTGGATGCCCATGATCTTCGGGCCCTCAGAGGCCACTGCATCACTCACCAGCATGATTCTGTCATTGACATTACTAAATGGGCCCAGGAATACTTCAAGAAACCACCGTCAGTAAACACTGTCCGCCTTGCCATCCGCAGATGACACCTAAAATCCTATCATGCAAAAAGGAAGCCATTGTTGAGCATGATCCAGAAGCGCTGCCCTGTTCTGTGGGCCAAGGCTTATTTCAAATAGACTGCAGCAAAGGGGCAAAGTGCCCTGTGGTCAGGCGAGTCCAAATTTGACATTCTTGTTGGAAATCATGGGCGTTGTGTCCTCCGGGCTACAGAGAGAAAGACCACCCCTCCTGTTATCAGTGTTCAGTTCAAAAGCCAGCATCCCTGATGGTATGGGGATGCATTAGTGCATATGGTGTGGGACACTTGCATGTTTCAAAAAGCACCATGAATGCTGAAAGGTAAATCAAGGTTTGAGAGCAACATAAGCTTTCCTCCAGAAGACAACTATTCCAGGGAAGGCCTTGTGTATTTCTAACTTTTTTTTTCTTTTTTTTTTATAAATAAATTTGGCATCTCCAATCCCACCCGAATCTGGAATGCCCAATTGGTGAACTATGTGCAAAGCATGCTCGTATGCGACCCCTTGCTGCCAACTCAGGATAATGAAGACAGTTCACAGCTCTCCTCCGAAGCACGTGCCCATCAGCCACTGCTTCTTATACAATCATTGGTTGAATCTTCACAAGTTCAGAGCAAGGGCGGAGGATACCCGGACATGACCAGGCTTTGAGTCTTCCTGACGAGTGCCCGTCTGGTCAACAGGAGGCGCTTGAGCAACGAACAACACTGTTTTTTAAAAAAATTTATTTCCCTTACCCGGTATTCCCTTCCCAATTTGAAACCCTGTAGCGCGATGGCCAATTGTGCGCTACGCCGAAAAAGCTGCCGACCACTGCCGGTTGGTACGACCGGGGCTCGAACCCACGACGTGATAGTCACTTCTGCACTGCAACGCAGGGCCTTAACCGAGAGGCCTTGTGTATTTCAGCAGGACAATGAAAAACCACATACTGCAGCTATGACAACAGCATGTCTTCATAGTAGAAGAGTCCATGCGCTGAACTGGCCTGCCAGCAGTCCTGATCTTTCACTGATTGAGAATATCTGGTGCATAATTAAACAAAAAGTCCGTCAAAGGAGACCAAAAACTCTCCAGCAGCTGTAAGCCTGCATTAAACAAGGGTGGGATCAAATTCCAATGGCTAAACTCAAGAAACTTGTCTCCTCAAACCCCAGACGCCTCCACTCTGTGTTAAAAAGAAGAGGGAATGCTACGCCATCGTAAACAGGCCCCTGTCACAACTTTTTTGAGACCTGTAGCAGCCATCAAATTTGAAATGAGCTCATTGTGTGGTCTAGAATCATAATAATCCACGAGACATGGTTTCGACAAATCTTTCCGCTATTGGGCTTCAAAAAAAAAACCCCTTCAGATTTTTTTTAAATTCGCCCTTTAATTTTATATATAATTTTCCAAAGACTACCTGCGAACACAAGGCAAATCACACTGGACACCACGCGTCGACTTTCTGCATTGTAAAAATACGCTTCACCAAAACCTAAAACTTCATTGATATACACTTTTCACACAAAACAGATTTCTGGACGTCACTGAAGATTTTTGAGAAGAGCTATGGCTTATTTGCTGCAATTGCCTGACTCATAGTGACTCTAGCCAAATCCATTACATCTAAAGTAGTGGAAGTCGCATGGAAATGTGTACGGGTCCTGTCCTTTTAACATGGTGGTTGAGGACAGTCCTGTAAGCACTGCCCAGGGAGAGAAGACTGCAGTGGATGAGGGTGCTAGTACTGAGACTTGCTAGCTGTTGGACTAAAATTATTGGAAATCTGAAATGTCTGAAATTTGAAATGCTACTCATGAGATTTCCATTAATTTTGATTCCAACATATTATGCACAAAACAGCTCACTAAATGTTCAATTCAGTATCAGAGTGAATGGACATCTCAAGAATGCAACGTTTTAAATAAACATTTGCGAATTCTGAATTACAACAGCAAAAAACTTTGAGCTCACCTCAAGTCCAAGCCCTCTCAGTCAAGAAAAATATTGAAATTGGCTGCACACTGGTATCTCTGCTACAGAGCTACCAGTGTGATGCCAATTTAAATATTTTTCATTCTTATTTTCTTTGGCTGGCACCATATTGCTTCAGGCGTGTGTTTCTTGTACCTTGATTCAGGGCTCTCCATTACACAGCTGCCACCTTTAAAAGGTGTGTCCCTTATTTTTGGATGCCCAAAATGGCTGTATGGATAAAAATGTTCAAAAAAAAAGTCAAGAAATAAAGGGTTTAACTGAAGCACCTATTGCTTAAACCCCATAAGTCACACTTGACTTGACTTGACTTGACTTGTGGGGTTTTAGTAATCAGTGCTTCAACTCATTCCCCATGGAATACTTTCATATAAAATAGTCACGTTTGTACAGACTACTTTTCCAGAAAATTACACAATATAAAAGCATTGAAGTACAGGCGGCCCTTCACCATGATCATTAACCGATTTCGTGTTTTTATCGGACTGCGAATGGTCATCCATGCCACTGGCACTGGCTTACCGTAGGGAATGGTAGAATTTGCCGTGCTGTTGGCAGTGGCTTGCAGTAGGGAATGAGTTAAAGGGATTTCTAATGCCAGTCTTTTGAAAAAATACCATGCTCAAAGCTGAAAAGAGGTTTAATTTAGCTTTTACGGTGCACAGGGTGCCCATTATTGGACTAGAATGGTGCTGAAATTACATCTACAGTTAAATGTATAATGGAGAGGCCTGTTTGTGCTCAAATATTTGAGGTTTGACCTTTTCCTTGTAGGCACTTTGTAAAGTTATGTAAAGTCCATGAGTGAATAAGAAAAAAATAAGGACTAAGATTAAGTGAAGAATACTTCTTTGTTCAAGGAAAAAAGTGAAGAATATTTTTCAAAACCCAGAGAGAACCCTGCAAATGTGTGTAAATCTCATCACACCAGTCAACAAAGCCATTTACAACAGGGTCATAAAAAGCCTAATTCTCCTTTAAGAGACTTCTCTAACAAAAGTAGTCAATAAATTCTAGGCTAAGGCAGTCTTCATCCTGGCTGTGACTTCAGCAACAGGGTGGAGAGGCATACAGTGAAATAGCGCAGACGAGCTCCATCCAAAAGTATGCAAATGTCTCCATGCTGGTCATCAGAACAAGAGCCATCGTTAAACAGGTGGTCAAGATGGCCAGAGTTTCTTCTATACTCAGAGGCAATGAAAACGCAACACTCTAAAGTTTGGTTTATTTTAGCTCAAGACCCGAGTAGTCCAATTTGAGTTCTTAAGTGACCATTGGGGTCACAATGTGTACCTCGTTACACATGAATGATCATCATGTAACTCAACAATGCGAGTTGGACTCTCATCATTCCATATTGAGTACAACAAATGGGATCAGAGGATGTGCGAGTACAGCGGTTGAAATGAAGGAAGGGACTGTCTTCCCTATATAAAGGCATGATAAAAGCCACACAAAAAACATTTTTAAGTGTCATAATGCCACGTCTGTCGACTGAGCAACGGAACAGGGCCCTGGGTATGCCAGAGGTGGGAGTAAATGCCCGGCTAGTGGCTCACCGTTTTGGGTGTAGTACGTCCAGCATCAGTTCGTTTTGGGTGTAGGACGTCCAACTGGGACGAGCTCTTTCATCAAGAGTACCCAGACCTCAAACCAGGCAGCAACTCCAGAATGTACTACAGACAGAGTGGCTGCAACTTCCCCAAGACAACCGAAGACGCTTAGTCAGGTTCATGAGGAGACGTTGTATTGCCTGTGTGGATGTCGTGGGGGTCACACCCGATACTGACTGTTCCTTTGAGTTCATTTTTAAATGTGTGTTCCGTTCAGTCTTGTTGTGATTTTTCATTTTCAACTTATGTTTAACTCATGTTTTCATGTTCAACTTATGCTTTATGTTTACTTATGCTCGTTATGTTTAATGCATCTGTTTATTATTGTCCAAATCGGCCCATTAACACATTTAATTCATCAAAGTCAACCCACCCAACATATTTGAATTGTTGAAATAAGAAAATAAATTTGGGACTTCCGGTCGGACCATGGTGGAGTAGGCAGCGCGCGACAGGAGCTCTGACCTAACTTGCACATTACTTTATCAAAGTTACTAAAAATATCTCAGGACTTGACTTATATACGCATTTTACTGCGTTATACAGTTACAGGCATCTAATGTCTCCCTGCAAACGAAAACAAACCACTCCAAATACCACGAGGAACACGATTGCTAGTAAGCTATCAGCCATGGCTTCATCGGCTAACGCCAAGCCCTCCGAGGAAGACGGGATAACCATGAATCAGCTAGTGCACGAACTGTCCAAACAACGCGTTAGCCTGAAGGAAGACATTTCCACACTCATTCGCGAGTCTCTTGCTCCGCTACAAACTTCGGTAAACACCCTGCAAGAAACTGTGAACAGCTTTCAACAACGTTTAACCACTACTGAGTCCTTGGCGGGGGATAATTTTGAAAAGATAAACGCAGCCGAAGCAGCCATCAAATCTCTGCGTACTCAAAATGTTACATTACTGGATCGTATTGAAGACCTAGAAAATCGGTCACGTAGAAACAACCTGAGGATTGTTAATGTCCCAGAAGACAGCGAGGATGCCGAGGACACTGTTAGATTTGTGTCAAACATGTTGATGGACATTACTGGCAACTCGCTGTTTAAGTCTGCCCCTGCCTTAGAGAGAGCGCACAGAGCGGGTAAAAAGCCTGAGAGGCCCGGGATGTCCCCGCGCCCGTTTGTGGTATGTTTCCACCGCTTCCAAGAAAAAGAGCTACTGCTGCGCTGGGCCAGACAACACACCGCTACATACCGGAATGCTACCCTGAGAATATACCCGGACTTCAGCGTCAGTCTTTCCAGGAGACGTGCGGATTTTAAAGACATCAAACGAGCCTTATACGAGAAGGGTGTAAAGTTTCAGCTACTCTATCCCGCCACCCTGCGTGTCACATTCAATGGGACCACATTCAAGTTCGACACACCGGAGGGAGCTAAGGCCTTTTACGATCGACAGGTGAGGGGTGAGGTCTCCCGAGATTAACCGCACCCTGGACGGAGCTGACCGCCGCGGAGCCAACCACCCGGACCTGACGCACGTTAGCGTGGATTACAGTTGGGAACATGTCCCCCTCGGTCTGCCTTTTAATCTGCCCAACCTGCGCTGGATTACGTGAACTAGAGCTTCAGTCATTGAAACTGATAATTTGGCTATTACAAGGTGTTTTCTCTTTGTCTTCACGTTCACTTCCATGGTAAGTGTAACTGTTTAAAGTGATGTTGATCATCGACTGCCATCTGTTGACCACACTGACACACAGCCGAGTGTTTTCTTTTTCTCCCCCCTTCAAATAACGTCAACGGCTGACATGACTGATGTGGGTTTTTTTTTTTTTTTTTTTTCTTGACTTTTGACTCGCAGCTTATACACATATATATATATTTTTTTCTGTCCTGAAAACTGTTATTTTAACCATTTCAAACTGTTACATAATTGTTTGAGCTCCTCTGCTATGTTAACGGTATGAGAGCATGCACCGGAGGATTCAAGTGTTAGGAAGAAGCCTGCAGCCTGCCTGTGTTCCGAAGGCAGGCATAGGTAAAGCGTTGTTCGAGGTTGGGATGAGGCTATTTTTCTGGACAACTGTTATTTTATTTTTTATGGTATGGGGGTTGTATACTGCCGGAGGGGACTTCATTCTTTTTTTTTTTTTTTTTTTTTTGTATGACACTGATGCTTTTGGGGGCCACTGTCGTTGCACGCAGTATTTTTTTTTTCTCTTCTTCTTTCTTTTTTCTTTGTTGTAACACATGTCATGTGATTTAAATGATGCCAGGGCTGAAACTGGCACAATGCCAACTCGGTTTATCAGTTGGAACGTTAAGGGAATGAATGGGCCTAACAAGAGAGCAAAGATATTTTCCCACTTGAAGAAATTAAAAGCAGAAATAATATTTTTACAGGAAACTCATTTGAAAATAAACGATCAAGTTAGACTTAGGAAGAACTGGATTGGGCAGAGTTTTCATTCTAATCTAAATGCAAAAACACGGGGGACAGCGATTTTAATTCATAAAAGAATACAATTTACTCCATCTCAAACAATCTCAGACCCCCAAGGCCGATTTGTCATGGTATCAGGGTCGCTCTTTAACACATCAGTAATACTAGCAAGCGTATACGCCCCAAATTGGGATGATGTCAACTTCATAAATAGACTTACCTCTCTTTTTCCAAATCTGGACTCACACAGGTTAATTTTGGCTGGTGATTTTAACACTGTATTGGATCCAGCCTTGGATCGCTCCAGCCCCAGGACCCTAACACACTCCAAAATGTCCCAAGCCTTAAGTGAATTTGCTGATAAAATTGGTTGTACTGATCCTTGGCGGTTTCTCTACCCCCATAAAAAGGAATTCTCCTATTTCTCGCATGTTCACCATACATACAGTAGGATAGATTTTTTCTTTATTGACAAAACATTTCTTCCTGCAGTTAAGAAAACAGAGTACACCGCCATTGTTGAGTCTGATCATGCACCAGTTCTTATTGACCTCTTATTCTCCCGAAACTTGACGCAACCTAGTGCCTGGAAATTTAGCACAGCTCTACTAACGGATAGTAATTTTTGCAAATTTATATCAAAAGCTATAGATGAATTCTTGCTATTCAACAATTTAGACTCTATATCTCCATCTACTTTATGGGAGACGCTTAAAGTTGTTTTAAGGGGAGAGATTATATCATACACTATTTCACGCAATAAAGAGAGAAAACAGAAAGAAAAAGAACTCATTACACTAATAAGAAACACAGACCAGCAATACTCCATCACCCCAACTCCAGAATTATATAAAAGGAAGATTGCACTAAAAACTCAATATGACTTAATATCAACGGAAAGAACAGAGAAATATCAACTGTGGTCAAAAGGTCACTATTATGAGCATGGGGAAAAAGCGGGCCGCGTTCTGGCATATCAGCTGAAATGCAGATCAGCATCTCGTTTAATTCCACAGATTCGTAGTACTTCGCAGGAACTAACCATGGATCCACTTGAGATAAATAACTCTTTTAAAGAATTCTACTCAGAGTTATATACATCCACATCCCCACAAGATTACTCAAATATGACAGCTTTCTTAAACAATATAGAAATTCCAAAGATAGAGGTGACTGCTAAAGACAATCTGGACGAACCCATAAGTCTGCCAGAGATTATCGATTCTATTCAGAAAATGCAAACCGGCAAATCACCAGGACCTGACGGCTATCCTGTTGAGTTTTACAAGAAGTTCTCTTCCCAACTATCTCCCATCCTACTTGAAATGTTCAACCATTCTTTTAGACAAAACCATTTACCGCAGACTCTGACTGAGGCATCGATTTCTCTCATTTTAAAGCCAGGTAAAGACCCACTTGATTGTGGATCCTACCGACCTATATCGTTGCTAAATGTTGATGTCAAGATTTTAGCTAAGCTCCTTGCCTCGCGATTAGACAAGGTCATATCCCAAGTTATCTCAACAGAGCAAACTGGGTTCATAAGAGGCCGTCATTCCTTCACAAATATTCGCAAACTCTTAAATATTATACACTCTCTGGCATCCGGGGAGACGGCCGAAGTTGTCGTCTCCCTGGATGCTGAAAAAGCATTTGATAGAGTTGAATGGTGTTATTTATTTGCCATATTAGAAAAATTTGGTTTTGGTTCAAATTTTATTTCTTGGATCCGTTTGTTATATACCTCTCCTAAGGCATCAGTAGTTACAAATAAACTATCTTCCCAATCATTTTCTCTGTCTAGGGGTACACGACAAGGGTGCCCCCTTAGCCCCCTGCTATTTATATTAGCTATCGAACCGCTATCAATTAGGCTCAGAACCGCCCCCAACGTCCTTGGAATTCGTAGGCTGGATGACGAACACCGAATTTCCCTATATGCGGACGATCTGCTTCTTTATATCTCAGACCCGGTGCTATGTGTCCCTAACATTGTTAATACCCTGCAGGACTTTGGAGTTTTCTCAGGCTACAAATTGAACTTTTCTAAAAGTGAATGCTTTCCAATTAATGATTTAGCCCTTCAGATATCAGACAATCAGCTTCCTTTCCGTATGTCAAAGACAGGCTTTAAATACTTAGGGATACAGATCACCCGATCTTTCTCTGGTCTTTTTGAAAAAAATTTTAAACCTCTCATACTCAAACTAGAATCGGATTTGAAAAGATGGTCTAGCCTTTATTTGTCTCTTGTGGGCAGGGTTAATTGTGTTAAGATGAACGTCCTACCTAGACTTTTGTACCTATTTCAAAGCCTCCCATTATTTTTACCACAATCTTTCTTCCAATCTCTCGACAAACTAATATCTTCGTTCCTGTGGGCTGGTAGAAACCCTAGGATCCGTAAAGAAATACTGGAGAAACCGAAAAACCAAGGTGGCCTAGCACTCCCCAATATGAAAAAATATTATTGGGCGTCCAATATACAAAAAGTTATACACTGGTACCAAACCGCAGATCTGGATTGGTGTAAGATTGAGGCAAAATCTTGCAGATCTACCTCACTCTCTGCTTTAATTACTGCAAAATTACCATTTTCTCCATCTATGTTCTCGTCGAGCCCGGTGGTAATCTCTACTCTTAAAATATGGGCACAGTTCAGGCAAAAATTCAAGCTAACAGGATTCTCTCTATACAGCCCTATTTGTAATAACCACCTCTTTCCGGCAGCTAGAATAGATCACACTTTCACTTTATGGGGTACAAATGGTCTGACTACATGTTCCAATTTTTATATAAATGACATTTTTGGCACATTTACTGACATTTCCGAAAAATTTAACCTACGACGGTCTGACCTATTCAGATATCTCCAAGCTCGACACTTTATTCAAAGCCAAAGCCCAGCTTTTCCTGTTTTACCAGCGGACTCAGGACTTGAGGAAGTTTTGCGGGCCCCCATTCAGCACAAGAGACAGATTTCGAACATTTGTACTATTATCTCTTCCCTTCAAATAGCGTCTCTCAACCAACTTAGAACTGAATGGACTGAAGAACTTGGCATTGAAATATCTGAAGCAGACTGGAACTGTGCACTGGCTCGAGTAAACGGAACATCATCTTGTTCCGGTCTCTGCCTGATACAGTTAAAAACTCTCCATAGGATATACTACACCAAGTCCAAACTATCCAGAATTTATCCTGACATCCAGGATAGGTGTGAACGGTGTAACTCTACTCCAGCTGATATGGCCCATATGTTTTGGACCTGTCCTATGTTAAAAAATTTTTGGCTGTCTGTCTGCAAAATTCTTAATGACGCTTTTAAAGCCAATGCGAAACCCTCCCCCTACTTAGCAATTTTTGGAATATTGGGTGATGAGATCCAGCTGACTGCTGATAAATCTGATGCTTTCGCCTTTGCCTCCTTGTTAGCCCGTAGGAGAATAGTTTTGCAGTGGAAATCTCCTGATCCTCCCAAGGTATCTGTCTGGCTCAATGACCTGATGTCATTTTTGAAGTTGGAGAAGATTAAGTTCTTTACCAGGGGCTCAATCCAAAAATTCCACAAAATATGGGATCCACTGATTCTGCACTTTGACATGCTTACCAAACTCCCGTGAAACAAAAGAACTCTGACATGTAATCTTTCACTTAATTATTTCTCTTGACAATAGTACAATAATTGTATAGTACAATATTATCTCTAGCACAATAATAATATTTCATTTTATTTTATATTTTATCTATTTATTTATTTTTTACTGATTTCTCTACCTAGAGGGTCTGCTGTTATTTTCATGGTTAGATATTCATTTTTATCGTCACAAAGTTATTTTCATTTATCATTTTTGGTTTTTTTTTTAGTTTATTTTTTAAGGCTCTGGTGATTGCTGCTCCACTCTTAGTCATTTAGCCTCTTTTAATTTTTATTTATTTTCTCAATTTTTATTTATTTTATTTTCATTTACTACTATTTATTTTTCGCCATCACTATTTCATTATCATCGTTTTGCTTTTGCATCTATTTTTCAATTTTATTTTTATTTTACTTTACTGGTTTCTTCTTTCAACTTATCCTTTGTCTGGCAGTATGAGGATGTTGTGGGTGGGAGGGTGGGTGGGATTTGTTCAACAAAATTTAAAATAATTCTTTTCAAGATTTTTTGCTTAATGTTTCCTTGTATTCTAACATCTTTCTTAAAAAAAAAAATATGTTGGAAAAAAAAAAAAAAAAAAAAAAAAAAAAGAAAATAAATTTGAGTCACAAAATTATTTGAATCCAAACTGGTGTTGCTTTTTCATTGCCTCTGAGGATAGGTTTATAGCCTTGGGGGGGGGGGGGGTGTCACAGGTGTATGTTACAATACACCTGTGATTATATTGTCGTTTATTGTGTTACAATATAACATAACTCAACAATTATTTGAAGGAAACACGGCTCCTGCTCACTGCATAGGGAGTGATAACATCCTGACCAGGTCCTCATTTCGTGGGGAAATTACCTCTTGTTACCCGGTGGTGTTCGTTAAGGTTGGAAGACAGTTGAAATAAAGACTTGACCAGATTGTGATTGAAATATAGTAAATTTATAACAGACAAAGAGTAAGAGTACAAACTGCAACAGTGGGATGTTCTATCACAGTTCGGAGCGCTCTGCCCGGGCATCAGTTCTTACAGTCCACAGTCCTTTAGCTGTACATCAATTGGCTGTAGATCGGTCTATAACCATAGTCTAATCAGCTACCGCCTTTATACATAGCATTGTCCAGTCTACTTTGGACAGGTCACCGAGAGGCGGTTATGGGATACCTGATGCCACTTTGGACTGTTCTTAGGGCGTTTTCTTTCTTGGCAAAAGCTTCGCATTCCTGTGCCACTGTTGACCTTGGTCCTCTGTACAGTTCCTCTCACACAGAGACACACATTCAGGGTAAATAGGATTATAAGCTTTGGGGTATTGACATAAAAGATGTTTTAAGCAGTAAAATGTCTGGCAGTAAAAATGTGTTTGTGTTTCAACTCAATGTTTGAAAAGATTTTGAGAGGGTTTTGCGTCCAGCTTTCGCCAACTTTGATAAGGCAGCCACGCTAATTCATTTCTGGAGAATGATGACGAATGAGGAAACTATTCCAGAGGAGACAACTCTGGTAAAGCTCTTTCCACTGCTGAAAAATTTGCTATTTTAGCTTACTTCCTTGTGAAACTAAAACTAACTAGACAGTCTGATCTGCTGCGACCGCATGGGTGTAGCCCCCGAAAGCCCGCCTCTCCCCTTTTTTGAGCATTATTCGGCCAATACTGTTGCCATGGCAACCAAAATCCACAGGTGTCATATAGTATAATATGAAAGTAATCGGTCAAAAATTACAGCCTGTATCGTGTCCGCAAGGAAGTGTCCACCTTCGCGGCAGCAGCGGAGACGACTTGCGTGAATCCATAGTAAACGCCCAAAAGGGAACAGGGCAAAGCTATAGGGGACACCCGTGTGAAGAAAAAAAATCTCCAGTACTCTTTTCCATAGAGCAGGACACAAATATTCAACTATTAGGATATTTAAACAACAAAGGCGCAAGATGGGAAATAACAATGGTATTGGTTTTAGAGGAGCAGTGTCACGAATACTGCACATACGCAAAATTTGCATCCAAGAAAGTGAATCTGCTTGACTGCAAGTCATAATTTGATTCCTATCTGTCCTTGATTTTGCATTGTATCTCTATACTTTAGTTACTACGGCATTATGCTTTTTATATTAAGAAGCTTTCAACAGAAATTTGAGGATTCAATGTGCTATTTTAAGCTGTAGCCAAGGGGTAAAAAGAATGTAAGCTGGTTTGCCAATACCAAAATTCACAGAAGAAAAATACCTTCTAAATTCTGACTAGCAGTTGAACCGATTTACTTCTTGAAAAGTTGCCAGCATTCACAGAAATCATGACACAGTGCCTTAAAATTAGAGAAGACAATTGGGTTGCTCTAGGTGCCATTTTGCGCCAGGTCCATAATAGAGCCCGTTGACTCACTTTGTTATGATTCCATCTCAGCACACTCATCATGTTGCCAGGAGTTGAATGATTTTTTCGAGCTGAGCTCGAGCTGAGCCAATCCGCTGTAAGGCAGTGAAGGAAATCCACTTCAAATCAAAAACTGCTCACCTAGCCTCATATCAGACACTAAGAGCAGACTTCATTTACGCCATAAAATATGCTCAGACATCATTTTTTCGATCCAAAATAAATGGATGGATGTCAAACTCTTCGCTTCCCTCCTCATTTGTTTCTTACAGGAGATATCAGGAACTACTGTCCAGAATCACCATTACCCTTCTTGTCCAAACTCTGGACCGTATCCTCCACCAATCTTTTTCTCCACCATCTTCACCCCCACCAATCCTGCTCTGGAGCTGGGCACCTCATCTAGACTTCCCCTTTGGCTGTGAAAGACATTCTCACCACTGTCAATGCCTCAGTCCCATTCTTTGATTCATTGTGACCCGTCTGCTGCATTTGACATGGTCGACCATCGAGTCCTGACCCCACTCTGGCTGAGATTGTGATTTCTGAGCCTGCCCTCACTTGGTTTGCTTTGACAGGAACACTATCATGCCACAGGAAGTTTCCGTGCCATGACCCATGCCATTCTCCATTTACATTAAGTCTCTTAGATCAGTTATCACATCCCATGGCTTCTCCCAAAACTATTATTCTGATGACACTGAAAAATTGAGCCACTTTCAAGCGCCCCATCTTCTGTGGCTACGGCTTGCTCAGCAAACCACCAAGGGTCTTCAACCACCTAGACTTAAAGAGGCATACCGTACTGACAGCAGGATCCTTGCAGATCCCATTGATAACACAACAAAAGGATGTGTGTCCATATGTGACCACAGATTTGACACCGGCTTGGTGAACCCCTACCTTGATCACTCCAATTCCATGCTTGCAGATCGACCATCCTGTACCATTCAACTTCGAAAGCTCAACCAGAATACGGCTGCCTTACTTGTCCTCAACCTTCCCATATCAGTGCAAGTCACTTCACATCTGAAATCTCAGCACTGGCTGCAGGTTGTTGCCAGGGCCAGTTTCAAAGTCTGACTGTAGTATATGCTGTAGCTACGAAGACGACCCGTCCCAAGCAGCAGGAAGTAAGCATTCTGTAAAGGCCACCTGCCCAGACACTCCAATCTGCTGCAGCAGCAGACTGACTTAATCTTTTTTCCCTTAGTTTAAATGGCTGGGACACACCCAAATCGCAGAGCTTCTCCATTTTTGCTCCCCAGTGGTGGACAGATGAAACCGAAGACTTTGTAGATCTTCCACTGCAGTCTGAAAAGCCTTGGCTTAGGGTCTTGGACTGCCTTAATCTGAACACAACACCAAATTCCCAATTCGATGATCTATACGTGCAAAATCATGGCAGTTACAAAAATGCATAACATTGTACCTTATTGTGCCGGCTGAATTGAAGTATGGTTAGTTTCCTTCATTTTGGTATTACTCTGCTGCAGCTGACAAATGCCTAAAGTGTGTTACAGGTTTATGGCGGAGTTAGTTGATGGTCCATATGAATTCCTTCTGATCCGCTGTGCAGCTGCTTCAATGACCTTATTCTCATCGTTTTGCCTTAAGTTTTGCTTTCTGTGAGTAATGTTGTAATGCTAAGTAAAGAAGTAATGTGATAGACAGGGATATTGAAGAACATTCTGCTTATTTTCCATGAAAAAACAGCCTTGGGTTGTTTTCTCAGTTTGCTTCCAGTCACAGTCCATTGTCACGATGAAGCGCCGTCCGATGAGTTATGATGCAAATGGCTCACAGCCCTGGCCAATCCAGAATTCAGCTGTCTTTTTCCAGCTCTCACATCAATAAATCCAATCCAACCAGTTTCATTGGCTGTCATAAACGCCCAGGGCTGTAACACGGGGTGGAAGGCCAGTGAAAACTTGACATGCGAAGCCTTGGTAGGTTTGGATAGCTTTTTCCACTTAATAAATGAAATCATCATTTAAAAACTGCATTTTGTATTTACTCAGGTTATCTTTGTCTAATATTACAGTTTGTTTGATGATGTGAAACATTTCAGTGTGAAAAATATGGAAAAAAGTAAGAAATCAGGAAGGGGGCAAATACTTTCACAGAACTGTATATATCCCCACCCCTTATGGGTCGGCGGTATAATAATATAATATGTTTTGGTAAACAGCAAAAATAATACATTTGTCAATGTCCAAATCCTTCCGAACCTGGCGGTATGCGCAAAATAAGAAGCTGGTTAGCATGGCAGCCCCAGTAGCAGCTAGTTAAACTGAATGCACAAAATATTGAATCTGTGCATACAAGAAATAAATCTCCATTACTCAACCATAAGCAAGTTAAAGGTGTGTGCGACCTGGAAGTTTTTTCGGGAGTTATTTATCAGTGAACCATGACAGACCTGCAAAACCAGCTGTCTGGAATGAATCAGACTGTAGACATGAGTTTCAAAACTAAAGACACGAGACATTATATTCCAGAGGTCATACCTTAAATTGCTAAATTCAAGTTTCAATAGTTGAACTAGGTCAAGTTGGGACAATGACTATTGAAAACACTCCACTCCGACTTCTGCCCCAGGCACTTATCACATAGCGAAACAAATTTCTAAGAGGGGTCATTCAATGTCAAATCACAGATATACAAAACATTTGTCACCATGTAGTCATAAATTAGATAGATATGTATTAGTGATGATCAAATCCGAAATTTCAGCTCATTTGGACCAAAATTAAATTTTTGGTGAATTATTTTCTAAGGGTACTGTCCGTCAGTTTTTCTTGTCCATTGACATTTTTCTTGTATTTAACATGGCATAATTTTTTTATTATTACATCTATGGTTTTGAAACTTTGCAACCAAGCCAAAGTTATACTGCTTAGTCAGAAAATGGTGAATTCAGTATGATTTATATTCAACAGACACAAATGAATGGAAAAAATGCCAGAGAGCCTATGCTAGGGTTTATATTGGGGGTGCACTGGGGACCTAAACAGGGAACTGCCTGAACAAAAGGCACTTTTTAAGTCCTCATAGCACCACACCCAAGAAAGAAAGTAAACTGGACTAGATTTTCTGATCAAACAGTATAACATTAGCTTAGATGCAAAGTTTCAAAGCTATAGGTGTAACAATTAAAAAGTTATTCCGTGTTAAATACAAGAAAAATGTCAATTGACAAAAAACTGACTGACAGTACCCTTAGAAATTAATTCACCAAAAATTTATTTTTGGTCCGAATGAGCCGAAATCTCCGATTTGTCGGTGATATATATTTATACAAAAAAATTAGCAAAATTGAGAAGGTGGTGGTGAGACCCATTTGATGATCTGACATGGAATGAGCCAGAGGGAAACCATGTGCGTTATGAAATTTACCTTGAATTAGATTTTTATTTGAAATGATATTGTAGATAAAATAAAGCTACACACTTGCTACACTAGAATATTCATTCAATATCCTTGACCAGTTAGCCACGAGGAGGTTACCAAGACAACGTCATCCAACAGTCTTCAACATTGCGACCATTTGGTCACATTTTGCGACTAGTTTTAGAAACAGTCTGACCATTTTTCACTAGTCCTGCAATTTTTAAAAACGTTAAAAACGTTAAAAACGTGTTTCCATCTAAATTTGCGAACCATGCCATCATTTCATTTTTTAATTTCTCTTTCTGTCTCAATAGGAAGAGAGTAGTATCAAATGATACCTCATTACTGCATCTTTTAAGCTGAAAAATGACAAATTCTCCATGAAAATGATACAAATCACTTTCAAAACTGCAGGTGCACTGGTTGTCACTGTGATAATAATGCATGCCATGTTTGAAAACACACTGTGATAATAATGCATGCCATGCTTGAAAACAATCCATCTGGACAAAACTCATTCCCCAACATTAAATTGTCTATTTAAAAAAAATGGCAAAAAGGCCATGGAAATATGATGGGTCACTTTCAAAACTGCAGGTGCACAGGTTCTCAAGGTGATAATGCATGGCCAGTTTGACAACAACCCACCACAACCGATTCGGAATAAATCTCTGAACAAAATTAAGCCCCAATACAATTTTTAATGTAAAAAAAAATTTCAAATCACCATGAAATTACATTGGATAACTTTCTAAATCACAAGTGCACAGGTTCTCATGCTGATAATACTATGTCTAGTTTGGGGAAAAAAAAAACATAAGGCGTAGGCGTTGCTGAATACCCCTCGGCCCGGACATGATTTCCTGCCTCAATGTCACAATGTTAAGGTCAAAGGTCAAATCCAGCCAAGGTGACGTTGCACATGTATGTGTCACAGTGAGTTAACATACCAAATTTGGTGAAGCTGCGATCAGTAGTTGCTGAGTACTGACCCATATAAGATTTCCTGCCTGAAGGTCACAGCACAAAGGTCAAAGGTGAAATCCAGCAAAAAAAAAAAAAAAAACATGACATTGCACGTGTGTGACAGTAAGTTACCAAACCAAATTTGGTGAAGCTGCGATCAGTAGTTGCTGAGTACTGACCCATATAAGATTTCCTGCCTGAAGGTCACAGCACAAAGGTCAAAGGTGAAATCCAGCAAAAAAAAAAAAAAAAAAAAAAAACATGACATTGCACGTGTGTGTGACAGTAAGTTACCAAACCAAATTTGGTGAAGCTGCAATAATTATTTGTCGAGTACTGACCCAGATATGATTTCCACAGTTAAGGTCACAGAGCTAAGGTCAAAGGTCAAATCCAGCAAAAAACCAGGCATTGCACATCTATGGGTCATAGTGAGTTACCATACCAAATTTAGTGAAGCTGCGATCATTAGTTGCCGAGAACTGGCCCGCACAAAATCATGGACAGACGACGGACTACGGACGGACACGCAGATGACAACAATACCCCTCCGGGCCGGAGACGGCCGAGGGGTAAAAAGCCACGAGAACCAGAACCACCAATCGACAACAAAAAAAAAATATATAAATAACTTGACTTTTACAATTCTATCAATGAGCGTCGTGAACAGAGATGAAATTTTAAAAAATTTCCCAATCGCCTAAGAAAGCTAACCAGCCCATCATGGATGTTGTGGGAGGGCAGGGGTATTGAGAGAGCACATAGTAGGCAACAAATAGAAGAGAAGGACGCAGGACTGAGACAGTTGCATGATCAGACTCACGGTTTTGCCTTTGTTGAGGTGGGTCATGCATATGTACCCTCTGTTGTGGTGCTGTAGGTGCAGGCAGTAGAGGGGTGTGCAGAGCCAGAGGTAGATGCAAGGCACCCACACCAGCACAGTGTTCTGAAAGCATTGGGTCAAATCTGGGTTGGAGGCATACCACGTTCGATTCCAGTCCTGAAAACAAACAACATAGAAAGTCAAGGTCAGATGTCCGGGCTTCACTACTGCGGTGACGTATTGGGGTCTTCTCAGGAGGGGATGTGTTACCCCTAATTAGCACTGATCATTGAGAAGGTGTGGGGGCCTTTTTATCCGGGGGCCTGTTTGAAAGTGAACCAGAAGAGCTTATGAACACCACCTGCATGTTTACTGTGCTGAGTGATACATCCATAAATTCCTAGCCATGACAGACTCTGGCAGTCGCTAAGTGAACTGCAGTCAGCATCCTGTAGCTGAAACTTCGGCACAATACCGAAGAGGTAGCCATCTATGTACAGGTACACTGTTATTTAAGTCTTACAAAGATTTTTTGAAATTAGTTTCAAGCAGCACAATGTTGTTAGATAGCACAATACAGGCTGGTGAGGTTAAACTAATTAATTCTCATTCCAAGATATACTCATTGCATTTGCATGATATGTTGGCAGCTGGCAAGCTCTGTCAGTGGCCGTTTGTCTAGCTTTCACCAAAAGGCAAGGCAATGCACCCATAGCTAAATATTGAGAACAATAATGCTGACAGTTAGTGAACCTGAGGGACCATCACAAAAAAGATGTGGTGCCAATGTTCACTACTGTTAAACAAGCTTCCAACACAACGCGCTTCGCTGAATCGATGGACTACTGTTTCAACACAAGGGTTTTCCTCATCAAGCCACCTGAAGAAAAAGCTTTTGACAGCCCACCATCTCAGATGTGGCTGAAACTCATTAAGATGCTGCACACTGACGAAAGACGTGTTCTCTGAACATTTTTTGTGAAACTATTTATTGGTTAATAATAAAGAATAGTTAGTTTACATGGGCTAAGTCAGCCAATTTGACTGCAGATGTTTTTAAGTCTGAGTGACTTTAGAATCATGACTCTGTTTTTGACCAGCTTTGATTTGATTACTGAATTAGGAATCCTAAACAAACCAAAAACCCCTCATGAAGTCTCAGAATCCCAAATTTTGAATATTTGACCAGACCATAAACAATTGCACTACGGAGAGCAAGATATATGGAGCTGAACTTCTGAAATTAATTTCTGGGCACATCATAGAATGTTCTCCTTGAAAATTGCGATGGTTATTTTTTCAGTCAGGAGAATTAAATTTCCAGATTTATCATTTCATATATGATGACATTAATATTGCAGCAGATGTCCCCAGTGGACCATGCAGGTGCTGCAATGATCTAGGTCGTAATAATGTGCTAAATTTGGATATTTAAGTCCCAACAGAAATAAAACAAGAATTTCTAATGAGAATAATCTACCAGGTGTACAGAACTTGATTTCAGAAATTCAGCTCAATACATCTTGGCCGACATAGTAAATATGTGCTGAACAGTCCAGTTAATTATTAAAATTTGGGGTTAAGACGCGAATGAGAGGTGGGTCATTCCATATCAAATCAACCTAAAATTTTCCTGGACCTCTCAGTTTTTTTTCCAGACATGGGAAAATTATTGAGATTGGAAAAATTTTTGCTCCAAGCCTCTCAGTTAAGAAAAGTACCAAAGATATGTACTTGTCCTTCAAAAGTTAGTGCTGCCACATCTCACTTATCCTCTGTTGGATGATAGTTGTAGGATAGGTCATTTGAATATTCAAGAGACTGCTTCATAATATTTGTCCTAGTTTTTCCTTTTTATGCTATAATTATCATTGAGTTTGGCTTTTAAGGCTGGTGTTGAAATGATTTTGTTGAAGCTTAAGCTACAATCTCATAGTTGGAATTGCTTAACCATTCTCATTTTATGATTATTAAGAAGTCTTACATTCTCCTCAGAGACTGACCGCATTAAACAGTTATGTTTCTTCCATCGTACAAATGGTATACTATTCATTCCTCTTGTTCACAGGGTTTCCCACACATAGTCCATTATGTGGTGGGGGCGCCACAGCTTCAATGTGGAGCACCACAAGTTGATTCCCTTCATTCTAAGTAAACGCGGAATTACCGCGAGTTGATAACGCATACGCAAGTTCACTGAAGGAAAAAAAAACGGGGAACTTTAAAAGGTGCTGGAGACGCGGTGCGCGAAAATCGGCATCAACATATGGAATT
This sequence comes from Gymnothorax reevesii, assembly GCA_029721435.1. Classification (NCBI taxonomy): domain Eukaryota; kingdom Metazoa; phylum Chordata; class Actinopteri; order Anguilliformes; family Muraenidae; genus Gymnothorax; species Gymnothorax reevesii. The sequence goes on from CM056584.1 coordinate 34,856,003, forward strand.
TTGTTTAAATTTACGTTTTTCAAGTTAGTCATGCCATTGGGCTTAGATGCGTGCATTTATCAGGGATGTGAGCAGTAATTTTTAAAAAAAGAGGAAATTCTGGAAATGGAAATGATGACCCCGATCATGGACGGACGACAGACGATGAACGACAGACGACGGACAACGGACACGCAGTTGACGATAATACCCCTCCGAGCCGGAGTCGGCCAGGGGTAAAAACTGTGCAGTGGCCTGACCAGTCAAAATGCGGAATTCTTTTCGGAAATCATTGAGACTGTACCCTCCTGGCTAAAGAGGAGAGGGATCATCTGGCTTTGTTATCAGTGTCCAGTTCAAAAGCCAGCATCCATGATAGGATGGTGGTGCAATAGACTGCACTAGGCATGGGTAACTTGCAAATCTGTGAAGACACCATTAATGCTGAACAACATATCCAGGTTTTGGTGCAATATATACTGCCATCCAGACGTTTTTCCCCCAGGGGAGGCCTACATTATTTCTTAAAGAAAATGACAAACCTCATTCTGTGCATGTTACAGCAACATGGCCCGATAGCAAAGGAGTATGGGTGCGAAACTGGCCTCCAGCAGTCCAGACCAGTCTGACACTGCAAATACTTGGCGTATCATGAGACAAAAAGTATGACAAAGGAGACCGTAAAGTCTTGAGCAGCTGAAATCCCACATCAAGTAAGACTGGGAAAACATTTTGCTTTTGAAATGACAGCAAGTTGGCCTCCTCAGTTCCCAAGCCCTTAACGCGCATCAAAAAATAGGTTCCATTCATTTCAATGAAGCAACGCCCACTGGCGGCATGTGACGCGCGTCAGATTTTTACTTTTCTCCACTGCTCAATTTCTTGAGTGTCAAATGAAAGAAGTGCATTTGTCTTTTTGGTTATTTAACAATTTCACATTGTTGTGGTTGGTGGCACATATTCAGCAGAAACTTTGCGTAGTTGTCGAAACCAATATAACCGCTTCTTAACCAAGTTGCGGTTTTTGAAGGGAAATCAATAATTTTGCAACATATAAGTGATTAAGCGAGCTACAGTTAGACAGAACCTAACTCAAGGTTCACTGATGAACGTTGCCCTTTGCCATCACTTAAAATAAGCTTGATCAGTAGGCGTTTTCAAAATTAAAGGTTGTCTTGTTAAATATTTTGAGAGTTACGCGCATGCCTTGCTTCTTCGTCCTGTTGTCATATATGAATATTGATCCTACTGACGCTTCCAGTGGGCGTTTAAAAACGTTCGGCATTTTGACGCGACGCTTCGCCACCAGTGAGTGTTGGGCTTTAGTGTTGTTAAATGATGAGGTGATGCAGCACAGTGATGCCCCTTATCCCAACTGTATTGAAATGTGTTGCTGGCTAAAAACTAAAAATGACCATATTTTTTTCAAAAAACAAACATTTGCAGTTTCAACATCTGATATGTTGTCTTTGTACCATTTTCCATTAAATATTGAGTTTAATATTGATTTGCAAATCACTGCATTCTGTTATTAATTTACATTTTACATAGCGTCCCAACATTTTCGGAAATATGGTTGTAATATCTTGTATTAAAAGGGGATGGGGTAGAGGCAACCAATTGCAAGTGAAGGCTGCCATGCTAAGCACAAGTTCCTTTAATTACAGCCAATTTACCAATTTTGCTTTTGGGTCGTTAGTTTTATGTTGATTCAAAACTCGGCTTCAACTTTGTTGGAAACTTATAGGTTTGAACTGATAGTAGACCTGGCATCGGCAATCCAAGTCAATAATATGAAATAGTCTGGAACCTCTCAGTTCATTTTTTATCCCAGTTTAAATATGCTGAACTTTTAAGGTCCCAATACAACAGAATAACTTACAGAGATTTTTAAAATACAACCCCAACTCCGAAATAGTGGGGACAAAGTGTAAATTGTGAATAAAATCAAAATGGAGCGACTTTCAAATCACACCAGCCAGTATTTTATTCACAATAGAACAGAGATAACATGGAAAATGTTTAAACTGAGAAATTTTCAATTTTATCCACAAAATGAGCTCATTTCAAATTTTATGGCTGCTACATGTCTCAAAAAAGTTGGGACAGGGCCTGTTTACCATGGTGTAGCATCCCCTCTTCTTTTTAACACAGAGTGGAGGCGTCTGGGAATTGAGGAGACAAATTTTTTGAGTTTAGCCACTGGAATTTGATCCCACTCTTGTTTAATACAGGCTTCCAGCTGCTGGAGAGTTTTGGGTCTCCTTTGAGAGACTTTTTGTTTAATTAAGCACTGAATGTTCTCAATCGGTGAAAGATCAGGACTGCAGGCAGGCCAGTTCAGCACACGGACTCTTCTACTACGAAGCCATGCTGTTGTAAAAGCTGCAGTATGTAGTTTTGCATTGTCCTGCTGAAATACACAAGGTCTTCCCTGTAATAGATGTCGTCTGGAGGGAAGCATGAGTTGCTCTAAAACCTTTATATACCTTTCAGCATTCATGGTGCTTTTTAAAACATGCAAGTGTCCCACACCATATGCACCAACGCATCCCCATACCATCAGAGATGCTGGCTTTTGAACTGAATGCTGATAACAGGAGGGGTGGTCTTTCTCCTCTTTAGCCCGGAGGACACAACGCCCATGATTTCCAATAAGAATGTCAAATTTGGACTCATCTGACAGCAGGACAGTTTTCCACTTTGCTACAGTCCATTTTAAATGAGCCTTGGCTCACAGAACATGGTGGCGATTCTGGATCATGCTCGGCAATGGCTTCCTTTCTGTATGATTGGTGGCATCTGTGGATGGCATGGCAAACTGTGTTTATAGACTGGGGTTTCTTGAAGTATACCTGGGCCCATTTAATAATGTTAATGACCGAATCATGCCGGTGAGTGATGCAATGGGGTCTGAGGGCCCGAAGATCACGGGCATCCAGTTAAGGTCTTTGGCCTTGTCCCTTACGCACAGAGATTTTTCCAATTTCTCTGAATCTTTTGATGATGTTATGCACTTTCGATGATGAGACCTTCAAAGCCTTTGCAATTTGACGTTGAGGAGCATTGTTTAAAGAGTATTCCAAGACATTTTTACGCAAGCCTTCACAAGTTAGGGAGCCTCTGGCCATCTTTACTTCTGAGAGACTCAGCCTCTCTAAGACATCCCTTTTATAACCAATCATGTTACACAACTGATGCCAGTTAATTACTTGTGAAAAGTTCTTTCAGCAGATTCTCTAATATATTAATTGCTTTTTCAGCCCTTTCTTGCCTGAGTTCCAACTTTTTTGAGACCTGCTGCAGCCAGAAATTTGAAATAAGCTCATTTTGTGGATAAAAATGTAAAATGTCTCAGTTTCAACATTTGAAATGTTATCCATGTTCTATTGTAAATAACATATTGGCTCGTGATCTGAAAATCACTGCATTTCACAATTTACACTTCGTCACAACTATTTCAGAATTGGGGTTGTAATTTTAGCTATACTCTGGTGATTGACAAAGATTGATCGCATCTCACTGTAGAATCAATAATGTGCTGCGTGACAGTGACCAAGATATTTTTCAATGTTCTTTAAGAGCCAGTTTTTCACCCGTTTCATGATGCATCATAGTCATGGATTTTTTTGATTCTTTGGTATGTTGTTGGTACATGTCTTTAATACCAAAATGTAGATTTTTAGGTCTCAAGACCCATTACTTTTTTTCTAGGACCCCCAGAAATTGTGGGGGTTAATCAGCCCTTGTAAGAAATCTGACTTTTTGGAGCGTACATCTCTGTGAGCTCATGACAGCCTAGACTCATTTTCATGGATGTGTGTCTACAATAAAAGGTATTTCAGAAAACATTCAAATTTTCAAGGGGAGTGAATGGCGCAGCTGATGGGGGAGGCTTCAATCAGCTACCAAGGCCAACACAACCCATTTTTCATCACGGATTTACAGGCTGCATCCTCAGCAGCCCAACATGTTTCACACATCATATGACAGTTTAGTTACCTCTCCACCTAATTAACATAAATTTGGGTTGGGCTGTTTCAGGCCCAAGTATATAGAGGGTGCTCTTTTTGGTCACAACACAGTTATTGCCTAAATTTGGGGTGAAATATCTCCATGCGACCTCGACAGATATTTATGCAACTTTCTTTACTAAAAGTACCCTTTTACAACCCTTTACTATCATCTTTGTTGTGGGCGTGACAGGGTATTGTTATGAGTCTATTCGGGCCAAAACTCGGCTCCTGTAACAGCAAGAGTCCTGGAATTTGGTCCTATCCCTATGTTCATGAAACTGCCCATCTAATCAGCCTATCATTAACCATCCCTGAGGTTAGAATCACTTGATATTGACATATGGGTCCATCAATGCAAATTTGTACACAAGTCCAATGTGAAACTAGGCCTACCCTGTTGGCGGCCAACAGCAAGGGGTATATCCCCGAAATCCCCCTTAATTAGATTCCCCTTTACTATGAGGCAAATTTGAGGTCTGTCTAAGTAATTGTTCCAGAGATATGGTTAAAAAACTGATTTTTTCACTATATACCGCCACCTGGTGGCAAACATAGGAGCCCATACTTGCCCAAAATCTAATCAGTTCATCCTCTCAACCATATCTACTCATATGCCAATAATGAGAAGCCTATGTAAAGTATTTTGTGAGTTACTGCACTAACGGCTGAAATCTGAGGACGCGGCGGCGGGTGGGGCGAAACCATGATATCCCCGAAACCCGTATTTTTTTACCAAGTCTGAGATGATACATGCGTTTTATTTTTGTCATAAAGTACATCACTGTAGGACATAACTACTATATTTTAAAGTTGCTCCATCGTTTCATTTTTTTTATAGGAAGAAAAAAAAAATATGAAAAATGGTGAGTTTTAAGACCCCATTGTGTGACATTTTTTGAAATGTAGTTTTTAAGCTTTCTTCAGAATGATCTAAAGGCTGCAGGATCTGTATTTAGGAACTGACCACATCTTCATCATCAACTTGCACTCCAACCCGTTTTTGGGATGTTAGACTTACTTTTTGTATTTTTTCAAACAAATTCTTAGCGTCACGTACGTGATGCATTCCATCAAACACATTACCAAACTCCTAACCTTGCTTCATAATGCCCTAAACATGAGAGAATAATAAGGAGTTCAGGTTATGTTATTCAGTTGTTATAGTCATAAATTCAGTTTATCCCCTGCTTGTCAGCACAATTGGCAACTGATAAAAGCTGATGGAAGTTTAGATGTTGTTTTTCCTTCAACTGTCACGTTACATTCATTGCGGCTTTCAGCCATCAGATTTCACGGGCAATAGTAGTAAGTTGGTGTTTTTGATGCAACCTACTCATTAAAACCATTCTTACCTTTCCGGCATGCCGCACAGCACTCAGTAAAATTTGAACATGAAAGATTCCGCCTCCCTCCAAAGTCCCACCCTCTTCCCCCTGCCTGACCTCTGAGGCTCCCCTCCTCCCCTGACACATGCGGTGAGAAAGTGAGCAGCGCAAATGAAGCTGCTTTCACACTGGACGCAAAACTAATTTTTCGTGCGACAAATTACATTCAAAGTCAATGCAAAGACGCGGATCTCGCGCGTATTTGCGTCTTTGCATTGACTTTGAATGTAATCTGTCGTACAAAAAATTAGTTTTGCGTCCGGTGTGAGAGCAATGGAGTCAGATTCAGACGGTTAGTGAAAACTAAAACAGTAATTACAGAATATTCAATTCTATATGTGGTATAAAATAAAATGAAAAAGAAACTCGCACACTCAAATGCTCCTGCAGCATTTTTCACTTTTTCATTGTCTTTCACTGAACTGAGCACCCGTATAAGGGATGTGCATATTTCGTTGACCATTCATAAAATAAAATGCCATCGTAACTTCTGACGAACTACCATTAACGTTATTATAGTAATTACAGCATTTCAGCACCGATTTGATTAGTCAAATGCGTTGTTTTTCGACAGAATTCATACAAATTTTCTTGCAAAATTGCTGTCATAAGGTCTTACCTCACCAGAATTGTCCCAGTAACGTCAGTCATTAAATCGGGAGCAGTTGCAGCTGTTTTATTTGCAGGCTAACTTTGTTGAGAACCTGTTGTGTCTCTGCTGCTCTGCCAGAGAGGAGCGGGACTTGCAAGCGGTGACAGCGGTAGGCGACTAGAAGGGACGCGGCAACGGATGACAGACAGGAAGCTCGGCAAATCATTATATTCGGACCGAAGAAAATGATTGGTCAGACTTTTATCAGAAATATATGAGAATTAAATATTGATGAGTTTCAACACCTGGTGGATTTGTTTTACATTTTAGAGTGCCATATGCTTATTAGGAGCATTTTAAGATTACAAAAGTGTAAAAATGCCAGAAAGGTGAGAATTGCATTAACATTAGCCGAGTTACCTAGCTAGTTCGCAAACTTACATTATCCTTTCTTTAGGGTGACTTACTGGAAGCTTCCCTGAAGCATTGCTGCAATTTGCAATGTATGCTCACCCGAGACAATAATTCAGCTAACCAGCCTGGTAAATGTCAGACTAATTGTACAAAGCTTGATAAAGAATATTCAATATAACTGGCCAGAAAATGTTAGTTAACTTACGGTTAACTTTATTAAAGCTTGGACAACGTTATCACCAACATTTAGTGATTCACTTGCCTGGCAGATGTTCAGCTACAGCCCATGTACATCCCAGTAGATCTCCGACTCAGTCATGGTTCCCCCTTTTATATGCTGGGTTTTGTTCCAACCGCAAATTCGACTGTAGGATTTTAAAATATGAATTTTGCTGCATTCCATTTAGTTATTTGCCGTCTTTAGCCACGTTTTGACAGACTATTCATGTGTGCCATGAAGAATGAAAGAGCCTTTACCATATTGTATATTTCTTTCTAGATTGCAAGCAATTTCAGGTACATACGTCTTTAAACAGACCAAGTCAGCCAATGAGAAAATCAGAGCAAATTGTGTGGCTGAACAGAGGTGTTTAGAGTTCTTTCTAAATAATTTGCTTGACTTACCAACATAAATATGACCCAGAAAAGTTTTGACTATCATTTGCTTGCCTAATAAATGTTAGTTTAGGTGCCTTTGTGTCCATGGCTTTACTTTTTGGAACCTTATGTTTATCTACTTTTATTGGTTAATTTGCCTTACACCATGTACACACACTTCAAAAAACAACTAGACTGTCCAGTCTGCTGCGACCACATGGGTGTAGCCCCCGAAAGCCAGCTTCTCCCCTTTATGTGCATTATGCGGCCAGTACTGGCGCCATAGCAACCAAAATCAATAGGTGTCATAAGAAGTGTCACAAGCCCAAACCAAATATGAAAGTAGCCTGTCAAAAATTGCAGCCTGTGCTGCGTCCAAAAGAAAATCTGTTTGTTTTGCCACTAATTTGCATATTATTCTGCCAATACTGTCGCCATGGCAACCAAAATCAATAGGTGTCATAAGTGAAGTACTACACATGTCCATACCAAATATGAAAGGAGTCGGTCAAAAATTACTGCCTGTTGAGCGTCCACAAGAGTCTACTGATGCGGAGGCTGCGTCGACGATACACGTGAATTCATAGTAACCGCCCCACTTCGAACGGGGTCTACAATTACTGAGGTGAGCAAATGCCAGTCAAATCTGTTCTGGGTCATATTTGTCAGAAATTACAAGCAATTCATTTTGAAAGAACTGTAAACACCCGTGTTCAGCATTACAATTTGGAGTTGACAGATTTTCTTGAGGCCTAATTTGTTTGATCTGTTTAAAAACATTATTACCCGAGATGGCTCGCATAACGGATAGATAAACACAATTTGTTAAAGGCTCTTTCAGTCTTCATTCCACACATAAATATTTCTGCCAAAATGTGGCTAAAAATGGAAAATAAAGACCGTAAAGATGAAATGTACCTTACTATGACAAATTAAAAGCTTACAAGAGTTTGTCACTTAAGTGACTATATCCCCCGCCGTTAGGTCACCAAAACGGACTGGTGTCCCCAGTAGGAAGGTTGATACCAAAAAGAATTGAAATAGGTTGACTCCTTGAGATATGGCGCTGACAATGTTCGGAACGGACGTACGTACGTACGTACGGACGGACGGAGCTGAATACTATATATTCATATTAAGTACTATAATTAAAAGCTAACGAATGCAATTATGGTTGGAACAAAGACCAACGTGCACAGGGGGGCGCACCGGGACGGAGTTCGAGTACCTCAGGAATGGCCAATCAGCTCACTGGCCACCAAATTTACGAACGATCTTACCGATGCGCCTAATTAGCCAGTTTCACAGACAGATTATCCTTACGCGTAATCATAGAATAAATCCAGTGTTTAAAGGAGATTCTCCATTCACAGAGGAATTTAGTCCAGGTGTAAGATAAATTCACGTCCGTAAAGCTGGCCCGTGTCGGTTAAGATGTGGCTGCCCTCAATCTCATACCTGAATTATGGATTGCAGTTATTTAAAGCATGATTAGTTGGTTTAACTCGTCGATGCAGCTAGCATGGCTTAACAGTTGCTAAGGCTACACTAGAAACGTTAGCTACATTACTTAACGAAGTCGGCGAGAAAGAAAGCAGTTAGAAAGTTAAGGAATCAGGTAATATCACGATTGCCTCACCCCGGCGGTAACACTGAGACGAGTTACATGGCGGACATCTGTAACAACGAGAGGAACGTTACCAGCAGCAAAACGGGGTTTATTATACAAAAAATATATACGTTTTGGGGTGCTAACAGACGAGCCAACAGTAGCTAACCTGGCCATCCTGATGGATGTTTTCTGGCAGTGCACGACTTACCCAAAAGGGATCAGACCCGTCGAGACTACAGAATCTGTCAATACCCATTTTCAATCTTCGTCTCGTGACCAGGAGTGCATATGATTCTTTGTGCGCAACATTAGTTTCATAACCAGCTCTAATGAGGCTGCCGCATGAGAACAGAAGCCCTGACGGCGCCTGCTAGCCTCAGCCGGTAAGCGGTAGTGAGAGGATGGTTGGGGGTGTGGACATTGATGACGACAACATGCATAGACAGCAGCTGCCTATTTTTGTCAACGCGTGTGGGACTGGGCAGGCAAGCACTGCTACTGAGGGTATGACACTTTCGTCACCTCAGCAGCGTTTGGTCTTGGATTAAATTGGTGATCAATGTCGGCGTTCAGTGTATTCTACGAATTAGCGCACGTTAAGCAGTTATAGTGGTGAATACTGTCCAGCTAAGTCAACGTGGTGGAGTGTTGTCTAACAACACATTATTTCTTATTATAAAATTTGGAAAATTCCGTACGTCCATCTGGCTATCCGTCGGTCCATTTTCTTTCCCGGGGGGTGGCCAATTCGTTTGAAAATACATGGACATTGAGCATTTACAGAAACGAAGCTGATATTTTCCCTTTCCTCAAATTTAAAGTGTTTGCGAGCATTTTTCGCATGTCTGCGCGAAGTTGTGGCATGTCCCATCCCCTCTTATACATACAGATCTAACGTTAATGGAGTGATAGCGGGGGTTCATTCTGCGGCACATGTGATTTTATTCTTTCTTCTTTTTTCATGTCATGGCTGATCCATAAATCTTTAATCATCGGCATGCCAGCATACTTGGGCTTCATTAGCGTGATTATTTCGGTACATTGAAGTCTCAGTCCCCATAACATTTTCCCTTATGTGAAAGAATGGGTCCTAAAAGGGTTTTTTTTTCTCCTAACTCTGTTGAGTATGATACAAAACAATGTTAAGACCGCCACAAAATTAATAGTCAGCATGAAAGCACAGGAAATTGCTGCCGGGCGAAGTGTGCCGAGACAACTTGATAAACCTTTCACTCCTTTGTATTAATCCTTTAAGCCAAGAGTGCACAATTCCAGGCTAAGCAGGGTGGCCTGCCTCAGTTTTAACTGTTTGATTTTTCAATACATTCCGCTGGTTCAACATTTAAAATTGAGAATTAAGTCTGCAATTAGTGCAATACGGCCATCTAGTGGAGATATTATGCTGAAACTTGCTTTGAAATGTTAGGATTCGCTGAAAAAGGCTACTGTATATGTATTTTCATCGTTAAAAAACAATAAAGGTTGCCCTGATTTAATTAAAATTATATTCAAGACATAGCTAATGTTAAAAATTCAGATTATTGTTTTAAACAATTTTGATTTTACCTGGCCTGCACAGATTATTGCAAAGCCACATTTCAACATTTTCAAACACACTCCAGTGCAGAAATAACCCCATCATAATTTAATTTTGCTGATGTGCCATTTTGGTACAACAGAAGCTCCTCTCAACATATTAGGTGCAGGGAAAAATCTTCCAGTTCTTTTGCAATCCACAACATTGCCATTTACATTTAGTTTTGGTTTCCAGTCCAAATTTGGAAAAAGTTGGGAATATATGGAAAATGAGAGAAAACAAGCTGTGTTCGTGGAACACTGATGCCCCCGGCGGCAGGTTAAAGTATTGCAGGTTAAAGTTTTTTCCCCCCCGCTGCAGACAAACAGACGGACAGGTGAAAAACTATATGCCCCGAATCTTCGATACCAGGGGCATAAAAAAGAATTTACTTGCATTTTATTGCAGACTGTTAGAATAAGACATCTTTTATCTGGTCAACTGAATTTTATTCTTAAATGTATGAATGCCAGCCATTCAGGCATGCAACATAAAAGAAGTTGGACTGGAAGCAATTTAGCACCGAAATGCAGTCCAAAAAATTGAACAATTATTTCACTTAAAACAGCTAATGTCATTAGGTGACTGTAATCATGATTTTTTTTTTTTCACAAATCCGCGTCCAGGAAAGGCCTCGTCCTTTACCAGCAAAGATGGGTTGAGGGTCGCCAATTTGCCTACAGCTGAGTACGAAAGTCATTGAAAGTAATAAAAACAATTCTCCTCAAAAAATAGAAAGGAATTTGGACATTTTACCCCCAATTGTGAATAAAATTATGATTCGTGGAATATGGAGGAATTTCTGTGCGTAAAGAGCAAGCGCATACACCGAAGATGAATAGCTGTCATCTCTAATCACGTGGACGGAACTGCATCAAGACCCATCATTTATGACTACGTGATTAAGCTACAGGGCCTCAGGACTACTTTGGCAAACCTTTGTCATGTGCCACAATACTGATAGTTACATCCACAAATGCCCGTTAATACTTAACTGCGTAAAAAAAAGCTGTAATGTGAATATAGGCCACTAGATTTTTACCTTTTTTTTTATTCAGCCCAGACTGGAGCTAGGTTTACACATGTCCTGGGCATGTCTGGGGAAAGTCCCAGAAAATAAAAAAAAAGAGGTCTAAATGTGGGTGGGGTCTGCAAAAGAGTATATAAAGAGTAGAATTGAGACAGTAAAGTAGTAGGAGAAATTGCAAGTAGAAGGATACATGTGACCAGACCTGTCATTCTGTTCAAGACCTTTAAATTTTCTTTTGTGGATTTTTGCCTGTGTTAGAGCATTTTCCTCACCCAGGACATCACCAAGCAACCTACGAAAGGGACTGTAAATATTTCTGTTTTTTTGTATATATCTAATCTTGGTCGGAAAATTAGTTTAGTCATTATTGTTAGTTGTTGTCTTTGATAATTAAATGTGTATAAGTTTTAAAAACTGTGTCTGTCATCCCTTGCTGTTGCTGTTGCTGTAGTGTTGTAAATGTAAAAACAAATTGGGGCCATAACAAAGCATTTTGTTAACAATGTCCAGAAGCGCCATTGACTTCTTTTGGGCTCTGCAATAAACTATCATCCAGTGCAATAAATGTATTTTGGTCAGATGAAATATTTCAGGTGCTCTGGAATAAAGAAGACACAGGCCATCCAGACATTACAGTGGTAATCCGTAAGATTTCTGTCTCATTACTGTCTGTTAAGTCAGTGTCTATCAGAGAGGGGGGTTAAAACAACGGTGATTGGGTTTATGACCCAATGATGAAAGCACTTGTATTTCATTCTTTGCCAGGTGAGGTAAAGTGATCAGTGGGTGCATCTCAAAGCGTAGGCTGCGTCCTTCGAAGGCTGCATTTTTAGGGGTTGTCACTTATTAGTTCCATCCGCCAAACTAAAGTAACTTCATTTCATATCCGTTAAACAGCTTTGTTTTAAGTGAGTTGTCTCTGGTTTCCCTAACCTTAACACTAACCCCCAACCCTAAACCTGGCTTTAAACCTAACCCTAAATTTAACCTTGTCCTTTACCCTAAATGTCAGTTTCGCAAATGGAAGTAAGTGACGACCCCGAAAAATGCAGCCTTCAAATGATGCAGCCTACGCTTTGAGATACACCCAAGGTTAAATTTATGGTTAGTTTAGGTTCAGGGGCTAGAATTGTGGTTAAAGTAAAGGAAACCAGTGACGACTCACTTAAAACAAAGCTGTTTAACGGAGATGACATGAGGTTCCGTTAATTTGCTGGATTGAATTAAGGGACGACCCCAAAAAATGCAGCCTTCAAAGAATGCAGCCTACGCTTTGAGATGCACCCAGTGTGTCTGTGGCGACATTCCCGCGTTGTATTCAAATACAGGCGCACATCTAGTGACGCTTTTTACGTCAGTAAGCAGTGTTTGGTCTGTCCTTGAAGGTAGGAGCCGTAAGATAGCTTGCCGGAAGTAAGGAACCCCGGGAGAAGCAGTGGCGAGGTAGACGTCAGAAGGGATCCAGTAGGTACTTTCCCTAGCCTGAACCTTGGCTCTATCCCCTAACCCTAAATCTCAGGGTGCGTTTGAGAACGTCTGCAAGTAAGCCATCTGAGCGAGATTACCGAAAAATTACGCGAGAATCTTGCCAAAGTTTCGCGATAAGCCGTCCAAACCCCGCGATAGCTGCAAGATCCTGAATTGGGTTCATAGAATTGGGTTGAGTCAGTGCCCTTGACAAGAGTTTAAGACAATATCTGTCCCAGGGCCACCCATGCATATTTCAACAACACAATGCAAGACCATATTCTCCATGCATGACAAAGGCATGGCTATATAAGGTGTCAGTGCAGGTGGTGAAATGGCCTGCCTAAAGTCCTGATTTGTCCCTAATAATGTGTCGCACCTTTGGAAATGCAAAATGCAACATTAAGACCCCAGTCCTGTTGTACACCGTAAGACTTGTTGGCAGGGAAATTAGACAAAATTACAGCTGTAACACACAATCCCTTGGTGACTGAGTCCCTCATGTGGTGTAGAGTAGGTATGCATTTGTATTTTATGGGGCATGATATTTCCATATATATGGAAATATGTATGTTTTCTCTTTTTTTTAAGTAAGCCTAATGTATGTAAAATGCTTTCCTAATTTGTGTTATTCAAAACAAAAACAGTAGGAGTTGAAACAGTGTCTGATGTATGCTGCCCGTCCAAAAAAAAAGTTGCCGTTTGTATTTAATTTAGCAAATATGCGAGACCCTATGATTGAATCATTATTGCCTACTGAATGTGTTTCAGCTGGCAATAAGTCTTTAAATCCAGACTGATCCAGTGCATTACTTGTCATTAAAAAAAAAAAACGTGAAAAGATGCATCTTATGGTTGTTGAAAAGAAGTTTCTGTGTTTCAAGAGGGCCAAATTATTGGCCAGCATTAAGCAAAGAAAGCAGTAAGGGGGATTGCTGAAATCTCTGAAATTGGGTCAGGAACCAACCAACAATTTCTTAAAACCTGAGAGTATAGTGGCGAACGGTCAACTTTGCGGACGTCGTTGGCTGGAGAAAAATCATGACTGATCAGAAAAATGCTTGGTGAAATCTCATCTTTAAAAAATTAACAGAACTCATGACTATGTTAATTATGAAGGTAAGAAAATTTCCACATGATGCATCACAAACTTGGAGGATTGGGAATAAACATTTGTGTCGCCACAAGAAACTCACTTGTTAGTGAGGCTTATTAGGGGAAAATGGCTTCATTCGTGAAGGAGCATAAAGATTGGAATGAGGAGCAATGGGAAAAAGGTATTGTGGTATAATGAGTCCAGATTTACCCTATTCTAGAGTGATGGACATGTGAGGGTCAGAAAGGAAGCCCATGAAGCGATTCACCCATCATGCATTATGTCCACTGTACAGGTATCCAGAGGCAGTGTTATGATCTGGGGTTGCTTCAGTTAGTCAGGTCTACGCTCAGCACTGTTCTGCTGCAATAAAATTAATTCAGCAGACTACTTAAACATACTCAATGACCAGTAATCCATCAATGGACTTTTTAATCCCTGATGACATAGGCATATTCCCGGATGACAATGCCAAGATTCATAAGGCTCAAAGTGAGAAGGTTCTTTGGGATGTTCTCAAGACAGCTTATTGGAGTGGTTTGACTCACCCATCATCAATACAATATCTTGGTCAAAAATTAATGCAAATCTTTTCTGAAATAAGTGTTGTAACATTGTATGAGATTGTCAAAACAACACCACCACAAATGTGCACCCAACAGAACACAAGAGTGTGCAACCTTTTTTTTTTTTTTTTTAGATGGGCAGTGTATATTATTTCAAAATAAACAAGGTATAATTCCACCATGTATTGATCCGATTTTTTTTCCAGCAAAAAAAAAATGCTCGCAATAAGTGAACAGTTCTTTCATAGATCAATGTGACCTAGCAAATGGCAAATACTCACCGACTGCACAGAAATTATATCGAGACTTCAGAGCCAGAATGGTTCATCTCCAAACTTGCATATGGAGATCAACCTTTTTTCCAGACAAACTAGACATGATTTGTAGCTTTTTACCATTCTGGGTCTGAACCCTTGATTTCCATCCTGCATTTTTTACACAGTTTGTAATGTCTGTATTGTTTTCAAAGCCCAGTAATGTTGTGGGTCCACCAGACCTGCAAGAGCTGGAAGAGTAATACAGATGCGAAGACCGCTAAGGGTTAAAAGATAGGAATTACATGATGTGTGGAGACGGAAAGTGGCTCAGTTTCATTGATGTCCTCCTTCAGAGAAACAGGGTCATGTTCAGCCACCTCTTCAGGCGCATCTGCATTTTATGCCACCCCCACCCACCCTCTGGATGTCCCTCCCACAGTATGATATAGAGGGTGTCTGTGGAAAGCTTACAGTCTTCTGAAAGCCCAGACACCTGCATCAGTCACCAACCACAGTGCCGTACAATTCTTCATATGGCATTCAAAAAATCTGTCAGCCAGCCAGTGTTTGAAAGCTACCAGCCTTGCTCTCCAGGAACACATTAAACACAAACCCAGCAGAAGGGTTGTATTTGGCAAGCAGTAAAATAGTCAGTTTTCTTTAAATCAGTAGAGAAAGGGAAGCAGCGTGCTGAGCTGGGGTGCAAGTGGAGAGGATTTTTACTTTTGATTTTTTTTCTTTTTTTGCAGTGATATATCCTTCAAGCGCCTGAATAAAGAGCGGCGCACTTATATCTCAAGACAGCTGGTGAATGGAACATGAATGGTTAGTGTGAAGAAATATTTCACTAAAAGAAAATGGTCATCTGTCTTTGACTTGTTTAGAGTGAATATTTAATTCTTATCTTCTAGAGCACATGGCATCCATTTCTCTCAGAAAGGAACAAAATTATTGACTGCACACAACGCATATTTCCAGTACGTGATGGACATCACTGATGCCCCAGAGCCCACTGAACTCAACAGCACCTCTGGGGGCAGTTAACTAACGTCACCCTTTCTTCTTGCGCAGTAAAGTTTTGATAGGCATTATGAATGTAACTATGTATCGCTGTATTTGACAAAGGTTTGCCTTAGTAATAATCCTAAGCCCTTGACAGTATATCACCTGTAGATGAAGAACAGCCCTTGATGCCGTCCCATCTGACTGATCTCAGATGTGCAGCGCAGGCTTATGCTCTTGCCTTTTTTGCAGAGAAATTCCTCCAGATACCTTGAATCTTTGAACTATTTTGTGAGAAAGAGGGTGAAATTGACAAATCCCTTCCGATCCTTCTGTGGGGAACATTATTCAATGATTTTCTTATGCATTTGCGGGTAAATTGACGAGTCAGACCCGTCTTTGCTCTGAAGGACTGTGCCTTTCCTGGATGCTGCTTTTGAACCAAATCATAACATTAGTCGACTGAGATTAATAAAATTAAGACTTCCTGCGGACATACGCCGTTTCACAGCACATAATTTTTTTATTTTTTTTTTTCGTTTGTTTTTCTTAGCTCATTACTTGCCCTAAATCGCTCCTACCCCAGTTTTTTTGGAAATGCATTGCAGGCCTGAATGGCAGGACAGGAAATATATTCACAAATAAAAAGGTGGTGATCAGACAAAACGTTAAATATCCTGTTTTCATTCTGTTGGCAATGAAATACAAGAAGTCAGTGTAAATTCAGAATTCACTCCTGTTTTTATGGGCATTTTTCAGTCTTTTCCTGAGGAGATGTATTTAAAAAAATTCTTTTTCCTTCTGGTGAAC
The DNA here is from genome assembly GCA_029721435.1 of Gymnothorax reevesii. Taxonomy (NCBI): domain Eukaryota; kingdom Metazoa; phylum Chordata; class Actinopteri; order Anguilliformes; family Muraenidae; genus Gymnothorax; species Gymnothorax reevesii. Next base: position 34,872,402 of record CM056584.1, read on the forward strand.
AAGTTATTTGCCAAACATACACTGCCCGGCCAAAAAAAAAGTTGCAGACTCAGATATTTAGTTGGAACCCCTGTAGCTTTGATTACAGTGCATATTCGTCTTGCCATTGTTTTGACAACTATATGCAATGCCAGAACATTTATTTTCGATCAGAAATGGCATAATTTTTGGCTAAGATCTTGTCTTCTCGACATAGTGGTTGAACCACTCGGTGGTCTTTCTTGAGCACATCCCAGTAACTTTTTAATGCGTTTAAGGTCAGGAATTTGTGGTGGCAAATTTGTTTGTGAAAATGATTCCTCATACTTATTTTTGTCTTTCATGGTTTTCTTTGCTAAATACAGGCCAATAACTTGCCCGTTCTGAAATTATGTAACATCTTTTCTACCATCAAAGGATGTGTCGTCCGACGTGATTTTTTTAAGAAATAACTAGTGACGTGCTTCATCATTCAGGGTTAAAATGATTATTCCCAGCTGAAACATTAATAACCGCAATAATCCAATTATTATTATTATTATTATCCAATTATAGAATTTTTTTCAATAATTTCCAAACGGTGACTTTTTTTTTGGCCGGGCAGTGTATTTTTTGATTATTTCAGCACCTCCTAGTGGTCAAATTACCCTTTTTTGTGCTTCTTTAAAATGGGGTCCCGAATCAATGAATCGTTAAGTTTGATTTATGTTAATGCATTGCAGAGATGACCTCCATTCCTGTTTGGCGGCTTTGTTGCCTTTTTCTATTGGTTGTAGCGGGTAAATGCTTTCGAAAATCAAAAAAAAAAAAAAATCGACAAAGATATGTTTATTAGGCTTAATCTGAAGATCATCTGTAGCAAATGACATTTCATTTTGTGAAATGTGAAAAATTTTTAAACCTCTAAATAAAATCTAGTATGACCTTAGCACTAATTAGGTTGACATAACCAGGGTTTAGCAAGGCATCTGAAGCCAGGATTTAATTTTATAAAGGTTGTTCACTTTTAGCCTGCTAGGGCAACTTAAGGAATTTCCAATTAGGAGTTTAGGGTTTGCTGAGGCAGCTCACACAAAGAAAGCCTGGCGATGTTGAACTGACTTCAAAGGACATACGCCCTCCGTCTCCGCCTTTGAAAGCATCCACAGGCAGAGTTAATTCTTCAAATCAAGTATATTTACGGTGAACCAAATGTGTTTTTGCTTATTACCGAGCCCCATAATTGTAAAATGACAGTTTGAGTTTCCTCAAAATGGGATCCCCGTCTCACTCACTTCCTCAGTGACTTTGCCACCAATTTTGATCGGCTGCAACGGGCGAACACATTCAAATATCTAAAACGCCAAATCTGTACCTTTTTGAGGCTTGGTAAGATCATCGTGTGTGCCATTTTTGATGAAAATTGGACAGAATTTGTCAATGAAGCATTTTTGAATGGACAGAATTTTTATGCCCCCGTAAAGGAAGTTTCGAGGGCATATAGTTTTACCCTTGTCCGTCCGTATGCACTTTGCCATGGCTATAACTTTTGATCGGCTCATGTTAGGACTTTGATACTTGGCATACACATTGCTTGTGAGAAGGCATTTCAGATGGGGTCATGACTTTTGACCTGGTGACATTGACCTTGGAGCAGGATGTTTGGCGACAAAAACTTTAACATGGGTCATAACTTTTCATTAGCTACTAATAGGCATTTGATACCTGGCATATGTATTCCTTAGGATAAGGCCTTTCTGATGAAGTAATGAATGTTGACCTTGTGACCTTGACCTTTAACCTTTCATTGACTCATGATAGGCGTTTAATGGTTAGCATGTGCATGTTATGTACGGGGGCATCAGTGTTTCACAAACACATCTTGTTTTGTTGATGAAGCACTTTTTGAACTTCTTCCCAAAAAAAATGCAATATGGCAGAAAATCAAACATGATCACAGGTGGCGTAAAACTCAGCTTGATTTAAGGAATCTAACAATACCATCCATGAAAATGGGGCACTTGGTTCAAAATTTACATGCCTAAACGCACCTCCAATTTCAAGCCATCAGCAGCACTGACCACACGAGGCAGAGTCCTGATAGTCGGTGAATAGAATCAGGGGACTGTCCCCAATCAGTATGCCTTTCAAAACTTTACCACATGCAACTAGGAACTGCTATTGACAACTCAGCTTGAGGATGGCGATTAATAATAAAAAAGGTAGAAACACATTATTGTTGTTTGGCCCAAAATAACGTAATGTAAACGTAAAATCTGTTCAGTTATTTCACCCTTAGTGTCTTGTTTTATAAACTGAACAAAGACCATTTTAAGGGTTCTGCCACCAAAGCCGAAATTCTGCAGAAATGCATCCTATATAACATACTGATTCTAAATTTCTCGTCTTAATAGCTCCATTTGAAAAAAACTGGCACTCGGGCAAGTCTACAACCAACTTTCTTCAAACAACCAGGTCGGCATGGATATGTTTGTGAGGGTAGGTGTGCATTGACATATGCAAAAGGCACTTTTCAAATATACTTAAGTTTTTAATGCAAAAAAAAAGGCAGCAAAACAATACCAGAATGGCAGCAACTACATTAAAGTTGCTGTTTACAGACTTAGCACATCTGGCAACAGACCAAGGGTTGATCAAGCAAGCCTGTGAAATTAATACAATCACAGTCAGTAATTACATAATTCAGCTCATCCAATTCCTACAGACAGGACCAGCAATCTCAGAGCAAACATAAGATCAGAACATATCTGCCCCAGTCACCTGGGGATCCTTTACCTCTACAGGTCTCACCTAGGATTCCATTGCCTGCTACTGGAATGTATTTGTGCAAATAAAGCTCAATGAAACCCTGAGAAACAGCCTGTACCCTCCAGTTAACAGTTCATATATCTTACCCATCAGTAATTCAACATCTACCTACCCTGAATAACACTCAGTTCATTAGAGCCCTCATCCCAAAAAACTAACTGAATGGACCAGGGCAGGAATGGGTCTCCATCAGTGGTAACAAACTTAGTTCCTGGAGATGCACAGGTCTGTACATTTTCTCTTTCAACAGCTATTTGGACATGCACACAGCAAAATCATCACTGATAAATGAACTCCGAGTCTATCTGATCACACTCTGGCAAATGTGGGGTCAAATGGACTCCAAGAGTAAATCTGCCTTGATTGAAGTTGCTTTAATTCTGAACATTTTACTGCATATGTGCGCTGCGTCAGGGCTGAAACAGCAAATCTCCAGAAATAAGTTTGGTTACCACTGGGATACATAAACTGCAGGCGCCACTTTCAGCGTGTCAAAAAAATGGAAACACACTGTACTAGAAGCGGACTCAGTCGAGCGCATACCTCCGCCACGCCATGTCAGTATTATTGCTTCTTCTACGTCTAGAATCCAGAATATGTTCTGGATCACTTTCAAAATTGAATCAACTCATCCTTGGACAACCCACCTACCATTTTTTGTGCCAATCCGTTCATAACTTTTTGAGTTATCCAGTTAACAGACAGAAAAACAAACAAATGGACAAAAAAAAAAAAACAAACAGGGGTGAAAACGTAACCTCCTTGCCAGAGGTAAAGATGCAGTTAAACAGGTCAAAGGGGTGGAATGCCAGAGTTGTACTCACAAACACTGAAGGCACGAAAAATCTGGGACTCAACACCCTCAAATTAATATTTTTAACATAAAACAAGTAGCCTTCATGGAAGTATACTAATTTCAAAAAAAAAAAAAAAAAATTATAACTTGGGTTTTCCATTTCTTTCTGGGAGAGGAAAAACAGAATGTCGTGTGTTGGCATAGACACAGATCTCATTTCAAGAGCTCAAACTCTCAGACAATATAACAGTACAAAATCCAAGATGACTTCTTCTGGTCATGCATGTAAAATATCAGCAACACAACAAAATCAGTCATTACATACTATTACCAGAATACTTTGATTTTTTAAGCATGTCAGTAAAGTATGCCATGACTTTGATAAGAAACCTATATGCGAGGGCAGGGGTTGCCAACCTTGGTCCTGGAGAGCCCTAGGGTGTGCTATTTTTTGGTATTACTTAGTATTTGATATATTGATTAAAGCGGTTGATTACACTCTTAGCTAACCTGTTACTTAGGTCAGAACTGGGTGGTGAAAACAAGAGTAAAACCGTTCAGACCCATGACGCGCAACGCGCATGTATCACGCCAAGAATCTCACATAAACGCCCATGGCTGTGAGTTCATGGCAACAATTTGCAAGGCCAAGACCACAGCAGCTGCGCGCCGTGGGAAAAATCAGCATACCCTGCGGCTCTCCAAGACCAGCGCTAGACACCCCAGTGTTAAATCTACACTACCAGGAAAGGACACCTTCAAGCGCTCCCACGCAGAGGAAAAAAGGGAAGCAGACATATGCAAAGGAAATGGCTTTTAAAAACCAGAAGTGTAATTAGCTTAATACTATTAGCAACTTTTCAGGTCTGACCATAGGTGACTATTAGGGGTACTTGTCATATCAGACTCAGTTCTCCTCCCTCAACGTGACCACACCTTTTTGTTTCTCATTTCAAAATCTAATTTATTTGCAAGTTGGACATCAAGTTTTTGAGCAGAACCTGATGAAGTTGGTTGGATCCTGGTTTGTCAGAAATCTTCCCTCCTCCCATGGTCTGAGGTACTGATCCTAGAGAATTAGTGTGTTGTGTTCTTTCAGCAAAAAGCAGACCCATCTGATCTCACCTGGAACAGGCTGATGTAGATGCAGGTTTTGGTTTTTCCACGCACTTGTTTAGATGAACAAAATGGCACAATGTGCTCTCCAATAGGATTCAAAGGTCCATTGAAACTAATGTTCATCTCATATACTAAAGCCACAGTCAGAAAAAAAAAAAAAAACATACTACAAGAATACACCAACACACACGCTCTCTCTCTGAAACAGAACCAAGTGAGAGGAGGCTCTTCCTTAAACACTGAGAAATGGGCCCAGGCCCCAGCTCCACTGACTGGAGAGAGGCTTCCAAGCCTCCAGTCAGGGGTGGAGCTATGACATGTCAATCATTGTCATCCAAGAGCCAATAAAAAGTATGCATGACAAAGTCCTGCCTTCAACATTCCATCACTTTTAAGCTGCAGCACGAAGTCAAATTCAAATGTAAGAGCCATGGCTGACACAAGCCCCGTCAGCTATACAGGAACACATTACACAGCCTCTGCTCCCTTCACAAATAAAACGTATTTATGAATTTAAAATACATTTTGAGGCAGATTCAGAATCAATCAGTATTTTATCATTACAGAAAGAGCAGCTAAAGATTCCTCAAAGAAAAAGGAGCGCGGCGTCATTTGAGACCTGCTAAACCCTGTTGGGACTGATCTCCACACCGAAGCGAAGGCCTCAGGCTCCAGCCTAATAGATCCACGAGAAGTGACCTCAGTATTATTAACATAGAAAGTGCATTCACCCTACCACTGAAAACTAATTCCTCCCATTTGATACAACGCATGAATACTTGTTGAGCATTGGGACCAAGACTAATACTGCATCCACTGGCATGCTGTATAGTGATATAGCACCACAGATTCCTGCAACTCACCAGATTCTCCTGCAGTTGAGAAGCAAGGACAACAAGAGAAAGGCAGCCAACTGATTCCCTTGCATTGGAGAAATAACCAAACACGCAAGTCCCAGTGCAGCCTTAATATACTGAACACTCGACAGCAGTGTTGAGCTTCCCAACTGGTCTTGCGGTATTTGACCATAACTGTACTGAACCACTTCCCCTCCCTTGAGGTCCCAAGTCTTCCAAAAAAAACAAAAAAAAAAAAAAAAAAAAAAGAGGTAAGATTTCAGATGATTAAATGTCCTATTCTCTGAACACCACTGGGTGTCTGAGTCTGTGTCCATCAGCTGTGCAAACATGCTTGCCCTCTTTTCTGGCTAAAACTGGAATAAAGTCCAAACACACAGAACAGTCCAGCACTTTCTGTGGATCTTCCCATCCGATGACTCCTTGACTGAGCTCGGCTACACGGTGCTCAAAGACACAACAGGAAAAGAAAGTTCATAGGGAGGCGACAGTAGCCAGAGGTCAGTCACAGACAGGCTCGGCCTCTTTACTAGTCCACTCAAACAGGCCAAGGCCAGTGGTCAGTGGGGTTTTGTGCTTTAGCAAAGATGGCCACTAGGCTGCTTCAGTCCTTTCCCTGCCTCTCAAAAAAATTAGACCCAAGACCACATACTAAGCAGCAGAAGAAACGGCCAGATCTTTGTGGACGTGTGACGGGGTTGAGGCCGTCCAAAGGCAATTCTGAGACAGCTGGGTCTGTTGCAGAGGCAGAAAAATCGCTGGATAGTGTACATGTGCACCTGTGCGAATGTAACTGTGGGATACGTGGTGTGATCACAGGAGAATCTTGTTTCCTGGTCCATACTCCATCCGCTTTGATAACCTGCAACACAAAGTCAAGCTGCCATTAATGTCACGATCGCAGCAGAAGAGGGCACCCAAACAACAGCCCAAAAGGTACAGGCAGCTCAGTCCAGAGAACCGCATCAAGCTCGCATTTTCTGTACAATGCAGAGCTTACCGATAAACCTTGATATTTGTGAGAAAACGACATGGCCAGGGTAAGTATTCCACAACTTAAAGTAAATTTTATTTTTTTAGTAGTAACAGTTTTCATTATTGTCACAGATGTGCTCAAAGTGCAGCCACCCAGCTTTAGTACAAGGGCTTTGTGAAAAATACTCAATCCTGCATTACCATTTTTATACACTGCGCCATCCCACAGCAATGTGGTTAGCACTGTTGCCTCGCAATAGCGAAATTCCAGGTGCGAGACGTGGCTGGCCAAGGCCTTTCGGTGTTCAAAGTTCGCATGTTCTTCCTGAGGCGTTTCCTCCAAGTATTGTGGTTTTCCCACTCCAAAAAAACATGGTCTATGCTAGGAAAACTCCTAACAATGCCTCAGACCACAGCTCTGGCTTAAAACTGAAGTTAGTCTGTCAGTTAAAACTAAGGCTAGCCTTAGGCCAGTCTTCCCTCCCCAAGTGCATCACTGAGCCTTCAGTGCCCATGACCCTGTGACCAGTTCACTGCTTGTCCTTCCTTAGACCACTATCGGCAAGTGCTAGCCACAGCAGACCAGGAACACCTCACAGGACCTGCCTTTTTGAAGACGGACCAACTCAGCCATCAAGCCATGACAATTTGGCCCTTATCACAGTGACTCAGATTCTTAGCTCACGCATTTTTCCTGCTTGCAAAACCTCAAGTTCAAGAACTGACTGTTCACTAGCTGCCTAATCCATCCAACCCATTGTAACAAGATAATCGATGTTATTCACTTCACCAGTCAGTGGTTTTAGTGTTGCTGCTAATCACATCAGGATGTAAAAAGAGTGCGCATAGCCTGGTACTTTTGGAAAAGAGACCAAAGAAGAACCAAAACTGCAGTCAGGCGGAGCCCCTCACCCCTTCTCGAATGCAGCCACACCGTTGGCACTGGGAGGATTTTCTGCGCAGTCTTGGGAAGAAGCAGATGTCCTTGGGCTCATGGTGGACTTGGCGCGGCTCAACTTTTGGTCTTTCACAAAATCATGATAGCAGGCTAGCTTCGACTCAATGTTCTGAAACACAAATGAGGCCGTTTCATTATTTCCAAAGGCTGGAAGGGAGACCTGAGGCTTTAAAGGTCCCCCACTACATCACCCAGTGCACGGCCAAATAGCCATTAGCAGCCATTTCAAAATCTGCTTGCTCTTGAAAACAGACTGCCCAGAAGCAAAAAGGACCTTCACTATTCTGGGTGGCCATTCCTCCTTGTGATGTTGGGGAGGACAGATTTTGAAATGGCTTGTAATGGCTGATTGGCTTCACACCTGACAACACCACAGGGGAACTTTAAGGGAGATGACAAATTTGAGACTCGCATTTTGAGTATAGAGGATGGCAGATAAAGACTCAAAAGAAGGGTTGTGGAGGTAATTTCAAGCTCTTTCTTGAGAAGTAATGATGGGGATTAGAGGCCCATATTTAAGATGTTTGGTGCTCTTATTTTGAAAGGGTGGAGATTGGGTATGAGAATCTGAAACTCTTACCCCCACTTTCCTCAGCAGCTCCCCGACAATGTTGAGGGCTGAGATCCGGACAGAGGTGGTGAGAGAGGACGACATCATCCCATCACCTGAACACAGAAACGCAGAACATTTCCTGTGATGAAGGCGCCCACAACGCACAAGTTGTTTCAGGACAGCAACTGCAGAATGCAGTCTAGCAGCATAACAGCATAACATGCCATCCTGCAGAATTACAACAGCACTAAAACAGCCAGGGTCAATGCTTATTATGCAAGAACAAGTACTGATCTTCTATAAATGGAAACCAAAAGCTCTGATCACATCAACCGGAGTACATTTTATCTTCCTTAAGGCAACAAGAGTTGTCAGAAAGACAACAAAGCTCGCCAGGGCAAGGTTAAAGTTTTTCTGCACGCGGACGGACGCGGACGCCGGGGGTACGACAATAGCTCTCCGGACGTTATTCGTCCCGGCGAGCTAAAAGAGTGGCTGTCAATAGTAATTAAAGACAAATGTTTCATTTTGTCGACCAAACCAACTAACATTCATGAATATTCCAGTCAAAACGTAGCATAAGTGGGGTAGATAACTGCTCGGTCATAAAATGCAACTTTGATAGATTAACAGATTGTTAAAGTCCTACGATTGCAATTGTGGTTGGAACAAAAAGCAGCATACATTAAAATTAAATCACATTTTGCATGCGTTATTTTATTTTATTTTCAAAAAGGTCCTTCCATATAGCTAACAAAAATAAAACAAAACCCCATATGATGAAAATGGAACTGCGTCTACCTTAACTAAGCAAACGCGTTATCCGTCTCATGATTAAAATGATAATGCAGTCGTCCTATTGTGATTTCCATTACATGGTGTGGAAAAAATAAAAATTTCTTCTAGGCCTATGTCACTGCCTTCCATTGTTCTCGGGCTAATGTTAGTTACACCTATACTGCAGGTTACCTACCATGTGATATTTTAACCAGACATTTTTAACAGCCAGTTTTTAAATTTTCCAGATATAAACCCATTTTAATGGTCTAAAACAGGCATTTACTGGAAAACAGAGAAGCTGAAAACGTATCACACAAGGATGACTCCTCACCAGGTTTTGTGACGGTTGTGGTGTTTTCCCCTCGCTGGCAGGACGATGCTGGCGCAGTGAAAGTGCCGGCCGAGGCCCGGGGCGGAGCTGCGGCCGTGGTCGTGACAGGCGAGCGGAGGGGGCGTGTCAGAGGGTCAGTCTCTTTGGCCAGGGCGAGCGCTGGCCTCCGCTCCTGTTTCTGCTGCACTGCCAGCTCCTGCCGCAGATCTGCACAGGCACAGCATGTTATGAGCACATGCATCTCCCACATACTTAGTATTGCTTTATAACATTCAAAACTTTGTCCTGTAGCATATCTGACATGCAGAATTCAATTAAAGTAAAAATCTCAAAATCCATGTTTTGGTTGGATAGTACCCTTCTTGCAAAAATACATAAATTCTGAATGTAGTCACGGCTGAAGGGCATTCTTAGGCACGATCCACAGCAGAGTGACAACTGGAAGGATGGCGAAACCAAATGCCGCAAAGTCAGGGAAGGTTTTAGATTCCTTGCATTTATGCTGCCACCCTTACTATGCCATATCAATTATACAAGTCTACGCAGTAGGCATTCACTTTTTCATTCTCAGTTCTTATTATAGGTCATGTACTGGTCTTGGTTGTTCAGTCGATAAATTGTTAGATTGTTAATCAGGCCAACTAAAAGGAGAACAGCTTGAGGGCAATCGAGCGGTAAAGGGTGAGGTTGCTGAAGGCCCTCAGAACCCCTGATGGCACGCTGCTGGTGACGAGACATAAGGTACCAATGCAGAGATGCACAAGGAGCAATCGGTAACGATCAGCACCTCGAAACATTTCCTTAAATGGCCTTGATCAATTTCTGGGTCGGTCAAAACCAAAGGATGAAGGGATAGATAAAACAAATAGACTGGAATGAGCCTCGACGTTCACAACATGACCATTATCCCCCTTCAATGCTAAGAGGTGATGGTCAAGTTGCAAACTCTGAGGCTCCCAGCACAAGCCCCCGCTTCCAGACACCTGACCTCGAGCTTCATCTTTCAGCCTCTGTACGGACTCCAGCAGGCTCTCCTTCTCATCCAGCTCGCTCTCCAGAAAAGCGTTCCGCTCAATTACATGGTTCATGCGCTGCTCAAAGTCCTCTAGAGACATAATAGTGGCCCTGGGAATGGGAACAGAGGAGCATGGGTCATTGGAACCAAAAGAGACTGTAAATGAGCAGCATTCTATAGTCCATGCGCACACCTGTATGTAGGGCAGTCCTGACACCGGAACTACAATCCATCTTTGTCAAGAATGTGTGCGCAGGACTAGGAAAAGGGGTCATTTTTTTTCCCCATTCTGAGATTAACGGGGTCAAAGTTCAACCTGTTCTATTTCACCGAAAATGCATGTGCAAAGCTAAAATTTCAAACTACTGTACTGTCAATTTACAACACTTGCTGTGAAAAACTTGGATCACTCTTTGATTTTGTTGGAAAATCTCAATTTTCATAAAATGACCCAAGTGACCCCTTTTCCTAGTCCTGCACACGTATTCTTGACAATCTCAAGGTTGTTCTATAAGAACACAAGACTGCCAGGACACTGCCAAGAAGCTTCCCATGAGGACTAATTGCTTTGATGTGAAAGACAAGGTTTTGAGAAGATTCCGGTCTTTGCCTGGTGAGGGAGCGGATACCTCTTGGCTCTCTCCAGGTCATCGTTAGCCTGCTCCAGCTCTCTGATATACTTATGCAGCTGGTCTCTGATGGCAGTGGTCTCCGCCAGGTCACCCTCCAGAGTGGAGATCTGTCTGAAGGCCTCCGAGTGCTGGGCCTCGTACTTCTCCTGCAGAGACACAGCACAGGCTGCCAGTGGGTGGAGCTCGTTTGCAGCTGAGAGCTTCATCAGCAGTTGACTGCACTTCGCCGCTTAAATTTAGTTTTTCCACTTGCATTTCCGCATTTCCCCAATTTCCCCCCCCCCCAAAAGTTGAGCACAATGTCACATACATATTCTGCATCTGTTGGCTGCAGATCTTCACTGAAGCTACATCAGACATTGAGGTAAACGTACAAACCCAGGATGCCACATTTTTACCACTGCAGCATAAAACAGAAACCATCTAAACCCTGTACATCATTTTATGCTCATTTCTCTGAAATTCAGCAGGAGATATTTGGGATCTTCGAAAATCAAGGGATCTCCGCCAGATATTCACAAGAGACCAAACGCTCCATAGACTTGAGTAAATATAATAAATAAAACAGATAATAAACCAGAGCAAACGCAGTTAGGTTCTATCAAAATGGGGTTATAAACAAAATAATAATAATAATAATAATAATAAAAATAATAATAATAATAACAACAACAACAGCTAGAGAGTATTTTTAAGGCAAAAAACAAATGTCTTCCCCACCCAGCTGCCCCTCATTGATGTTCACTGACATTTATGAAGAAACTATAATTGTTAATCACCTCAAAATGACAAAAGGCACATCTGCACGACCGGAAGCAAATGAGAACAAATTTTCATGGAAATAAATCGAACGGTTTCTGAGTTATGGTTAGGAAATGGGGGGAACGCCGACGCGGACGGGCATGGAAAACTGGACAAAAACAATGTCCTCCCTCCCTTTGATGATAATAATAATTATCATCATTGTATCTTTCAAGCAATACAGCACAAAGTGAATCACAAACAAGACAGACAAATTGGGAAGATAGATAAAAACATAGCACAAGGTTAAAAGAATTTAACATCCATAAAGGAATAAAGATTAGAGAGAAAAAAAAATAACTTGCACATAATAAAACCAGAAAAAAACAAGCAGACAGAGTCGGCTATATCCCCCACCTACTATTCTATTCTGAGAAAGGTGCAAACCCTAAAAGGCACATCTAGGCATGTTGATTGTTCCACACAAAGTTTCGTTGAGCTGGGTTCAGTAGTTTTTGAGTTCTGCTCCGGAAACAATGTCTATGCTGATTTTAAGTTGCGTTTCCATGAAAACGGGCAAAAATAAAAATCTGAGAGCGGTGCAAACCCTAAAAGGCACATCTAGGCATGGTGATTATTCCACACAAAAGGTTTCGCTGAGCCAGGTTCAGTAGTTTATGACTTCTGCTCCTGAAACCAAGTGGGACGGACGGACGCACGCACACACACACGGACGGAAGGACGGGGCCCATTTCAATATCCCCCCCCCAACTTCGGTTGGTGGGGGATAACAACAATTCAGGACGAGTGTAATATTAGCCCCTAGGCATTCCCCATCAGTACCTTATAGCTCTCCAGCTCCATGCGCAGGTGATTGTTCTGGTTCAGCAGCTCGCGGTTCCGCGCCTCACACTGCTTCAGCTCCGCCTCCAGCTCCTCCTCGTAGTCCCGGCTCATCTGCTGGAACTCCTGCAGCTCCTCCTGAGCCTCTGCAGCCCTGGAGAAGGAGCGTAGTGATGGTGTTACCAACCAGCTGCAAACCCCTCCATCCCCTTCACTCGTACACACATTGTGAGGGTGCCTATGTCAGTATGAATTTACTGCACTGAGAGGACTGTGCATATTTGTTAACTGCATGAAGGGCCAAAATTTCAAATCTGTACAAGACATGGTCCATTAATCCCCAGACTTTAAAGCAGAATTCCCACCTGAGCAGGACAGTGTTTCCATTTAATTCACTAAACTGCATGAGCACTGAACATAATTATAATTCCATTCAAACGCATATAGTATAAATAACAACAATATCACTTGAAAACTCAAAATGGCAACTACATTAAGCCAGTTAACAATTTCCGTCAATTCAGTACTGCAAACACTTTGTATCACTGATCTAATTCAACAAAAATTGGCTTAAGTTTCACCTTGGAGGCATGCAATAGGGCTCCGATAGAGGGTTCACAGTGTCCTGCCATATTTTCAGAAAATCTTGTGGGGAAATACTGCCCCATATTCACCGTTTTCAAATGCAATGAACAGAGAAGAGTCAAAATTTTAAAAACCTGTTGCTATCAATTTACATATAATACATTAAGGCGTAAGGCACCTCTGCTGGTGCTTCGCCGACTGCTCCTTCCAGTAACTGAGCTCTTCCTCTACAGAGGGGAATATGGGAGACTGGGGTTCCCCCATTCCTGTGGACCGTGACCCGCCAGAACCTGCAGGATCTGAGCGGGAACAAGAGGGTTGTGTGGTATGGTCACTGGTGAAATGGAAGCAAAAGTGCTGAGCAGGCAATTTTAAACTTAATGACAGCAAACATTTTCATTTCCAAGATGGGACAGGGTTCCAGACGATACTGAATTGTCACCAGCAATAAAAAAAAATCATGACAGACAATGAACGAGGAGTACGTAGCTATTTCAGCAAAATAAAAAAACAATCCATGCTCTTAACAGGACCAAAGAGGAGAGACTGGAATGGAACAGCACCATCCTCAGCACACATCTTTACAACCTGGAGCCAAAACTGAGCTGGTATCATAAAGGATAAAGCCCATTCTTGAGTGGCAGCCCTCGTTTTCAAACAACCTCATGGATATTCATTCAATTAAGACGGCGCTAACTTACTAACAGCAGACAGTGATGAAATAAGTTACGTAAACAGTTAATGAATGATATCAATAATAAAAGCCAAAAAAAAGCATAACAGCAATAACATTACTTCAATCAAACGTTTAATCTTTCTCCCTTTGTCACACTCCGAGCCTCAAAAAGTTTCGAAAAGCTCATGTGTAGGACACAATCAGTGTAAATTAGTGAAATGGTTTGCTTTGACTACCCAACAGCCTATTTTTTGACGGCCGATCATACAGAGATCGATAAAATGCCCGTTTCTGAGCCCGATAACGCATCCGGTGAGTTAGTGGATAAACTAGCCTGCCAACTAGCTAGCAAGCTAGCATACCGATACTAACATCTTCTTACTGTCCAGAAGATTTTGGGCAAGTTAAGCTGTGCGGGAAGTTGACATAAGTAGCCGTAATTAGCTAGTTAACTTGATAAAAGACAAACACCGACATTATCAAGCAACAGAAATAATTTTTTCCACGGCTGGCAGAAGTTAACCAATGTAGCCAGCTAACGTTAGCGCTTAGCTGACGTGTCGCGTCTGAACCGTCTGCGGCTGGAAGCGAGCGAGCGAGGGGGAGGGCTAATCTTCCGAAAATATTCTGCTGAAAATAGTCGGATGAAATTTTGCTAATTCTTCGTTTTTCCATCAACTCATATACATCTCAAGAATAACTGGTGAAAATTTCATCACAATACATTACAAAAGAAAATTATGAAGGAAAGTATATAACGTTACGGTTGTAGTTCATTCGGCAGATTAGCCCAACCCGCGAACGAGCGAGCGAACGTTTGCTGAACTTCACCGAAGTTGCAGAACGAACTGAACCGCAGTTAAGTTTACGTCGCATCATCCCGTTCGCGAGGTGAACAAAAAGATGAGCCGCTTTCACACTGGACGCGAAACGAATTTTTTCGCGCGACAAATTACATTCAAAGTCAATTGACTTTATGTCAATATGTCGTGCGAAAAATTCGTTTCGCTTCTGGTGTGAAAGCAGCTTATAACGTTGAGGAAGAAGACAACTCACTAATTTAAACGTCAGTCATCTTCCTGATTTACACCCCGGCTAAATCAGCTGACAGCCCGACTAGCTAAATTAGTAGCGCTTTTGTCAATACATCGTTAGCACACAAGACAAGATTTCTCATGCGATATAGTCCCACTTGTTAACGTGAACTTACTGCAGTCAGTAAAGCAGACGTCTGGGTCGTTTTTGGACACTAATGTAACACGGTTACTCGCCGCGCACGTAAGGGAAGGCTGTAGTTCAAGCTCCCCATTTAAAATGAGGAAAAAGGAACTAGTGAAAAGCACAGAAACGACTTTCTGCCTGCGCAAGTGAAGTTAGCGGCCCCCAAAACTCCCCTAAAGTGACGTACCCTTATCACATGTTTAGACCAAGCGAAAAGTTGCTCTGTCTGAAGTAAAGTTGCCTTCACGCCAAACGCGAAACAATTGTTTTTGCACGACAGATTACATTCAAAGTCAATGCAAAGACGCCAATGCGTGCGTTTTCGTTTCGTGTCCAGCGTGAAAGCGGCTTTACTGTGATCACTGAGACAATGAACTGATGACAAAAGATTACATCTAACAAAACAGGCGGTGATTCTGGGCTTTTCATGAATTCAGTCAAGGAGGCTATGTTCTGGCCGGCGTTGGTTTGTCGGTGCGTCTGTTTACCAGACAACTCAAAAAGTAATGAACGGATGTCTGAAATTTTGAGGGTGGGTCGCTATCTATTGATTTTGATCGCGATCGGTCGCAGTAAAACGTCTCAAGAAGCTCTTAGCAGATGAAGGGATTACCCCACGAGGCCCTTGCTGAATTCTAATATTATTTTTAGATTATTACTATTCTCACCATGATAAGCTATGCTAATGCTTATTTTTTCTTTGAAATGCAAATACAAAAACACTCTTGGTAACTAATAGCAACATTCCTGAGGCCACCACTGAGGCTGTATTTTTTTATTTTATTTTTTATTGAAAGAATTAACAAGCAGGTACACCTCAAAGGGACAGTGCAAAAATACATCCAAGACTCTAAGAAATGTTGGTACAGACGTAAAGACAGTATAACACTGTGAAACACCCCCCCTCCCCGAAATGGACGATCTTTCATAACTTTTTGGTTGTTCTTCAGAGAGTTGAGGATTAGATTGTTCCTCTCCGTTCTCAGAAGGAAGGCATCACATTTTAAAAGGTGTAAGCCAACCCCTTTCCTGTTTGGTTGATATTTGAAACTCCATCACTCTTGAACCATTGGTCACTGAGTTTTGGGATTTGGGGTCTTGGACTCAGGAAAGGTATACATGTTAAATTATAAAGCCCCACCCTCTTTCCTGATTGGCCCATATTTGATCTGTTATAACCATTGAACTGTTTTTCATAGTGATTTGGGGATTGGGTTGTTGGACTCAAGCAGCAATGACATTAAATTGCTGATATCCTCTCGCCTTTTTTCACTTGTTGATATTTAACTCATCATGAGTATTGCAAAGATTGTCATAGAGAGTTAGGGTAGGGTTTTTCAACTCAGGAAAGGGTCGTATTAATTACCAAGTCCATGGCCCCAATCCAACTGGCTTGGCTTTCACGCTTCATTTCAATCAAATCATTTATTGTAAAGAGTTATATATTTACTCAGCGCCATTAAAAACGCACAGGTGAGGTATGTACTGTATTAGCGGCAGTTATGTATGTTACAGGCAGATCTCAGCCGCCGAGAGGTGGTGCGTCATTTGCACGGTCACCGTTCGACAATCAGTCCGCTGTCTATCCGAGAATGGAACACAGGTACTGTCACTGACCAACAACGCTTAGGGCAGCCACGAGTGACGATAGCAGCTCAAGAGCGCCACATCTGGTTACAAGCTGTAGGTGACAGATTCCAGACATTAACTACAAATGGATCGTGAGATGAGGGGTCAGACGATTGAGGGTGACTGCAAGTTTCATTTGACGCAGTCGATGTGAGCAACACATGCATGCACATGTGCCCAACAGAAAACCCAGTTTTTGCCCATTTACACATGGCTGCCCTTACCGTGGTCAGTCAGTGACAGTCCCCGTTACCCATTCTCAGACAGAACTGGGGAATTAAAGTGCCAAAAAATGACAGAGGCAGGTGTCGACAGTGAGAAGTGAAGAGTTTCTCCTCCTGTTGATGAGCAAAAAATGGGTTTTCTGTAGGGCCCGTGTGCACACGTTTTGTTCGCGTAGACGACTTCAAACGGTGCTTGCGCTCACTATGAATCGTCTCGGACCCCTCATTTCACGATTAGTGTTGGTTACTGTTCAGAATCTGTCACGTACATGCTGTAACCAGATGTGGCGCTCTGAGCTGCTATCGTCACTCGTGGCTACCCTAAGCGGGGTCGGTCAGTGATAGTGCCTGTGTTCCATTCTCAGATAGACAGTTGACTGATTGTTGAATGGTGACAGAGCAAATGATGCACCACCTCTCGGCGGCTGAGATCTGCCCGTAACATGCAAAAGGCTCTCTTTCTCTCTCCGGTGTCACAAGCCGTTCCATTTTCTTGATGCAGTAGAATTTTTCGTTGTTTTTTGTTGGCTTTCTGTAGGCTATAGACCACACCAAAAAGAACAAGTCAAGTGTTACTGTACACATCAAGAACAGCTCAATGTTTGTTTCTGAAGTGCTTGGCGCGTGGTGCGTGTCAGAATTATAGTACCACACGCTTTTCTTTATTTCCTCTCGTGCCTCACTAGAAAAGCAATGAAAATCAATCGATTCTTCAATTTGCCGCAAATACAGTACATACCTCACCTGTGCATTTTTAATGGCGCTGAGTACATAGACGACAATAATATTCTGATATCCCTATAATATGAGGTCCTTTAAGAAAGCCCGTGCTGGCCTGACTGACCCCTGCCATCCACTTTTTAAAGAGTTTAGGTTGCTTCCCTCAGCCTGCAGATATATTGTGCCAAAATGCAAGACTAATAGGCTCAAGAACTCATTCATTCCTGCTGCTATTGGCCTTCTAAACAAGGCAATGTGACCTTTCCTGTTATTTGTAATTTACTGATTGTATTCTGTGCTTATGTTTATTTATTGTTGTTGTGGTTTTTTTTTTTGCTTCTGGTTGTGAAACAAGTTGCCCTTTGGGGAAAATAAAGATATCCTTGATCCTTGATTCCTGAGAGTTGGAAAATAGATTGCTGAACTTAGGAAAGGATCACAAGTGAATTGACCAAGTCCCGCCCCTTTCCTGATTGGACAATATTTCATCCTTTGTAACAATTGAACTCTTGGTCATTGTGAGTTTGGGTTTGTGTTTCTGAACTTTCGAACTTGAACTCTTATGATAAGAGTTTGACTTTTTCAAGCCACCTTCAAGTTTTTTTTTCCACAAACTTTATATTGTAATTAATTCTGGGACTGTAATTGATTATGACAAATATCAGCATAGGCACTGGGTCCTCAGGACTCAGTCTGGGAATCAGTGGCTTTACATTCTGATACCTTCTTAGAGTACTGAAATATTGATTTATTTATTTTTGTGACAATAAAGTAGAAAATTCGTCATCAGACCCAAAATTGTTGAATTCAGTCATACTTCTGACAATGACAATGGTGTGAGTCCAGTTTGACAACCAGCTTTTTCATGAGGGAGGTGCTAATGTGAAGACAGTACTCCGAATTTAGTACTCTGCTACTGTATTTACTATTCTCTTAAGCTATTTGACAGCAGAAACATCCATTGCAACCTCCTTTGAATACATCCAGAAAATGGTCAGCAAGGACTGTTTTTTTTTTGTTTATTGCATTTATACCCTTTAATGACCAACAGAGGACACCAAAAAAATAAATAAAAAATGCACACAGCACAGGGATGAGCAGAAACTATCACACAAAGTATGGCTTACAAGATAGAATTATATCACGAGCCATGAAACAGCACTCTTTTTTTTTTTTTTAAATGAGTGTCAGTGTGACAGCAGTCCAGAGAAGCTGCTGCCCTCTTCGGTCAGGATATTGACAAAAAGTGCCTGGTAACTGGAGATTGGGGGGCACAGATACATCCCTTTATAACAACTGTTAGTCCGAGCTAGTTCTCAGTCATTTTCCTCAATATGTTATCCAATTATAGTTATAATCATCTGGCAATTAAAGACACGGCTTCTCTTTCCCCGGCGATCTAACAGTGACAAAATAATAGGCAATACTCCGTACAGAAAAATAATTTATTTGTAAGAGGGCCAATGATTTACAAAAAACTGCTCTGGAACTTCCACGCTACCTTTTCAGCGCATCAGGCGATCTAATCTGCACTTCATGATCATTTAAATTGTTAATGAAATAAAAGACCATTTCAAACGTCTTTATACAATTTCATAAGATCCAAGATGGCAGCCAAGCCAATCCTGTGTGTGGCTCTATGTGTCTGTGATCTGAGTCTTTTGTGGTTTTATGTGTGCTATTTTACATCTTTTGGGTCTGAATGAGTGATACTTCTCAAGAACAACATATCTCCTGCAGTCCGGGATCTCTAGATGTTATATTTTCAGTAGATGTTATTGGATTGGGCTGCAATTGAATCAATTTCCGCAGCCTGCTGCTATTAGCTCTGCCCGCTAGCCTTCAGATCTGTTCTGCCTGCTAACCTCCAGCTACCTATCCTGCAGAGGAACCTTCAGCTTTCAGTCCCACCTGCTAGCTTCCAGCTACTAGCCTGACTTGCTAGCCTTCAAATACTAGCCTCATCTGCTAGCCTCCAGATCCTTGCCCTGCCTGCTAGCCTCCAACTAATAGTGTGGCCGATGAGCCTGCAACTTTCAGCTCTGCCTACTAGCCTACAGCTGTGTAGGCCTTGTGTGTGGCTCTATGTGTCTGTGATCTGAGTCTTTTGTGGTTTTATGTGTGCTATTTTACATCTTTTGGGTCTGAATGAGTGATACTTCTCAAGAACAACATATCTCCTGCAGTCCGGGATCTCTAGATGTTATATTTTCAGTAGATGTTATTGGATTGGGCTGCAATTGAATCAATTTTCGCAGCCTGCTGCTATTAGCTCTGCCCGCTAGCCTTCAGATCTGTTCTGCCTGCTAACCTCCAGCTACCTATCCTGCGGAGGAACCTTCAGCTTTCAGTCCCACCTGCTAGCTTCCAGCTACTAGCCTGACTTGCTAGCCTTCAAATACTAGCCTCGTCTGCTAGCCTCCAGATCCTTGCCCTGCCTGCTAGCCTCCAACTAATAGTGTGGCCGATGAGCCTGCAACTTTCAGCTCTGCCTGCTAGCCTACAGCTGTGTAGGCCTTGCCTGCTAGCTTTCAGCCACTAGCCCTGCGAACAAACCTTCGAGTCTTCATTTTTGCCTGAGAGCTTCCAGCTGTTAGCCCTGCCTGCTAGCCTTCAGCTGATAGACCTGCCTGTTTGCATTCACCTCTCAGTTCTACTTGCTAGCCTTCATCTGTCAGCCCTGCTGTTGGGCTGCAGCTACCAGCCTTCAGCTTTCAGTCCTGCTTGCTAGCCTGAGCGACTAGCCCTGCTGCTTAACTTCATCTAATAGCCCTGCAAGCGACCCTACAGTCATCAGCTCTGCCTGCTAGCCCCTCTTTGGACCCTCCAGTGGTGCAGTGACTCTTGATTATATTATTTATTTTTTATTCTATTAGTCTGCTATTTTTGCACAATTATGCACTTAGCGCATCACCTGCTTATATTCAAATGTGAGTTGAGCACTTATTTTTCTGTTGGAGGTGAAATCTTCTAACCTAGCAGCATATTGGCTGTGAATAACTGGGTAACTTGTGGGAGGTGGTGTGATTATTTATCATTTTTCTGTCTGAGACCACACTCTTCTTTCCAGTTTTGCTCTCAACTAAACAGCATTTATTTTGGCATCATGTATTACTTTATTTTCTTGTTACATGTACAGTGCAGCCCTGGATTAGTTGAAGTCAGTAGGGCCAACAGGGAGAATGATTCCACTATGTTGTACTCTAGTCAATTCTCAATTTCTCCAACAAGACTTCATGAGTCATGGCATAAGTCAATCAGTCTATATCTGAGGACTGCACGGTCCTGGGTATGGGTACGGGTAAACCGTAACCGTTTACGGTTCGGGTAAGGGTCGGGTTGACTTTCCAAAACCTTTCACGGCTACGGGTACGGGTTGGGTACGGGTAGACTGAGGCAAAATTTTTACGGGTTGTCAAAATCTTCGTCCCCGTATCACGGGTATTTTTAGTGTTGCTGGCTCTGTTGTCAGAGAGGAGAACAGGACTTTCTTCCGAGAGTGTTGGTACCTTGTTATTTTTTAACTCTATCAGGAAGGCTGCAAGGAAGTGTCAGGAGTGAGACTGTGGTGGCAGAGACAGTTGTGCTGTGTAGTGACAGCTGTACTGTGTGTGAGGGTAACTGACAGTCGTGAGGTGTTTTAGTGTTAGTGACCCATGTGTAATGTGTAAAAATGTGTAAGATAATGTAAATGTTGTGTGACAGTCACAAGCAGTGTATATAATTAGATATTGGTTTTTGAAATAAATATTAAAAATGAACGGCGGTCTTTTTCATTATAGTCACATATAACAGTTAACATACAGTGCCCTCCATAATTGAAGATGTGTTAAAAGCCTTAATATAAATTCAATTTTAATTGCAGAAGCATACTCTCACACTGAATTTTGTATAAAAATATTACCTTCAACTCAAGTGAATTTTAAGGGAGAAAAAAATCCCGGACTAAGAAATAATTATTTTTCATAAAATCACCTGTTCCACAATTATTGGCACCGCTAATTCCTAAGAAATAAATGTAATTGAAGTATTTCAGTCATTTCTACAGTAATTTGCAAAGTTGATCAGAGTAGCTAGGAACATTTTTAATTAGTAATTCATCACTTCCTGTTTCCCTGGGGTATAAATATGACATGACACAGAGGCCATTTCTCTTATCCACTCTTCAACATGGGAAAGACAAAGGAACAAACCATTCTAGTAAGGCAGATGTGTGTCCACCTTCACAATTCAGGCACTGGCTACAAGAAAATAGCCACTCGCCTGCATCTGCCCATATCTACTGTCAGAGGAATCATTAAGAAGTGTGGCATTGTTGTTGGCCTAAAGTAACTGGTCGGTTGAATTACTGATGCCCGAAGTACAGTGGCAGTAGAGTTGTTTCTCTTTGTTTCTTAAGTAACTGAAACTGAGTGCCTGTTGTGGTTCCTTACAATTCGAAAACAATTCTAAAGTAACTGAGTCGGCCCGAACACTGTGGTAGAGAATTGTCATTGGGATCTGGAACAGTTGGTTGCTGTGCCCGACGCACTGGGACAGAAACCGTGTTGAGTTTTATTTTATTATTCCTAAAGTAACTGGAATTGTGAAGTTGTCTGTGATCGAAGCACTGGAACAGAAACTGCGTTTTATTTGTCTTTCCTAGAGGTAACGAACTTGACAGTTTGTTTGGTCGTAGGAACGTTGCCAATTATAGTTATGGAAAACTTCGTTGTGCGTTACATTGCACAAATCGGAAATCTTAGAGGGCATTGAAAGTCAGGCGGAGCCGTATGCATGGGCTTTGTGCCAGTTTGACAGCCATCCAAAGATGGGCAAACTGAATGAAAAGGGAAAGGTTGCGGTAGCTATGACGGGTGTTCTAGCATCATATAAAATCTGTAAAAAGAGGTTAGATGCGCTTGAAACGGAGAATGGCAATTTAAAGGAAGAGATCGAGAATAAACAGGCTGAAATCAAAAGTTATCACGTTAACGCCAACTTGAATGCTGAAATTCAATTGGATTTGCGTAAGGAGGTTGCTGAATTTAAAAAAAATTAATTCAGAGTTACAGCGCGATATTGGATAATGCATACACAGAAGTGAGAAATGTTAAAACCGCATATGATTTCTTATTTGAAAAGTGCAATCAAAGCACAGGACATCATAAAGACCAGACAAACTGAAAGGACGATGATCTTTGGAATAAACCTAAAAAACAGGACATAAATAATGACTGGGATGGCAGTTCTAACTGTACTCTGAAATTCCCACTGGCACCAGTGCATGAAACGATGACGATTGCACCTGGAGAGGGGGGGAGACCATATAACGACGACGACTACAATTAAACCGTTATCACAAAAAGAAATCGAGTCGCTGGTTAAAAATATCGGCAAGTTTGAGCCAGCTAAGCGAGACCCTGTGGAATTTTTATCCAATTTAGAAAGGATGGTTGACCTGCATCGTTTGACCGATGCTGATGCATGCATTATTTTGGCTGCATGCTTGCCCCATGCGTTGGCTAGTGCGCTCCCTCAGAGTATTCATGACAGGGTTGCAAGGAAAGAGGAGAGGAAATCTGCTCTGTTGGGGGTGTTGGGAACACGTTCGGTTGACTGGGACAAAATACGAGAAGTTGTGATGTCGCCGGGGGAGCATCCAGCAGCTTATGCGGCCAGGTAATGGGAGGCATTTAGTTCCTACAGTGGTGTTGCAAACTTGACTCAGCAAGATCCTGCGTTCAAATCCGCGCTCCTTTCTCAGAGTGACGCACATACTCGGAATGCCCTTGCACTGCTTGTCGATCCAAACACACCGTATTCAGACATTGTGGCAAAAATGACCCAGTTTTATAATAATCAGTCTCTGTCGAGAAAATCGCATCCAGTTACAGCAATAGGAAGAAGACTTTCCTACAGGAGCAGAGGAAAAAGAGGGACGGAATCCTCTCATTCTTCAGAGGGGAATCACAGAGCTCCAGACGTCAGAAACATGGTTTGCTATGCATGCGCAAAAGAAGGTCACATTGCAAGGAACTGCAGAGGGAGGAGAACAAGAGACCAGGTACTTGTTTGTTTTTCATGTGGTAAGAGGGGACACAAAGCCAGAACGTGTTACTCTTCTCCGTTAAGAGTGAAAAGCTATCATGACCTGCTGAAAAAAGTTCACAGTTTAGAGACGCAATTGGCTCTGTCCCATGACAAAAGACTAAACGAGGAGGCCATTCGCGCGAGGCCATCACTGCTAGAGGAAACAGATTTTAGCTCAGACACAAGCCGTTAAAAATTTAAGACCGACACTGTCAAAAAGATCAGTGTGTGAGAGAGTTTGTCAGTTTTGATGTGTTAATTATGATGGATATGTGAAGATGTGTATGGGGAAAATGGGGGCAACATTTTTTTTTTCTTGAGTTTTCATTTCAGAAATCCCATCACCTTCCAAAGGCAAAGGAACCATGGGGCCAGAGTCCACCTGAGAGACAAAAGAGATGAAGAGGTGAAAGATGGGGACAAGGCCCCCGCAGAGCGAGCACAGGACCATGAGGAAAGCCAGAATGATCAACCGCAGGGCAGATTTACAGACAGCCAAATGATATGGACATTAAAAAAAACCTCAGACCAACAATGATGTGGACTGCAAAGAAATGTGAGCGGACTGGCAAGACCCTAGTCTGAGTGGAGTCCTCTGGACTGGGTGCACAAGTTTGAGAGGCTGAGAGAGAAGAATTTCAAGACTGAGAGACAATCATTTGGTCACATCTCATGTACACACACACACACACACACACACACACACACACAAGGATGCATGATAAAATTGTGAAAATTTGTCCTGTATGGATTCTGTGTTGTGATGCTAAGACAATTGTTTTCCAAAGTTTCATGTAATCCTGAATGTTGTGTTGAGATGAAAGATTGCAAACTCTTCCAGCATAACTCTGGAACGGTCCTGTTGGCTATAGTGGTTCTCTAGGCAGGACATTACCCTACTGGACATCTCTGTGGCGTGATTGAGGCAGTTTGTGTGATGCTATTTGTGGCTTAATAGCATCAAAAGGGGGGACTGTAAGGAATTGTGAATCATTCTGCTGGAGAGCGGGAGACTCATAATTTAGTTAGCCCCGGCAATCAACAAGCATGGAACCGCCACATGCTCTGAAATGGTAATATTGCCAATATAACAAAGAGAAGGCCCAAACCCTGGCCTCATGGTAACACCTGAAAACAGGAAAAGCTAATGATGGCCATCAACTGTCGGAGGAGACATACTGAGAGCCATCCTAAGTCAATCAGAGACCATCCAAACACAATTAGCACCCACACGGCTATCCAGCTGAGGAAACAGTTGTCTTCTGACCATTAAACTTAATGATGATACACCTCACCATTATACATTGAAGACCGGTTTCACCCCAAGAAACCGTGATCAGCATAATTTAAGTAATGAATACACTTTACATGCCTGGCCAACTTCAAAGGTTTTTTTCATGTATAAGAAATGTACGTTGGGGAGGCTCGGGGTTCACTTTGACTCTGCTGAACCCAGAGTACGTTACCCGTATTTCTGTTCACTGCCGTTTTTACTGGAAATAAACACCATTTTTCATACGAAGATTGGATTGTCCCTTCTTCCTTTTTTTTCTTACAAACTACAAGGTAAATAATATACCTCAAATCTTTGGTTCGCCCAGGTAAGAACAGCCTCATATTTTACTCTCAACAAGAGTAAGCACTATGCTTGCCTGCTATTGTAGAAACTACGGGCTGGTCATGGTTGCTGTAGTTCTGACTGTTTTTGGTCAATGCTGTAAATTCATCAGCGATCAAGAGCTAAGCCACATAGGTTTAAACAGAAGGTAATTTGATTACTTTGGTCTAACTACAAAATGCCCATCAGAAGGACTGAGGAACTTCCTTCGCTTCTTTTAGGATCAGAATTTCCTCATTTCTCTGATCAGATGAGCTGAGACTTAGTATGTAATGCATAAGCACCAAAGGTACACCAAAGCACAGAAGCTGCTTAAATTCATTTTTCAGATTGATAAAAAGCAGTCAAGGCTCATAACCTAAGGCTTGAAAGCTCAGACCATTGTTTACAGGCATCTCTCCACAGTAAGGCACAAACTGCTGTATGGTCTGGCACATTGAATGGGAGCATCACTTCTCCTCCGGATTGTCCAGCGGTGGGAGTTTGGTGTGGGGTGAGAGAAGCCAAGCCAGGGCGGTGGCGGCAGTGCCATCCCCACTCTCCTGGGAGAAGCACAGGAATGTTGCCCACAAGAAGGCGCTGCAACCCATAAATGCTGTTCGCAGATGGAGCGGAATGAGCACAAAGTTCAGCAACTGAGGAGCGAAGTGGAGACACAGAGAAATAAAATGAGATTTACTCCATGTTCCAGATATATGATCTCATGTATGAGACAACAGAAAACACTGAATTAATGGTGCATTGTAACTGTAAACAGGGCCAGAGGTGTTAGCATGTATCAGAAGGCAAACCTACCATCATCTAGAAAATCTGAAATTCTTCCAAATACGCAACCTCAACAGTGAAATGAACTTTTGAAGAGGGTCTTAATTATAAACTTTGTTGACCTTCGTAAATATGTGCTGATTCCAAATGCGGTTCTCGCAATAAACACATTTCAAACAGGCTGAGGTAGGGGCACGGTGATGCCACCCTGACACTTGCTCAATTTTTGTTCCCGCAATGCCTTGTGGCAATGATAAAGCCTTCGAGAACGAGCGTGAGGAATGTGTGACGGGTGTGGGGGTGCGTGCCATGTCGTAGAGAGAATTTTGAAATGTTAAAAAATTTGGCACGCAATGTTCGTGCCAAGTGCGTGCCACTTGCATGAACCGTGCATGAACACTACGCGAACTCTGCACGAACACTGCAGATGGTGCGTGTCAATAGCTCACCCATAGTTTGCACGTCACAAACCATTCACGCATGGCAGGAACTTCTCACAAAGAGTTCACGCATTTTTGGCTGCGTATTGTGTAAACAGTCCATTAACTTATGTGTGTATAGTGCGCGAACAGTGCACCAACCAGGCTCCACTGCATACCACCAAAATGGCACGCCTTGCCACGACGCATTGCGGGGACAAAAATCCTGCAAGTGTTAGGGTGGCATAACATTGACCAAGTTGAGAAATATAAAAAAAAAAAAAACCTGACTGGAATATTACATAGGTAACCAGTTTAAAGGCTTTTTCATACCAAAAACAAACATACAAAAAAAACATGTGGAATACTTGTTCACGGTGAAATAAGAAAGATGTGGATAGGCTCATGAAGATAAATGGGTTTGAATTTTTTTAATAAATGCAAATTCCCATTCATTTTCTTTTTTATTGTCTCTTCCTTAGTGTGAAAAGGCCTTGATTGGTAATAGGCGGGCTTAATCCTTTATGAGCAAGATTCGCCAAATTTGCTTATAGACATGTGAGCTGCAATTCTAACAGTTTGAAAACAATATTCCTCAATGCATGACTGTAAGAAAATAAGGAATTTCATCATCTCCAGTCTATAATATAATGCAAATATTCAGAAAATCTGGAGAAATCTAGGCACAAAAAGGCAAAGTCAGAAAACCAATATTGAATACTTTGGCCCATCAGATGGCATTGGCTTCCAAAGGTGCACCCTAATGTGGAATAATAATTGATATTTAACCATAGAATAAACATTTTGTGTGGTTAAATTTTTTTTTTTTTTTGGTACACCAGAAATGGCAAATTGGTCATTCCATGCCAAGTGATCAAATGGCTCCCAGGTGACCATCACACATTTTGCTTAAAGTCTGTCAAAATGAAGCTTAGGGTGTATGATGAACATCTGAAAATTTCAGGGTCTAACTCCCACCTGTTTTTTTTTTTTATATGGCTCTTCAAATTTTGGGTGCCAAGCCCATTTTTTAGAGCGTGACTGCTTGAAGTGGTTTTGGAAGGTCAATATCTCCACAATGGAGAGTCTTAGAGGGCTGAAAATTGGTAGACCAGCCAGTTCTGGACCAGTCTTTCAGAATCTGATTTTCATTATCTTGCGCCATTTCGCAGTTATGGGTTCCCAAAGAGGGAAATTTCGCAAAACGGACCTCAGGGCCCTGGGGGTTTGGTTCATAATTCAAGCTGAGGTGAGAACTAGAAAGTCTATTCACTAAGAAGGAGGGCAGGGGAGGACAAGGTTCCTGGAATTGTGTGGGTCCGCAAAACATGGAGCATGGCACACAGAAACATAGAGGGATGCAAGCAGGGCAAAGAGATTGGAATTGAATAAATCAGAGTAAATGTGAGAGAGCTGGAGGTGAGCACAAGACAATTTTGGAAAAGACTGAAAAACAAACCAAAACATTGTAACAATTGAATAAAATCAGGAAAGGCATGAGCAATGCACAAGGGAAGAGGGATAGAAGTGAAACAATAATTAAATCAAGTCAAAGAATCAAGAAAGATGAGTGTGACACAGCAAGAAAAACATGATGAACAACAGTGGGGCTGATGAAATGGAAGAGTGTGTCTGGGGGTGATGAATTGGGGTGACAGGCTCTTGCTGTGAGTTTTCAGTGAGATGTCCCAGGCAGAGGACCTTCACAGCAATATACAACCTCTCACTCTCCACCTCACAGCCACTTGTGAGTCAATAATAGTTCCCGTTCCCCAGAATCCCAAGCCTAGCAGTTTGAAGGATGATCGCCCAATTGCACTGACCTCAGTGCCGATGAAGTGTTTTGAGCGGCTGGTGAAGTGCTTTATCACCTCTTCAGTACCAGATACCTAGGACCCTCTTCAGTTTGCATACTGTCCCAATAGATCAACTGATGACACAATAGCCTGTATTCTCCATACACTCCTCAGCCACTTGAACACCAGGAGGACAGCTGTTTATGCTGGAGTGCTGTTTGCTGATTAACACTATAATGGTAAAAGTGTCATTTACCAGCATTTGTAGATAGTTTAAGAAATATATATACACAGGCATTATGTACACATTAGTCGAGAGTAGTGTTTAACCTGCACTATACACTTTAATCGGTTTCCAGCGAGCGCATTGTTGTCGGTATCTGTGGAGGGTACCCTACATAAAGTTGTGGTAGAGCTCAAGAATCACGAAAATCGGCTTATGACAAAATTAATTTGTTCAAAAGACGGAGATGAAACTTACCATTAGAACGTGGCTTTTTTCATGAATGATAAAAAATTTAGTCAACGATAACTTTCACTTATGCGACTTAGTTGATGTGGACAGCAAATCCATGGTGGATGGTCAGATTGAGATCGACAACGGTGGCACATGCATCACAGCAAGCACGCAGCTTGCCATGCACTGAGCTAGCTAGCTGAGCTGAGCAACCACATCTAGGTCAGGTAAACATTGATACGGCCGTACTAGTACTATAGTTAGTGCATGCAGTGATCATTGAATTGAAGTTAGCCAGTATGCATACGGTGTGTTTTGGTGCCTTCTTTTTAGTTAATTTAACCTTACCTGACTCGCGCTCACCTCAAAATGGAGGACTGGTCTGATTTGCGACCGCAATCATCGAGCTATCTGCATTGAGACCCGATAATCATTTTTAATGATTCATTTATCGGCCTTCAGTTCATGCAACAGTGTGGATAATTTCACAAATACAAAACGGCAACAAACCTTTATACTCTGGCTAGCTTCATATCAATGATGGCTGTACTCATATAACAATGTGTGCACATAACAACTGAACATCATGCATACAGATATCGTGGAGCGTGCATGTGATGGACCATCTGAACGTTATTAACTGCGCTGCAGTGCATGCATTGTGTATACTGTGCGAGGAGCTCGAGTGGACATGAGTGAGTGAGCGATTGCGCGCACAGCGCAGAAAATTTGGACCTGAAATTCAAGATTTTGATGGAGAAATATTACGGCAGCTCCAGAGGGACACTAAAACAGGATATTTTGCTTATTATTATGGTCCATGTGCATATTGTAATAAATTTTTTCTTTTTAATTTTTTCCCCTTTTATTTATTGATATTTACCAAAGCAAATGTTCATTTCACAGCCTAAAAAAATAACCGGTTACCAGCTTTTAACAAGAACCCTGATACCCCCTCTCCCTGAACACCGGGCCGCCCAGGGCTGCGTGCCAAGCCCTCTGCTGTACACACTCTACACCTATGGCTGTGTGGCCACTACAGACTCAAACATCTAGGTCAAGTTTTCTAACGGCACAGTCATGATAGTCTTGATCTCAAATAATGATGAGTCTGCCTACCATGAAGAGATTAGTCACCTAGTTGACTATTGCAAACAAAACAACCTCTTGCTGAACGTCAGCAAGACCAAAGAGCTGATAGTGGACTTTAGCAGGAAGCAGCAGAGGGGTCACAATCCACTTGCCATGAATGGAACCCTGGTGAAAAGGGTAGACAGCTTTAAATATCTTGGCCTTCACATTACCCAGGACCCGACATGGTCCTGCCACATCAACAGCCTGATTAAGAAAGCCCATCAGTGCCTGTTCCACCTCAGATGATTCAGGGATTTTGAGCTTCTGCTCAAAGTGCTCAAGCACTTTTACAGCTGCACTGTGAAGAGCATCCTAAGTGGTAGCATAATCACCGAGATGGGGAGCTACACAAAGCAGGGGTACTGGGCCCTCAGGAGGGTGGTCCATTCAGCCGAGAGAACCATCCGGACCATGCTACCCGACCTGCGGGACATTTGCACCAGCCGCTGCAGGTCAAGGGCAATGAAGATTGTCAAGGACCCCAGTCACCCCAGCAACAGACTTTTCTCTTTGCTACCATGAGGGAGGCACTATCTCAGTCTGAAGGCCAACACTGTGAGGATGTGTGAAAGTTTCTTCCCCCAGGCCGTCAGACTGCTGAATGAGACTATCCAGCCTTCCTCCTAGCCCCCTCCACTATGCATCTATTCTGCACTAGAATGCAGAATATTCCAGTAATAATGATTCCACAATTCATAGGTGCTGCTGTAAATTATGTTGCTGCTGATTTTAATTGATTAAATTATTATGTTTAACTGCAACAGATACACAATAAATTTCTCTGCGCATTGTACTATGTATGATGGCGTATGTGACAAATAAATTAATCTGAATCTGCCACGCTGAGTATTGTGGAGCAGGACAGCAATTTCAGTCTACCAGGTGCTTGAATTTGGCAACGTGTCTCAGGATCAGGGTTCAGCATTTAATCCATCTCATGTGGGTCAAATGAACCTGGGCTGGGGGAAAAGGTACTTACACTTCCCTTTCTTGTTCTGGGAAAAGTGGGGGCAGGTAGTCCAAGCAACACTAAAATGGGGATATACTGATGGCTGAGGCAGAAAGGGAATTAATGGAGAACTTGATGGAGGGGAGCAGGTGAGACCAGGCTGCGGCAAAACCCTCTACTAGACAGCATAGGCACTTCCTGGTTCATTCTCTCAGTTCTACAATTAGACTACAGACCCAATTCTGATGTGATCTCCAGCAGCAATCCAGCCAGCTACAAGACATAACAGGACAGGAGTTAAGCTGTTTGCTTGGAGCATGACAGCTTTGGTAGGGCAACAAAGTGTGCACCCTAGGAGAAGCTGTCCATGACAATAAGGATGACTGTCTTGTTGACATTAGACTCTGGGATGCTGGTGATGAAGTCCAGAGTGATGCTTACAAACGAATGTTGAGAAACCTCCAGGGGGTTGGAGCAGCCTGCCAGAATGCTGACTGGATGCTTTCACTGAAAGACTAAAATCACAGGATGCGACAAACTGCCTGGTGTCCTGGTGCATTATTAGCCACCAGAATCTGCAAGAGTGAAGCACAAGGTGTGAGCGGCTCCAGTGCAGCAAACCTGGAATGAGGAGGGGGCCCTAAAGTGAACTTGAGATCTGACTCATTCTGGGACGAACAACTTGTTCTTTGGACAGGAACTAGGATCAGGGTTTCAGTAGAGGTCTTGATGATACATACAATGGCTGCAGGTGTCAAACGTTCAGCAGAGAGGACTGATCCTTCAGTGTCCTTTTTAACGAGGGCATGGATTATGGAGAGGGTTTCTTGCTCAGTGTTCTTGGACCCAGGGCAAATAGTTAGGGTAAATTCAAACCTGGGGAAGAACTTTTATCTCAATTTAAGTCTCTTAGTGGGACTGATGCGCTCCAGGTTTTGGTGGTAAGTCCAAACCACAGAGGGAAAAGCAGGGTTTTCCAGCTAATGGGCTCAAAAGATACCCCTCAAAAGAAAGCTTTTTGGCTAACAGTTCTCGATTGCTGATGCTGAAATTTTTCCACAGTAGAAAAGCAATACCAGAGGAAGGTGCAAGTGTGGACTTCGCCATCCTTAATCCACTGTGAGAAGACTGCACCCACACCAAAATACGAGGCATGGACCACCACAATGAACTGTTTCTCTGGGTCAGGTAATCACTCTTTTAGGTGGAAGACCTCCCTGGCTGTCAATGTCCACTGAAAGGGGGTCTTCATGGACGATAGAGCAGTGAGGAGAGCAGAAGCAAAACCATACTTGCAAATGAACCTCCAGTAGAAATTGCTAAACCCCAGGAATCATTGAAGCTCCTTGTCAGCTTCAGCAAATCTTGTACAGCCTGTACCTTTCGGAAATCTTTCTCTCTGCTCCCTCTGGAAATGTAGAAACCTAGAAACTGAACACAGGACTTAATAAACTCAAATTTCAAATAAAGAGCTGATTCTCCATAATCCAAATGACCAGATGAACATAGCAGGTGTGTTCTTCCGTGGTATCAGTGAACTCAAGGATGTCATCCAGATAGATGTAGACGTACTGAGAAATGACGTCCCACAGAGCATTGTTGATGAGGTTCTGGAAGATGACAGGGTTGTCAATGAGCTAAAAGGGCACTCTTTTGATACTCATGATGACCAGAAGGGGTCTTGAACGTTTATGGATCCAGACAACAGGGTAAGTTTTGCAAAAGTAAGGCAAATAACATGAGAAAAGCGAATAACAGTTCTTCACCATAATGGCTTTGAAGCCTTAGTGGTCAACACAGGGGTGCAGAGTCATGCCTCTTTTCCACAAAGAAGAAACCAGCTCCAGCAGAGGAAGAGGATGGGTAGATGATTCCAGAGGTTGGGGACTCTGTGAGGTAATTATCAATAATCCCTGAGTTTAGACTCAAAATGTTGGTGTCCCTTTAGAGGAGTGCAACCTGGGAGCGAGTCAAAGGGGCAGCTGAAAGATTCTTAGGTTGAAAAGGTGCTGGCCGAGAAGTAGCTGAAGGTTTGACTTAGGTTGGTATAAATGTTAGGAACTTTGCTCAGGTCAATATTTTCTCCGGGATCAAGAGGTTGAGACTGAAGTCACCGCAGTCTGGGTCTCATCTCTCCAAGGACTGCACGGTTGGAAACGACAGGCAGCAAGAATTGACCAGCTCCCGCACAATCGTGGCAAAGACCTCCCTATTGGTAAGGCTGTCACTCTTCATGTGAAATCTAAGTGCAATCTATCCATGTGGGTTCCATAAACAGGGTCTGAGGAATCCCAGAACCACTGTACAAGAGAAAAAAAAAACCCAGGGAAAGCAGGGTACAGGTCTGTTTGCCCACGAGTCACTCTTGTAGGTGGGTGTCCAGTCAGATATCCATGTCTACAAATCCATCCAGGTCCTTGGGGAGATCATAGGTGGTGACGACTTCTTGAATATTATCTGTGAATACAACCATAACAGCATGGTAAAAGGCATCATGATTCCAACCAGTACCGGCTGCTACATCCAGAAATCAATGGAGCAGTCTGATAATGTCTGCTGTCCCTGATGATGCCGCAAAATATGGCTAGCTGCAGAATGCCCCACCAAGGTCCAGTCGAAGACTTTCTGCATCTTCATGATGAACGCTTGAAAGGATCAGGCAGCCGGGTACTCTGCCTCCCAGCAGTCAGTACCTCAAACAAGGGCTTTGCTGGACATCAGAGTGATGATATACAGTATCATCATATCATGCACGGGTCGAGGTCTTTTAACACCCGCACCAACCCGACCCGACGTGACAGCAAACCCGCCCCGCCCGCCCCGCTACCACTCGCACTGATTTTCAACCCGAACCCAACCCGACCCGACACAAAAAGGAGGCAAGAGAAAAAGAATACAGTGGGTCTGTGTGACATGATTTGCAATAGAAAAAAACAATTCCTCTGTTACGCTATGGATTTGAATGGAGCACAACATACCATTGGCTTTTGGCTGTAATTCTTAATACAAAGTTTTAGGCCCTGTCTATTAATTGAACCTTACCATGATTTCTGATCTTTGCAACCAAACGAAATGCCATCAGGCAAAATATTGCAAACAGGCTGTTTTATTGGAACAAAATTAACATGACAGTGACGCACTGGCGCTATCGCCTACTCTCCCATACAGTGTTGCGATATCCGGTCTACGAGGAAATTTTTTTTTCCTCATATATTTATTTCAAGATTGTTTTGGGGGGGCTTTAGGCGATTTTTTCAACACAGCTTATAATGTCAGCCTAGGCGTCTTTTTTCCCAAACTAGGCAAAAACAAAATCGCGTCAACAGTGCCAGGGTTTAAGTGATTACGGCGCGCTTCCTGGACACGGCCAGCCGAACTGAAGGTTCGCTCGCTTGTTGCGCTAGTTGTTGGGACGCAGAGAACTGCTTTGGCCACCAGGGAGTTTTAAACGACTATTCTTTGTCTCATGATATGGTAATTAATGAGAGCAAGGCTAAGTTTATGACCATACAAGCTTCAGTAATAAGTTACCTATTCGTTTGGGTGATATGTGTAGCCTATAGAATGGTGTTATAGAAATGTACATCTAAGAAGTGTCTTTACTGCCGATGGCAGCACACGCTCTGCTGTGAGAGAACATGTAGCTGATAAACGGAAGCACCTCAACAAGTTGATTTTATTTTTGAATACGAATCGTCATATGCCTTTCACTGTGAAGTGGCGAAAAAAATGTTTTGACTATGTGTTGTTTGGACCCACAGGTCAATAAAATTACTACTACTATATAATATTTTGGTGCTGACTGCAGAACAATTTATAAGATGAGCTATCATTCAACCTTTAGATCCTCAGTCTAACCGTGGAGGATTAAGCCGCGCACCAGTGAGTTCGTGCAGATCGAGAGTAGAGAGTAGGAAGAGGGAGAGGTACAATTGGCATTCTATTCTGCTTAAGGTAGCGTTACATCTTTTGACAAGAGCATATTATCTAGGCTGTATGTCTAGAGCCCTCAAGTGGCCGATAGCCTATTATACTTTTTATTCGCAATTTCGTGGGAATTAGATGTCGCCACTGTATGGCCCAACCCGCCCGCACTCGCTAAATGTTATTAAAATATTGACCCGACCCGCGGGTAAACCTGCGGGACCCACGGGTTCCGGGCCGACCCGCGCATCACTAATATACAGTATTGATCGCAAAAGACGGAAATCTAACTGGTTACAAGGCCGTGAGGTTAAAGTGAGAAAGACTGTGGTAACTGGTAAGAGACTGGTCGCGACGGTCAGCTGAACAGCTCATGTATACATATTGTCGGTAAATAAAGTTCGGGGCAAGGCTCACCCTCTGTTGTCTGCATGAGTCTAACCTTGTGTTAGTACACCATGCAGCTCAATAGCTAGATGTATTGTAATGTTATGGAACCTTACGGGGTCAGACACTGGCCTTCATAAACACTGCTCACCGGTGATGAAAACAGCCGAATGAAAAAAAAGCCCAAATTATGAACCCCAGAAATGAGCAATTACGGCAAGAACAATCCTAAATATTAATATAAATGGGTATAGAGCAAGCTTAAATTTACAATTTCACTTCAAGATGGAACTCGAACATTTGTATTTCAGACATACCATCAAAAGCACAATGTTATTAAAAGTCCATCCAATACTTTTCCAATAGACTACTTGGGGATTCCGTGTTCTGATATTTTGTGTCAAGAAAATTAGTATATATTTTGCATGTATATCCTGTAATGAGTGTTTTTCACTCATTTAGGATATAAAGCAGAATCACTGACATATAGTCACTTCATCTTTCACTTCTCAAATCTTTACATTGGTCACACATTCCACTCGCTATTTCATATGCTAATCCAGTTCTCAAAGTCTTTGAAGCTTTATTTGGTCTTGCAAGATGTCTCAGCGTAATGATGTAATTAATTTCTGCTTGAATTCATATATGTTTTGGTAGTCCTAATATAAATGGTAATATTGTGCGTTAATATCTTCCATAAAGGAAGATAGGTTCTGAGAAAAATCCATCACTGTAAGCAGACCCCCCTCCCCCCCAGTGAAAACCCAGTTAGCCATATTTACGAACCCCATTGGACATCAAAACAATACTGTTAGCTAACTGGATAATCTATTTTCTTTTCATGAACAGTACTGCACGCTACCTTGGATTTCTCTGACGAGAATGATGAAAGCTGGAGTTCAAAGACATGGGAGCACCTAGCCAGAAGGTTCAGTTAGCATCTAATATTCTATCATATGGATCTGATGACGGTATTCAGGACTTCAGGCTGAATGTGGCTGCAGCTTGGGATTGAACTGACATGACCACTGTGCCAGCAATGTGAGCAGCTGCAGGAAACTCCTGAGTCAATACCACTATTGAAGCCATCAGGTCAGTCGGGTCATGTAAGGATTGCGGCATGTTGAGCAGATCTGCTAGCTACTACTGGATGCACAATCCCAGGGAGTGGAGAGCCTCAACTGATCTGGTCTAATCCGCTGGCTCTATTGCTGGCCAGATTGTTCTGTCAGAATGCATAGAGCAGACAAAGACCAATCACTGAATCATAATAAACAGGGACTCTATTATCACGGTTGACAATCCAAAAAACACAGTGGCGTGCCACCAGGTGTTCTGAGGGCCTTCAGTATCCTCATCCTTTACCACTCAGTCACCCTCAAGCTGTTCTCATTTTAGTTCGCCTGATTAACAATCAAGCAATTTATCGACTGAACAACCAAGACCAATACATGACCTCCTGTGCCGTGAAAAAGTATCTGCCCCCTTCCTGATTTCTTATATTTTTGCATAATTGTCACACTTAAATGTTTCACATCATCAAACACATTTCAATATTAGACAAAGATAATCCAAGTAAATAAAAAATGCAGTTTTAAAATGATTATTTCATTTAGGGGAAAAAGCTATCCAAACCTACCTGGCCCTATGTGAAAAAGTAATAGCCCCCGCTTGTTAAATTATGAATTAACTGTGATTAACCACATAGCCACACCCAAGCCTGATTATTGCCAGACCTGTTAAATCCATAAATCACTTAAAAAGAACCTGTCTGATTAAGTGAAGTGGGCTAAAAGATCTCAAAAAGCAATACATTGTGCCGCGAACTAAAGAAATTCAAGAATGGGTGAGAAACAAAGTATTGACATCTATGAGTCTGGAAAGGGTTACAAAGCCATTTCTAAGGCTTTGGTTCTCCAGCGAATCATGGTGAGAGCCATTATCCACAAATGGAGAAAACTTGGAACAGTGCTGAACCTGCCCAGGAGTGGTTGGCCTTCCAAAATTACTCTAAGAGCGCATCGACGACTCAGGAGGTCCCAAAAGAACCAAGAACAACATCTAAAGAACTGCAGGCGTTACTTGCCTCAGTTAAAGTCAGTGTTCATGATTCAACAATAAGATAAATATTGGGTAAAAATGGCATCCATGGGAGATTTCCAAGGTGAAAACCACCGCTGACCAAAAATAACACAGCGGCTCATCTCACATTTGCCAAAATACATCTTGATGATCCCCCAGACTTATGGGAAAATATTCAGTCGACTGATGAGACAAAAGTTGAACTTTTTGGGAGGAGTGCTTCCCGCTACATCCGGGTAAAACTAACACAGCATTTCATAAAAAGAACATCATACCAAAAGTCAAACATGGTGGTGGTTTGGGCCAGAATTCTTCCACAGAGATGTGAAAGACTCACTACCAGTTATTGCAAATGTTTGATTGCAGTTGTCGCTGAGCGTGGCACAAGCAGGTTTACGGGGCAATTACTTTTTCACACTGGGCCAGGTAGGTTTGGATAGTTTTTTCCCCTTAATATGTGAAGTCATCATTTAAAAACAACATTTTGTATTTACTCTGGTTACCTTTGTCAAATACCAAAATTTGTTTGATGATCTGAAACATTTAAGTGTGACAAATATGCGAAAAAATAAGAAATCAGGAAGGGGGCAAATACTTATTCACAGCCCTGTATAATAAGAAATGATCACGAAAAAGTGAATGCTATTGCCTATATTTATGTAATTGATATGGCATTGTAAGAATGGAAATATAAATGCAAAAAATCCAAAACTTTTGCTGACTTTGCAGCATTTATTTTCGCCATCCTTACAATTGTCACTCAGCTCTGCATCGTGCCTAACAACACCCTTTAGCCATGACTTCATTCAGAATATAGAACGGATTCTTGTGGCTTATCCTCAATGAGACTCGCAAACTAATTTACTCTAATCTGAGCCATTTCCTGAGCTACATGACAGCGAAATTCATTAAGCCATATTGATGCTTTAAGTCACCATTTATGTGCAGAAGTAAACACTTAATAATTGTGCGGTGTAACAATGCTATCAAAATTAAATTTGACTGTCATTCAAGCAATAACTCCGAGCCACTGTTACAAAACAGGAAAATTAAACTGTGAGACGTAAGGTTATTGAGTACTGGAAGGTTCCTGAAGGCGAATTTTGACAATGAAAGAGCATTAGATCAAACACCACAGCAAACAAATAACAACCAGATGCTTCTTTTTGTTGCACAACACAATTTGCCATGCCATAGTGGACCACTTGTGCTCAACATGCATAGAGCCCATAGACTGGATAAAACAAGGTACGTTTGGCACAATCCCCAAAAGTATCAGTGCAAACGTAAAAACACAACCCAAATTATCAAGAAGAGCTTAGTTGCCAAGGCTCCACAGCATTGATTACTGGACACCGCCCTTCTCCCTCATGATTGACGAATGGAATGATGAGAAGATGAACAAGAGATTGGAGATTTTGGTCAAGATTTTCGCAGAGTGAAGCAAAATTGAGGATCCTTGACATGCTCATATGCAACATCAGCACAAGCGTGGAAATTTTCATTGTCCTGAATGAGGCTTCATTCCAAAGGAACTTTGGAAGCGAGTATTTAACATATTTACAATCACACACCAGTGAACGAAATTAGAAGGGTATTTTGAGGTGAAAATTTAGCAACATACGGGGAAAAAGGAAGTTGAAAAACTACTGTAAAGCGAACGAGACCACAGCTGGGAACACAAGGAAATTTGGACTCTCGAAAATTGTTTGTAGAAATTGGCACAAACATAACAAAGAAAAAAATCTGGAAAATATTATTTTTTGGTTATAGAATAATATTTGAACCAGCAGTTGTTTATGCGTCTGGCTGTATTTTTTTCTAAGCATAAGTGGCTAGGTCACAGGGCGACAGGGTCAGAGGAAAACAGAATCTTTTTCTGTCAGACAAAAACTGATATTTCCAATGTTGTTACTCAATTTTGGTAATATTCTGAGCAACTGACTATTTGAGTGCAATTTCATGGGTGTCACTTTTCAAACGAGACCATGATTATGCCTGTAGTCAAAGTGGTTCAAGCAGAGTAAGCACTTTAGTTTGGGAGGAAATTTGGAAAAAAGGAGTGCACTTTAAAGGAATAAAAAAACTGTGCTAATTTTTTAAGAATTTTACAGATATTTGCTCAAGGTAATACAAGTGGCATAGACATGTATGTGAACTGTGCACTGATAACAAGCCTCCCCTCCCCCTTCTCCTTGGCCCGGAGTGTGGTGTCTATGATTACCAAAAAGAATTTCAAATTTTGATTGGTCAAACAGCATTTTCCTCTTTGCCTCAGTCCATCCTAAATGAGCTCGGGCTCAGAGAAGGCAGCCGCATTCTGGATCTTGTTCATACTGCTTCATCTCTACATGGCAGAGCTTTAACTTGCATTTGTAGATGTAGCAACAAACAGATTTCAGTGACTGTGGTTAACAGAAGTGTACCTGAGCCAGTACAGTGATTTCCACTACAGAATTCTGTCAGTTTTTAATGCAGTGCTGCCTGGGGTCCTGAAGCCATTCAGTATAAGCTTTTGGCTTTGTCCCTAAAAATTAAAATGATATTATATACCATAGAGGATGGAATCCCCAAATTTCATTGCAATTTTATGCTGGGAAACATTATTCTTCTTTTGTTGAACCATTTGCCGATGCAGGCTTTCACAGAATGGTGAAGCCCTCTCTATCTTAACTTCTGTAAGTTTTTTTTATACCCAGTCATGTTACTGACCTATTGCCAATTGACCTAATTGTCTGTGGGATGTTCCACCAGGTGTATGTTTTTAACATCATGCAACGTTTCCAGTCTACAGCTGCCCTTGTGCCGATTTTTTTAAAGGTGTTGCTGGCATCAAATTCAAAACTAAGCCAACACTGTCACCCCCAACAGCAAAAGGTATGTCGGCAGAAGCTCCCAAGTGAGAGATCCCCATAAAGAAAGCTTTGTTACAGCACTACCCCAGACTACACAGACAACAAGAGTAATAGCAGAAGGAAATAAGCTTTTTGTCCAAACACTTCAGGGCCAATTCAAATTATTA
Organism: Gymnothorax reevesii; assembly: GCA_029721435.1. NCBI lineage: Eukaryota > Metazoa > Chordata > Actinopteri > Anguilliformes > Muraenidae > Gymnothorax > Gymnothorax reevesii. The sequence goes on from CM056584.1 coordinate 34,912,469, forward strand.
AAAACTGAACCCAATTTTATATATGCAGTGCTTAACCCTCTGTTAACCAAGTACCTTTCCAACTGTGTAAAAATCATTTCCCTAGGCAAATATGTTGATTATGGGCCAATATTTGGAAAAATAGTTTAAAAAAAAATTCAACCCTTTGACCCACCTTACCAAAATGTGGCAGATCTGCTACATTGGGTAATAATGCGAATGCAAAAATTAAAGTAACGGACCAGTCAAGTTATTCTCAAATGTTTATTTGGCAATAAGGGTGTCCAGGCTGTTAACCCTTTCACTTTATGTAGCAGATATGCTACGGTGGTTAATAGAGGGTTAAGGGGTCAAGACTAGGTTCAGACTTGAAAATTTTTATTTTTTTTAATTTTGTGAAAAATCTTTCGAAACATTCATGGAAGGTGATTGTAAGACCAAAAAACTATCTTTCAAGTAAATTTTTATCATGTGAACGCCTCCAGAGCATTTGTTTTGCGACAAAAACGCAATTTTCTCGCATTGCAAAATTTCATACTTTATCAGGCTTGTGGCAGGCATAAAATCCACATTTTTCAAGGTATTGTTCTGAAATTTTCACCATAGCATCAGTTTGTTATGTTCTATACAATGACAAAGCCATTTTTGGGTAGGTAGATACATGGTGTATTAATGATCCATCTGCCAGGCAGGTTCTGCCACCCATTTCTAAAATTGTATGCCCAAATAATTTTTCAAAATATTTTCCCATGAAAATACCCAGAATGAGTACGAAATTGTATAGCTGGTGATATTACCTTCAAAACAAAAAGAGAATTACAGGAATATGGTATAGTTTCTGAGATATTGTTGCCACAAGATTTCACATTTTTCGCCAGTAATGTACGGTTTTCACAGCAAGAAACTCATTAAATTTGATTAAAATCAAATTCCATTCTGAGCTTTTTTCAGTTGACACAATTTTTATGTGTTTTAGTGTTAAGAAGTACTTGAATTCAGTGAACCCAGACTTGACCCCTCAACAAATTTATTACACTACCACCTGATGTAAGGTTTTTGCCACAGCTGCCCTAAATGAACAGTGTTGGTAATTACCAAAATTATTTTTTATGTTTATATAATGGTATATCTACCAGTATGCGCAAGCTCTTTATTTGAAATGATATGCTTAATGCTAAAATGTAATTATTGTTGCTATCCATGAATTTTCAAATTTACCGTTTCACAAAAAAGCAGAAAAAAAAAATAGTTCAGCACGTTATAATTTTTCGATAAAGATGCCAAATAACAGTTATTTACTTGCATTCCAGAACATAAAAATTAGTTTTAGTGGTTGAATCCAAGAATGCGAAGCTGTTATCAAGGCCAAAGGAGGCCATACAAAATAATGTTTTTTTTTTTTTTTTGGTTTTTATGTGTGAATAAGGACTATTTAGTTTTTTTCAGTTTGTCATTTGCCTAAGAAATAACTATGTAATTTTTTGTTTTAAACAAGTTCTTGACAAATTTCTAAATATTTGTGTTTTCTAGTTTTTATGACAGGTGGTCTAATAAATTTGTGAAGCATTGTATATGCTAAGACTGCCTATATTTAGTCATTAATGATGAAAAATACGCTTAGCTATTTTTATGTGGTGAGTATTAAATTTAACAACTTAACTTATTCCATTACATTACATTTATTTATCAGATGCTTTTTGACTTAATGTAGTGATATTTTGGTTATAGTATTCAGCAATAATTGATCATGAGTGAAAGAATCAAATGGCAAAATTTCAAAATTGCTTACATATCAGGTAATGTGATGGAACTCAGCTGTTCTAGGAAATAAATTAGTCAATTATTTTATTGTAATTAAAAGCAGAAGGTTTCCATAAATATCTGGCTATTGCCATTAATAAAGAGTTTCATCACAAAGCGCGAAAAATGCCACTTTCGAAATTTCCATGCCACCATGGCAAGAAGGTCGTCATTGGCGGGCTGGTAGTCATGCCAAGTTCAGCCAGTCGCAGCACGCAATATATCCCAATGTTTAGCACGCTTGAACATCAGCTTTCATTCCAAACCACAAGAAATGCCAAGCCAATTTTTCCGTTAACTTCGATATATCCACATAGCCAGTCAGCAATGGAGAATCCCAAACTGCCAACAGGCTTCAGTTGTTTAGATGAGTTTCATTTCTATGCTGCGAGCTCTGCAGAAAAATATATTCCCATATATTATTATTCTCAAATATATTATTATCCGTCGAGAATACATTTCCCATCAGTTGACAGTTTTCTCCCTGCTGACCAAGTTTTTGGGCGCAATGAGCAGCAAATTTGCAAAAAGGACAGTGTACTACATGCAAATAGTATAACGAATTATTACTGAAATATGGGAATTTTTACATCTATGACATTGACTGGCAGGTATTTGACTTCAAATCACACTTCCATGGATATATAGCATTCTGCCAAATAATCACAGAATGCGTTATTGTTAAATTTAATTGCATCACGGTGTAATGCTTCAACTTGATTAGCAACACATACTAATAAATCAGAAAGCTTTTCTATTCTTACTTTTCCCTCGGGGAAAAAAATAGCAATTTTCTAAAAACACGTCAAATGGATAAACTACATTTTTTGATTAGACTCATCAATATTATACGATTCTTTCTAATTGAAATCCTCATACAAATTACATGATTAACTATACAACTAGTGAGTTTTACCTGCATGAATGGCCAGTACATGAGTCCAGTCTGACAGAAAAAAAAAAAAACAGATCACATTGAACATTGAGAAGACAGACAAATGATCACTTCAATATCCTTAAATAGCAAAACAAGCTCCCAGAAGTGCACAATGCACAAATTAGCTATTAACCAAATATATTGCAAAACACTTATACCCTCATTTCCTTATGCTAGGACAGGCGCAATGCACACCTTTGAATGCAATATTGCTGTCAACCTGTAATCCTGCATTAAAAAGTGAAGTCCCTGCCCATCCGGATGTTATGTTATTGTCCCAATTAGTTCAATGCTACTGCACGACTGAATATTCAATTCTTACTTGCAGAGAGGGTGCAATATTTTTTATGATATCAAAATCATATCTGACTTCATGAAGAACATAAAGTTTATTTTCCATCCCCATCTCCATGTTTTCCGCCAGCTCAGGAATTAGTGAAGGTGTTATGCCCGCGGGACAGCACAACAATAAAGTAGGTCAATCAGAGGTGAGCTCTTGGATTTTATAATGCACCTTCTCGTCTTTACCTTATACGTGTTGAAGAATTTGTCCCTCCAGTCTGCAAGAATGTCTTCCTTACTCCCAAGGAAACTGACCCCTGAAAACGGTATGATATGGTTTCAGTAATAGCGGATGTGTTGCTTGATATTCCGAAGATCTATACTGCCCAGAACAGGTACTCAGAAAGGCAAATGAGACGCTATCCGAATGAAATTGTAAACTGCAATATGTCAGAAAAAAAATCAGAGTCAAGTCTGAGTTTAAGTTCGAAGCATGCTTATCATTATAAGAATACATAATTGTCCTACCTGTATAGAAAACGCTTGTCGCCAACGGCGATGCTATCGTTTGGTCCAAGAGCAGTTTTTTCAGGACCATGCTGGCGGTTCTTCCGGGAAAACGATGTTCCAATCCCCGCAGCCAGAAGTAGTTGAAGTTGCCATGAAACCCGAAAGCCACCACAGCGACATTTCGAGTATGATTCCAGTCGATTTCTTCTCTTTGAGCAATACACTGGTACGTAAAATCCCCACCAGCAAACAGACAGCCATACAACGTTACGTTTGTTATCCATGGAAACCGTTTTGCTTGCTTCATGAATGCTCTCCTCATTATTTGCATGAATACTAAATGTGGAATCAATGAATTACTACGAGTCAAATACTGGCTACGGCAAGCTTTCGTCATAAAGTCGACGTAATTCCATGAAACACATCGCACATCCAGGTTTTTAAAATGGAAAATCCCCTGAATCGCTCTTGAACAGGCGCCAGAAAATAAGGATCGCCCCCTTTATTTAAGTGACTTAAAGTGACCTACATGAAATACCCATTCAGAATCTCTTTACTTTTGATATGAATACCCTCTGCTTGCGGGCTGCGAAAGCTGCACCAGATACTGTCATTCGCAACATTAGTTAATTCCCGTGAACATGCTGAGTCCTCAGCCCTGATTAAACCGCAATCAACAAATCCTGAACGCAAATAAATAATCCCTCCTATGTCTGCCGTTTTATCCCGCGCAGTGGATATGTATGTGCCCTGATTTGGACATCTACCAAGATGTATTTCTCAAGAAAACACACTGCGCGAATGACCGTTGCGTCCGACCACTGAAATCTGGCTTTGCTGCTTGTTCTGTAGTCGCGAGGAGAGGAGCTAATCCGGGTAATAGACACTGAAAACAGATCAAGGCACGCAACAGAATGTATTCCAGCTTATGCGCACCGGATGGAAAGGCACGCTGATCCATGATCCTTTTAAAGCAACTTAAGTGACCCCAATCAGTTTGTGCCAAAAAAATGTTGTGGTTCCTCGGTTAGTGATTTGCTGCTCACTTGACCGTGAAGGCGCGTGTGTGCGCGCGCGTGCTTGGGAGCGATTGTTGATGGAGTGTTGGATAACCCTAAAGGTAAACTGAAATCAATGTCGTTGCAAACACTGCTCTGCTTGCTATTATTGTTCGAACTCAAGGCTGGATCTTTGCGTTATAAATCAATTGTGTTTTTCACTGAAAGGTTACTAACCGAGCTATTAAGTGCATGGTTAATAATGTTGTCCCTGCTCTTAATGATATACAGATTAGACTAGACTAAATCTAAAGAAATTCCCTCGACTTCAAATCCCAGGATTTTTCATAAAATGTATATTTGTCTTCTTCCTCGTGCATTTTTAAAAAAATAAAATTTGCTGGCATTTACTGGCGACTGATAATATTACTGGCCAAACATCACAACAGAACAGCAATGTACTGTATCGGCAAAGCAAATGAACAAATATTGCAATTATGCAGGCAACGGAGTCATTTTGAAATCAGTTAATGCAATTTCCAAAACACCACGACAGCTACCAGCTGGTAAACTCAACCCATTACCAGTTCCTCATGATCCATGGTCGCACAATGCCGTTGATTTTGTTACCGATCTCCCTCCATCAGAGGGTAACAAATGTATCTGGGTGATTAGCTACCGATTCTCCAAATTCTGTAAATTTGTGCCTTTCGCTGCAGTGCCATCTGCTCTCGAGGTTGCAGACGCATTATTTACGCAGATGTGCAGGAACTTTTGCCTTCCGGAGGACATCCTTTGGGGCCATGGGCCATAGTTCACATTTCGAGTTTGGAGAGCTTTCTTCAGGAAGCTGGGAGCCTCAGTCAGCTTCACCTTGGGATACCATCCATAAACCAATGGGTAGATGGAGAGAGCCATTCTAGATCTGGGGAGGTTCCTCCTAGCATACTGCCATCAGCGTATGTGGTCTTCGTCCAAATACCTGCCCTGGGCTGAATACGCCCAGAACTCCCTGAACAGCACATTCACTGGACTGACCTTCTTCCAGTGTGTGCTCGGATGGCAACTTCCCCTGTGCCTGTGGGACTAAGGCCAGACAGAAGCCCTGGTGTTCGACAGTTGGTTTAATCCCTTTGCACAGAAGCCTAATCTGGCTATTTATCTTTTACCTTACTTTAAGCTTATAACTCAAATTGCAGCTTCACAGAGAGGAGGGGGATGGCTCAACTGAGTCAAGACACTTGAAGCATTTAGAATTTAATCGTATTTTAGTTTATTTTCATGAGAGAAAGGTTGAGAGAAAGGAAAATCTTCATGAAAATTCAGCATTGAAGAAAAATAATACTGAAAATTGACAAATGGCTAGGGGTTAAAACATTACATTTCTGGGATCATAAACTCCTTGACCACAAGTTTAATTCATCTGAGCGTTACATTCCAAATTACCTACTCTCGAGGAGCCAAATAAGACAGCTATCCATGTAGCTCCTCAAACTCTCACATCCCTCAAAATGGTACACAATCAAATCATAAAATAATCATATAATTAACACAAATACATTTTTGATGCATGCAATTCAATATGAACTAATTATTTTCTGGTTGAATTTGGCGTGATTCAATCAATATAGGTGCAGTTGGACATCAGTGGTCACCAGTAACCTCTCCAAGCACAAAGCATGCCTTTTCTCCATGATAAAGTTTAGAATTTTGCCCATTTTTCCTCAGAGCCCCACAAGCCAGCATACATACTCATTAAGTGAACTGCTTATTTCATGGTCAGAACATTCACCCTGCAGTGAAAAGCCAGCAGTTCCCACTCCTGTGCTCACAACCTTATGTAAACACTTTCAACCCTTTATAAGGAACAAGTATAACTGAACACAGTAATATCTGAAATATACCTTATTTTAACAGGAAAAATCAGGCAATATTTTATCCTGGATTGAACAGAATGGTGCAATGAACACACCAGGAGGTCTACCAAAGTGCTTGAGTTAAATAATCCAAAACGTCTGCATTCGATTTTGTTGAATATGGTAGAAGTTCCTCAACAATGAATGAATGCTTTTATTTCGAACATGTGTAGAACAGAAAACATAACAATAGTCAAGACAATAATAATACATAATAATAACACGTCCGAAAAGGAGCAGGATGAAGCATAAGCTTATTTAGTCCTACCCCTTCTTCACCTCTCATTAATATTAAGTCTCTTATACATACTTAATAAACTACGTAGTTACAAAAAAGAAAATAAATAAAGTAACTAAACATATACTATACATATGTACAAGAAACAAAGAATACATAAATAGAAATAGAAAGTGATTCACAAATATAATTAATGAAAAAACCCTTCCTCTTCCCTGTACCTAGTGAAAACCATGTGTTTATACCGCTTTTTAAACTGGGCCATGCTTGGACATTGCTTGAGCTCCACATCTAACCTGTTCCACAGCCTCACTACACAAACAGAAACACAAAAACTTTTCATTGTCGTACGCGCACTCTGATGTTTTAAGTTGAACTCCCCCCTCAGATTATAATTCCCCTCTCTGTTAAAAAATTAAAATGTTAAAATTTTTGTATGTTACCAGGAAGTGTCTTATGGATTGCTTTGTACATGAATTGTGCTGTTTGAAAATGAATCATATCAGTGAGTTTTAGTGTACTGGATTTTATGAATAATGGATTTGTGTGATCTCTATAACCGGCTTTATGAATTATTCTTATAGCTCTTTTCTGTAATATAGATAGTGAAATTGTTGTACATTTGTATGTGTTGCCCCAAACCTCTGCACAGTAATGTAAATATGGTAAAATTAGTGAACAGTAGAGAATGTGGAGTGATCTGTGGTCCAGGATGTGTTTGGCTTTACTCAGAACTGATATGCTTCTTGATAGTTTACTTTGTATGTGTTTTATATGAGCTTTCCAGTTAATCTTATCATCTATTATTACCCCAAGAAACTTATTTTCATTCACCCTTTCAATGTCTACCCCATCTACCTGTATCTGTGTCTCAATGTTCTTATTGCAGTTGCTCAATATCATGAATTTGGTTTTACTTAAATTTAATGATAATTTGTTTCTATCAAACCACATTTTTAATTTGCATATCTCCTCAGTGACCCTCACCAGTAATTTATGTAATTCACCCCCAGAACAAAAAATACTAGTATCATCCACAAATAATACTAGTTTTAGTACTTCTGAAACTTTGCATATATCATTTATATAAAGAATGAATCGTTTCGGACCCAACACTGACCCCTGGGGGACGCCACAAGCAATGTCCAAGCATGGCGATGAATGTTCACCCAACTTCACAAACTGTTTCCTGTTACTTAAATAACTCCTCACCCAGTGCAGTACTACTCCCCTGATCCCATACCTTTCAAGTTTATTGATTAAAATGTCATGATTGATTGTGTCGAATGCTTTTTTAAGATCTATAAATATTCCAACAGAATGCAGTTTGTGTTCAATGGCATTGGTGATCTCCTCAACTGATTCTATTAATGCCAGTGATGTTGAGCTGTTTGCTCTAAACCCTTACTGACTGTCAGAGAGTAATTTATGTTTGTTTATGAACTTGTCTAATCTATTATTGAAAAGTTTTTCTAGGATTTTGGAAAATTGTGGAAGCAAAGAAACAGGCCTGTAATTTGTGAAGAGGTGTCTATCCCCAGTTTTATATAGCGGCACAACTTTAGCTATTTTCATTTTGTTAGGAAATTTACCAGTTTGGAATGATAAGTTGCAGATGTATGTTAGTGGCTCAGAAATCCCCTCAATGACCTTTTTTACAACTTTTATATCAATTTCATTTAAATGAGTAGATGTTTTACATTTACATTTATTTACAATATCTATAATTTCCTTTCCTTCCACAGCTGTGAGAAACATTGAACTGGGATTTCTTTCTATAAGATTGTCATTCCACTCCTCAGATACGCATGGATCTGAAATTTTTTCTGCCAGCTTTGGTCCAACATTTACAAAAAACATATTGAAGCTATTGACAACATCATTGATATTATCCATCCTCATATTATTTTCAATAAAATATTGAGGGTAGCTCTGATGTTTAGCACCATTTTTAATAATACTATTTAAAATGTCCCATATTCCTTTAATGTTGTTGTTGTTATTATATAATATTTTGCTATAATATTCCTTCCTACACCCCCTTATAATATTAGTTAACTTATTTTTATATTTTTTATATTTTCTTTCTGCCTCATTAGTTCTTTTTTTAATGAACTCTCTATACAATGTATTTTTCTTTTTGCAGGCATTTTGTAATCCCTTTGTAAACCATGGTCGATCTTTATGTTTTTGTTTTCCATCATACTGTTTTATAGGACAATTTTTATCATATAATGATGCAAATATCTTTATAAAAGTTTCATAGGCACTATCAAAATCTTTTTTGTTATATACATTTTCCCAGTCATGTGCCAGTAAATCATTCTTAAATGCACTCATAGCTTCCTCTGTCCTCACTCGCCTGTATTTTAGTTTCTCCTCTGGCTGATTTCTCTGCTGATTATTGTTATACACTATAAAAACTGGTAGGTGGTCAAAAAACAAAAAGCCATATTGAGCAAAATGCCACCACAGTTGCATTGTCACTATGGAAGCCCATAGTGGACAATATTAACATGAAAATGTTATCCCACTATTGCATTATAACTTTCCACTTATGAATGAGTTATTTGAGACAATATTTAATTGAAAATGTATAAATCCAATTATCACTTTCATTTTCACATACTCAGGTGGGAAATCTGTGACTATATTCAAATGATACTGAAAAGCTGTTTGACGTTTAATTTTCAAAGTCATGCCCCGCAATGTAGTGGAAAATATTCAAATGCAATAAGCAAAACAGCACCCTCAGCCGACTGCATTTATATTTACGTCACCACGCTCTTTTAGGGTCAACATGAAAAATGTAAATTCTTCTTTTTGACTATTTGAAAATGATTTTGAAAACAGCATTCAACATTTAATTTGCAAAGACTTAACCTGCTCTGCTATGGACAATATTCAAGTGCAATAAACCAAACAGCCCTCCCAGTCTATTGCATTTACGTATGTCATCACGCTCTTTTATGGTCAACATGAAAATGAAAATGCTGTTTTATAATCACTTGGACAAAATAATGATATAATAAACATGACGGCATTTGACATTTCATTTTCAAAGACTTATCCTGCAATATATGGGACAATATTCAAATACAGTAAAGGAAACAGCCCCTCTCAGTCCATTGCATTTTCAAATACATGTCACCACGCTGGTTTTGGGACACAATGAAAATTAAAATGCAACCTGTCAGCGTCTCATCAAGGCTGGTCTTCAGCTAGGACGTCACTCATTAGGGGCACAAACTAAAAGGATGTTCCTGATTTGCATACCAACTAATCAGCTTCTGGGTAGCGCATGTATGCACCGGGGCTTGCTGAAAATGTCATGGGGGCTAGGCTACTAAGTATTGTGAGTCATCGAGTTACATTGCTCGTTAGGGATAGCCTCATGGGCAGCTAGTATGCTAGCTAACGTTAACTAAGGAAAATCTTTGTAAATGATCATCACATTATAGCGATATGATTTGTTTTCTGGCCCAACTTTACTATCTTAGCTAGCTGTAATATGCATGAACTCATCTGTGGTTTCTCGGCAGTGTTGTGCAACCCAAGTGTGCTTCCAGATTTCTGAGATGTTAGCTAGATTGCTAGTGAGTTCAAAAGCAATTGCTGAGGTACAGCTTGCTAGCTAGTGAACCTATGGTAGCTGTAATGCCTGTTGGAGAAGCTCTACAACTCTGATTTGTCACTTGCAATTCCATCGCGCACACACAACCTCTTTCACCATTTATTATCCACTTTCTTTTACCAAAAGAGCAAACAGACAGTTCGGCCTGAGAGCTTGTTCTAGCAGCATTATCATCCATGCGTGCTATTCTGTAGTACATCACTCCTCCAGGATTATAACACAGCCACCTCCCCACCCTGCTGACGCTAGTTAAGGGAAATGTTTATAATCATTGTTATACTTTACCGATGTGATTTGGGTTTTGCCCTGACTTCACAAGCTAGCTAACTGACTGTGATTGCTATTGAGTTAACCAAGTAGCCACTTCGCCACCAGCCTCTCCGGAAATATGCTCAATGAATGTCCATCATGCAGACCCTGAACGGTCCAATAAATGGCAAGCAGTCAGGCTGCCGCTATTACTGGTTTAATCATAATTCCCAAGCCACATAGCAATGAGAGGAGTTTTGATGACTCTGACCAGTGTTCCTCATTAGCTAACTTAACATGATGTAATAGGCAAGTTACTTCTTTAATATGTTTTGCGGCACTTTTGTATGTCCCAACAGTACTTTCAGATTTCTTGGACATTTAGGTAGCTAACTCATTACTTGGCCAGCTCAAGAACAATAGCTTTCAGCTAGCTAGCTAGTGAAGTCAGGGAAAGAACCAAGTCATCAAAACTTCTCTGTCCATTTCTTGATAGCCTTTCGCTGAGTGTGCCCCTGCCTCTATGCAAAGTTTCATAAGAACGGAGGCAATCCTCGTTGGTCATCATTGAATTTCACCACACTCATAGCTGTTCCAGCCTTGAAGACAGTGTTTGTGAGGAATGTTTCCTTCGGAACACAATTCCAAATTACGGACTATTTGAAGGACCACTTCATGTGCTTATCTCAGAACTAAAATTTTTAAACCAAAATGGCATTGGCATTTTGCTTAGCTAAAGGTCCCCTTTGTGTAAATCGCAAATAAAAACAGAATACAATGATTTGCAAATCCTTTTTAACCTATATTCAATTGAATACACTGCAAAGACAAGTTACTTAATGTTCGAACAGGTAAACTTTGTAATTTTTTGCAAATATTAGCTCATTTGGAATTTGATGCCTGCAACATGTTTCAAAAAAGCTGGCACAAGTGGCAAAAAAGACTGAGAGAGTTGAGGAATGCTCATCACATTATTTGGAACATCCCACAGTTGAACGAGCTAATTGGGAACAGGTGGGTGCCATGATTGGGTATAAAAGCAGCTTCCCTGAAATGCTCAGTCATTCACAAACAAGGATGGGGCGAGGGTCACCACTTAGTGAACAAATGCGTGAGCTGATTGTCGAACAGTTTAAAAACAACATTCCCCAAAGAGCTATTGCAAGAAATTTAAGGATTTCATCATCTACGGTCCGTAATATCGTCAAAAGGTTCTGAGAATATGGAGAAATCACTCGACGTAAGCGACAAGGCCGAAAACCAGCATTGAATGCCTGTGACCTTCGATCGCTCAGGCGGTACTGCATCAAAAACCGACATCAGTGTGTAAAAAACATCACCACAAGGGCTCAAAAACACTTCAGAAAACCACTGTCAGTAACTACAGTTCGTCGCTACATCTGCAAGTGCAAGTTAAAACTCTACAATGCAAAGCGAAAGCCATTTATCAACAGCACCCAAAAACGCCGCCTGCTTCGCTGGACCCAAGCTCATCTAATATGGACTGATGCAAAGTGGAGTAGTGTTCTGTGGTCTGGCAAGTCCACATTTCAAATTGTTTTTGGAAACTGTGGACGTCGTGTCCTCCGGACCAAAGAGGAAAAGAACCATCCGGACTTTTATTGGTGCAAAGTTCAAAAGCCAGCATCTGTGATGGTATGGGGATGTATTAGTGCCCAAGGCATGGGCAACTTACACATATGTGAAGGCACCATTAATGCTGAAAGGTACGTACAGGTTTTGGAGGAACATATGTTGCCATCCAAGCAACGTCTTTTTCATGGACGCCCCTGCTTATTTCAGCAAGACAATGCCAAGCCACATTCTGCACGTGTTACAACAGCATGGCTCCGTAGTAAAAGAGTGCGGGTACTAGACTGGCCTGCCTGTAGTCCAGACCTGTCTCACATTGAAAATGTGTGGCGCATTATGAAGCGTACAATACGACAACGGAGACCCCGGGCTTTTTAACAACTTAAGCTGTACATCAAGCAAGAATGGGAAAGAGTTCCACCTGAAAAGCTTCAAAAATTGGTCTCCTCAGTTCCCAAACGTTTACTGAGTGTCGATAAAAGGAAAGGCGATGTAACACAGTGGTAAAAAGGCCCCTGTGCCAACTTTTTTGCAATGCGTTGCTGCCTTTAAATTCTAAGTTAATGATTATTTGCAAAACAACATATAAAGTTTCTCAGTTTGAACATTAAATATCTTGTCTTTGCAGTGTATTCAATTGAATATAAGTGAATATAAGCAAATCATTGTATTCTGTTTTTATCTACGATTTACATAACGTTCCAACTTCACTGGTTTTGGGTTTTGTAGATTACAACTGACCTTGCTCTTACACAAAGCTTATATACTCTTCTGATTGACCAATCAGAAGAGTATATAAGTCTTTCAGTTCTTTGTCTTTCAGTTACTGTGGAAAGTTTATACACTCTGGCATTGGATAAGAAACGAGTCAATCAGGACATCATCACTGGGGAAGCTTCACGTGGATGTGAACTATAAGTGTGCCGTTACTCAGATGAGCCTAAGTAAATAATTGAATGAAAAGCTATCAAGATGAGTACTTAAATATGTTGATAGAGGAATCTATGCGTAAATACACAGTAGGGAACTATGCGTTTATGTGATGACCATAATTGATAGTAGAATGATATAGTATCAATATAATGTCGAATTTTTGCTTCAGAAAGCTGACTTTTCTTAATTACTCATTGGGATACCATTGCTCACTACAGCTGCAGTGGTTGCTACAGAGGGCAATGATTTTTTCTGTCGCGAGAGATCTTTTTTTTAACTGCTGGATAGATACTAAGGGTAAATATATTGAACAGTTTGCACATCAGGCTTAGTTGATTAGTTTAATTCAGGGAACTCCTGAAAAACAGGTGGGACTGAACTCCTTCATGTTCTAAACCATGTTGGAGCTCAGCTTGCTTGTGAGTATTCAATAACTGATCTGGGGGTGCCATCTAGTGATATGGTAGTGTAACCTCGTGCATAAATTTGCAGCTCCATGTCCGCTGGCGGACACATCTGCATAAAGGGGTAAAGGAGGTAGAGATCTGGGGAGTGCTCTGCCACCAGAATATCCAAGCAGACCAGAGACGTCAGGACGCCCCAATTAGCAGCCGGCTGACTGAGTCTGGCTCTCCATAAAGGACCTGTGCCTCTGCTTTCCCTGCAGGAAGATAAGGCCATGGTTCATCGGCGCATTCAGTATCCTCCAGAAGGTCAATGAGTCTACCTACTCAATACAGTTGCTGTCAAACCACCACATCAATAACACATTTTATACCTCTTTGCTCAGACTGATGATTGCTGAACGGCTGGCTAAGGCTACCCCCCCACCCAAAAACCCTCCCCTTGTCCTGTAGGTTGACGGAGATCCAGCCTACCGGGCACGTTGCCTGATGCGTTCCAGACGTCGAGGAGGCAAGTTGCAGTATCTGGTGGATTGGTAGGGCTATGGTTCAGAGGAGAGGAGCTTGGTGGACTGTGACAACATCTTGGATCTGCAGCTCCTCGGGGGCAAGCGTCTGTAAGACCATGCCTCCAGCCGTCCAGACTGCAGTCTTCACTCCTTAATCATTGCCTGCGTCTGTGTCTCATTTCCACTGAGTGGTAGTAGAGAGCTATTTAAGATTGAGCTTCGCACTTAGTTATTGCGAAGCCTCGTAACCACATAACTGTGTTGCATTCCTCTTCTTGCTTATGCCGATGATCTTGTGCTGATTGCTCCTTCTATTAAAGGGTTGCAACGTCTTGTGACAGTTTGCCAGCATTTTGATGATGAAAATGATATTGAATATAATTGTAAAAAGACTGCGTGCATGTCTGGTTTGTCAAGTAAGATGAAATTACTTCAAGTGCTTTGTGTTACTCTGTATGGTGAGCTGCTACTTTTTGTTGATAGCTATAAATAATTGGGAGTCTACATGAATGAATCTTGGACGGATGATTTGGATATGACTAGACAGTTGCGCTCTTTCTATATGAGAAGTAACCAACTCATTAGAAATTTTAGTCTTTGTAGTGACAAGGTTAAAATCCAATTATTCCATTCCCTTTGCAGCAGTATTTATGGTGCAATTATAAACAGGCCACTTTGCGTAAATTGACTGTAGCCTACAATAATACTTTTCGTCGCATTCTTTCCCTACCTATTCATTGCAGTGCAAGTAATATGTTTGTTTCTCATTCTATAAACTCTTTTGGGGAATTGAGGAGAAAATTCACCTATGTTTTTAAAATGAGAGATTTTACCTGCAACAATTCCCTTGTGCAATCCATTTTTAATTGCATTTTCTTAAACTCGAGACTACGGCAGCAGTGGCAATGCATTTTATATGTGTAATGTACATTTTATTTTATTTTTTTTATTTTTTTATTTTTTATCTTTCGCTGTGGTCTTTTTATATGTATATTTGTATGTGTTATTAGCCTTTTTATATGTATAATGTATATGGACTGGTCTGAAATAAAATCTATCTAGTATTGACTTAGCTTCCTGCATTTTGCGTGTATTTAACCTCTAACTCTAACTTACTGATGTTTATTGTTTAATTCAGCACTTTATCCTCAGGACCTCGTTTCCTGAGTTGTTTTCTATTTGTAACACATTGTTACTGCAGCTATAGCCCAGACTCTGCATTACGTGTACCATTTGTAAGGAACCCCAATTTCGATTTATTTTGTGCGCTTCATTCATGCCTTCTGTTGTGCAGTCGGCATAATAAACTTTCAACCAAGTCCATCCTTGCACCCAAGTCCATTCCTCAACTTCCTGTCCTTCATGCTTGTCACAAAGATATGTCACACAACCCTTACTGCCAAGATAACTGTATGTTTCCACCAAAGGCAAGGCAAATTTTTTGCACTGTCAGATTGCATGCAAAGTCAATGCAAAAATGCAAACGCATTAGTTTCAGCGTATCATTTAAGAAGCCTTGATTTTGGCCATTTGAATTGCGCCATTTTGTAATTTTGAAACCGAATGTGACTCCTATTGGACAAGAGCGTGAATTGAATATCCAGGGAGGAGTGGGGGGTGGATCTATGGGTGGATCTGTATTAGGCAAGGACCGGAGGATCGCCATGTCCCTAAAGCATATTCTGACTTTATCCTTTATTCTAGTATATTTTGGACTGTAATTTACAGAAATGAACATCATGATATATGGAAGGAGACTTGAAACTTATGATAGATACCATAAAATTATGTGGAAAATCATTAGCTAAATAATAAATCAGGGGGGAAACAAGGGAGTAGGAATACACCTGGAAGTTGAAGCTCAATTGAACGCTCTAGAAGATAACAGGTAGCTTGCGGTAGCTTCTTCATTCACCTCCATTCATTTTGTCTGACTTTTGACATCAAGTAACTTTACACTAAAAACATGAGCCTTCGTGTCAGCGACAATATTTTCTACAGAGAAACTAAATTTTGTTGCTGGCGCCTTTACTTCGTATGTAGTGTTATGGTCTAATAATAAACATTTTTAGCCGATGGCACCAGGCTAGGCTAAAAGTGGTGTGAAATGCCGGCGACTTTTTGTCGCACAGGATCAAAATAACTGTACAGTTTAGACCAGAAGCCCATAGATGAATCATAGACAGTAGACGATTGAGCCACATCGCTAAAGAAGTGAAGTACCTATGAAGTGATAATTTGCAAAACATAATAACATTGAACGGAATCAGACTATACTTACAAGTGCAATCGCTTGCTCGCTGGGATTTATGTGAAGGGTACATCTACCAGACGAGTTACCGCTTCTCACGACGTTGGTTTACGTCAGCAAGCTGGCTTCAAGCCTGCGCAGTAGGCATGGTGCTCAACTGAAAACTCATTTAATTGAGCTTCATCGCTCCATAGATATATATAAACACTAGATGGCTCAAGGCAGAGTCGGCAGCGTCATCACTGGTTGGCCATCTTAGGACAGGGGACTGCTCTGGTGCGCTGTGCTGTAGTCGGAGGTAAGGTGGATGATTTACTCGCTTAAATACTCGTAACTCGCTGAATTCTTGACGGATTTACAAACGGATTGGGTTATTACAAACCTTAATGTACTTTTTATATCGAATTCAATGGTTTTAATTATTCTTAAGTATGCAGTTAAATAACTACATCTCTGATGTTTACCCGACAAACCAAGCCGTTTGTTTGAAAATCAGTCGAGAATTTGGGAGAGTTGAGCAATTTACAGTTATTTCAAAGTCCGTGCTACATTGGCTGTAATGTTATGAGTGATCGAGCAGCCCTGTCCCAAGATGGCCGCTCTGTGACGACGTTACTTCCAAGGATGTTTTATGTCCATGGTTACTTCACATTGGCTCGCAGCGTGCTTGAGCCATCTAGTGTTTATGTATATCTATGCATCGCTCTCCCATTGAGAACAGCGTCATCCCGCCATCCACTTCTTTACTGTCTATGGGGGGGAAGTAGGGTCATTTTCTCGTAGACTTTTATAGAATTGAAGTTCTTTCTGCTACCACTGATGTCGCCATCTGCTGGCCAATAATTAATATGCAAATTTTGGAGATCTCCGCATCAGCCTGTTTCCAGACCCGAGTGCTGCGTCCATCTGTTCATACAGTCTATGCAATTACCCTAACTAATTGAGCTAACTGGCTGCAAAAGCAAATTTTTTTTATTTTTATTTATTTATTCAAACCTACTTTACTGGAGAAATATAAATTTTATACAATAAATCAATAAATTTACATTACAGAAAAATAAAATTAGACACAAATTAAAAGGAACAATTTGAATTGGTAAACATGAAACAGTTTAAAATGGCTATATATACATGCAAGGTTAAAAATCTTTCGTCAGTAAATAGGCAAGGAGCCTCTCCTCTGATTTTGGGTTGTTAAAAGTATCATAGTGTGAAAGCAGACATTAACTGTCCACTGCAACCTCCTCACTATCAGCACCATTCTTACAATCCACCTTCCCGGAAAAGGCCACTTGGGATGGGGAGAAACCATTTGACTAGAAAGTGAAACAATGTACCATTTAAACTATGACCATAAATTATACAATTAGATTGAAATAAAATATTGAGATCCCCTGTTGGCGAATCCTTCCTAAATATTCTATTGAACAATAACAGTTTCTGTACGCAAATGATGTCAGATATTTTCTTAATTTGAAGTGCCTGGAGAAGTTTGGAATGGTAGCATCATTTAAATTCTTGTAATGTGGTCGCTCTGGAAAGTTGTCAACAGACAACCTCCATGTTACGACCCGCACAAAACGGAGGGAAACCGCAACATAAGAGTGAGAGAGGCCACACAGGCTCTAGTTTCTCAAGGGGTTTTTAATTATTTCACGATCACGAATACACAAAAGAAAGAGGCGGTTTTTTTGGAAGTACAAAGCGGTCGGCCCGGACAAAAGCTGATGTTGCCACATCAGCGAACTCTTTCCCCCTTGGCTGTGGGCAGGGCCTCTTATATACGCCGGGGAGACATCAGGTGGTGAGGCGGCGCAGGTGCACATCCGAAAACGAAAAGAAAGAAACACAAATTCGCCAGCAAAAACAGTTAGAGACAAAATAACAATTTGGGCAGAGGACCACCACTGGAGCAGAGAGACGTAACTCTACACCAAAAGCGTTTTATATCCCGGAGGTAGGGAAGATCCTTAGACCAGTGAGCCTTTGGCTTAAAACATCTCTGTGTGGCACAGCCAGATTCAAGGTTTGCAGAGTGGATGGCATCAGTAACTTTCCTAAACATACAATCAAAATAGGTGATGGTTCCTCCGATCACATGGCTCATGAGAGATCACTGTATCCAACTTAGAGGTAAGGAGACTTTTATACTTGTCTCGGCTTTGGGAGTCATTCCAGCATACTTTTGGGTAACTCTCATTTACCTGCATTCCAGATGCAGGACTTGAGCTTGAACAGTCTCCATCTGCTACAGAAAACCTGAACACAGACCTAATTGGCAAGTGATCACTCATGCTTCCTTCTTCTAAACCAACTATTTTACATGACAAGACATTGTCCACATCATGACTAAAAGGGAATACATGATCTATCCCGGAGAAAGCAGCACGTTTCAGACAAAAATATTTGTACTTGGTCGTTTGTTGTGAGCAGAGGTCAACAGAAATAAGATCATTTGATGTCAAGAAGTCATACAGGATTTTAGACTGAATGGAGTACCCTTTACTTCTGTACCAGTTGTTATTCACCACAGAGCCAATGGGCATTTGGGCATTGAAGTCCCCGCAAAGCTTGATAGGGCAATCAGCATACCTGTCAATGGAAGCCTGCAATACCTCAAGGCATTGAATAAACTGAGATATATTGCTACCAGAGGACACACATGGAAAGAGGACCCAAAATAACCCAAATGGAAAGAATCTACATGGACATATATGCGCATATATGCTACCTATATGCTGCATATATGCGCATATGCCACATTTAGGCCACATATAGGCCAAATTCAGGTACATATATTTGCATGTACAGGGAATATAGGTCTCCAAAATCACTTCTTATATGTATATGTACATACAAGGTATACGTCTCCTATATACCTAATATACCCAGTGGCAGGTTCTGTTTGTCATACCTATTGAATAGCTCATATCTCACTTTTGCAACTTTCATACATGATGCCTAGCTCATATTTTTATTCTCAAGGTAATATCTGCCTATTAGTCCAAAGTCCGCGAAATAACAAGAATTTCACATAATAACTTATTAATCGCATGTGAACACGTGAAATTGGCGTCATATTTGAAATATATCTTGACGTGACAACGGCATGTTGTGTGTAAACCAGTCATTATTAACTATGGCAAATGAGAGGAGACAAAAAGCTATGATATCAACACAAGTATCTAATACTATTTGTAACATTTTTATTCCTGAAACAATAACAAGGTCATCAATTCTTTCTTGACCATACTTATTTCTATTCTATGAGGATTGAGTTGTGTATTCTGGAAGAGAAGAAAATGTATAAAAACAAAATGGTTTGATTATGTTTATTTCATCAATTAAGCAATTT
This sequence comes from Gymnothorax reevesii, assembly GCA_029721435.1. Classification (NCBI taxonomy): domain Eukaryota; kingdom Metazoa; phylum Chordata; class Actinopteri; order Anguilliformes; family Muraenidae; genus Gymnothorax; species Gymnothorax reevesii. The sequence goes on from CM056584.1 coordinate 34,932,057, forward strand.
TTCAAGTTTAAGTCACTGCCAGATTCACCACATTAGATAAAATTGGATTCATATCATTACAGCTCATACACATCCACTGAAAGGTAATACACTACACTGTTACATCCACCAAATGCAATGTTGTCTAGCTGGTCTGTAATGCAGTTTCTAGATGAATAAGGCTCAGAGGTCATTTGTCTAAATGTAGCAAAATAAAACAAAAATAAAATAAAAGTACATCGAAGAACATACATTCAAGTAAACATGCCTTTCAAAAGTCATTTTCATCCCCACATCTATATGAGCATTTCACTGTGGTTAATGAATTTGAAGAGAAAGTCTACATTTCTGTTCAGAGTTTTAGTGAACAGACACTTGTCTTTTTATCTGAGATGCTTGTATAGCTACTAAAGGTCCCAGACTTTTTGTTGTGATTCTGCATTCTGCTGTCATGTTTAAGTTCTGTGCCTGGCTTAGCCATGTATGCTTTTTGTGCTTAGTGACCACTGCCTGCCTTATGACCATTCTTAGGATAACGTATTGTGTTTTGGTGAGTTAGATTCACGTTTATTATTTTTAATGTTCACAGTTATTTTCAGCCATGCCATGTTTTCATTTCCTTGTATTGCACTATGTCTAACCTGTCTTGTCTTGTGTAGGTCTTTGCTCACGGTCCTTAGTCTTGTGTGCCACTCATTCGGGTGATTTATTGGTTTCTGGGTTTTCAATCTTCCTTCATTATCTCGTGTCCTTCCTTCCTCTTGTATATTTTTACTAACTGACTAACTTGCACTCGGGATTGTATAGCTGCACATACTAATAGACTAACGATCTCTCAGCATTCCCCCAATCTGTATCTCCGCCCTCCTTGCCGATCACTAATTATCTCTACTGCAGTTTCCACGTATATCTCAGGCTTTCCCTTTTCTTTAGACTGTACACTTTAGTACTCCTTAATCGGAGCTGTTGTTTGTTCATAGGATTGCCTTGTAATCCCTGTCTGCGTTTTGGCTACGGCCAAATTCATGTAATTAGTTTATTCCTCATGTGTCTCTCCCTGATCATTGTTACCATTGATTGCACCTGTTCTCCCTGGTCATGTGTTTACCCCGGATGTGTATATAAGATGTCTGTTTGGTTCACTCTCTTGTCAGATCGTTCTCCCTAATTTTCTTGTGCTACGTTTCTCGCCTCGATTTCTCAGTGTTTATCTTTCTGAGTGGATTGCCTGACTTGATTTTTGCCTTTGTGTTTTTGGATTACTGTTGCATCTGTGTGTTTCGACCATTTTTCTGCCCGACTGCGAGATTTCTGTTTGCTGCCCTGGTAACGATTCGGATTACGTCCTGTGGATTCTGGCTTGTATCTCTGAAAGTACTATTCCTGTGTACCAGACCCATTTCTGCCGGACTACGATTACTGTCATTACTGCCCTGGTTATTGATTCTATTTTTGCCCAACTGGATTACGGATTTTGGATTGTGGACTTTGTACTGTTGCCTTTCGCTCAGCGGGGGTCATCCCCCCTTTTTCAATAAAACAAGCTCTACTGCACTTCCTGGTTCTCGCATCTGGTTCCTGATCGTATCACAACACTTTTCCCTACAGTTCATGATGATTTCAAGAAAGGCACCTGAAATGTCAGATTTCATAAATAGTTTGGCTAATTTAAATGATGAGTTAATTAAAGGTCAGAAATGGTGCGAAAACCAGGGACAGATACGGCTCTCATTGGCCACCTCTGAATTAGACACTGAGAAAATCAGTCAGCTTAAAATTAGGTTGCTGAAGATAGGTGTTTTGCATTCTTTCTAAACAATTTGCTTGAAATTAACAACATTAACATGACACAAAGCAGGTTGGACTCTGTCATTTGCTTGCCTAATAAAGTGTTAGTTTTCACGACCAAGTATCCAGTTTCACTTACTAGGAATCCACTGGTTATTCACTTTGAAGGGCTGGGCTCAATTTGTTTCATCTTTTTATGCAGTTTCCAATATGGATATGGATTTCTTTCCTCTTCATGGAATGTAAGAGCAATTCTTCAAATGTGGCTTCACAGGATAAATAACTGTGCCAAACATAAATGCACCTAGTTAAGACAAACTGACAGCTTTTAAAATCCAACTAGCTGATGTTTGTGCTATGCACGGGCAATATGTGCGGGCACAATAACACCTGATTGAATTTGCCAGTTTTACCTGCAGAAACAGCTTCAAAATGCAGTTTTCACTTCATAACTTCATAAAGTTCGAAACGTGGCACATCGTCTCTGTCACACGGTAAAACTGGTGCATGCGGAAAACAGACTTATTATTCACAGTGGCTTTGGAGGAGATGTGTGAAATTACGCAAATCGCCAACTCAGTAATAATATATAGATGATTGCAACTGAGGTTGGAACAAAAACTGACATACACGGGGTGCCCCAGGACCGAGATTGGGAACCACTGCTCTGTGACAGTTACACTAAAATTGTGGTCAAGCTCAGCATCAGAAATGGCATCATCACTCTTCTGAATATTTTTTTTTTATCTCAAGTTGGCACAGTGTGTCATGATCCACACTAGGAATCAAGTGCTGAGTCAGATGTGCGATTCAACTGGTAGTTTCTTGACAGCAGTGCGGTAATGACAGGGATGGAACCTCAGAGAGAAGAGGCTGGGACAAAACTTTGAATAGATGCTGGCCCAGGAAATCGCGATACAAAGAGGGGTCCAAGATGTTCTGCTCCAGGACCTAAGAGCGCCCCTCAGGCCCATACCCCTCCTAGTCCACAAAGAACTGCTGGCCACATCCCCTAATGTGGACATCCGGGATCTGATGCATGGTATATGTCGAGCCACTGTCGACGGGGGGAGGTGGGGAACAGGAGGAAGGGCTGTAGGTAGATGCAGACTCAGGTTTAATTCTTGAGACACGAAACACAGGGTAAACATGGGGGGGGGGTGGAGAGTCAGGTTGTACCACTACTCATGTCACAAAATTCCACAAAATAAACCTCAATTCATTCATAAAAATATTAACAAGAACAATACTGAAAACGAAAAAACCTATGCCATCAGGTGCCCAGTTCAGGAAAAAGAGGAAAAAAAATGAAGAAAGATGCACAAAAGATAAAGGTATCCATCTATGTCATCTCAAAATTAATTAATAAATATATATGTACTTAGTGACATGAACTTTGATCCATTACAGAGTGTTAAACACAATGGTGTGACAGAAAAAGCTCTCTGAGATTGTTTGCATTGAGGCCGTACATGATGCTGGTTGCTCACTTAGAAAAATTTCTGAAGAAGTTACATGCAGCCGTGGCACTGTAAGGAACACCATCAAGCGTTTCAAAGAGACCGGTCACTGAAAACTATTGGTAACAGAGGTGCAAAACTGAAATTAAGTGCCTTCGTTGTCTGTGTATGGCAAGTAAAACAATAATTGACGGTTGACAGTACAACAACTCATTGATGATATTAATGGCGCTACAAGTGAAGAGATGAAAGTATCAAGATCTACATTTCCAGACACCTGTGTGAAAACGGTCTAATAAGTCGTGTTCCTGTCAAGAGCGGGCAACATCAGAAAAAGACTTGAGTTTGCCAAGAAATTCAAGGATTGGACACCAATGGATTGGGAAGAGGTCCATTGGACCGTTGAATCAAAATTTTTAAATTTCTCACCCCAAACGCGAAACTTCTGTGCGCTGAAGGGTTGGAGAACGTTTTGAAAATGACTGTTTAACCCCTTCATTAAAACATGGAGATGGTAATGTTATGGTTCGGGGTTCAGTCTGCTCGAAAGGTCGGTGAGCTCATAAAAATCAATGGAATTGCAGCGCCTCAGCACCACAAACCAAGAGCCGCAAAACAGATAAAACCTTGAAGCAGTACTGTAGGAAATATATACCTTTATTGAACTAGATAAATGAATTCTGGATTACATAAAAACACCTACCCAAAAGAGGAACATGTTGGTTGACATTCAACAGCACACAAACTGGGCATCGCACACAGCAGCCCACTGAGTCATAGTAAACCACTCCCTGCCCAGTCAAGAGGGGCTCACAATCTAGCAGGCCCCTTTCAGTAGCCTACGTTTGCCCAAAAGGCAGGTATTATCCCAGCAGCAATGAACCAATGACAGAAGCAAACTAATACCCAGTATAAACAAAAGGAAACACCAAGGCAGGGGCTCACTGGCTGCAAATCAAACAAAAATAAGAACACAATTAACCCCTTCTTCCAACCACACTACCCCAAAAAAAAAAACATAATCAAGACCCCCCAGCCATACAGCAAATTCTCAAACGAATTCCTCACACCCCTCGCAATCAAGTAATAATGTTAAAATCGTTCATAATAACACACGATATTCAATATACAATTGATATACAACATCTCATTCAATATACCAAACACACAAAACGCATGCACTGAGAGCAAACAAACTTGTACCCTTTAACGGCGGCACCCCTAACCGCAACCTGCTACATCAAGCCAAGATGCCTCTCGGACACTGAGCTCCACTACGAAGAGATTCACAAAGCTTTCACACTGCCCAACAATGCTCCAACATTAACAAATACTCACCAACGTACCCCTCCCCAAATCGCTTAATATGCAACTTCATACAACAAACCGAACCCCAGCGGCATGCTCGCCTCTTTATATGCAGCGTCCCAACTCTCTGCAGACATGACAAAGCCAAGTCACTCACGGGGCTCTCAAACAGGTGCCACTTATTTCCTAATCAACGCCCCCCTCCGAACTACGGATCCAGCCAGATCAACCCCTCCCCTCCACAACAACGTCACCTGTTTACAGAATCATGGATCAAAAGAAGTATGACAGCATCCTTGTGAGGCTTGCGAACACAGTTTTGCAAGAATTATCTCAGTTAGGAACAAACATCTGGTGAGATAAAAGTGATGACTTGGCCAGCTCAAAGTCCAAACCTTAATAATTTTGAGAAAATCTGTTGTAACATCGAAAGAATCTCCTTGGAATGAACTTCAAACCAAAAGGAATAGTTTAGCGAGTAAGAATTTTTAAAATATGAACACTATGGTCTCTAAATTCGTTGACCAGGCGCAGGCGTGGCAAACGGGGTGTATCCAGGCGTATTTTGCAATATTGTCCCCAGCGCAGCCCGGTGCAAGTACCCCTCTGTCCCGCCTCTGTCTTTCCTGCCGGCGCAACTGGCAAAGAGGGAGGAGAGAAGGTATGTTTGGGTTTAACACAGCCGAGTCAAATCTTCACCAATCAAATGAGCTCCTCTACTCGCCTTTAAAATGTTGGAATAAAGAAGCCTCTGTCCTATATCTGCATGATGCGTTAATGTTGCATTTTACTTTGCTGCTTCAGACATGTTTTCTGCACCGCTTACGTCTATATGAAGCATTACAAATTTGAGTTAGCTGGCTAATTTGGGCATTCACCTTTATTACCATTAGCGAACTTGAATGGAGTTTCAAAACGAAACTACGTCAGATCATTCAAATTTATGAAGTTGGAATGAAATATGATGATTGCTCATTTATTTCTTCTGCCTGCATCATTGGGAAGAGAAACGATGGATAGCGTGTTCCTACTATTATTCCCTGTTCCTGCTTGAAATTTTGGGATTAACATGCATGGACAACAATGCAAGATACGTTACACATTTATTTTCAATATGTGATCTTAACTCAGTACGAGATCATAGCAATCAGGCTGTATTCCTTTCCCCCACTAATAACGATAAAACCAAAGTGACAATAATAGTAATATTCAGCACTGGCCCAAGCCTCCATCGGGCCCTAAGCAAAATTTGATTTTGGGACCCTCTATTTCTGCCAATAATATTGATTATTGATCATTAATACACCTATTATAAACTAACTATGCAGCTCTGGCAGTGTTGTTAACATTATACTATTGTCAGCCTGACATGTCTTTACCCATGTATGGTTTTTAATCTCAAAAAAGGGAGCACATTCAGCTGCAAGAGCGGACTGGGATTGATTTACACAACATTGCAAGTGATAAGGCACTAAGTGGGACAATGAATGTCATCTAGGCCTGCTAAAAGTAACAAAAATAAACCAGTAGACAATGCATTTACCGTAAAAGTGTCTTCTGGTTTATTAATTTTGGTTTCAAAAAACTGCAACAGCAATGTAGAATAATAATTTGTAGTGCAAGAACAACAATAAAGTGCAACAACAAATAAAATCACTAAGATAGATAAAAATAACTTCAAATGTACAAAAACAGTATTAAATAAGCTTGTTTTGCTGGTGAATATCCAATAACTGACCAGTGTGTGCCATCTAGTGTTAAATAGTGATGATTGAATAATTGCTGACTACGGCACAGAAACATGAATGCCACTGAGGAGAAACTGTTGGAAACTGAGGGAAAATTGTTCAACAATTTAATAATGAAAATGCAAAGAAACTGGGGATTTAAAAAGCAACAAAAAAGGGGTTTGAAGTTTCCATTTTTAGTTGTTGATTATGAATGAACTAATTCAAAATTGAATCAAGTTGCGAAATTTGGGTAAGAAATACATTTTTAGAGTCACTTTATTTCTGTGCCTGCATTGTCAGAAATCCAAAAAGCGCAATCGAATATGTGAACACCTGACGTTATTCTGAAACTCAGTTGCACTGTGTGCACTACCTTTATAGGGTCCAAGTAAGCCTTCGTGCTACATACTGTCACAGAACTGTTGGCTTAATTCAAGCCATTATCAGATTGCTCGCGTCACATTTTCGTCTGGACTTCACAAAAAATCAATAAGACAAAAGCTCGAAAATTTTTTTGGGCAGAATAAGGTTTGAGTTGCCGCTATAGCTACTCAAGTCAGAGTCAGATGTTGTGGCCATGTTCAAATAGTGGGATGGTAATAACAATAATAACAAATGCTAGGCCATGAAAAACTACATATTTTACCCTTTACGCGGAAATAAACGCTGACGTTTGTTAATTACGAAATTTAATTCCTCAATAATTCTGTAATTTAATTTCCAAATGTTTTGCTTCTCTGGAATTATTTTCCAGAGTCTCTGTGACACAAATCTTGAGTTGAAACGCCTAAGTAGGCTCACGCTTAACGCACAAAGAAAAAAATAGCATTATTTGTATTCGGCGCAAAGGGGATGAAGCTGTTCAGAATACAGACTTTATATAGCCTAATGGTAATGAATAGCATAAATCAGTAAATTATGACAAACCCTTGAGGGGAAGAGATGGCAATCACAGCAATCAAACTCAAATTAGCTTGCAAGCTAGCTAACTTTTCCCCTATTTGGCAAACAAAACAAATGTGTTTTTGGCATGACTTCACACACATGTCAATTAACTTTTTGCACTCTCCTGAAATTCGGCATCTGAACAATTTTATTAAAACGTGCACTTGGCTCTGTACATCGTTGACTCTCCGGCTTTACAGCCAACAAGCCATATTCGATAAAGCCCCGACAGCATTGACTCATGAAATGCAATATGAGTTTTGTGGCTTTTTGGGATTGCAATATTTCTGCAGGTCATTGATGATGTCATTTGGTTCATTCATTTGCACTGCAAATGTCTTCACAGTGATCAAGATCTCACACTGACATTCTTGATAGTGAGATTTTTGACAATGTTCCTCATCCAGCCACAAGATCAAGGCATTTTATATTTGTTGAATAAAATGTATTAAAAACAAACCCAAAGGCAAAGCTTTGGCTTGGATATTTAGTACAGAACACACGCACTTCTATGTACATATAGAATCAAGAGGTGCAACGAGTCTCAGAATAATGTCACATGCGTATAATTAATACATAATTGCCACTGAGCTGGTTTTTGATCTTTTTTCCAACATAAATAGGACGATTGAGCTCGGTTACCAATGCATTTAGGGAAAGAGTGAATTAAAATACCTAAAACTGCCATAACTGTGAAAAAGTCAGGTATGTTTGGGTTCCTCTTTAATGGTATGTGATATCATAAAATTATTCTGAGGATCTGGAGAAATCTCTGTATGCAAGGGACAAGGCCAAAAACCAGTATTGAATGGCCATGATCTTCAGGTGGCACTGCATTAAAAACAAACAGGGTACTGCAGTGGAAATCAATGCATGGGCTTAGGAACACTTCTGCAAACCATTTTCAGTGAGCACAATTTATTACTGCATCCACAAAGGCAGGTTAACAATTTGCTGTAGAGAAAAAAAAAACCATAATGAACAAGATCCAGAAATGCAACCCTCTCTGGGCCTAAGGTCATTGATGATGGCCTGTGTCGAAGTGAAGAAATATCCCGTGGCCTGTCCAATCAAAATCTTAATTTTTTTTGGAAACCAAAGATGCCACGTACTTTGGACTAAGAAGAAGAGGGACATCTGACTTTTTATCAGTGCACAGTTCAAAAACCAGCATCCATGATAGTGTGGGGCATGGCATGGGTAACTTGCACATCTGTGAAGACAGCATTTATGCTGAATAATATACAATATATAGGTGTTAGAGCAACATAAACAGCCATCCAGATATCTTTTTCTGGTAAGGGTTTGGATATTTCAGCAAGAGAATGCTAAACCACATTGTACGCGTGTTACACAATTGACCATGGATCAACAGAAAAAGAGTCCGGGTACTAAACTGCAAAACATTTTGCCTTCAAAACTATAGTAACTGGTCTCCTCAGTTCCAAAACACAGGGTGTTGTTCAAAGATGAGATGATTAAACGCAGTGGTAAAGCACCAGATCAACGTATCTACAGGCAGATGCACAGGGATTTGTTATTTTTTGTCACAACCCTTGTGTCTCATTAATTATTCCCTCCCCTGTTCTCGCAGTCTTTGCGAGTTTTGCAGTTTGTTTCCCTGAATTGTTTCATTGTCTGATCTTATGCCCAGCCTCCCAATCTTAACATCTGTATGCCTTGCCCCTTTCAGTGATTGTCTCGTTGACATGATTTGCTTGTGGGGGTTCAGTGTTCACTCGATTTTCTTTGCCCCTTGTCAGAGGTTACCTTTTAGTAATTGAGCTATGCTCTTGTTCCATGAGTTTAGTTTGATTGAAAAGAACAATGTTTGTCTCTCCTTGTGAGTACTTTATTCTGAACACCATCCTGTTCTCTTGTGGTCTTAAGAACAGGGACTATGTCCCTATAAAGAGACCCTCTTGGAAGCTGTTCGACCTCTGCAGTATTGGATTTTTCATCAGGCTTCTGATCCCCTGGACTGTCTTGACCATGGCTTCGTTACACCCCTCTATTGCTGCATGCAAATCGCTCTACTCGGGTTGCCTGTCACCTTGAGTTTTCCCAAACCTTTCCTCCGACCTAAACCTTTCCTCCGACTTCAGAGCAGGGATTATGTCCCAATGAAGAAACTCTCTTGGAAGCCGTCCGGCCACTGCAGTATTGGATTGACCACTTCGCTTCTGACCCCTGGACTGTCTTGAACGTGGTTCGAATACGCCCCCTACAGCTGCATGGTAAATGCTCCACACATTCTGCCTCTCAACTTGAATTTTCCATACCCTCTTCTTTTCTGTTGCATATTGTTCACAATAAGTATGCCCTTGGGGTTCATTCTGCTTAGTTTGTAACAATTTATATCTTCTGACGCAAAACAGGTTTGACTTGATCATTTGCTTGCCAAATCAATTGTTAGTTTTTGTGACCATTTAACCAGATAGGACCCTATTGATTTTTTTTTTTTTTTTTTTTTTGGATTGGTTTGAAATTGTTTCCCTCTTGTTATGCAGTTGATTCAAATGTATTACAATGTCGAACTGGAATTATTTTTTTGCAGCATGTATGGATATCCAACAAGATCTGGCTGAAGAAGATAACAGCTCAAATCATGAATGCACCCAATTATTAATAGGTTGTCATAGTTCTAAGATTTCAACTGTGGTAGGAACAAAAACCAGCATACATAGGGACTCCCCAGGACCGAGTATGGGAGCCACCACAATAGACAAAGATCTCTTTATTTATATTTGTTGTATCGAGCATATTTTCAGACTTGACTTGAACTCTCTTTACAGACCTGATGAAACCAACATCCCTGAGATGTATAAATCATCCATCATCCCTTGGGTTACTGGAGTCATCTGTACTCAACACAGTGCAGCGAAAACGGCTTTCACCTTCAGTCACTACAGACACATTCCTCAAAGTTTAAAGAGCTGTCATGAATTGAGCTTCTTGCCAGGGAGTCTTCTTCTTTATGTACAGAAGTAATGCCCTTGCACTTCAGCTGATGATTTTTCACCCATTCCGGGTCACAATGCATTAACTCATCAAGACTCACTTCATGCGCTTTGCTGACTGTACCACAGCAGGCCTGTGATAATTTTATCTGCTATTAGCCACTCAGCATTAAATTGGGACCTGAAAATCTTTCAAAAACCTAAAATTTACAGAGTAGAATTCCAAACATTTATTTCAAGATTTGGCTCCCATTGTGCAGCAGGAATCATCGTATTGTTAGCAGAAATGAAAATTGAATGCGTTGAAATATAGTTTTTTTTTTTTTTTTTTTTAAATCTCCATTCTGTCGATAATGATGAGGTCAGTTGGGCAGATGGTCGCATGGAAATGTAGTTTATTTATAGCTACCTCTGCAGGTCAAATTCGCATATTGAGTCGAAAAGACTACATAGTCCAGCATGCACTTTTCGTGTCGCTCCAATCGGTTGTACGGAGTCATCGGCATACACGAGGACTTGCGTTGAGTGCTGAGTCGGATCTCTCTCTGTGGTGCCGCTGTGAGAAACCGGCGCCGTTTTATTTGAAGAAAAATCTAAATTATCACGTTGCGAAGAGAAAAGTTTTTTTAAGAGAAGGGTTTTAAAGAGGTCTCAGAAACAACACGTCAGTGGGTGGTCAGACAGCTGGCTAACTGCGTAGTCCTCACCACATTACAATAATAGAAAGAACAGCGATGGACCCCAGAGACACTGCTCCTGATTCGTGGGAACAGGAGGACGATGGCGAGGCCCCGGCCGACGTGCAACTTCAGACCGCCTTCACCGCCCTAAATGTGGACGCCAAGCCCTTTGTCCCTAATGTTAACGCCGCTGAATTTGTTCCGGCCTTCCTACAGAAAGGGCCCTCGGAAAATCCAGACTCCGATGGTGAGCCTCCGACCACTGCTCAATTTTTTGCCTCGCTAAGTTAGCAAGCTAACGTTGCTTAACGTGACGCTAGCGCAGCACGACAGTCGGCACACGTTTTCAGCCGCACGGCAACTGCTTAGCCTGTTAGCGTCCATCCCCGGTCAGACGCATGTTGCGTTAGCCGGCTAACGGTGACGTGCCTTGCTAGAATATTGTCAGCATGTCGATTTGCGTTCGCAAACTGTCTCCCTATTTGTCATGCCGAGTTAAGAGCGCTGATTATCATCCTCGCTTTTCTCGTCGTTAAGTGACGTTAAGGGTTACCACATCTGCTTGCCATCTGCATCTTACGTGACATTCATTGGATTACTCTCATGAGCCAGCTAACCAGCTGTAATAATGTTACCCCACGATGGGCAACATTGGCTAACTGGACGTTTGTTTTGTGGAAGTCAATGACCAGTTTACAAAATCTGGCCAGTGGTGCTAGCTGAAGTTGGCTAAGTAATGATTTTGCTCCCGTTAGTTGGCACATGACTCGATGTAGCGCGTAAGGAGTGGCTTATAAATTGGCATGAACCGGTTTGCTCGATTCTCAAACCAGATAACGGTGAAGTTGTGTCGGGCTAATCAGCTGAAAACATTCTGCTGAAAATTCGCTTACTTATACTTTTTTTTTTCATCAACTCAACTAGATATTGATAGATCTACATCTCGGTAATAACTGGTGAAAAATACATCACAATATAATAAGAAAGAAACGATGAAGGGAAGCATAGATGTTTTAGTTTTTCAGCAGATTTACCCTACCCGGTGAAGTTATCATAAAGGCGTTCCCTTTAGCTGCCCACACGAGAACACATTTGAAGTGGTATCTAATGTAAGCAAATCCTTAAAGTTGGGTAACCAGCTACGTTGTCGTAATTATATTTTTGTGATGGTTTTGTGGAAAGTGAATATTTCTGATGGGCATTCCGACTTACTGAAATGACAGTAAAGTTTGCGTTCATTTTTTCGGTAGCTAGCGAGCAGTCATATGCTGTCAGTTAGCGTAATGCTATGTCGCAAGATGCGCGCCGCAGTTGAGAGAGGAAATTATGTGCCATTAATTACCCGTAACTTTCGCGTCTTCAGCTAATGCCTGTTTGCACAGTTTAAACATCAATGACGACCTGGTTTTGCCAATATAAAGCCGCTTTCACACTGGACGCGAAACGAATTTGTCGCACGACAGATTACGTTCAAAGTCAATGCGAAAACGCCAGTGCATTCGCGCCTTCGCATTGACTTTGAATGTAATATGTCGTGCGAAAAATTCGTTTCGCATCCGGTGTGAAAGCGGCTCAAGGCCGTATTCAGTTTTTTTAACAGGTTTGTAAAGCTCAGTATCCCACCAATTCTTCGATATAGGCTCTTCGGTGCGTGGATGAAGCTGACGGTTTTTCTTGACCGATGGTTGTGTGATTTGGGGAGCGCTTCACATTCGAGATGGAGCAGTTTCATGATGTCACCATTTCCCCTTCGGGCAGGCATTTGTCGTAGATTCGCTCATTCAGCATGGATTTTTTTTATAGCCATGCATTTATCAAATGTACACCACTGTATTTGTACCTTGCCAAATTAACCATACAGCTTAACCAAAGAAACCCATGAACTGCCCTGCAAGCGCTGCACCCTAACCAGTATACTTACCTGCTGCCCTGAAGTATTATTTTTGCTCAGTCAGCGTTTATGGTGGGTATTTGTTTCTGTATTGGGTCATGTTCTGCTTGGTAATACACTGGTGTTTCTTATTTTGCCACATTCATTTGATGGCACATATTTATTGGTTAACTATATAAATCAGTGAAATAAATTTGACTGAATCTCTAATGTTATTTGACTGGTTATGGTAAGTAGGACTGAGGGCTGTCATTCGAGAATGTTTCCTGTAATTTTTAAAACACTGCTCCTAAGACATAACCAGACATAACCTGTTAAGAATGCAGATGCATGGCATTAATTGGACGGCTTCATATAAATTCTAAGTTAATGACAGGATTTGTGGTGATGCCTATACTCACCTCCATTTACTGCAAATAAGCCCTGTATATTGTCGAAAGAGTTGTCTAAAGTAAAGGAACAATACACAAGCTCGATATTGATGTAACTCTGTGGGAATGCTCCAAGACGTCTGATGGAAAGTTCTGGTATGTGTGTGCGCTATTGAGGAAGTGTCTCAGGATTATGGAGCAGGTGTGCAGTCACTTCCTTCTGAAAGGTAAGAGTGGATGGGTGCCACTGACCCTGCCCTTGGGGATGTGTCCATATTTTTGTTTACTGTAGTTGAAGTTTACAGCAAAGTTTAGTGACGTGTTGAGCCATCAATTACATGGTAGACTACGCTTATAACTGACTTTTATGAATTACCATGATGACTGAATGATGATATAATTGTAGAGAGGAGTGGAATTTGATTTTAAAAAGTGTGATGTCCTTATCTTTGGGACCCACGGGCTGTTTCTGGAGCTCCAAAGGTAAAACACCTTCACATGAGTTGATGGGACCTTCTATTTGCTGGCATGTGCTGCACGCTGTTCTGCAGTCGGAGCCTGTTGAGTTCCAGTTTTACCTTTTAGCCTGTGAGAGCCATTTACCTGATGTGGTGACATCACACTGTCATTGAGTGCGGGATTTTTGGACTAGAAGGAAAGCCAAACTTTGTGTGAAGTAAACTGCGGACCAAAGAACTGCCCCTTAAATGGTACAGAATATCTTTTTGGTAATTTCAAGACAAAGCAAAACTGAATGATGAATACATAAACATTTAAATTGAAACACCCGGGGAGTCTACCATTTTCCCATTAACAATGAAGTCAGATGACCTCAAGTCTTTGATGTGAAGAGTCTGCTTTGCCAAGACACACTCAGTGGGCAAACACACTGAACGTTTAATGATCTGTGAACAATCCACCAATATGACAGATGCTCTGTTACCTAGCTAAGCAAATGAACATGATTGTGGTGTTAAGTAACCTGTTGCACATGCATTGTAATCTAGCACTGATGTCAGCAGCTAAGCAAGCCACAAAAAACTAAAACATTCACTAGATGTGCTAGCAGTGTGTAATGGTCAAAGTTGCGACAAACTTCCCAGATCACAGTACTTTCAAAGGAGGGACGGCTAGTAATGGTAGAACCTGCGCAAATGTTAATATCTGCTCAATGATTTTAGAGGACTACTCACATTTCACCTGCGGACACTATCATATATTTGTTTAATAAATTGGTTCTGACAACATACTGTGCTTTAGAAAGTTAATAATTAACATGCACACCAGACTGCTTTAGCATCTCTTGCATATAGCTTGGCATAACTGAGCAGAACTCCTCCTATTTCTGCCTTGGCCATCAGTTATGTTGGAAAGCCCACTAGCATCCTTCACCACGAGCAGTTAGCATCTCACACGTTTAGTAGAAAATACACTAACAATGAGAGGGGAAAAAACGGATCAACTGCTAATCTACTGTTGCTGCACAACCAATACAGAATGGGGAGGGGGACACTAGCTTGTAGAAAAAGCAATAAAAGTTGACAAAAAAGCTCAAAAGGAGGGGGAATTTAGTGTAAAATGCGTTTAGCCAATACAGACTTTTGTTAAGAACGAATGTCACACTCGCGTGACTGCCAAAGTGCTCAAAAAGTGCAAACCTTTTTGAGGGATGGAAAGATGGCAGCCTCCTGTCCCTTTTTAAATAATTTGGCGGCATTTTCATCATTTGTAGCGTTTTACAACTTTACAGGAAAATCACAAAAATCCAGAGCATGATGTATTGACTGGAATTAGTTATTCTATATTTAATGTTGTTTTTGTGTGAAGATTATCTTTCACTTTAATTTTCCAACTTTTTCCATGCCTTTGTCTTGTGCTCTGGTTGTCAAGGCTCGATTGCAGAAAATTGTTCTCTTCCTCTTTTTATGCTGTTATGATGCATGCTGAAATTGAATCCTGTTTCTTTTCCCCCCAAGCGAAATAAAGGTACTGCGGCCATGGGGCCTGTTCCCATTTGTGAGCCTTTTTTTTTTTTGGGTAGTCAAAAAACCCCACCTCTGTTCGCACACAACATTTCGAAATAAATGGCTTTTGAGCCGAAGCTCCCAACAGGCTTACAAAGGTAGCGAATCGGGCATAGCGTTGCCATGCAAAGAAATCGCTATTTTTTTCCATCATTAACAAGGCTCAAAGAAGCTCCACACTTCATCGGTAGAATTCCGAGGGCCCTGACATTTAAAACGAGGCACTGAGAACTTTGAAAATGCACAGGTGGTTTATTAAAAAAAGACTATTCAAACTGTACCTTGAGGCAGTTTCCAGTCGCCTCCATCTTGAAAGTCACGATAAGTCGATTGACGAGTACGAACGAATAGGAAGGATAGGGGAACAGATTGCAATCTATTCGTTCATGCTTGTCAATCGACTTTTTGTGACTTTCAAGATGGAGTCGACTGAAACCTAGCTCAAGGTACTGTTTGCATAAATAGCCTTTTTTTAAATAAACTATGCACTCTTGTGTATAGGAGTGTAACGGTATGTGTATTCCTCCCGAACCATCTTGCAGTCATACGGTTGTGCTCAAAAATTTCCATACCCTGGTTGAATTTGTAAAAATGGGTGACATTTTTTAAAGAAACATGAATGGCCAGGAAAAACATATTTCTTTTATTTCCTATTGGATTCATATCCAACTGTGCGTCATGTAGAATGCCCCAATCATCAATTTAAACATGGCAATGAGGGAAAAGAATGAAATGAATCCTGTTCAAAAGTGTGCACACCCTTAGTTCTTAATACTGTGTATAGCCCCCTTTAGCATTAGTGACAGCATTCAGTCTTTTTGATAGTAGTCATTGAGGCCCCCAATGCTCTCCCATGCATAGCGTTGGCCAGAATGGAATCTCAAGGTGTCTCACTCCTGCAACCAGGCCAGCCTGGCCGAGACAAAACCACCTACGGTACTGGTTCTTCCCATCAAACCAGCTTGTTACACACATAAGAAATCACTGATAGGTAATTGGCACCATTGACACAGAAGAGTCTAGGACACCACTTCAATTCAAAACGCCACATTTAATTATACAAGGAACTCCATCCGCAGATCTGTCTTTACAGTTTTTCTGTCATTTCTCTGTTACAGCTCCAAATAATTTTTCTAAAGTAACTAAATGAGTACCAGAATGTACAGCAGTGACAAAATCTTGTTATTCTAAAGTATTTACAGTGATCTCAGCTGGCTAACAACGGTGTTGGAAGTAGTGCTTTGACATTGACACTGACCGAAGCAATTGGATTTCCCTCAACAGGGTTCCCAGCATGGCCACCACGCCCGTGGCATTTGCCAGCTCGGCACGAAGCTCAGTATCCGGGGCAATCTCTCAGTTGAGAATGAAGCCTGGCCAGCGAAATTTTTTTTCCCCTCACGTGGGCTCAAATATAACTCTAAGAAATGAACAATGATTTCTCGTGTCAGAGCCGCATGCATAAAAACTTTGAATAACGAAGCTGGCACTTGGGAGCCCTTTGGCATGTATTAACACTTGGAATTACGAAACTAGCACTTAGAAGCTTTTGGCGTGTATTGGCTGCATCTGAGAAATCTACGTTTCGAAGTTCATCTCGCAATGTCAGAACACCATTAACATGATTAAAATAACTTGATGGGAATCGCCATCCACTTGATCAGGAGACCACCAGTTTCTGCTGCAGTAGATGGAATATCATCTCGCCGTGAGATTAATATCATGGCAAATTAATTATTTGCTAATATAAATATACGCCCACTTCTACCACTTGCATGAAACGTCTCCATTAGAAGTGTATTATACATCCTGTGGGCGCGGATTTTAAGAGAGAGCCAAGAAGGAAATTATAGGATTCTGGCACCATAAGTGGATCAGCGAGGGATGAAATCTGGTGACTGAACTTCTGAGAGTGGAAAGCTGGAAAGCTGACTTCATGGTTCTAAAAGAAATCAGTGGAGCCACAATTACCGTAATGCAAATACATGCATTTCTCTCAGGCTACATTTACTCAAATGCCTGATTTCTGGAATACATGATTCTATTGCGTAGACACCCACACACCAAAATGAATAAAATTTACTTGAAGGGGCTTTGAAAGAGGCATTCAATCTGAAAAATTGGTGCAACTTATTTGTGTTCTGAATCCCATTATGGTGAAGGAAACGCTCATTGACATCTCCATTATGATTACAATTTCTGACCTACTTCTTGAACAGCTTAATTCAACTCTTGCCGAAGTGGACAGTGCCGACATGCTACTACGCGACTTTGCTGTGACGCCATTGTGTGGTGCATAGTAGGGCTAAAACGATTCCTCGAATAAATCGAGTAATTTGATTGCTAAAATGCCTCGGCGCAAATTAAATGCCTCAAACCTTAGTTGAATCTGGAACCGAATACTGTAAGACGGACACTTAATTCAGTGGCAAAGTTCCTTTATTTCTGCTGTACTGCATTGATGCACGTAGGGCATAACCTAAAAAGTTAAATAATGCATATTTTCACATCATTTGGGAAAAAAAGTTGTTTCACACAGAGGCGCATGAGCCTATGTTCCAATATAGGTATGCCTCAGTATAGTTAGTACAGCTATTCTATATCATGATCCCCATGAGCATTTTGTATTGTGAAGTTTTGTTGGCTGGCAACAGCATCTGTACTTATGGGGTCGGCTCCCTCCAGTAGAAGTGCACTCCCCTTAAAGACAGAGTTCACCCAAAAATGAAAATTCACTCATCTCACCCCTAGGCTAACTGAAGGGTCCGTGAATTTCCTTTGCCCTTAAAACACTTTTGGAGTTCGAAAGAAAAACGGCTTTGAAGGCAAATCCAAATCAGCTGAGGTCAATGGAGGCCATACTTCCAAGCGTGAAAAACATTTAAAAAAAAAAAAAAAACACAAAATGCCTCCATACTGCTTGTGTGTCTGTAAGCCTCAACATTCAAATTTGACTCGTAAAGATGTCTTTTCACCATGTTTTTAGCCTTAGTGTCCGCTGTAGCCACTTAGCTCGGAGCCCTGTTTATCTTCACAGAAGAAGTTAAAGATTAAGGACCTCGCGCTACGGTGGCCAGTGAGGGCAAAAACAATGCAACACCCCTAAACATCTCCAGTTGGAGAAACGTCCTGCAGTTTTGAATGTTTGTATTCACTGACTGAGCAGCGCGTTTACCCTTGTTGGCCCCTGTAGTTTGAGGTCTTGAATCTTAAACTTCTGAGAAGATAAACAGGGCTCCTAGCCAAGTGACCTGGAAAATCTATGTATGCATGGCTTTCCTGTTTCATAAGCGTTTAAGGTTCAGAAAGCAACCAACAGTGATGCTGTATACATTGTAATTTGCCAGCTTACCGCTTAGTCTGGCTTATTGAGCACATCAATTGTTTAATTGCTGATCATTATACAGTGCAGATCAAACAGTGATTTTCCAAATTTTTCACAAAAGTTCATTTGTAGGGGGATTCGGAAGCCAGTATTTTGGAAATAAATCAAAGCTTTGAGCTGAAAATTCCTACCCAGGGTAATTTGGGCCTTGATTTTCTGAATTTACCATCAGCATTGGTCTGCCTGTTCTGATTTCATTGTTAATGGCGTGTCCAATATGAATCTTTTCATGGGCAAAAATCAAAAATTCAATTATCTAGGGCGCCCTATCAGCACAGGATCGCTGGCTGAAAAAAATGACCTTATTTTTAAACCAATGTTTGGTTGATAAGGTCACTGTGAGAAAAGTTACCAGTTGTGATGTATATTTTTTTCCTACATAATTGAATGCATCTTGCCTGTATTTGTGAAAAGTGTCAATTTGTTTTCTCGTCTCCTTCATTTTCAAATATTTTTTTTCAATTACTGACACAATCCCATCTGGATCATGCTCATCTCTGAAACCCTCAGGAGCTGAAGCCTAAAATTTTGCCTCTGTTTGATTCCCTCGGAGAGATTCCCAAAAAAATTTCAGCCAAATCTGAGCCAGTGCCTGTGTAAGATTCTGTAACTTCGGTTGTTGATATAGAATGACCCCTCTTCAGATCCTGTGGTGGGTCTTGCGGTTACTGTTGGCGTACTTTGTTTGCACTGCACCACAGCATACCTGGCTTGTGCAGAACCGGTGCTGCTCCCTCTGTAGTTACTGAAGCTACCATCGAGCCAAGTGTTTCCTGTGAAGATGCTATTGACTATGAATATTGATCATAAAATGTATAGAAGATATTAAATTTTTTTTTTTTTTGTTGAAGCTGATTTTCTCATGCCAGCTAAAATGATAATTTTAGTAAATTTAATTCTTATTTTAGCTGGGTGTGCTTATTTTGCTGAAATGTGTATTTTGGCAGAAACTTTTAAATCATCTGTAAAAAGCAAACCCGCAAAAATCCGTCTGTTGGGAATCTGCATGCAAGGCTGCAAGTGTAGCTTTGTGACCGAAGGTTAGTGGTGCTTTTGTATGACATCACTCGCTGATGTCATTCATACTTGCATGTTTGAGAGTTTTTTTTCTTTAGGTAAGAGATTCAAAATGTCTCTCTCATGTTCCCTCTCTTTCTGTAGGCCCTGAGGCGGTTGTCAGCATGGAGGTGTCAGAACCTGTTGGTATGTACCATTTGTGTTTCTTGTATGATCTACAACCTCAACTAAGTGGGACAGTTTGTTAAACTGAAATATAAGCTGCTTGGAGTGATACGTAAATTATCTTTGACTCGTATTACATGGAAAACAATATTACAGCACATTAGGTGGTGTTTCACTATATTATTTTTATTGATTTTTTTTAAATGAACACATTTTAATTTTGATTCTTGCTACTTACTTCAAAGTTGAGACAGTAAGGTTTTTACTGCTTTGTAATGTTGCCAATCCTTTTCACAGCATTTTATTAGGAACTGTAGACGAGAACTGATTTTAGTCCATTCTTCCCAAATTGTGTGACACTGGGGTCTTGCTTATCGCATTTAGCATATCAAAATGCACAGCACGGTTTCTGTTGAAGAGCAGTCAGGACTGTAAGCAGGCCTGTCCAGTACTTGCCTAGTACTGCATGCAGACTGCGGTCTCGTGTTGTTTTGTTGAAGTATGCATGGACGTCCCTCAGAAAGATTTTATACTGAAGGCAGCATTTATTGCTCAAATCTCAGTGTACTTTGCAGTATTAATGGTGCCTTCTCCGAAGTGCAATTTATCCTTGCCAAAAGCATTGAGACTACCTCATTCCATGAAGGGGCATTTTTTTTTGTTTGTTTTTTAGTTATCCCTGATAACGGTCTGGATGGTCCTTTTTCTTCTTTACTTCAAAGCGCACTGCATCCATTTCCTCCAAAAATGATGTGAAATATTGATTCTTCTGACCGTCGTACAGTTCTTCACGAGCTGTCTGATCAAGTAAATACGCCTTGGTGTAGAGTCTGCAAATGCAAAACTTCACTGAGTGGATGGAATCCTTTTCTTCCAAGAGATTCTAGGGCAGGGCGATATGGACAAAATCTAATATCTCGATATCCGTGACCGAATACTCGATATCGATATTTTGCCGATATCATCGGGACAAATGTTGGTGCTTTTGCAAAATATGTACACAATAGCATTTTCTATAACCATTTATTAGTAATGTTGACATAACGATGAAACAGGTGCAGGCCACGGCTTCAACAGTCTTGCAAGTGCAGAAAAATGCAACCCATTACTGTAATTCAGCTTTTAAAACCTGAAAAGCCAACACTTATTTCATATCACGATATTACGATAGTCAAAATCCGTGACGATATTTTACTTTGAATCACGATATCGATATAATATCGATATATCGCCCAGCCCTAAGAGAATCCCTAATTTTTTGTTTTGATGGTGAGGGATGGCACAGTTCCAACACGTCATTGGGTTAAGATCCGGTGACTGAAGGTGGTAGCACATACTTTTAATCATTTTGATATGCAAAAAACCATTCAGTGACCCCTTGTATCCTGTGAGGCTCAGGCCATTGTTGTTTTGTGTTACGAACGTGACTTGTGAATTTTCACACCTGTGTGAAATGGTCGAATGTAAGCATAGAAATAATCTGGCAAATGCCTTCAGGCAAATCTGTGCTGCTGCAATAAAGCTGTGCCGATTCAGATGGGTAATTGAGCGAATCAAGTGTTTGATCGCTGATTTAGCAAAGTAAATGAGAATAAGGTTTGTGTGGGCGACTGGAATCGGCGAAGTACAGGGTTGAGAGCAATCTCTAGTTAAAAGGCGATAATTCTGCAGACCTTATCGTTGCTCTGTTAAGCACGGTGCGGAGAAACGTCTCCGTTGGTGAATTTGTTTATGTGAAGCAGTTGATATTGCCTTTTATCATATACTTCCTTACAAATACGAAGAATCTGCCCATGTGATACGAGGGCGGGGCACGAGGCTG
Organism: Gymnothorax reevesii; assembly: GCA_029721435.1. NCBI lineage: Eukaryota > Metazoa > Chordata > Actinopteri > Anguilliformes > Muraenidae > Gymnothorax > Gymnothorax reevesii. Next base: position 34,953,582 of record CM056584.1, read on the forward strand.
TATCAGCCCTCCGGGGAAAAATCCTATATCGGCCGTATCTGCCTGCCGGGCAAAATTCCGTATCGGTGGCAGCAACCATTGCCATAGCAACAGTCACGGGCGTAATTTCATTGACTTGAAAATAGCGCTGACTTTAAGCATATGCTACCGCTACTGGCCTGTAATAATGACAATAACCTGAAATAAATGCTTTGGATAAAATGCATTGTTAATTATGGTCAAAATCAGTGTATGATAAATAGAACATCTTATGCGCATTTTCATATCACACCGTGTATCAACCCCCGAGCTGATACTGAGGTCTCGGGTTGATGCAGTGTGTGGTATGAAAATGCCCATATGATATTCTCTATTGATTATTGGCAACTGTTGTCTCAAAATTGCATCAGGTATGTCTCGTCGAAAAGATGGCAAGAGTCCTTATTATTGCACGTAAAATTACCGTGATGAGCTTATCACCCATCCCTACTCCAGACAATCACACCTCCACCACCGTGTTCATCTTGATATGATTTTTGTATTGTGGAACGCTGTATAAGCTTTACTCAAGATATAATGGAAAAATTACACTTTTTCCTCCTCAGACCACAGAATATTATAAAAAGTTTTAGGAGTCAGCAGGAAGGTTTTTTTTTTGCAAATGTGAGATGAGCCTTTGTGTGCTTTGTGGTCAGCTGTGGTTTTTGTCTTGCAGCTCTCCTTTGGATGCCATTTTTGTCTGATCTCTCTTTATTATGCAGTTGTGAACACTGAACGTAAAGCTATATTTTAATGGCTTTGAATAGAAGGCTTAATATGCAGTTACCAGTGTTTACAGTACTTTTTGTGCTCGATTCGCCAGACTGATGGATGTCAACAACCTTTTTTCTCATTGGTTCTTGAATTTTTTTGATTAGATCGTGGCATCATTTGCTGCTTTTTGCCTGCTTGACATTGCCAAAGGGGTTCTTTTCTTGAGTGATGTTCCGATTTAACAGGACTGGCAGCAGTCATGCCTGAGCATGCCTGGTGAAATCGAGCCCACTTGTCAATTCAGTTTGTTTATTTGGTTGATTTAGTAACTTAGGAGGCAGTTAGTTTCTCACATTGGGCCAGATAGGGCCAGATCGCTTTTTTCCTTCAAGAAATGGAATCAACATTTAAAAATCACATTTTATGTCTACTTGCTTTTTCTCATGGTAAAATTAATTTGGTCTGAAACATTTAAGTGTGATAGACATGCAAACCAGGAAATCAGGAAGTAATTTTTTGTCACCCTGTAACTGTCTGTCCATCTACTAGCCACCCCCTGACACTGTGGACCATGCTAAGGGGTTCACTGTGCCAAATAAATAAGAGTGCTGCTCACATTTGGTAAGCTTTTCGTTTTAGGAAAATGAGCTTTAGCATGCATACTTTTTAGACATGGATAAAACCATGCCGAGTTTGTTCTGCTTGAGACCATTCGGTCCCGTGCAGTGTCTAATTAGCGAGAGGTGGCACAGGGATGAGTGCAGTGAAGTGAAGATGTGCTGAAGGCAAGCTCTGCCAAAGCACAGACTCCGGATCTGCTTTCAGGCTCAAGTGTGTAATTATGGAACTGCACAGCTCCTAATGCGCAGAGAGAAGGGAGATGAGTGTGCGTGTGCTTCTGAAAGCTTTGTGAAATCTGTCCTGTAAGGCAGCCGTTGGGAAGGAGCAGTACGCCTGATTGGACAAGTATAGACTTCCCACCGCCTGCACTGCTGAGCAGTTAGTTTGAGCCTCCTTAGATGCGCTCCTCTGTAGTTCTGCAATGAATTGCGCTTGTCCCCCACACAAAATACCAGAAACCTTTTAGGGTAGTTGTGGTTGTGGTTGTGTCTGCAGCTGAGGCACACTGGTGTGGCAGCAGCATTTGGTTGATAGTACAAAGTTTACCAAGGTGCTTTCAAACTTGGAAAGCTAGTGTGTAATTCCTCCTCTGCTAATTAGCCTTGATATGCTAGTTGGTGTCTAGGTTGGACTGCTTAAACTGCTTAAAAGTAGGAACACAAGTTGTCTTTTTTGCGTGGTGTACGTTCATCTCATAAAACATGGGAATCCAACGCTGTTTTCACTACAAGATCATTTTTCATTTTGACCGAAATTCAGCTAACCTGAGTCCACGAAGTAACTGCTAAACTTCCTCTTATGGTTGAAGTACAGTATCTCGCAAAAGTGAGTACACCCTTCACATTTCGACTATTAATTTAATATATCTTTTTAAGGGACAACGTTACAGAAATGAAAACTGAATATATTCTAGAGTAGTCATTGCACAATATGTGTAGCAGTGTAGATTTACTGCACTGTCCAAATAACTGAACAAACAGTCACTATTTCCAAAATGGGTGGCAACAAAAGTGAGTACACCTCACCGTCAACATGCCAAATTGTGTCCATAGTGTCAATATTTAATGTGACTGCCATTGTTGTCCAGCACTGCCTTGATTCTCCAAGGCATGGAATTCACCAGAGCTGCACAGGTTGTTGCTGGGATCCTCCACTCCAACATCCACCAGCTCCGTGATGTTGTCATGGAGGACACCAGCTGCTCCTCCACCTTCCTCTTGAGGATGCCCCACCGGTGCTCAATGGGATTCAGGTCTGGAGACATACTTGGCCATACCATCACCTTCACCTTCTTCAGGAAGGCAGTTGTCATCTTGGAAGTGTGTTTTGGGGTTGTTATCATGTTGGAAAACAGCTGTGCGGACCAGTTTCTGAAGGGAGGGCGTCATATACTGCTTCAGAATCTCACAGTACATGTTGGATCCATTATTCCATTAATGAAGCAGCTCCCCAGGACCAGAAGCACTCATGCAGCCCCAGACCACGATGCTGTCAGCACCATGTTTGACTGTAGGCAGTACACACTTGTTTTGATACTTCTTACCAGGGTGCCGCCACACATGCTGGACACCATCTGAGCCGAACAAGTTTATCTTGGTCTCGTCAGACCACAGAACATGGTTCTAGTAGTTCATGTTCTTGGACTGGTTGTCTTCAACAAACTGTTTACGGGCTTTCTTGTGGGCTAGCTTCAGAAGAGGCTTCCTTCTTGGCTGACGGCCATGCAGACCAACTGCGCAGAGCATGGCGTATGGTCTGAGCACTGACAGGCTGTTATCCCACTGCTACAACCTTGTTCGCAATGCTGCCAGCACTCCTGCGTCTGTTTTCTGAAACCAACTTGTGCACCTGGCACAGAGCAGGAGGACTCAACCTCTTCGGTCGACCCTGACGAGGCCTTTTCCGAGCAGAACTCGTCTTGGAAAACCGCTGGATAACCTTGGCCATCGTGCTGTAGCTCAGTTTCATGGTTTCACAGATCTTGTAGCTTAGACCATCTTTGTGGAGAGCAACAATTCTCTTTTTCAGATCCTCAGAGAGTTCTTTCCCATGAGGTGCCATGTTGACCCTACAGTGACCAGAATGAGAGCATTGCACCTAAAGCACTACAGTTTAACCCTTCAACATGTTACACAACCTCATATGGCCCAGTCGAACAGACAAAAGCATGAACATGATGAACAAGTCGCGTTTCTTTGCTTGGTTGACCATTATCAATTGGGGTGTGTACTCACTTTTGTTGCCATCCATTTTGGAAATAGTGACTGTTTGTTCAGGTATTTGGACAGTGCAGTAAATCTACACTGCTACACATTGTACCATGACTACTCTAAAATATATAGAAGTTTCACTTCTGTAGCATTGTCCCTTGAAAAGATATAAATTAATTGTCAAAATGTGAGGGGTGTACTCACTTTTGTGAGATACTGTAGGTGTGCTTTGTGCGGGTAGGAGTGAAAACCTTATGGAAAGTTGATCTCCTGGGACCAGAACTTATTATAATTGCCCAACAGATTTGTGAAATATAGACGCTAACTAGCCCTCCTTTCCCCATGTAAGTTTTCAGTGAGCTCCATCTCAAAAATTTTGGATATGCAACTTCAACTTGAGGAAGAAGTTGGGACGGTATGGAAAATGCTGATGTGATTTCTACATTTAGTTTGACTTTCATGGCCTTGTATTTCATTGCTGACCATTAGAATCAAAGATATTTTGTTTTTGTTTTTTTTGTTTTTTTCTTTGTCGTTTGTAAATGTGCATCCTCTGCTTTCATTCAGGCCAGCAATGGATTACAAATAAAGTTGGGACGGGGGCAGTTCAGGACTAGTAATGAGGTATAAAATGTAAATAAGGTCAAAAATGTAAATAGTAATGTGATTTAAAATGACTGATGTCAGCAGGTGATTGTAATCATGATTTGTTCGAAAAGCAGCATCCCGCAAGGGCTCAGCCAAACAGCAGAGAACTGCCTCTCTGCCCACAAATGAGTGAGAAAATCAAAAGGTTTAAAAATGATACTCCAAAAAAGATGGGAAGGGATTTGGATGTTTCATCCACTACAGCGCATAACATAAGATTCAAGGAAACTTTCAATTCAAGCAAAGAATTTCTGTGCTTGAAGGGCAAGGGCGCAAGCCTAATTTGTGATATACAGGGTGTTTCAAAAAGATGGACCCGATTCGGGAATGTGTTGCATTAAAATGGGGTCTATCCTTTTGAAACACCCTGTACTATCACTCAGATGGCATTTCATCAAGAACCGGCACAAGTGATTTAACTGCATGGGCTCAGGATTACTGTGGCAAAACATAGTCAAGTACTGCAATACATATGCATATCTGTAAATGCCAATGAAACAACTGTCGATAGGAAAACATTGTTAAATGTTCTTGAAGCACTGTTCATTTCTCTGGGCTTGTAGCCAACTGCTATAGGCTGTCATGGAGTGGAAATGTGTACTTTGGTCAGACAAATCAGTATTTTGAGGCTTTTTTTGGAAGAAATTTATGCAGTGTGCTCTGTAGGGGGAAAAAAGGGACCAGGCTGTTATCAGCCACAAGTGCAAAAGTAATGCTTTGTCATGGTATGAGGTTGTCTGTGCCTTTGGCTGGGGTAACTGGTACTTATGTGAAGGCACCATATGCTGCCTCTAGGATGACATCTTTTCCAGAGCAGTTTGGCTGTGTAAAAAGAGGGTTAGGTGTTGGGCTGGCCTACCTGCTGTCCTGACTCCCCAATGGAGAATGTGGGAGACATTTTAAAAAGCTAAATGTGACTGAAGACGTGTGCTGTTGCACACCTTTATGCTGCGTCATCACGGAACGCTAAACAATATTTCTCGGTTTATTCTCCCCCGCCAACACGGAGTGGGAAGGGGATATAGGTTTGACTTCCGTCCGTCCGTCCGAGATAAAGGGGACAGCTTTACTCAGAAACTGCTATAGATAAAGTAACCAAATTTGGTGTGTTGCTTCAGACCATAAAGGCCTTGATTGAGTTCGAAAATAAGAAGCGCACGATTGACGGGGGATGTTGTAGACCATGTCGACTTGTTAGTGTGATTTTGACCGCAGGATAATTTTTTATGTTCTTGCTTTGAAGATTTATCACACTGTTTGCACCAAGACTACATTTGCTTTTATGGGAGAACAACTTCGTAGAGGATCATCTCACAAATTCACACAACTGACCAACAGCAATGCGAGTTGTTTACGTTATACTCTAGGGGCGATGCCTCCCGAAATCTAAAAAAATAAATAAATAAATAAAAAATCATCAAAAAAGTGTCAATGCTAACTTTGCTGTCCTTGTGGCACAAACATTTTACCTTATAAACACTGTACCTGCTAAAGAGTAAAAATATTCTCAGCTGATTTTCGTTTGATGTTGAGCTAGACCACTTTTTTTTTTTTTTTTTGCTAGCTAGGTGGGTAGCTGGCATCCCCATTATCTCAATGGTTTCAGTATATGGCTTGGTAGCTTAGCTAGCCAATAGCAATGGCACTGTTCAGAGCATGCTCAATTTGAGCAAAATTTTTGCTCAACATGAATATTTTAAAGTGGAGCGAAAAGTGAATTTTGTGCATTCGCGCCATTCTTGTGCGCCATTCGCGTCCCTTTGCATCGCCCGGGTATGAACTAACGTCTTTTTGCGTGTATTCGTGTCTTTAGATTGACTTTGAGTATAAACTTTCCGTACGAAAAAATTTGTTTGGCATTTGGTGGAGAAGTTGCACCTAAAACTTTTGATTTGGTGTCTATGGTCCCAAAACATTAATGGTTGTGAAAAGGAATGACAACAACACAAAGTGGTAACAAAATGGGACAAACTGTCCCTATTTTTTTGAAATATGTCATCATAATCTTCTGTGAAATGTTTATTTCGAAAAGGAAATGAAATGTATGCAGTGAAACGTCAAATAATGTGCTGTTGTATCGTTTTCTCTGCAATACGGGTCGAAGATAATATCCAAAAGCACTGCTTCCATTTAACATACTTTCCCAAGTTTTTTTTGATGGATCAATTTGTTTAAGCATAAATGTTCAACTCCGGTCTGAGCTCTTGTGGTGAGAGACTGGCGGCAGAGATTAGGAATTGCCCTTGTCTGAGGAGACCTGTTTCCGCAACAGTACCGATGGAAAATGGGGAAGCGGAGATGAGCATGGAGGGGACATGGGAACAGAAGGGCGGGGAGCCAGATGAGGCAGAGCCAGGAGGCGGGCCTGAGGGAGACGGAGGCCCCGACACCGAGCCCCTGCAGGAGATGATGGAGGAAGAGGAAGAGGTGCCAACGCCAAAAGTAGCCCCTCCCCCACCAGACGCCCCCAAGAAAGAACATGTGAACGTGGTCTTCATTGGGCACGTGGGTGAGTTTTACCTGCCCAGTCTCCAGCAGTGGACTGAATCCCTGCTTCCTGTGGCATTCTCGAGTCCAGGATGAGCGAATGCTGCAAGCGCGACTGTCATGTTGTGATCACAGGGGCGCTTGAGCTGTTGCATTTTTACACGCATGAGCGAGTACTGCAGCCTTTCCCTTCTGACTGACTTCTTCCTGTCTGATCTCCTCTTTCAGATGCTGGCAAGTCGACGATTGGGGGCCAGATCATGTGAGTATCTTGTTTGCTCAGAACGGCAGCAAGCCTTCTAGGCTCACAAGTTTGTCTTGTGGTAATTATTTTATCTCTCTCCATAACCTTTTCTACCATACACCAGTGAGCTGCATCATGTAAACCACTGGCCTGATGTTGTGTAGGTCTTCCTTGTGCCGCTAAAATAACTTCGACCTGTCAAGCTGTGGACTCGCGAGACCTCTGAGGGTGTCCCTTGGTATCTGGCATCAAGATTTCAGCAGCAGATCCTTTTATGTTCTGTCATTTGCTCGGTTGGGCCTCTACGTATCGGCCTTGTTTTGCTCGCACATCCCACAGATTAGAAGTCTACGCGTGACCGATTTCCGTCCCGTGCCCGCCTGCTCCTGTAGTGTAACGCTTGCCCATTTTTATGCCCTCGGGATTGAAAATTCGGGGGCATATTGTTTTGCACCTGTTCGGTTGTCTTGTTTATTTGTTTGTTTGTCTGCAGCAGCAAAAAAAACATTAACCTTGGCTGTAACTTTTGATTGGTCTGAGATGGGCCTTTGATACTTGACGTGTATCCCTTGACACAAGACCTTTCGGATGAGGTCATCATTTTTCACCTTGTGACCTTCACCTTGGCATCATTTTGATTTCACAGTAGTTTCCTGGAAAGTTTTCCAAATTTTATTAATTTATTTAACCCTTTGCAAGTCCAAGCGATTCCATCCAGTCCTTTTCCATATTATAAAGCCATACTATGCTTACATCCGGGGGCATCAGTGTTTCACAAACGCATCTTGTTTCTGCTTCAGGCACATCAACTTCATGTATTAACTTGCTGTCGCTTGCAGTCTAATATATCCCACCACTTGTCAGGTACAATTGTAGCAACATTATCAATTTCATTCCCTTCATCTTACAGTGGTTTTAATGTTGTGGCTGATCGTTATATGCCGCCTTCAGTGTAATTGAGTTTATGGGAGTAAACATTCCTTGCACAGTGAATATTTAAAATGAATTTTACAAAAATTGAAATCATGAGTTGGTTCATATTTTGACCGTGTTGGAAATTCTCTGTTGGGGGGAATCCTTGGTTTTGAGGAGGGTGAGTTGGCCATTCTGGTTCAGTGTTAGGACCATCGGATGGGGAGGAATGAACACGGCGCATTGGTGGTCTTGGTCCCCTGCAGGTATCTGACGGGGATGGTGGAGAAGAGAACCCTGGAGAAATACGAAAGGGAGGCCAAGGAGAAGAACAGAGAAACCTGGTGAGTCCCAGCCTCTCTTTACCCAGTGTACCTTTCACCATTCCATCCTACCCCACAGCCTCCAGATAAAGACATCAGAGGGGCCTCGTGAATCATGTAACTCTTTAGAGGACTCTACCCACTGACCATCATTCGGTGTTTTTAGCTCCGCTGTGACGATACGGCGGAGCTTTTCTAATGCCGAGTTGTCCGGCATCCTTCCGTCTGTCTGTCCGTCCATCCGGCGTCAACTTTTCACTTCAAATTTCAATATCTCAAAACCGTGTGATACCTTTTCGTCTAATTTGTTGTGAGCCTTCCTTATGATGATGTGATGATCCCCTGTAAAAATTACAAAATTCTACATTGCGGTTATTGAGAAATTCTGCATTTTTGACTTAAAATCAGTGTTTGTGCTCATTTTTTTTAGTCTTTCATTATTATTTCAAAAACTGTTTAACTTTATGTCTAATTTGTTGTGAGCCTTCCTTATGATGTTCTGATGATCCCCTGCAAAAATGAGAAAATTCTTTGCCCCGGTTTTTGAGAAATTTGAGCATTTTGGACTTGGATCAATGTTAATGCTGAATTCTGAAGTTAAGTTCTGACATGGACATTTCAGTCATCCTCAGCAGAGCTCTCGAGGCCGACAGGCCTCTTGTTTAACCAGAAGAGGCAAGGTCTGAAAACAAAGAGGTGTTTACATGAAGGCTTCTTCAATTTCATAGTTCATTTCCTTCATCTCAAGATTTGGATAAATGGAAGGTTCTACATTGTTTTTGTCGGTCTTGTTTGGCGTTTGGCATATGCATTGATCTTTGTGGAATGGCTTGTTGAAGGCTTTCAGATCATTCCTGGTTGATCATTCCAGGGCTCTATGCCCATGCTTTTCATGTGCACTGAACTGGGAGAATGAAGGGCTGAACTAAACTATCCCAATTCGATGGGTTCCTCAGTGATCCAGTTGGCACACCAACTTTCTGGTGTAGTTTCTCCTGAAATGGCAGTGCTGTTGGACTTGGACTTGTTCCCAGATTTTTATGCCCCCACCGTATTTGGCGGGGCGCATATAGGGTTACCCTTGTCCATCCGTACGTTTGCATGTAGATCTATACGAGGTTGATTCTGTTGATGGGGAGTATTGTTTCTTCTCAAAAACCAGTCTACAGAATTCATTGAACTTATTTGTATGCTTTTTTTTTTTTGGGACAATAAGGGTAGTGCATCTCTTTCCTTGTCTCTGGATTTATAAAATTAAAAATTTTCGGTTAATTGCGCTTGTTTACATTTTGTCACATTTGCAAGATGCTGGAGCATCAGTATTAGGCCAGCAGCGTACCATGCATTCCCCCACAACAAAATACCACAGATTTTTTTTTAAGCCTAGGGATGTATTGAATTCCATATTAAGTGATAACAGTAAAATAACTCATTCCCACCATGATTTTCAGATGGTTTTCAGCACCGCTCCAAATATTCATTATTCACAAATACGATAACTCAAAACCAGAAATGTTCATGGTTTCCTGCATTAACTATAATCATATTAATATTGTCCAAATGGCCTCATAATATGCCAAATGAAAGCTCATTTGTTAGTTTTACTGTTGCGCGAATACCCTTGGGTTGCTGTCCGGAATCTGTCACGTACAGGTTGTAACCAGATGTGGCGCTCTTGAGCTACCATCGTCACCAATGGCTGCATTAAGTGGGGTCGGTCTGTGACAGTGCCTGCTTTCCATTCTCGGATATACGACGGACTGATTGTAGAACGGTGACAGTGCAGATGACGCACTGCCTCTTGGCGGCTGAGACCTGCCCGTAACATGCTAAAGGCTCTTTTTCTCTCTCCTGTGTCACAAGCCGTTCCATTTTCATGATGCAGCAGTATTATTCTTTTTTCGTTGGCTTTATGTAGGCTATTGACCACACCAAAAAGAACAAGTCAAGTGTCACTGTTCACATCACAAACAGCTCAATTTTTATTACTGAAGTGCTTGGTGTGTTCACGTGGCTCGCGTCAGGATTACAATACCACACACTTTTTAGCTTGCCGGGACGAGTAATGTCCGGAGAGCTATTGTCGTACCCCCGGCGTCTGCGTCCGCGTCTGCGTCCGTCCGCGTGCAGAAAAACCTTAACCTTGCCCCGGCGAGCTTTGTTGTCTTTCTGACAACTCTTGTTTTAATTTCGTTTCGTGCCTCACTGGGAAAGCAATGAAAATCGATCAATTCTTCAATTAGCCGCAAATACAGTACATACCTCACCTGTGCGTTTTTAATTGCGCCAAGTATATAAAAAATGTATTACACCAGGTTATGACTTTGAATGAATTATGGCTTGAAAAGAAATGGAAAAGCATTAATGCCTCACTTAACTGTTACTTGAGTTTCTTTTCAGTATGTAATAACTAAGTAAATGTAAAATTTGGTTTGGAAAGGAAACTTAAATAAAACAAATTTTAACTTATCTACTGCTCCAACAGTCTGGAAATGGACGTCCACAGCCACTATCTGCAATACTGAATCACTGATTTTTTTTTTTTTCTAGTTATCGTTTTTGCGAAAAATAGGAATATTTTTGGCGCTGTAGAAAATGGTTCAAAAATCATGGTGGGAAGGAGTTATTTTACTGTTACCGCTTGATATGGAATTGAGTACATCCCAAAGCTGAAAAAATTGTGGCATTTTGTTGCGGGGGAATGCACAGTACGATATCTGGGCTGCTAGCATATATCCCATGGACACAAATTTTCTAGTTGTTGAATGGAATTGGGGTTGTTGTGCTTTATTGAATTCATTTTTTCAAAGTGAGAATTGCGATGGGTGGACGACTTCTGCTTGCAGTTAGCTCCGCAGTATTTCTGTGACGTTTTGCTGTCCATGACCCCGTTCCTCCCTGCCTGCAGGTATCTCTCCTGGGCTCTGGACACAAACCAGGAGGAGCGGGACAAGGGGAAGACGGTCGAGGTGGGCCGCGCCTACTTTGAGACGGAAAAAAAGCACTTTACCATCCTGGATGCACCAGGCCACAAGAGCTTCGTCCCCAACATGATCGGCGGTGCATCGCAAGCGGACCTGGCTGTACTGGTGAGGGACCGAATACTCACACGGAGTGCAGGATTGTAAAAATCTTTTGCAGGCCTGCATTTGAGCAGTTTTTCTTCAGTTTGACAAGTGCCTCTCTCCTGGATTTATCGGGCCAAGTATTTGAAGAGGCGGAGTTTTGTGTTTGCAGTTGAAATGGCTGCAGGACTAGCTGGGTTTTACTCCTGTAAATCTTGGCTAGCTGTGTAATTCTGCTTCACGCGACACCATCTTGGTTATGTGAACTAATAAGCCCGGGCACAAGATGAGTGACTGAAACTGAAAATTCAGGCATTGTGGGTCACTTTCAGGCATGTAGTGCTCTGCTTCCTAAGGCTCTCCTTGTGAACCCCTGGTGTGATCAAGGTATTTTGTGTTCCTCCTGGAGCATACAGGGTTTCCTCCAGGATTTTTGAAACTGTGGCGGAGGGCTTCAGTGTTGGGTCAGAACTCGGCATTATCGGATGTGGCCAGTTTTCATTAAGGCCGATGTTATTTGTACTTGTGTGGCCAATGCTGAATTTTTGTTTCTTGGCCAAACGTCGCACTTATACATGTGGCCAATGCTGAAATTTTCTCTTTGCCACAGCTTAAAAAGTAAGTTCGGTCAAAAGAAAAATTTTGGCTTTGGACACACTTAAAGTAACTGTGGGCACTGGAGCAATATGCATCTTGGCCACACTTATAAGTCCGTCTAATGCTAATTTCGATCAGTTTTTGTGCTTGGACGCTCTTAAATAAATGCGAATAGTCACTTCGTTTCATTAATCAGCACGTAGGCGATGTAATATTTGAAGTCTGTGTGCACGGAGGATTATCAGTTCCTTGTGCATGATGGTGGATTTCACTTATAATATGAAAACCGATTATGACTCTGTACTCTGGAATTAAATAGTCATGAAGATACAATTGGGTAGAGCAGGATGTGCTCACAGCAAACGCAGAAGGTAACATCGTAGTTTATCGTTTTGCAAAGTGAACAAAATATTTTTTCTCTAATCGTTGCACACATTGCATTAAGGAGAAAGCAGCGCGTTTTACTGCCGATGACTAATTTTTATTCATTGGAAAACGTGTTCGTCAAGCAAAATGATTGACAACAGGTCAAGAATTATTAGCGCTCATTTTAACTTAACAATGACAACAACGACACCTGATTGTCCTTGGTATTTTTGGAGTTTGTGTGAAGTCATTTTACATTAGTGTGGTGGTGCGCCATGATCAATTACACGTAGCGGGAACCCTGGCATACCTCATTTATTTTTCACCTCAAGCATAACTTGAGGATACTGACGCCTCAGCCAAGATCAGGTGTACATTTTCGTTTGCACGTGTTATGCTTGAGCTAATGTGTAAATAATACATTATCATAACATGCAGTGATGTTTACTTTTGAGTTGGACTGGTTGTCTGAATATTTCCTCTGAATATGTAGTGCTATGAAAGGTGCATGTACATTCTACATGGAGCACTAAATACAAGCCAGTTCGCGACTAATTTCAGTTATGTTGTGTCACATGAAACTTTGCTGTATTTTTTCATTCTAGGTCACATTAAATTCTTTAACAATGAGTCTGAAGTGATCAGAAATCAGTTGTATAGTTTTACACTTCTTTTTTAAACAGTTTAAAGCTTTTAGACCTTTGGAGAACTGGCTTTTAGGCAGAGATGCCAAAAGCTTTTCTTTGGTATACTTTCTCCGTTCAGAAGGAAAAATACGGCTCATGATCCCTAACACACCTCACCTGTCAGAAATGGTGGAGGCAGTGTTATGGCATGGGCATGTATGGCTGCTACTGGAGCTGGGTCCCTGGTGTTGAGTGGTAATGTGGCTGCTTGTAGAGGCAGGAAGATCAGTTATGAAGTGTACTGGGCGATCTGCTCGAATTCAGCCCAGTTCTGTAAAGCTGACGGGACGGTGCCTCACGGTACAGATGGGTAATGACCAAAAACTCTCAGCAAAAGCAGCACAAGGCAAAGAAATGGAATATTCTTGAATTTTCTGGCTCACCTGACCTCAACTCAACCGCTTTATGCTCAGATAAAACAAAAGGTAGAAAGACCGGTGTGCGAGCAGCCTCTGAGGGCAGCAGCAGTAAAGCCCAGGCAAAGCTTCTCAAGGGAGGAAACGCTGCATTCGGTGATGCCCATGGGTTCCAAATTTCAGGGAGTCGTTGACTGCTGAGGACTTTCATTTAAGTCTTAGAAATAATCATTCTTCTGCAGATATATATTTAAGGTAGTTTGTGTGAATACTTTTAAGCCACTGAAAATGGATGGTGTATAAAAATGGCTGTCACTCCTAAATGGGTAATGCAGTATTATTGTGAAAGCCTTTGAATTTAAGACGAAGGTTTACCATCACATCTTGATCAATTAATTTCAAATCAATTGCAGCTGTGTCCAGGGGCAAAATAATGAAAATTGTGTCCCTGTCCAAACTGGACCAAATTGTACCTCATTCGTGAGGTTGCTCGAATGGATGACCGCGAAGGAGCCAGTGTAGTTTCTGCTCGCAGCCTTGCCCTGTCTTTGCTGAAACAGTTTCTCGTTTGCGTTCCTGCAGGTGATCTCTGCCAGGAAAGGGGAATTTGAGACTGGGTTTGAGAAAGGCGGACAGACACGGGAACACGCCATGCTGGCGAAAACTGCAGGGGTGAAGCACCTTATTGTTCTGGTGAACAAGATGGACGACCCCACAGTCAATTGGAGCCTGGAGAGGTGGGCGAGCTGAACCAACTGACTGAAACAGAACGTCAGGGCATCTGTTCCAGCACCACTAATACAGGGGGTGGAGAAGGCCAGAAATGATGGATTTGGTCCATTCGGGACTAGTTTGGATTTTTTTATATTGCTGTTCTACTTTACTGTAGACCACTGGTTCAGCCTTGTTCCTAAGAATCTGCTGTCCTGCTAGTTTTTACTCCTGACCTGATATTTCACCCTTGATTTTGCTGTTGCGCTGATGCAAAATCCAAAAGAAGGAATGGAGCTTGGTAGATCTCCAGGAACAGGTTTAGTTCCCACTATTGCAGATATTATGACGATACAGCCTTGATAAGGAGTTTGATTGGCCCGTGGCCTGCTTGTGCTTCAGATAGAGAGCAGTGTCAGCGAGGGCTTCCTGTTTCATCCCGACAGGTATGAGGAGTGTAAGGAGAAACTAGTGCCATTTCTGAAGAAGGTGGGATTCAACCCCAAGAAGGACATTCATTTTATGCCCTGCTCTGGTCTCACCGGCGCCAACCTGAAGGAGCCTGCCGAGCTCTGCACTTGGTATACGTAAGTATTACTCATCCGTCTACGCTCAGAACTGGGCTAGAGCCAGGCCAGAGCTTTGCTAGGTCATTTTTGTTCATTTCTACTGCCGAGCTGGAGCAATATTGGCTCATTGTTGCGAGTAATGAGTTCGATCCAGGATCGGTATCAGGAGCAGATACTGACCTAAATCACCATACCTGCCAACTCTCCAGGATTCTACAGGAGGCTCCCAAAAAAAGCTCCTATCTCCCGGCATCCCGGCTAGTGCCAAATATCTCCTGGATTTCAAATGTATCAATAAGTATTGTCCAAAGTGCATATTTTTTGTTGCAGTGTAACCGAAATTTAACAAATTTCGAAGAACTGTCCCAGATAAACCGGTGTCCTCATAGGCATACTAGCCAATCAGCTGCTAGAGAGGGCATGCACACTGTAGGGAGGCACTGGTCCTTTTATGATTTGTCACTTTTCTGCGCGATCACGCCCGCACAACCTCCTTCAACCTTGATTTGCAGATTTTGTTCTATGAACGCAGCAATTAACACAGTTTTGGCACTGGACATGTCATTTCACTGGTAGTTACAGAGCAGTATAATGCAGCTATATGTGATTGCATACTACATGACTCTTAAGAATAAATAGCCATCTAGCTAACTAACATGAGTTAATAAAAATCTTAGGAAATAATCGTCATATTGAAGCGATGTTATTTCTTTCTTGCCCCCACTTCACAAGCCAGCTGTTACAGCGATTGCTCTTGAACTAGCTAACAAGCTAAAGAACGTACCAAAAATCTATAAGTAGAGTTGGGATGCACAAAAGTGCTACAAAACACATCAGATAAGTTCATACTACTTACAACTAGCCAGTGAAGTTATGACAAAAACCAAAATATATCGCCCAAATATGACTATTATCCCCGCCAACACGAAGTGGTAGTGGGATTTGGGTTTGACCTGCGTGCGTGTGCGCCCGTCCGTCCGTCCGAGAGAAAGGTGACAACTTTTCTCAAACTATTGCAGATAGGACAGCCAAATTTGGTGTGTAGCTTCAGACCATAAAGGCCTTGATGGAGTTCGAAAATAAGAAAGACATGATTTGCGGGGGGTGTTGTAGACCATGTCGACTTGTTTTCAAAGACTCTCTTTAGCTTACATTAGCTAGCTAGCTAACCGAACCACTATGTGATGTAAAGAGTACAGTAATGCGCAATTTCATGTACATGGTAGTGTGAAGCAGTCTAATTACCATGATATAATCAATAAGCAAGCAGTTTAGTTAGTCCACCTGCTAAACATTTTTCTGATAACCTCAATTCGTCTTCCACTCTGAACTTGCTGCTGAGACTCAGCAGTAATTGACGAACATTAACTAGATAGTGACGTATTAACATGCTGTGGGCGAGATTGCAAGTGACCAATCTTAAAAGGGTCAGTGCCTCTCAAGAGCGTGCATGACTGACTTTAGTGGATTTGTGAACATGAACACACTGCGGTCCTCATTGATAGAAAAAATTGGTAGTGCTAGCATCTCCTGCCATGAAAGGCAATTCTCAGAGAGCTTCCTCACGACAGCCAAACTGGCTATTTACAAAGCATTGCAAGCATCGGCAAGGAGTGTATCTGCATCAAGTGTTGGACCCCACTCCTCACCAACCAGGGAATTTTAAATAGGCATCAAATCTATGGAACAAAGATTCTAATACTGTCCTTCAATAAAATTTTATTACGCAATGCCCAGTTAACTATAATGCATGACACAGAAAATCAATGATTTGAAGTACTATGCATGTTTGATATGGTATCCAGATGTTAATTACTGTTCACTGGTAATGGAAACACTAGTTTTTGTATATTGATGCTTTAAAAACCCAGTTTAAGTAGTAAAAATTATGTTGAAATTAGCTGAGGAAAATTGCCAAAACCCAGCAGCTTTCGGGAGCACTGCCCTCTGGTCGTCCGACAAAGCATTACTGCTGGGCCCCACACCAGATTTGGCTCACTCGCTCGTAAGAATCTCCCTGATTTATGAAACCCGATGTTGGCAGCTCTGCATCAATGATGGGATATTGAACTGATTTCACTGGTCCCCGTACCAATCCACATTCCATAGTTTATGGATTACAAATGTATAATAATCCATTTGGTTTGTTGCCCAGAATGCTATGAGTTAAGCCCCATCCACACGGAAAGCGTTTTTGACGTCACTTGCACGTGTCATGGAACAGATAAGCATCTCTTATCAAATGAATCGATTTGATCGATTTAGCTTTGTGTCTATTTCATTCTTTGAGTACAAATATAACTGTTAAAATCACACAAATAATGATTGCAAAGCCAAATAATACCCAGTTATAATCAGCTATTTTCTAGGGTGTTAGCTAGTTCTAGAGTCCTTACTGCTAATTAGTGCAAATAATTTTTTTTCATAAACTGATTTTCATGTCATCAGAACATTATGAATGAATGTCACAGGTGAAACACTCAACACAATACTATCATACTTACTACCGATTATTTTTCTCTTTTATAAAGTAAAAAGATATCCAGTTGTAGTTCATTTTCTGCAACCGCAGCCAGGGAAATTGGGCTCTATTGGTAATTGCTAGCATTAGGTGTGTGCTTCAAGCAGATCTTTAACAGTTCCCTGCAGACACACTAGATGGGGTTAGAGCATTCTTGCCGGATTTTGTATACATCTGTGAATTGTTCCTATCAAAGTCACTCAGGGGCATTTGTTGTATGCATGTTATGTTTCTTGGTAAATTGAAGGCACTTTTTTTAGCCAGCTAGCTTCCATTACACCCAGTAGGCTACTAGGTTAGGTAGTAAATTTCGATATCTAATTCATATCTCTTCTAGTTCAACATAATACACTTGCGTTTGGCATGAAATTATTAGCAGCCAGCACTTAACATTACCATTTATGCACAGCATGAAGCTATTGGGTTTTCACTCTGACTGTTCTTTTTCTTTCTGGTCATGAGCAGAGTCAGTTGGTGAATTAAACTTTTACCAAATTCTGTCGGAAGTGCAGCAAACGCATCTTTCGAATTAACTGAAACTTGAACTGCAGATGTTAGTTTCTCTTGTAGAGAAAATATCCCATCCAGTTTGTTTAATGCGGTCTCAATAGCGGATTCAAGAGGACCTTTCAACATCAACGCTAACGCGCTCCTTTGTGTATTTTTCGCATCAAACTCACCCCATATTAGATAAACGGGTGCGACTGACCCAAACAAAAACTGGCCAGATGGAAATCTTTCGGAATGGGAGGATGGCCAGATGCATCTGCCGGAGCAAATGAAAAATGAGCTCCCAGATTTGTCTGGTTTCTGGGCTTCAGTTCGTCATCCTCAAGAAAAGTAATGGGAGGCAGTGCCCATGAGTAATTTTTCAGGGCCAAGTGCAGCTGCTATAGAGAGCATATGAGCAATTTTACGCTAACGGAGGCCATGTATTATACTTAAAAAATGAGCAGTAATCCTACTTTATGCTGGGTATGGCTGATGATGTTGATATGCATTTGGAAAAGCTGCTCATGAGCAATCATCATGCCAGGTTTCAACAAAATCGGCTGAGTACTTCTCCTATAATGTCCAAATGTGTCCAAATATTGGACGGAATATTGTGTCTCATAAAAATGTATAATTTACATGAACTTTTGTGGCTTTTTTTGTGTCCACATATTTTATATCACACTACTAACAGATCGAAGTGTCACAAAAAATGAAAGCTATTTGCCTTGACTGTGGAGCAACTATTTATTCACCTTTCATATTGTTTACTATTTTTTCTGTCCAACATGCCCACTCCGACACGCTGGTCTGTACCTATTGCCACAGAATGGGGAAGCCCATTATTTTGGATGTATATAGCAGATATTATGAGATATTCAGTAAAAGTTCAATATTTTGTATTGTTGGTGCTTCCACCTGTTAAGGTACCAAACATCTTAAGTCCAAACGTGTCTACTCCGACACATGTTGTTCACATGTCCAGTGATTGTCCACTCCGACTCAAGACATGTAAAAATATTTGGCTTCCAGCAGAAGTGGAAGACATTCAAGATGAATCAGCTACCATCAAATTTATGAAGCCCTAGGTTGGACAGAATCGTTTTGTATGGCCCGCAAAGCCTGAAAGGGACACCCTCCCTGTTCAAGAGATCCTAGCTATGTAGCCTGCTGCTCCAACTCCCAGACGGCATTTCAGTCTCCCAGATAAAACATACATGGTTGTCGAAGCCACTATGGCCTGTTTAATTAAATGATTGTATCCCCGGACAAAGGCGGAGATATCATGGATGATGTCCAAATGTTTGTCCACTCCGACTCACATGGAGCATGTTCAAATATTCTGTGTTAATGACATTCAAGGCTTAGTTCGGGGTTCTAATGTTAGAGAAAATATTAGTAACTTTAAGGAGATACAAGAGAACTGTCTTTGCAGTATTTGTCTGTTTTGGAAGAATTACTTCAGTTCCTGTACATATTTTTTACATTTGGCAAGTAAGCAAAATTCTTTCTCTAAATTTTGATTAACAGTACTTGGCATTTGCCTGAAATATGATTTGGTGAACCTACTCTGCAATATAGATGACCCAACACGTGGTTAAAAGGTTTATTATATAATTCTTGTTTATGTCCTGAAAATGTCCACTCTGGCACAAATGAACTAAAATTGTCCTTGAGGCAATTGATGTCAAACAATTTTGCCTATGACAAAAGTAGGAGCACCTACAGACGGGTCAGATGTTTGACTTTGGACATAACTATGCAATATATTATCAAAATTTGCAGATAAAACTTGCTAAAAAATTATTTTTCTCAATTGTTTATGATACAAAAATACTTCCATCTCTATATGTATCAAATTTGTATGTTCACGTGTTTTTACAGATAAACAAACCACTACATTTTGGTACATACCATATACTCAGGTGCTCAGTTTTTTAATGGCTGAATAAAGAATTTTTTGCAAGTAACTCTAATTATTCTTATTGCAAAACTGTCATAACATCTGTAGCTTACTAACATTATTTTTTCATAAATATTCAAATATTTCAAATTTTGACCGCGAGACATGGATGGCCGAAGTTAGTGTGAAATTGCCCATATAAGGCCACGAGGATCTGGTGGTCAGTAGTTTTGGTAGGGTTTGCGTGTTTTTGGCATGTGGGCTCAACCTGACATCACCAGAAATTCAGGTTCATCAAACCACGCTACGTTTCCCCATTTTCACTTGTCCAGTTTCGGTGAGTCTTGACCAGTTCCCGGTCTTGCCTCAAATTACTGTTCTTGGCTGGCTAGAGCGCCATCCAGTGTGTTCGGGTGCATATGTGCCCCATTTGCCACAAGGATCAGTGCGGTGTGAATTATGAGATGCCGTTGTTCTTAGGATAGCGGTAAAGAGTGGTAATCTGTTTTACAGCATCTTTGGTCAGTTAGAACCAGTCTGTCCATTATTCTTTTACCTTTTTTATCTAAGTAGCTTTTTTTGCTGAACGGCTAGTTATCCCCTCGCCGACGAAGTAATCCGAGGGAGATATAGTAACGCCGCCGTCTGTCTGTCCGGCCATCCGTCCGTAACGAATCTGGTTTCCGTTCAGTAACTTTGTAATGTTTGACAGATTTTAATGAAATTTTATGTGAAGGTACTTTGTATCAAAATACAGGCAAAGTTCTATTTCGAAGTATGTAGGTCAAAGATCATAGCTCATCAAATTTGCAAAAATGGTTTCCAGAAGATTTAACAGTATAACGTGATGGCTGTCCCATTGGACCTTATCATTTTGTTGTCATGAATGCTGCTTCTTCATCACATCCAAGATTTCTTAAATGCCATTAGACTTTCAAATATTATACAGTACGAACCTTTGGAAGTTCAAGGATACGGTCATATTATGTTTTCACTTTTCATT
The DNA here is from genome assembly GCA_029721435.1 of Gymnothorax reevesii. Lineage (NCBI taxonomy): Eukaryota > Metazoa > Chordata > Actinopteri > Anguilliformes > Muraenidae > Gymnothorax > Gymnothorax reevesii. The sequence goes on from CM056584.1 coordinate 34,974,028, forward strand.
CTTCTTTCATTTTGTCACCACTTCATATGTGCTTTAATCTTCTGTTAATCCCTGATTTTATTCACATTCTTTTATTATATCTGCATACCAATCAACTTGAATATTTTTGTTAGATCTTCTCATGGGCCATTCCATAAAGTAGTAAACTTTCTGTACATCCAATCCCCGGGTATTAATAACTTCCTTGCCTAGTAATGTAGTATAGTCTAATGAAAGTAACTTCTTGCGTTTGTACATGTACAACATTTGTGCCCGACGAGGGGATGCTACACTTTGCGTTGCCCTTGTCAGTAGATGTTTTTTGCTGCAGTATTCTGTGTAAACTGTAGTGATGGTAGTGTATGAAAATTGTGATTAAATAAAATCCGCACCCTGAATGGACAATGCTCCCCAAAAATTTATTCTTAGTATTGACGTTTCAATCATCCTGATGAAGATCGTTCTGACCGAAACGTTGATACTCTGAATACGTTTTTAGGGAACATCGTCCTTCACTGCGCGGACTTTATTTAATCACTTTATTCGTGGCTTCTCTGATTGTCCTGCACCTGTATTGGAGTGGATGTGCATGCTTTATTTTGTTAATTATATGATATTATTTTTAATATCATAAATAATTATAATATAATATAGCACTTTCAGAAATGCCCAGACCAGTTTGTCTGGCACCAACAGCTATGCTAAGACCAAAGTCTCTGAGTTTTCTCCCAATTGTGATAATTGTGGTCATAAACTGACACTCCAGACTTGCATCTGTGATTTTATACATTCCACTGCTGCCTCAGATTGGCTGATCAGATAATTGCATGAATATTCTGGTATGCAGGTGTTTCTGATTAAGTGCTCAGTAAGTATATGATGCTGCACTTACATTGTAATGACATGCATCCCTTCTCTAATTCTATTGTTTTTTGTTTTTGTATTCTTAATCTATCCTTCGGATTCCAGAGGGTTGCCATTCATTCCACATCTCGACAGTTTGCCAAACTTCAACAGATCAAGCGATGGACCAGTCAGATTACCCATTGTGGACAAATACAAGGTGAGGAGGGGCACTTTAAAGGATTTGCCATGTTGTGGGTTATATTGCGAGTTACTTGTGTTCCATAATGCTTGATGAAAGTGGATCAGGCTCTGTGTCAGACAGCTGTCAGGGCCAGAAAGTGCTTAGTTTATATTTGTGTTGTAAAATCTCTTCAATGTATTTGCCTCTTAAAAAAAAAAACTTTTAAAAGTGGTGGTGTTGGTGAAATATTGAATGGAAACTTAAAGGGCATCTAAAGTCGATTCTCAGATGGGACGTTGAACGTCCAATGTTTACAAACAAATCAGTTGCTTTTGTTGACATCTTGCATTGTCACATAACAAATTTCGTTCATGTAAACCAATGTTTTGTGTTCATGCGTAGATAATCCTTCTATTTCAGTTCGTTTGCGCGGGTGTGGCTCGCTGATTGCCCGATAAAAACAGTGGCAATCAACTTTTGAGACCCTTTAAGACTGCTGGCTGGATTCCACTTGCATCACATATGCCAAGAGCAATTGCTTTAGATGGAACTGACTCCTGATCTCTTACCCCTCGCAGGACATGGGCACAGTGGTGCTGGGTAAGCTGGAGTCAGGCTCAATCAGCAAAGCACAGCAACTTGTCATGATGCCGAACAGGGTGAGGCCATATTGTTACCTTCAGTGTTTTCTGGGCATTGGGTGTTGTTGGGTGTTTGTATGTGCCCGTTTTGCACCCGTCTGCATTTTGTACGGGTATGTTTGTGTATTATGTGGTGTGTTGGTCTGTTTGCATGGTTTTAAGTATTGTTGTCTCTGCATATGTAGTTTGGGTGTCTTTGTTAAGGGCTGTACCAAATAATTAAAAGCTTTGAAGCTACATTCCAAATGTTAACATTCAAATTCTAAATCAACATTCGTCCCACACCCCCCTAGTAATGTAACTTCCTTTGCGGTTTGCATTGCAGCACTTTGCTTGCATCCCATAGAATTTCATCATTATTTTATGCATTTATTGTATTGGCCCACTGCCTTCATGTGCTGGTATGATTAATCAATTTATTCAAACCTAGAATTTTTTCATGTCTGAGGTCTGTAGAAATGTTTTTGTCTGGAGCATAACTTGGAAAATCGTGATGTTTTCCCATAAGCTTTGCACTCGTACCAACAATGCCCTGGAACAGCGCCTTTCGCTTTTTTGGAATTTTTGTTGATCGACCACAAGGTGGCGATATGAAAACAAACCTGGTGTTTTGGCCTGTAATTTTTGAACCATGGGCTCTTGGGAACAAATTCTGCTCTTGGGTAGATTTTTCGCCTTTTTTTTTTTTTTTTTTTTGAAATGTGTAAACTATCTCCAAAGTGGTGGCTATTCAACATTATTCTGCAAGGGCCGGTGTGGGTGCAGGCTTTCATTCTAACCAAGCAGATACCTGATAGTACTAATCAAGCCCTTTAGCGAAGACTCCTTGGGTTGATTACTGGTGTCAGGTGTGTAAGTGCATGGTTGGAATGAAAGCCTCCACCTACACCGGCCCTTGCAGGATAATATTGAATTGCCTTGTCCTACATTGTGCTGCTAGTTTGCATAAACTTAATAAACTTAATCTCCCAGTCGACTTAAAATAGTGCATACTTTATGCTGGTCGAGACTCTAATGGGTATCTAGAAGTATGAAGTTATTGATCGAATAAGATGGCCACCATCATCACATTTCAGCATCACTTCTTCTCTGAGCCTATTATGTATTGTCATGATTATGAAATTTCAAGATTATTCCAGATGTGTGAAAGACCAGTGAAGCATGTGCTGGAGTACTGCCTTTTGACATTTTGGAAATTTTCCACATTTTAAATTTTGCTGTGGCCGGTAGGATATGCCGCCATCTTTTTTTTTTTTTTTTCTTCCCCTTTTTTTTGGGGGGGGGGTGATGACATCATGAAATATGACAACAGACATTCAAAGCTTCATTTTTTAACCTCAACAGAAGCTTTTAAGGTTTAAAAAAAATTAAATAATTCGGTACTGCCCTACTTGTTGTGTATTTTTGTGTTTGTGTAATTTGTATCGTGTGTGAATACGTTGTGTATGTTAGTATATTGTGTGTATTTTAATGTGTATATTGTGCATGTGCACATGTTTGCATGTGAGGGGAGGTTGTGTGTGCAGTACTGGTGTGTATTGATGAGGCGTCTCGTACCGTATCTGCCCCAGCACACGGTGGAGGTGCTCAGCCTGCTTTCGGATGACGTGGAGACTGATGACGCTGCTCCAGGGGAGAACCTGAAACTGCGACTGAAGGGCATTGAGGAAGAGGAGATCTTGCCCGGCTTCATCCTCTGCAACGCCGAGAACCTGTGCCACTCCGGGCGCACCTTCGACGCTCAGGTCAGTCCTGAAGTCTGCGCCACACAAATTTGCCCAATAACGGCCTGAACATCGAGTGCTTAGACATGTCAGGGCTTCTACGGGAGCTGTAAATCTTTGGAAAGGCTTGAACTACAGTATGTTGTTTTTCAAGGTTTTAACATGCTTGAATATTGAATAAAGCGCTCAGAGCTGCTTAAAATTTTTTACATTAACTGAGTTACGTTCAACATAAATCTCTGTCTGACTGACTAGATAATTATGTAATTTACCTCAGCTGCAAGGAGTGCAAAGCTTGAAAATGTTAGTTGAAAATTCGTAAAGCGCTTGAATTGTATTTTGGCAAAGGCGTTCTGTCATATGCAGAAACGCACACGCGTAAAGACTTCAATGTGTGAAATACTACTTGCAATTTTTTTTTAAAGGAAAGGATGGATGTATCATTATGTCTCCCCCTTCCTGTTTTTGCCTGAATTCCCGTTGGCGTCGGCGTTCCCATTTGTTTCCGGAGCATAACTCTGAAACTGTTCGACCGATTCTCACCAAATTTGATATAGTGTCTCTCCATAACATATAGATGTGCCTTTTGAGGGTTTGAGCTGCTTTTGAATTTTATTTTTTCTGTTTCCATGACAACCATTTGGACATAGGCATATTGAAGGGTGGGACTCGTTTCCGGACCATAACTCTAAAATGTGAAATGGGGGAAGGGGGAGACATCTGTTTTTGCATGTAAAAACCATTTCTAGGTTTTAAATGACGTGGACAGTTGATATTTCATCACCTAATTGTTTGTTCAAATACAAGTTGCAAAGGTCCATTATCACTGCAGTAAAGTTATTGAATGTGTGTTTGCAAGCATTGAGATGCGTTTTCCTGTTGTAACGATTTTATTTTATTTATTTTTTTATTTTGCTTTAGATCGTAATCATCGAACACAAGTCAATCATCTGCCCAGGGTACAATGCAGTTCTGCATATCCATACCTGCATTGAAGAAGTGCAAATCACAGTAAGTTAGTCGGGAGTTCAGTTTGAATGGCGTATTTTAACACTGCCATTACAATCCTATCGGGACCAATGAATTTAGTAAAACTATACTGAACAACGAAAGAAACGCAAGTAAAAGGCAGACTGGAAAATACATTTGCGCATAATTATTTTAGAAAAGCAAATTTATTACTAGTGCACGCACATTTACACTCGTACAACTTTTTTTACAACATTTCTTTATATTGCTGTCACCTTGACTGAATAACCATAAGAGTACATTAAGTAGCTAACTTGCGTTTTTTCGTTGTTCAGTATATATTAAATGGCATCTCATGGCAACATTTTATTCCCCCACCCATGGCTATGAAATCATTCAATGTCCCCTAGCTGTCTTTGTGTACAGAACTTGAATGTAAAAAAAAAATGGTAATAATAATGTTGGCAAAAATGGCAAAGGCTCACTGCGGTGCCTCAGATAATGAGCTGAAGATTTGCAGTTAGTGCAGTGAGGGGAGTCCTGGACAGGGTTTAAACCCCAGCCTCATACTTGGCTGGAGATTTTTGGGTAAACGCTCTTAACAGTCGCCGTAAGTCAGAGTTGGCCTTTGGTATTACTCGTTGTCACCTCTAGCCAAACATTTTCTTTACTGTGCCTTGCTGGTGAACTAGCTTCGCCATTCCTGCTTCCGCCACATTACCACATTACACCATACTCAGCTGAGTGCGTCTGCTGTCTGTCACACCATACTCAGCTGAGTGCGTCTGCTGTCTGTCACACCATACTCAGCTGAGTGCGTCTGCTGTCTGTCACACCATACTCAGCTGAGTGCGTCTGCTGTCTGTCACGCCATACTCAGCTGAGCGCGTCTGCTGTCTGTCACGCCATACTCAGCTGAGTGCGTCTGCTGTCTGTCCGCTGCAGGCCTTAATCTGCCTGGTAGACAAAAAGACTGGCGAAAAAAGCAAGACGCGACCCCGCTTCGTCAAGCAGGACCAGGTATGCATCGCACGACTGAGGACCGCGGGCACCATCTGTCTGGAGACCTTCAAGGACTTCCCCCAGATGGGCCGCTTCACTCTGAGAGATGAAGGTGGGTGTGCTCTCTGCAGCCAGGACGCTTTACCATCTGACATTGGATCATTTTAGTAAATATCATTTCGCTTGCCTCATGCAAGCAGGGCGTATGTGACACGTCGGTCAAAAATGACTTATTTGGTTGTTTTGGCATAACTGAGACTAGCCCATCCCCTGACCAAGTCTGGCGTCTCAATTCCGATCCTAAGGGGGTTAAAATGCCTTTTTAAAAAGTCTTATCTGCAGGCAAAGTGTTTAACAAGTGGTGCTGTGGCAGTTTTTGGCTCTCCTGTAAAATGTGTCAAATGTCATTTAGGCCCTTCTTGCATGCAGCCGTCGATCTCATTTAATGAAATAACCAGCTGTATCACTAGCTATCAAGGAGAGGAATTGGAAGGTGCCGCTGTGATTGAGGGGGCCCCAAAATTAATTTCCCCCTCGTCCCCTTAAAGTTTTATGTTTGGGACACCTCTGTGAAGGCCAGTGAGAAACTATCACTAGTACCAAAATGTGAAAAACTGAACTGTTGTTCTATCCCTTTGTTAGCGATTCCTTTTGGAATTCCTGTGATGGAAGGAAATGGGAACCTTTAAAATGTTTACAAAAGCACTTATGCCCTTACACCCTGATCTGTAGTAAGAGTGTTACTTTGAGATGAGCCGTTAATGGAAGGCGGGGTATTATAATCCTGAAAATGAAACCGTTCTTAGTATAATCCTGTGCTCTGCTATATCTTGCCCTCGTTTCCTTGCTAAACTGGTCAAGATGACTAATCAGACATACCTGTGATGTTTCACATTTGTAAAATAGTTAGACTGTGCAATTATGTTATAATCCAGTGTCATAAGCCTGAAAGTTTGTGAATTTGAGGATTCAGAACTAGAATTTGGGCGATGCCAAATATTGGCTATTTTCTGTTGCAGGCAAGACCATCGCTATCGGCAAAGTGCTGAAGTTGGTGGCAGAGAGAGACTGAAGGTTCGTCGGTGGAACGTTCCGGAACAGCCAGACGAAACTGAGAGAGGAGGGAGGGAGGGAGGGAGGGAGGGGCCAGCCGCTGCCAGCGGGCTCGGTGCTCACAGCACTCCTCTCTCTGGGCTCCCCTCCCTCCTGTCTGTCCAAGACCAGCTTCAACATGAAATGAGAAGAAACTTATAATCGGTTTTTAAGTGAATTTAATGAAAAGACAAAAGTCCACGTGTGTCCGCTTTCTCATATTGAGAGCTCAGCTATGCCATTGTTTGGGCCTTCACCCATGACCCATTACCCTCTTACCTCCACACCTTCTCCACACATACAGAAACACACACACACACACACACACACTTACAGACAACTAGTAAGATTATAATGGACACTTCCCTTCCAGCTCATTTTTCTTATTTGTTTATTTCCTTTTGGAGAGAGAGTGGTGCTGGTCACGTGACTCAAGGGCACCAGATTTTTTTTTTTTTTTTGCTTGGATTACAAATATAATTTTAAAGAAAGGTAAATCAAAAAATGTTGGAAAATTAACCAGTTGAAACCAAAATCATGTTAATATCTTGGTTGAACGTCCCCCTTTGCTTAAGGCCAGATTGGTTTCTCTACTCCAAGTGGTCGCGCAGTGGGCGCGAGTATTCACTTGTTATTAAAGCAACTACAGTGACAATAAAATAATAAATTCAAAAATTAAAGAAGTATTTGTTTCATTGGTATTAAGGTTTTGGGTGTTACAATCAGGAATTAACCCCTTGCATACGGGTTTGTACCTGACTGCATGTCCAAGTGACCGGCGTATATGCAATTCATACGAGGCAGTCAGGCGGGACCCACGTATATGCGAGTAGGCGATCTGTTTCCTTGGCCGGGAACCACATATTCGCGGATGGGTATGCTGGATGGTGTGTGGTATCAATATGCAATTGCTGTGAGGCGATTGCAGTAAATGATTTTGTACCAATATTGGGAGACTAACGAAGTACCTGATCTCACGATGTAAATTTTGAACATCTGGGCACGTCAGTCAAAACGTGGGCAACTGCTTCAATTGGTGTATAAGCCATCCACACACAGCAAAGACCCAAAAACCGCACAAAAATTGCATCTGCTCTAAGAACAAACTTCGCCATGAGTCCCGGTTCAGATGTGACACTTGTGAAGTTTGTGCGTCTAACCGTGTAATAAACTGTACCAAACGAAGCGGGTGTACTGGAATGTGATTGTGGTTTTTGTATATCTTTCTGTATCAATTTATACGGAGTGAAAAATGAAGCATAAAAATTCAGTTTCTATTGTCGTATCGTGCCATCAAAAAAATTGTGAATAAGATACTTTTCCAGGCGATCATCACCGCAAACGGGTGAAGAATGAAATGCTTCCTTGGCGATTGTCACAAATGACTGGCAACAATCCCAGCCACGGCAGCGCGCCCACATACTCGAATAAGGCCACGCTGGTCAGCAGAGCACTCCGCGCATTTGCGGTTCCCGGTATGTGGGTCAACAAGCCAGCCCATATATATGCACTTCCTGTATGCAAGGGGCTAATCTCCATGTTTTGCATTTGCGCAACTCTGGTTTGTTCCATTGTGTATTGACCTCATGTGCACATTCTTGTATGAGCAGAGCAGATTTGGCTATAGATTTTAGTTTTCGGCTTGGACAATGAGACCTGGTTCAACTAATGAACGAATTGTAGTGTTCTGTCGAGAGCTTTATGTATTATCTAGTTTTGTTGAACTAAGTTGAAAAAACCTGCACCCACACTGGTCTCTCAGATTTTATAACCCTTGGCGAGGCTGTTTACATGGGGCTCATGGCCATAATCTCAACTACAGGACATCTGGTGACTTGTCCAATAACCTGATTTATTAAAATGTGCTGTCCTTACATAACTCCTTACTGCAGTCAAGTATTCATTTGAAACATCACGTCCACATACTGTCTACTGTTAAAATTTCAATAGAGCTACACTTGTGGTCTGACCAACTAAGATATGAAGACTTGGAATGCAAAGCCCACCAAGTCCATTCAACCTCTTTTGTTTTAAATTGAGTTTTTTATTATTTTTACTCAGCATATTGTGCTGAGTAAAAAAAAAAAAAAAAACTCAATTCAAAACTATTTTTAATGGACTTTGGGTTTTGCATTTTGCCTTCATATGCAGCTGTACCTCTGGACCTTGCTGCAAGTCGGGGGGCAGGAAATCTTGTCAAATTAGAAAAATGGAAGGTTTCGATCATGATTTATTTAAACAGATTTAAATTTGGTGGGCCTGACAGTTTATGTAACTTTAAATGCAGTGAAAAATTACTTGAAGCATCTAGCTTCACATATGGGGCTGATGGAAGTCACCTGGCAGCCTGCTGCTTAGCACCCTTTGGAGCTGCTGTTTGGGCTGTTTTGTGCCCCTCCCCCAGGGGTGTGGCTTATTCAGCTGCACCAAACTAGTTCCTTTCCATCTCATTGAAGTCGAATTGGAATTAAAGCGTAACGTAACGTGATCCTGTTATGGTTACCAATAAAAAAATGATACTTGTCAGTGCATATGATGCGGAGTCCAGGGATTATGTGGCCACAATTTGCATGATGTGTACATGTAAAATGTTTCTTTGTTAATTATACACAGTATGCAGCATAATTCTTGGCACAAAGATTTATTTATTTTTTGCTCTAGTTCTAGTTCAAGCAGGGCCCAGTCCTCAGCTTTTTTTTATAATTCATTTTATTTATTGTATATTTTACTTTTACTGCACAGAAATCACGGCTCTTTTTTGAAACACTATTTCAGCAGGTAATCTTTATAATGTCTTCGCAGGTGTGTCTGTTCATTCAGGTGTATTATTACTTCCCTAGTGCTGATGTAATGGCTACACTGCAAGAGGAAAATTGCTGGGCAATTGCAGAAACAGGATTGTCAGGTTATTTGTGTAAGAATTTGCTCAAGGAAATGGAAGGCCTATTGGAGTGATCAGATTTCACTTGTGTAAGAACCTCTATGGCTCTTATAGGTACCTCTGACTAAGCTGTAACTGAGCCATTCTGTCTTTGAGGCCAACTACAGATGAAGATCATTCCATCTTTTACCTGTTTCTGTGGCAATAACTAATCATGTTCTTATTGGTTTTAGTAAGTCTTGAGCTTTGGATTTGGTGTCTGACTCCTACTTATTCATCAGCCTTCCAACTGCTACCTTTAATTTCTAAGCTAATTAAAATCTATTGAATCAAGACAAGTTACTGAAAACTTATGGCTGCAATAACAAACAGTTCAATGCTTCTGATTTCATTTCAGTCATTTGGCAGACTCTTTTATCCAAAGCATCGTAAGGTCATTAGAAACAATTGAACAACAGACAAGGTACAACTATTTTGTCCTAAACATCACTGTCCCTTAGAATACGGGAACTTGGTGTGACATTTCTGTCCATTGTCTAGCTAAAATGTATAAAAGTCAGTGTTAATGGCTTCATTACAAATCAAGAATTATGGAGTGCAGGTCAAAAGAAAAAAGGATACCCAGTGGTATAAAGTACTTGCCCCCTTCTTGATTCCACCTAATTTTGTTTATGTTTAATACAAGAAAAATTAATTAAGCACAGAGTACAGTTTTTGAATCATTTTCTGAAGCAAAGATTGCCTGCTGTAAAAAAAAGTGTCATTGCCCCTGCAGTTACTCTGTAAATTAGTCAAATTTATTTGTTAATTGGGTTAAATTAGACAAGACACCAGGTTTGATGACCGCCTGCCCTGTTGAAACCAAACGGTACTTAAAATGAACCTTTTAAGCAGTATGCAGTGGACTAAAAGCTGTCCACAGTATTACAATGTTTGTGATACAATGTCATGATGAAAATTAATTTTGGCCGAGAGAGTTACAAGGCCATTTCTCTGACTGTAGCACAGAACCACAGGGAGGGCCTCTATCTCTATATTGGGAAGAAAAAAAAAAACTTGGACCAGTTTTTCAGTCTTCCAAGGAGTGGAAGTTTCTTCAAGAATGTAGCTACGACCTGGAAATAACAAAATAAACCAGACCAAAAGTTGGAACCTGCGTGAGACTGGTAAGCTCAATGTTCATGACTGCACCATTGGAAAGATGCTGGACAAAAATGGAATGTATGGGATGCTTGAAAGGTGAAAACCACAAAGGCTCCTTTCACTTCTGCAAACAAAAAAAAAAAAAAAACCACATAACATTGATAAAAATGGGGTTTTGCATCCTTCGTTATCCAAAAAAAGTCTCCATCCACATGAAGACACAAAAACATGAAGCCCCATCTAGAGCAGGGATACTCACTCTTTTCCAGAATGAGCCGGTGTGAGTGCAGGCTTTTATTCTAACCAGTTTCATATGTGATTCAATGAAGCTGACCTCGGCTCCGGAATCCACCGGGGCAGTGGTCTGCTTGAACCCCCCTTTCCACCCCAATCAGATGGGCAGACAGGGATGACTGTTAGAGGAGGTTTCCACTGGAACTATGCCCACTAGTGCTCCTCTTATTTTTGCAGTTTCATATGTAATTCCGCTAATCAAGGGTCTATAGCAAAGGCTTTGAGTTGATTAGTAGAATCAGGTGTGTGACTGGTTGGTTAGAATGAAAGCCTGCACCCGCAGCCAGCATGCCAAACCAGCAAACGATGATGATATAATTCAATGTATGACAGAGTTGGCCAAACACAAGCCTTGAAAACTCATTATAAAATGCACACACTCTGATGGCACAAGCCAAAATCAGTTCTCCCTATATACAGTGGCTTGAAAAAGTATTCATACCCCTTGAACTTTTCCACATTTTGTCACGTTCTGACCACAAACATAAATATATTTTATTGGCATTTTATGTGAAAGACCAACACAAAGTGGCACACAATTGTGAAGTAGAAGGAAAATTATACATGATTTTCAAATTTTTTTACAAATAAAAAACAGAAAAATGTGGCGTGCAAAAGTATTCAGCCCCCTTTTCTCTGAGTGCAACCAGTTGCCTTCAGAAGTTGCCTGATGATTGCTGAATGATCAGCTGTTGACCTAATGATTAAATGGAGTCCACCTGTGTGTAGTCTAACCTTAGTATAAATACAGCTGTTGTCTGACAGCCTCAGAGTTAAGAAGACACTGGTCAGCGAACAGCACCATGAAGTCCAAGGAACACACTAAACAGGTCAGGGATAAAGTTGTGGAAAAGTTTAAAGCAAAGCAAGGTTAGGTTATAAAAAGATTTCCCAAGCTTTGAACATCTCACAGAGCATTGTTCAATCCATCATCAAGAAATGGAAAGAGTGTGGCACAACTGCAAACCTACCAAGACGTAGCCGTCCACCTAAACTTACATGCCAAACAAGGAGAGCACTGATCAGGGATGCAGCCAAGAGGCCCATGGTAACTCTGGAGGAGCTGCAGAGATCCACAGCTCGGGTGGGGGAATCTGCCCATAGGACAACAATTACTCGTGCACTACACAAATCTGGCCTTTATGGTAGAGTGGCGAGAAGAGAGCCATTGTTGAAAGAAAGCCACAAGAAGTCTCGTTTGCAGTTTTCCAGAAGCCATGTGGGGGACACAGCAAACATGTGGAAGAAGGTGCTCTGGTCAGATGAGACCAAAGTGGAACTTATTGGCCTAAATGCAAAATGTTGTGTGACAGAAAACTAACACTGCACATCACTGAACACACCATCCCCACTATCAAACATGGTGGTGGCAGCATCATGTTGTGGGGCTGCTTTTCAGCAGGGACAGGGAAGATGGTCAGAGTTGATGGGAAGATGGATGGGGCCAAATACAGGGCAATCTTGGAAGAAAACCTATTGGAATCTGCACAAGTCTTGAGAATGGGGCGGAGGTTCACCTTCCAGCAGGACAACGACCATAAACATAAAGCAAGAGCTACAATGGAATGGTTTAAAACAAAACATATTCATGTGTTAGAATGGCCCAGTCAAAGTCCAGACCTAAATCCAATCGAGAATCTGTGGCAAGATCTGAAAACTGCTGTTCACAAACGCTCTTCATCTAATCTCACTGAGCTTGAGCTGTTCTGCAAAGAAGAATGGGCAAAAATTCCAGTCTCTAGATGTGCAAAGCTGGTAGAGACATACCCCAAAAGACTTGCAGCGAGAGGCGGTTCCACCAAGTATTGACACAGGGGGGCTGGATACTTTTGCACGCCACACTTTTCAGTTTTTTTTTATTTGTAAAAAAATTTGAAAGTCATGTATAATTTTCCTTCACAATTGTGTGCCGCTTTGTGTTGATCTTTCGCGTAAAATGCCAATAAAATATATTTATGTTTGTGGTCGGAATGTGACAAAATGTGGAAAAGTTCAAGGGGTATGAATACTTTTTCAAGCCACTGTATGCGTTAACTGTCCAAGCAGTTTCTAGAAATCTTAACCCTGAAAGGTTTTTTCCAGTAAGTCCGTTTTCAGTGACCGAAAACAGTTTGCTTGAGAACAAAAAGCAGAAACACTTTGAAAATGCTGGTTTTATAAAAAAATACCCCTGTACTTGCGGACATAGTATTGGAATGGGGATAATTTCAAGACCATGTCTTTCAATAGACAAGACCATGAAATTTACTGACCTCTATCAGAAAATGTCCAGCTATTAATCCATGACATTAAGTTCAGGGGCTTCTGGGTTATGCAGCAACACATTTTACTGTATATATTGTGATCGGAGTTCAATATAACTTTAGCACTAATCTCAATCATATGTATCCACACCTTACCCCTTTTCACAGAAACCAAATCTGGCTATTTATGTTACTGGTACCCTATTTAAGGCTTTATAATTCAAGATTAAAGCTTCATAGAGTCGAGAAATGACTTAATTGAAACAAGATACTTGTAGCATTTAGAAATATGCGGTTTTTCAGGTTATTTTCATATTTTTGGATGTGAAAAATGTCTACAACCACGAAAAAACTTTCATGAAAATTTGGCATTGAAATTGCAAATAAATAAATAAAAATACTGAGAATTCAAAAATGGCTGGAAGTTAGAACAATCCATTTCTGGGATCATAAACTCAGTATATGTATTGCAATATAAATGTTTTGTGCGTATTGTTTTGATCTGTTTTCCCAAAGTCGGAACAGGGCGAGGCACCAAAAGGGAGGTTTGCCCAGGGCACAATGGTATCTAGAACTGCCAGCCTGCCACTGCATTTAACAACAAGGCCACTCAGATCGCAAATCTCCATTCAGGCCATCAGCCCGTCACATTGGTGGGACACATGCAAATAGCAGTATTATGTACCACCATACAAGTAAGGAAAAACATCCTACAAAACCCAAAACCAGTGAAGTTGGCACGTTGTGTAAATCGTAAATAAAAACGGAATACAATGATTTGCAAATCCTTTTCAACCTATATTCAATTGAATACACTGCAATGACAAGTTACTTAATGTTTGAACAGGTAAACTTTGTAATTTTTTGCAAATATTAGCTCATTTGGAATTTGATGCCTGCAACATGTTTCAAAAAAGCTGGCACAAGTGGCAAAAAAGACTGAGAGAGTTGAGGAATGCTCATCAAACACTTATTTGGAACATCCCACAGGTGAACGGGCTAATTGGGAACAGGTGGGTGCCATGATTTGGTATAAAAGCAGCTTCCTTGAAATGCTCAGTCATTCACAAACAAGGATGGGGCGAGGGTCACCACTTAGTGAACAAATGCGTGAGCTGATGGTCGAACAGTTTAAAAACATTCCTCAACGAGCTATCGCAAGAAATTTAGGGATTTCATCATCTACGGTCCATAATATCGTCAAAAGGTTCAGAGAATCTGGAAAAATCACTGCACGCAAGCGACAAGGCCGAAAACCAACATTGAATCCCCGTGACCTTCGATCCCTCAGGCGGTACTGCATCAAAAACCGACATCAGTGTGTAAAGGACATCACCACATGGGCTCAGGAACACTTCAGAAAACCACTGTCAGTAACTACAGTTCGTCGCTACATCTGCAAGTGCAAGTTAAAACTACAATGCAAAGCGAAAGCCATTTATCAACAGGACCCAGAAACGCCGCCGGCTTCGCTGGGCCCAAGCTCATCTAAGATGGACTGATGCAAAGTGGAAAAGTGTTCTGTGGTCTGACGAGTCCACATTTCAAATTGTTTTTGGAAACTGTGGACGTTGTGTCCTCCGGACCAAAGAGGAGAAGAACCATCCGGACTGTTATAGGTGCAAAGTTCAAAAGCCAGCATCTGTGATGGTATGGGGGTGTATTAGTGCCCAAAGAATGGGCAACTTACACATATGTGAAGGCACCATTAATGCTGAAAGGTACATACTGGTTTTGGAGCAACAAATGTTGCCATCCAAGCAACATCTTTTTCATGGACGCCCCTGCTTATTTCAGCAAGACAATGCCAAGCCACATTCTGCACGTGTTACAACAGCATGGCTCCGTAGTAAAAGAGTGCAGGTACTAGACTGGCCTGCCTGTAGTCCAGACCTGTCTCCCATTGAAAATGTGTGGCGCATTATGAAGTGTAAAATACGACAACGGAGACCTCGGACTGCTGAACAACTTAAGCTGTACATCAAGCAAGAATGGGAAAGAATTCCACCTGAAAAGCTACAGAAATTGTTCTCCTCAGTTCCCAAACGTTTACTGAGTGTCGTTAAAAGGAAAGGCGATGTAACACAGTGGTAAAAAGGCCCCTGTGCCAACTTTTTTGCAATGTGTTGCTGCCTTTGAATTCTAAATTCATGATTATTTGCAAAAAAAAAAAAAAGTTTCTCAGTTTGAACATTAAACATCTTGTCTTTGCAGTGAATTCAATTGAATATATGTTGAAAAGGATTTGCAAATCATTGTATACTGTTTTTATCTACGATTTACATAACGCGACAACTTCACTGGTTTTGGGTTTTTTAGATCTAGAATTTCATACGGTTCACTAACTATGAAATTACTTCTAACTCTGTTGGGCTAAGGCGACCTCTTGTAAAAATTTCATTAAAATCTGCTCATAACCTGTTCTGTTAAGTTGCAAACAATCAAAGAAACATACTTACCCGAAAACCGAAGGTAAAACATAACCTCCTTGGCAAAGGAAATAACATTACAGGTGGTGGTTTGCCCTCGCACAAATTTCTGAACTGCAGTAAGATTGGGCACTCCTTGAATAAATATTGGATCGTCTTGCTAATGCAGTTGAAGTGCACGTAAAATAATTTACCTAATGAACTAGGTCTGTATGGTCTAGATGACAGTATCTAATGTTTGAGGACTGCTTCTAAATACCCCCGGTAAGAATAAAATAAAAAAAAAACCTGTCCATAACATTCTCTGTAATGCTGCTAACAAACAAACAAATGGAAGGTAAATAATAAATTCCTTGGGGGAGGAAACAGCCTTAACACGGTTGAACATTATGAAAGATGGAAATAAAATAAAAAAGGATTGATCAACAAAGTCCATTCACCCTAGTATACAGAACAACAACGATGGTACCTGGTGAGCTGAAAATTGGGACAATAACACACCTTTAAACGGGTGATTGATTTTGACCTGATATCATTCGCTTATTTAAATGAACATAAAGAGAACTTGGAAAACACTATAAACTGTCAAGTGTGGCCAGTTTTCCTCATTAAGGTAAGACAAGAAACAAAATGTGTATTTTGATGTGACGTTGCATTTCAATTGTTTTTCAGGTGTAGATACTTAATCATTGTTTTAATAGTTGCAATTCAAAAACCTTGAAGCGGTGGTTAGCCTGCATTATAGAATGTGCAAAGCAAACAGGAAAGTTAACAGAGTATATTATCGTTTTTGTTCAGAAAATAAAACATTTTTATTAATTGAATTTACTATGTCATCGCTTCAACATTGTTGTATGAGGAACTGTGTGTTACACGGCCAGTGGATTATTCTTGGTTATGGGAAATCTAATCAGTCACAGAAAATGGTTGAAAACAAGGTCAAGACTGTTATAGGGAATTTTTCTATCGTCCTCTAATTTCAGTTGAGCAGCCGTTTCTGGAAAATGTAATATAAGATGATCGAATGTGAACATACAACCCCTGTTCCTCAAGAAATAGGACCCCATGCTCAGTGCAAATAACAATAAAGCAAGTGATTTATGTATTTGTGAAGTGCATTCTCTTTTACCTTTTCTTCATTGAAAACGGCATAAAGCAAAATATTCAAAGTATCACCTTATTAACAGTGTTGATTTTTGGAAATATTTGCAAACTCTCACTTGGTGCCTGCGACATGTCCCAACACAATTTGGATGGGGGACTGGGAAGACTGGAAAAAATGGAATCTGCAGAAAAACATCTGTTTCAAACATTCCCAAGGTAAATGGGTGAATGAATTAAAGGCGATTCCATTGTAATTCAGTATAAAATGAGCGTTCTCAAGAGGCACAATCGTTTACCAGCCTTATAGTTCACAACTTTGCAAAAAGCTGCATGAACAAATAGGCAGTTTAAAAACAACGGTTCCTAATGTGCAATTGCCCAAATTTAGGGATCTCACTGTGAACATAATATAGTGAGAAGACTGAGAGAATCTCTGTGCGTAAAAGCCAAGACCAAATACTACTTTGGGATGGGTGTTACCTTTAAAACACAGTGAAGTTGATGGGTTAAAACATTACCTACTTTTCCTTGCAACTTGTTCAGTTGATGTTGGAATTATTTATTGAAAACATACAATGTGATGATCGCAAGAGAGTCGAAAAAAGCTGGCTAAGTCGACTGTTTGCCATTGTGTAACATCATCTTGTTGTTTAATCACTCACTAAATATTTGGCCCAACATACCAAATGAGTCGGGCCTATGTTGATGGGCCAACATAACAAACGAGTATTGCAAAGGTAGCTGGATAAGTGCACAGGGAAAATCCAAGAAGAGGTCATTTTGCTACATTCAGTGTTCCATATTTGGGTGCATTTTTAATTCTTTTTGGTGCCGTGTCTGGATAACGTTTTAATCCCGCTTTGTCTTGCAGGCCCTTTACATATGGCTGTTATGGACCCCACTGATTTAGTATTTTATATCCAAGTGTTTAACTTCCTTTCTTCAAACACTTAACCGCCATAATTCCATGCAAAGAAATTCATACCCTCAGGCATGCAAACCTTGATTTGATTGCTGAAGTCCTTCCGTACACACACCGCCGGGTGGCACTGTTACCTCGATCCTGAAGGGGCTCTATATTGTGTAAAACAACCAGACAATGGAGAGAGCTCAGGTGGCAGAAACCTTAGAAACTATGACCTGTAGCTAGCTAGGAGCATGGTGCATTTACTGTCTGACCAGGTAAAATAGGGGGCAGCAGCCATGTTGTTCTTAGTCTTATTAATAAGAAATGCAGATATAAAATGCTTCATTCAGCTTTAGAAAAATATCTATGAACAATAAAAATATTATTATATTTTTTTGTATGTATACAGTACTAGTGTAACACAATTCATTGTGATATTGGACTGTTTATTCTTGTGGTCTGTTGCATTTTAGAACATAAAAGTGAAGGGGATGTTACACTTCAATGGGAATATGTCGTCTTTCGCAAAACCAAGTCACTGTCGTTGACTTCCTTCTTTAAAAAAAAAAAACAATTTCCAAAGTTAAAATATTGAGCCTAACACCACTTGAGGGCTAAATTAGGTGTGCAAATTAATGAGCATTCGGCTTCTAGTTTAAAAAAAATTTTGATCAGGTGATTCTTTTTAGGCCTATATTTTAAAGTATTAAGGGTTATATTTTAAGCCATTTTGTGAATTAATAAAACGTCTGAATTGAAGGAGCAGAAGAAGAGAAATCAAACGCAAGACAAAATGTGTCCAAGTATACAATATTTTTCCATGAGCGTTTCCGTCTTGTACAGTCGCAGAATAACACAGCCGAGCCATCATCTAGGTGCCTCCTGTAGGCTTGTGCGCAATTTTATTAGGCTACCTGTAGTTCCTTCACCTTTGTATTTTGCTGGGTCAGACGACGGTGACGACACATCACCCCCACCCACCCACGTCGATTCCTTCTCTCTGCACGCAGGCACCTGTGAATGTACACCTGACTGGTTTACCTGTCATAGTAAACGGTTTATTGGCGGATGATTTCAACACAGATGGGGTTCGAAACAGAATAATCGTTTCATAGAAGGGGAAGCTGATAGGTAAAAGTTGATTTTGTCAGGACTCTTTTTTTTTTTTGTCGACATGGAAACTAGACCGCGGGGACTCGGTCGCTGTTCTTGTGCCTTTTGGCTTGCGGTCGCCTTTGATACTTTAGGGTTGATCGTTCTAATGACTGGGGTGTTCGGGGATCTTTTCTTTTACGACTTTCTCATCTACGCTGGCGCTATTATCATCTTCTTGAGCCTCATTTGGTGGGTCTTCTGGTACACCGGGAATATCGAGGTACCGCCTGAGGAACTTGAGGATGACGTTGGTTTGCTGAAACGGGACAGGGGAATCGCCGGCGTCATGAGGCGCCTGTCCACTCGTCTGTCAAACGGATTAAGAAACTCTTTTCGGAGGAATGGAGGAGTTCTCAGTCGCCGCGGGGACCGTAGTAGTGCTACGCCCCGACAGCCTATGCAACCCCAGGGCGCAGAGACGCGATCAACAGAGTCACTTCCCATGGGTCATCGCGACAACCTGCACACGGTATCAGCAGCTGTGGACGGGGAGCCAGCGCCCATCTCCAACACAGAAACTTCGCCTATATGACCCCAACAAAGGTTCTTATTTCTTAACTATTGTCGCTGTCGTGTTCTTGTTGCTGTGATTGATTGTGATCTAGCCGATCACCTGACGCACAATTGGCTACGGGTTTCCCTTGCTCACTTGTAGTCAACAGCAATGATCATCTTCCGAAGACTCCGTTTCTTCTGTGAAAAGGCGTATGGTAATTTGACATTCAAATTTAAAATAACGTTTACCTGTCAGTAAACTATTAACCAAGTTACAGTGCGTGGCAACACTGCAGAGGCCTCCCTGATCTCTCCATGTGACACTCATAAAGCATGGTGGTGGCTGAGACAATAAATTTAAATTTGGGTCACGGTATAAACTAACAATAATAGGGCCATACCATAGCATCTTACCTTTAGACTATACTGTTCATGAATATATATATATATATATATATATATATATATATATATATATATATATATATATATATATATATATATATATATATATATTACATATAGGCTAAGTGTGTAAAAAGGATTAAGAATATGCATATAATTATATTTGCGATCTGAGCTTTTGATTCATTTTGGAAACCTAATCAGTCATCATGTTCAACCAAATATTTTTATTTGTGATGGCCTCTGATTGTTTTTCAGGGGTGTTATATACGATGCTCCATTCCGCTGCAGCTTCAGTTTTTACAGTTGTTACCCACGCTGAATGGCTTTGTTTGGGTGGACGTTGACGAACAAGAACTCCTTTTATATTTCCCTTTTTGTGTTCAACAGGTGATGAGAAGATTGCGAGGCCATGCGGAACATTGGCCTCCACGCGCACACGTACGGGAAGCGAGGTGTCTTTACGGTTTACAGGAGATTTACGCATCTGGAACGCAAAGAATAATTAATTGTCTACGTTATTGTAGATTTTGCCTAATTTAATTCAAATTTAAGTATATTGTGTTTTTTTTTTAATTTAGTGTGTAGGCCTGAAGAGCCTAAATCAGTATAATTATTGCACATTGTTCTTCCATGTCACTTTTGTACATATAAAATGTCAAGAAGAAAAATGAAATAAAAATGACTTTGTTTTTGTATTTCAGTATATTGGACTCATTTCTCCCCGTGAATGGGAACCTGTAATCTCTGTTGCCTTTGTGCTGTACTCGCCCTTCTGCATATTCACATAGTGATAAAATATAGCCTTGCACAGCGACCTTTGGACATTGTAATGTATTTACCTGGCAATGTAATTTGTTCACAGTATCTTTATCTGCCCATGTTTGCTTAGTGGTGCAATTCTGTTCCGCTTGAGTTGAATGGCATGAGGAAACTTTTACACGTGAACTCACTGAACATTGCAGATACAACACCAACCAGCATTAATTCTAAATTTGTATATAATGCATGAAGTTATTGTAAAATATTAATTTGTAAATTATACACCAGTGAGCCAAAACATAATTACCACCTGCTTAAAATGCTGTTGGTCCTTAGACCAGTGCTTCCCAACCTTGCTCCTGGAGTACCCCAACCGTGCTCATTATTTATGTCTCTCTGATGTGACGCATCCAGTTCAGCTTATCAAGTGCTCCACTCATGAGCTGATCAGCTGATTTGCGTGTGTTAAATTAAGGATCCATCTAAAATAGGCAGGGCAGGGGTACTCTACGAATAGGGTCGGGAAACAATGCTCTTGATGCCACCAAAACACCTCTGCCCCTGTGATGCATGGACTCTACAAGACCTTTGTAGGTGCCCAGTGGTATCTGGTACCAAAATGTTAGCAGAGATCCTTTAAGTCCTTTAAGCTGCATGGAGGAGCCGCCGTAGATTGGACCTGTTGTTCCAGCACTTCCCACTACTGCTTAATCAGATTGAGATGTGCTGAAGGCCCTGAACAATTTCTCAAACCATTCCTGAATAAGTTCTTTAGTGAGGCAGCGCACGTTATCCTGCTGATAGAGGCCACCGCCATCAAGAAATATCTTTGCTATGAAGGGGTGTACTTGGTCCACAATGGCACTTACCAGGACATCCGCACAACTTAAAAATTGGGACTCATTGGACTTGGCAACCTTGTTCTTTTACTCCAAGGTGCAATTCTGATGGTTGTGGGTCCATTGTGGGCATTTTCAATGGTGGACGAGAGGTTTGCATGGGCATTCTGTGGCTATACAGCCCCACATGCAGCATACTGTGATTCAGTGTGTGTTGAGAGACATTCCTCAGAATCACCATTAAAACTTTCTCTGACTTTCTCTAACAACTGCCCTTCTCTTTGTTCAAACAAGATGGATTAGTCTTCATTGCCCTTATGCATCAATGCACCTTGTGTGCCCAACACCTTATGTCTAGTCTATGGTTTGTCCCGACATGTACCACTATTGATGGGAACCAACCATTGCTGACTGGGAGCACCCCACAAGCCATGCCATTTTGGAGAAGCTCCATCCCAGTTATCCTGCCTGAAAAATTTTGTCAAAGTTGCTCTGGCCTTTGCACCTGCCCTTTTCTCTCCCATCCAACAAGTTGAATATGTGAACTGACTGTTCGTTCACCACCTTAATATTTCCCAGACCTTGACATGCCCTGTTGTAATAGTTGCTTCATCTGTTTTTCCAAAATGCGCATGGTAATATTTCAACCATGTTTACCGTGCATAAGGAGGACAAATAAAGTATTGTTTAACCTCTTCGACCCTAGACTTGCCATGGGAGGGATTACAGCCCTGCTCTCACCTCTCCTTAAAGTGCATTACTTCTCCAAACCCGTTTCCTTTTACGTTTCCTGATTAGCAACTAAGTGTTAATTTGTTGAGTTGCGAGGATCACTCAGTATAATTACTGTCCTTTTCCCCTTAGCTTGCATTATTATTCATTGCAGTAGATATCTAGCATTTTACTATCCACTTCAATGGTGACAAAAAGTCAATGTCTTTCAAAGCTTCTGTATTCCTGTAGCACACAAAATGGTCTATTTTTTTTCTGCGTCAGTGTCCGATCGGCTTGACATGCCAAAGAAAATACTTTTAAAAATGTGGTTTTTCCAACTCAGGTCACCGTGTTGTTTGCTTCCGTAAAAAATAAAAATCTGTACAAACAGTGGTCTTACCTTAATGCAGGCTAACTCAACCTGTTTCTAATTAAAAATCAAACAATTGATTGAATTAATTTACAGAGCAAATAGGCTACCAATAAGCTGCATTGCCATTGATGATTAAGACGTATAGCTTTGCATCAAAGAGGAAGGTGACAATATGGAGACTGCATGGACGGTAATTAACTCAAATTTCTAGAAATTCCACCTTGATGTAGAAATAGAGGATGTTACATGAGGGATTGAGTCATATGGAAGTTCTAGAAAAAGTGAAAAACACTTTGCTTTCCCATAGAATCACTCCAAGGTGCGTAGACCTCAAAAAGTGAAATATATCAAATATAAGAAAAGGAGGTCCGCACACTTTAAGACTATTTAAACACCAAATATCTTAATTGATTAGGCTTATGCCGAAATGTCAGTTAATCCAGTGTGGTGATTAAAGAAATGTCTTAAATTGTGCAGTCTTCTTTTTCCTATATTTATATCCTCGAACGCCGAATGGCGGTCCGGGGATATTATGTTTTTGGTCCGACCGCTACCGCCGCGCAGCCCTACGTGTTAACTCGATACCTTCAATAACATTTCAACAAGAAATTTCAAGTTTTGCATATCATAAAGAGGAAGAACTGATTCGATTTTGGACAATTTACGATTTCTAGATTGGCCACCAGGGGCCAAAGACTGAAAAAATCACTGTTTTGATCATATCTCTGGAAATATTTGTCCAATTGACCTCAAATCAAGTGCAAATGAAAGGTAATGATCTGAGGATGTGTTCAACATTATACCTGTTTGGTTCAAAATTTTGACACAAGGTGGAGCTTTGTCACATAAAATTCACCATTTTTGCCATATCTTTGGAACTATTTCTCCAATGGACATGAAACTATGTGCAACTGCAAGATCATGACCTCACAACATGTCACATGATGACATCATACCTGTATGGTTCAATATTTTGCCACCAGGTGGCGCTTTCTGATGGAAAATTACCATTTTGGCCATATCTTCAGAACCATTTATCCGATTGACCTGAACTTAAGTTCAAATGAAAGGTCATGACCTGATGGGCTTTATATTGTATTGGGTCAATTCAAGGATTGGGGAATTGGAGGATTGGGGGCGTTCGGGGATATACCCCAAGCCGTGGCCTCTGATGGCATAAGCCTAGTTTATATTAAAGTTATGAAACTAGTTGAGTATATTTTACCTTTACTGCAATTTTTAGCTAGCAACAAACCCAAAATTTGCTTGGCAAGTTTTATAGCTTTGATATGACACAGCCAAATGTATAAGATTCTGTTTGTCACGTAACTGAATTGCATAATTTAATAGAAAACAAACACGATTTCTGTTAGCGCCTTATTGCTAATTCTCATTATGTTAGCACTGAGCTAACTCCATGATACTCTGTCAATCACGGAGTCACAGACATTCACATCTGCACTATGGTCTTTACATTCACAGTCCACTGAGTAGCTAACTAACAAACTGATATTACATAATGGTTATGAAAAGGTACACCGTGCACACTAGCAAGCTAGCTAAGTTACGTTAACTTAGTGATGAGAGTGGCACTTTGCTAACTCGCTATAATAATAAGCCATTCTGGTTTTACCAACATTACACTTTGTATTCAGTTTAGCTAAATATTAAGAGCGTGATTTGACACTGAGCGATTTTTGTCTCCATGCTCTCAGCCAATGACATTTTTGCAAAAGTGACATCACCCTAGGGTAATATCAAAAATATGTCATGAGCTAGGCTATGGTAAAAGTGCTGCTATTATGTGGTAATGTCATTTAGTAAATGCCGCTGAAGACGGTATTTAGATAAGGTTTAGATTTCATGTCAAATAAATTAATCAGGGATGCGTTTCCTGAAATAACTGATAACTTACATAGCTGGACCCATTGACTGTGAATGGACGAACTATGTAAGTTGCTAACTTAGTTGGCAACTACGCTTTTGGGAAACGCACCCCAGATTATTGCCATCTGAACAACCTCATATTATAGCCTTCCTACAACTTTCCCAGAAGCCGGACGATAAAGACCTCATCAGTGATATTGCTGCCATGAAAGTTTGACGTCTGGTGTGCATTTTAAATGATCTTAAATGTATGCCATGTGTCTCACTTTCACAATGCACCAATATCCAACCAACCTTTCAACTTGAAGTGTTGGTTATTTATTTCCGGTCCCTACTGAATATTAACATCACTTAAATAGACCATTCCAACAAAGTAAAGCAAGAGAAGTTGTTGCAACAAGCATACTATGTTGTGATCAAAAGAAGTTCTGACAGGAACAGATGACAAAGTTATTGAAATGTATCAGTCTGGAAAGGGTCAAAAAGACATTTATAAGGCTGTGAGACTTCAGCAAGCAACAGTGAGACGTGCTAGCTCCAACTGGAGAAACATAAAGACAGCAGTCAATCTTCAGAAGAGTGGCAGGCCAACCAAATTCCCCGAGCGCACTTCAATGACGGATCCCAAAAGCACAAATGAACTCAGACCAATACCTAAGAAACTTCAGGTCTTGCTCATCAAAGTAAAAGTGGTATTCATGGGAGAGTAGTAAGGTAAAAACTCGCAAATTAAGAGTAAAAAAAAAGTTAGTCTCTCATTTGCCAAAAAAAAAAACACATTCATGAACACCAAGCCTTCTGATAATGTTCTGTGGACTTATGAGTCAGGAGCAAATATTTTGGTAGATATGTCCTGGTATATCTAGCATAAAGGTAACAGAGCACTTCACTATAAGAACTGTATACCAACAGTCAAACATGGCAGTATTTGTGTGAGGTATTCGGATGCTTTTCTACGTCAGGGTCAAGGCGACATGCCATACTTAATGGAACTTCGAATTCTGCTCTCTCCCAAAAAAATCCTTGAAGAGGATGTCTGATCTGTGATCTGAAGTTCAATATTTACATTATTCAGCAAGTCAATAATCTGAATCACAAGAGCTGGTGCACCTCAGAATGGCTCAAAGGAAATAAAATTAAGATTTTGGAGTCATCAAGTCTAAGGCCCGTATTCAGAAACAACACTCACACTAATTGAGTGCGAGTGAGTACTAAAACTTAGTTAGTGTCATGTTATACTAGATGAGTCAGAGGTTGTCCTAACACTCATTTGCTTTCAGAGACCTCACTCACACTGAAAATAGCGTCTCTTTTTGAATGAAGGTTGAGTGCAGGGAACACCTCCCTTGAGCCACACTAACTTGCGCCGGTATTTCGTTGTCATGGCTTTCAGGTGGTTACAAACATTGGAAACTCTGAATCATTTACAGCCACGTGCTTGACGCAATCGCAGCTACGCAAATTTTAACTATAATGATGATAACGATGCCGGTTACTTACTAATTGAACACCTGGTTTCAGTGTTTACGAACTGCACTGTGGTGAACTCAAGGTTAGCATTTGTGTACCCACCAGTGGCTACTGGTGAACTGGCAATAGGGGAAGCTCAAAACCATCCCTTAAAAATAATGATTGGTCATGACCTGTTTTCAACTAATTTAAATTACCATTGCAGAAACTTCAAAAACTCTCATCATTATCAGGTTTGGCGCATACCTGCCAACTCTCACGCATTCGGATTTCTAGCGCTTCATCATGGGTTGGAAAATTCTGCGCTCAGCGGCTAATGGGGCGCTTGTGGATTGGTCTGCCAGGCTCATGTAGCTGTAAGTCACGATAATCCATTCTTTTCTACATTCTTAATTGCTGAATGTCGAAGGAAATGTCTGACCCGTTTCACAGCTTGTTGCTTAGTGAGCCTCGCGGGCTGTCCTGCGCCTTTCGCGAGCCACTCGACCACAGAATTTTTGAAGACATGCTGATATTTACGTCGTCATTTATGTGCGAAAGAAACGCCTCAATTTTGTGAAGCAATGTATAACAATGCTATTAAAATAAATTTGATTGTCATTTTACCAATTTGTTAGGGAAACTTTCTAATCAGGAAAAGTAAACTGCGACATGTTTTGGTCATTCAGCACTGAAGGGTGAGGACTGAACTTCCCTTTGCAGCAGTCGACGCACCGCCTGTGGTACCCAGTGCCCACTACTGTCAGTTATGCTCGAGTGGCGTTTATGTATAGCAATTGGCGAGGAGTGGGACCGCTCACTCGGTTAGTGGTAGGTCGATATCTTTCTCACACTCCAGTTACATTTCAGTCGTACTCACTATATGGTGAGTGGAGGGTGAGTGTGAGTGTCGTTTCTGAATACGGGCCTATGTCCCCAATTTAGCACCACTAAGACGGTGTGGCGGGACTCGAGAGTTCCAATCTATCCAAGAGGCTGAATTAAAGCATTCTGCAAAGAAAAGTGGTACAAAATTCCTCCATAGCAATGTGAAAGACTGACCTCTAATTATGGGAAGCATTATATGGCAGTTGTTGTTCTTAAAGGAGGCACGATCAGTTATAAATTTTAAGGGTGAAATTACTGTTTCATACAGATGATATGTGTTGGTCAACTTTTCCTTCGATAAATGATCATTTAAAAACTACATTTTGTGCTTTCTCACGTTCTTCTTATCCTATTTAGCATTTTGTTTGAACATCTTCAACCATATAGTGTGACAAATAATCAAAAACTATATCAGTAAAGAAAAAACACTTCCATTTTTCTTTTCTTTTCATGGCACTGCATATGCTAATTAAAATCAAAATTTAAAGCAGTGATTTGTAAAATGTCTTTGACTTACAGTATGTTGAACACCGTAAAACATCGCATTATTTGCTGTTTCATCTTATTCAATTTTTGTTTTGATCCAAACAAGGAACCAAATGCAGGGTCAGAGTACAATCCAATAGTCGGATCATTTGGCAGAGGAACAGAACCCAGAGCATAATAACACAGCTCAACTCAGATGGTGCAGGCTTGGGTGCAAGGGTCATGTCCACTCCCAGCCAGTGGTGTTCCAAGACAGCTGCCGTATGAAGTGCCATTTCACCAGAGCCAAACTGTCAAAGGGCAGGACTGTGGAGTTTAGCAGGAATGCAGTCCAAATCCTGATGACCGCAGAAGGCTTGGGAGGCGTTCCTGATAAACTGGGCAGAGGAACAGACACAAGGATGATTAATAGGATCGGGATCCCAATCCTGGAGACCAACAGTAAGACTCGGAAGCTGGTTTCTATAAATAGTACTAGGAAGAGAACATCTACCTTTAACTATCATTAAAGATTATGAATAATTTCTGAGAATGATACTTCTACCAGGTAGATATTGACTGGTTGCAAAAGGGCACACAGCAATCTACAACCTTGCAACTTGCGCTCTCAAAGGCTTAGATATATGCAAACGCACACATAAAGAAATGGGAAAAAAAAACAAATGCATAACAGCTGGTGGGGAATGCACGCGGGACATTACCAATCAAAGGAGACAATACATAAGGGGTGGGCAATCATGGTCCTGGAGGGCCGGTGTGTATGCAGGTTTTTATTCCTATCAATTACCCTGACTAATTGAGTTAATTGATTGCATGCACAAATATAGATTTTCGCAATGATTCGATCAAAGGAAAATGTTTTATGAAGGGAGACAAGACTAGTCTTTGTAGTTTCATGATAATTTAAAGAAATGCGCATGAAACGTCAGATTTCATAAACGGTTTGGCTAATTGAGACAATCAACTAATTAAAGACCAGACGTTGGTGTGAAAACCAGGGACAGATACGGCCCTCGCTGCCCACCTCTGCTGCCCACCTCTGCTATACATCACCTCAAGCTGCTGAACAGGGGAGGGGGAGAACATGACAGGGATTCACATGAAGGTTGTGACATTTTAATTGATTTTTCAAACTAACCATTCATGTCAATTTTGATTCTTGTGACATTTAGCCCAGCCTTAAATACTGCCTGCCTGTGGCTCATTCTTAATTCATTCAGGCAGGTGCAGGTGATAATTGAGTGAAGGAGAAGGTGTGGAGGAATGTAGTGAATAGGGAGAGGGCTGGAGACAAAGCCTCACTAAACTACTCCAAAACAAAAGCCTTTTCTAGACTAAAATCATATGGACAGATGAGACGTTCATCCACTTGCACCATAATCTTGCGAAGAATGTGGAGAACAGAGGCAAGTTTTCATGATCCAAAACATGATACCTCATGTGTGAAGTCTGGTCGTGTGTGGGCATGTATGGAGGCCCAGTGAACTGGTTTCACTGTATGTACTGATGCGACTGCTGATAAAAGTAGCAGGATGATTTCTCGATTGTTTTGTATAAATATCAGAGCAGGTGCAGCCAAACGCTTCAAAACTCATTACAACAGTGCTTCATGGTGCAGACAGACAATGACTGAAAGCATATTGCGAAAGCAATCAACGACTTTTTTTAAGGCATAAAAGTGGAATGTACTGCAATAAAGAAGTCTGTCCCCCAACTTCAATCCAAGTGAGCATGCATGATATTTGCTGAAGGCCAAACACTCCAAGAACATGTAGGAACTGACTATACTGTCGCTGTAATGAAGGTCTAACAGAGCATCACCAGGGAAGAATCCTAGCATCTGGTGATATATTTTTGTGTTCCAGACTTCAGGCAGAGGCCCTAAAATCGAAGCTGAAGGTCTTTTAATATTTTATCTACAGTATTTATACAGCATTTTAAATCCATTGTAATAGTGTCCTGAGCCAAATCAATGATTAATGACCAAACAGGGCCCTTGCTGACTGAAAATCACCATGTCAAAAAGTATTTTCTCCCCAAAACAAAATATCTGGTTGTGCCACCTTTACCTGCAACAACTGTGCCCCAACATTTCTGATAACCAGACATCATTTTTCACCCAGAATATTTGAAGAATATTTCATGCAAAACAAAATAAATTGCTTTACATCAATTTTCATTCCTTTCTTGACTTATCAGATATACTCAAAATTTATGGGGCTAGATTAATTGGCAAACTATAGTTTGGCAGGGTCAACATCGTTTAATGAAGATTAGGGGGGCATTTTTGGATCTGGAAGGTATGGGGTTGGTCCATACCTGAATTTAGCTAATTCAGGTCATTTCTTTAGCGCAATTGAGCACTACAACTTTCAAATATCATTCATTTAGTTGACGTTCATGGCAGCAACACTCGTCCCCTTAAAAACCCCAATAGATGTAATGCACAACACGATAAGCATAGGGTGCAAAATTAACTTTTTTGTCCATCGGCCAAATGATCTGTGAATGTTCAAATTTTACCAGCCACTTAATAGATTTCCATTAATTTTTTGGCCAGTGAGTGAAGCAAATCTACCAGCATATTTTATCAGTATTTGGCTGGTGGCTGCTGCAAATTTTTGGCCCCTGCATAAAACATGAAATAATCAAAGGAAAAAAAATACCACGTATCAGTGATTTAAGAAAATGGTGGACAAATAATATCCACCAGTTACACTTGATCAAACAGCTTACAAAAAAAGCTGAGCAAGACCAGAGTGAAGATTACCCTTAATTGTTTTTCTTTTTTAATCAACGTGTACAGAAATCTCTAGAGCGATTCCCTGCAGTTCATACTCGGTAATTTAACGTTTAGCGCCTCCCTGTGGTGAGACCAGATCAAAACCAGACAGATTGTTTCCATGCACCAAGTTAGGATATTCCTGATCTCATAAATCAGAAACAGGGTATGTTTTATGATTCGTAAAATATTCAGTGAAAAAGATCGACAAAAATATCCAGTTCTTATATTATTCATTGGTCTCTTGATTGTTCTGAACTGCATCTCCTTTTCGTCATTGGATCCATTCCGTGGCTCCATTTTTATACGAAACTCAGATCAGATCTTGTTTGGAAATTCACGCAGGCTGTTGCATAGCCCTTCACGTTAACAATCTAACCAGCGGCATTTCAAACATAACCTGAATTTCCTCCATATTTGTCCCCATGATTCAAATTGGTGACCGATATATGGTATTATTTTCCCTCTCAGCTTTCTACTTCGTAAACAAAAGATTGAGATGCCTCCTTTGGAATGACTTGCATTTCAAAAGAGTTATTTTACCAGACATCTTGAGTTCACACCATGCCGGCGAGAAAATCATTTGCATAGCGCCAGTCAGAATCAATTTTAAATAGTTCCATCTTGGCTACAAGTAAGCCACCCAACTTAAGTGCCGGATATTTTCTAAGTTATGTCCTTAAGCTGCTCTCACGCCGGACGCGAAATGAATTTTTCGCAAAACGCGTGTATTCGCGTCCTTGTATTGACTTTGAATATAATCTGTAATGCAAAAAAAAAATAGTTTCGCGTCCAGTGTGAAAGCGGCTTTAGACTAAACCACAGACGGTCTGTGTTACACCAACATACAAACCAAGGACTGAATCGCGCAAAGTGGTTAGCAGGCTGACGGGCTAGCTAGTTAACCACATCCAGGTCAGAGGTCTTACGGAAATGAGATCCTCATGGATGGGAGCGCATGTAAACATGCGTGCACGTCTCCTGTATTGAAATACTTGGTTGAAATACCTGAGAAGTCCTCATTTTGTACGTTTTCACAAATGACTATGCGTAATTGCAAAAGAACTCGCGAGCAGCCGTCATCCCCAAAAGAGATCACTTCGCTCTCTTAAAAATTAACCAAATAGCTTGCTAGCCGAGTGGATTTGTTGGCCCGTTGCTTGCGCTAACAGCGTCAAAGTGCAACAAATGCACTTTCAGATCTTCAATTGAACTTCGCGTCGGACTGCGATTCCTCATGGAGCTGGAAGACCGAGATTTCATGAACTCACCCCCAACGAAGACCGTGCGATTCGGTGGCAGTGTCGTCAACACGCTGGCCAAGTACAGTAGGGTAAGATGCTTGCCAACAAATCCGCTTTCACATCGGACGGTGTAAAAGCAGCTTAAGATCGCACATTCTGCAGCTCTGCTTATTTAACATACGTGTTCGGCGTGTCCGTGTAAAGCATCCCGCCGCAGCTGACCGTTGTCTGTCCTTGTGTCTTTCTAGGGTGACACTGGTGACTACGAGTTATTAAAGCATCAGTTAACAGACCCAGATATTAAGGTGAGTCAGCTGAGCGGAAAAAAGTTATTGTTTTGCTTGTAGTCCCGTTGTAGTCCTGCACAAAATATATAGGGTTTCTGTTATTTTATGGTAGATTCCCAGCTGTGGGTAGGGCTAAACTGCTGAAACATTCTGCTGAAAAACTACAATCATTTGTGCTTTCCTTCATAATTTATTTCTCAATGTATTGTGATGAAATTTTCACCAGTTATTCCAGATATGTATCTTTCAATATGTAATGGAGTTGATGAAAAAAAGAAGAATTTGCGAATTTTCTGCAGAATATTTTCAGAAGATCAGCCCTGCCCCTCAGCTGTTCAACATCGGACCAGTTTACATACCCAGGCCTCCACCCCATTCTTCTAGCCATACCGGCTTAGTGCAGTGAGGGACTGACGGAGTGACTAGCCAGTAACCGTTTCGGTAAACAGGCGTATCTTAAACAGGCCTAGAATCCTCTTCATCTTTGAATCCCGTATGGAACTTGTTGCAATGAGCTACCGATTCCTATTGAGCAGAGATGTAGCGATGTTCACGATGACGTCAGTGTTTTGCTACGTGGTTGGCACTAAATACAAACGTCTGCAGCTGGGTAAATCACTGCATTTTCACGTCACAACTTCGTAGTACATGTTAGGGTTAGTGTTAGGGGTAGGGTTAGGGTATGCTTACTCAAGTCTCTGTGCTGTAGAAATGCACTGAATGACCCTGCTGTGGAGGTTTGTATCTAGCGTCAACCTAGGCGAAAAGGCTCATCTTACACAAGTAGATCTCCGTGTATATATTTAATAATATCCTAACAATAGCGATGCCAGTCAGTTACTGAGTTGTAGGTTGCACCTACAGGTTCGCTAGAGGTTCAGGAATCTAGTTTTTGAGAATTTTAAACTAAGAACCAAATGGGCTACTTGCCATGTTATTTATGTCCTGATCAGAGCTTTCTGCCAACTGCAAAACTGCGCATGTACAACTGTGACGTCATTGTTTGTAAACAGTGAACATCGTTATTGTGGTCTCACTTAGGATGTGTTATCCTATTTTATTCTTTTTCAGGATGGTCAGATTATTAACTGGCTCCAAGAGTTTCGGAACTGCGTTACTCAGCTCACCAAAGACCATGAGCAATTGGTACACGTTGTTTTGGTGAGATACAAAAAAGTTTATTCCTTATGTGCATCTAAATTTTATTGTTTTTGTGGGGGGTGGTTTCTGATATTTACCCAAAGTTGTTGTTTTGGTTATGCATGATTTCCAATGGGCTACTTTTGAGCGCAGAGGTTGCCATGGCTTGGCAGGAGTGCAGCAGTGGTGGAAGAATATTTGGCATTCTTGAGTAACCTGGTTTCTGCTCAGACAGTCTACCTCAGGTCATGTCTGAAAATGGTTGTCTCCAACTTTACGCCCGGTGAGTGTGTTTCTTTACGTTGTCTTCGTTTCCTCATAATGTTGCTTGAATGCCAGAACGGGAGAAATTCATTGATTCAATGTCTATTTTGCAGGGAGGACGTTGATTCGAGAGGGGGACGTGAACATTTCTGACTCGGACGATGATGATGAAAGTAAGAATGGATTTGTATCCAGTTTATATGCTTTTATCACAACATTACCCCCTTGTGCTTAGCTGCGAATGCCCAACATGCCAGAATGAAGCGATAGCTGCTGCAAGTTGGCTTTGGTTCTCATTAATAAGGGGAGAGTGAATATACTCCCTTGCTCCCTTTTTTGCTCAATCCTTTCAAGCAAATAGGTGTGACTGCAAATCTGAAATCGCAGAACGTGTGAGCGGGGCAGTGCTTGGCTGTCAAAGGGCGGAGGTGATATGTTTTGGAAGGCTGTTGGTAAATTTCGATTGTATTTTGCGGGATAGTGGGGTGAATTCAGAAATACACTTGTTCAGGGGAAATCTTGTACTCGTGCTTTGGAGCAAGGTTTGTTAAAAATCACTAATGGCATTATAAAGGCTAGGAATGGGGTTTTTGATGGTTGATCTTGTAATGAAATAATGTAGGGTAGGCAGTGTGCTCCATTTCGGTTCATCTGTGCTTCCTTGCTGAGTGCCTGTTAAGTTCCCTTGATCTCATCACAATTTTGCCAATAGAATGGTTAATTTCAGGGAGAGGTGCAACTGTATACCAGTGTGCTATAGTGGAACTGCAACCTTAATTCTGAGGAAGTTGGCACATTGTGGAAAATGTGAATAAAATCATAGGAGTCATTTGAAAAGAACATTCACCCAATACTATATTTAAAATGCTACTAAAAACACATCATTTGATGCTTTTAGTTTACTTGCAAATTAATTTGTCTATTGAAAATGGTTGCTTATTTCAAATTTGATGACTGCAACAGATTTCATAAAAGTAGGCATAGGGGCAATTTAGGAGTAATAATCATGTGGAAAATTGGAGTGACTAGGTGATGTGAGACAGGTGATATTAAACAGGAGTGAATTGTGTTATAGAACAACGGGAGTTTACAAAAAAGGCCTAGTCTTTGAATCGCAAATATGGGGCATGGCGCACCAATTTTCCAACAGATGCATAAGCTTCGACCTCATTAAAAAAATATTAGTTTATCATCCCTGCCGGCATGGGAATATCATGGCCGCATTAATTTTTTTTTTTTTTTTTTTTTAGTATTTTTAGTATCGAAGAAAGTGCAAGTGGCGTAAAGGTCCTTTCGAGTAAAGTGAATGTACTTATAAATAGACAAAACTGTTTACTTGGAAAAAGTCAAGTTCTTGTTGTTCTCAATCGAGAACTGGAAAATAAACGGGTCTAGAAACCTAGAACAGCATGGCAAAAATGCATAAGGAAACTCCATGTATAAACATGACAAAAAATTTTAAAAAATCCACCTGCCCACATCACCTTTTTAGATCAAAATGATGATAAATTAACCCCTTTCTGCAGATGTAGATGCTTGCATCTATGGAACTGCAAATTTAAGCACGCATTTACTGTACTCGATCACTAGATGGCACCCCCAGATCAGTTATTAAATATTCACAAGCAAGCAGAGTTCAAACCTGGATTTGAATATAGGGAAGTTCACTCCACTCCCTGATTTTCAAGAGTTTCAACTCCTCAGCTAAGCCTGATGTGCAAACGGGTCACTATCCTTGCCCATAGTATCGATCCAGCAGTTTAAAAAAATGATCTCTTGCGACAGAAAAAATCTTTGTCCTCTGTAGCAATCACTTTAGCTACAGTGAGCCAACGGTATTCCAATTCGTGGTTCAGAAAAATCAGTTTTCTGAAACAAAAAATTCAACATGGTATTTATTCTCTCACATTCTACTGCCAATTACAGTCATCACATACAAAAAATTTTTAGTTCCCTACCGTGGATTTATGTGTAGATTCCTTCATTGATCAATTCAGCGCAAGTACTGGTGTTGATAGCCAATCACTCAATTATATACTCAGGCTCTTCCGTGTAACTGCACAGTTATAGTTCACGCCCTCGTGAAACTTCCCCGGTAACAATGTATTGATTGGGTCGTTTCTTATCCAATTCTCGAGTGTTTAAACGTGCCACAGCAAGTGAAACACATTGATTGGACAAACTTAAGAGCATACAAGGCTATGCGTATCAGCATGCTCGGTTGTATTAAGTCTATGTTGGGCACATTGCACGGTTGAAATGGATGCGATTTATAGAAAAAAAGACTCGCAAAACTCTCCTTGGAAGTGTTCAATTAGATTTACAGGATTTAAATGAGATAAGGACATGGTCAATGGGAATTATTTTGAATATAACGGGACCGGAGCGTTCTGTCTACTGGACACATCGGTCTTCGGAGGAGGGATTCAATGAAAAAGGTTAGGCTGCTACTTTTGCTTTTTGTTTTGGAATGTATGCCGTATTCAACAAAGTCAAATGCCAAGTTTTTTTTTCCTGTTTAAAACATGAACTGCCCATGCATTTGGGTGGACCCCCTGGTACAGTCATTGCACTGTTCTATTGAATCTAGGGAGGCATATATTGTGTGATCTTTCCTGAAAGTGTAATGTCTGTAATGTTAAAATAAGTTATTTCAGAATTCAGATATTATTGAGTTAGTGAGTTGTACCTGTTCCTTATAAGTCTTAAAATGAGTTTGTGAGCTCGGAAGTGGGAACTGGGAGCTTTCATTGCAGGGTGAATGTTCTGACTGCACGGTGGCATAGTGGTTAACCCCCCAGCAAGAAGGTTGTGGGTTAGATTCTGGCCTGGTGCCTTTCTGTGTGGAGTTTGCATGTTCTCCCCATGTTCGCGTGGGTTTTCTCCAGGTACTCCGGTTTCCCCACCCACAAAAACGTGCATCATAGGAACACTCCAACCAGTACCCATGGCCAAGGAAATGGCTTTAGAATTTGAATTGGTACCCGGGCGCTGCTCTGTGGCTGCCCACTGCTCCTAACTGTAGGATGGGTCAAATGCAGGGGACAAATTACCCCACGGGGTTCAATAAAGTGTATCTTATCTTATCTTATCTTATCTTATCTTATCTGACCGTTTCATCAGCAGCTTATTTAATGAGTATGTGTGCTGGCTTTGGGGACTTTGAAGAAAAATGGACAAAACTCTAAACTTTATTATGGAGAAAAGGCATGTTTTGTGTTTGGAGTGGTTACTGGTGACCACTGATGTTCAACTGCACTGATATTGATAAATTCATGCTAAACTCAACCAGAAAATCATTAGTTCATATTAAATGTCATACCTCAAATCTTTAATTGTGTTAAATACATGATTATTTTATGGTTTGACAGTGTACCATTTTGAGGTATCTCAGACTTTGGGGAGCCACTTGGATTGCTGTATAATTTGGCTAGTAGCATGTAGGTAATCTAGAATGTAATGTTGAAGATGAATTCTACTTGTGGTCAAGGAGTTTATGATCCCAGAAATGTATGGATTTAGGCCCCAGCAGTTTTTCAACTCTCAGTATTATTTTTTTGCATTTTTAATGGTGAATTTGCATGAAGATGTTTTATGTTTGCTGCCCATTTTCTCTACCAAAATCACGAAAATAAACTAAAATACAATGTAATTCTAAAGGCTGTGTCTTTTCTGAGTTGAGCCACATTTTTCCTCATTATGATGCTTAAAACAATTCTTACCTTTCTGGCATTTTTACACTTTTATTTTGTAATCTTAAAATGCTCCTAATAACCGTATTACAGACTAAAATGTAAAAGAAATCCACCAGGTGTTGAAACTCTTCAATATTCATTTCTGATATATTTCTGACCAATCATTTTCTTTGGTCCGAATAAAATGATTTGCCGAGCCTTCTGTCTGTCATCCGTCGCAGCGCCCCTTCCAGTTGCCTACCGCTGTCACCGCTTGCGAGTCACGCGCCTCTCTGGCATGGGAAAAAAACAACGAAGCATTTGACTGTAAACAAATGGGTGCTGAAATGTTATAATTACGATAATAATGTTAATTGTAGTTGTAGTTAATGGTAAAATATTGCGTGCGGCGCGAGGAAGTGAGCAGCGTGAGTGAAACGGGTCAATGGAGTCAGATTCAGAGGTACCGGTAAGTGAAAACTAACCAACAGTGATTAAATAATATTCAGTACTATATGTGGTATAAAATAAAATGCCCTTGTAACGTTTAGTTACCTTTGTAGTCTGGCAAACTACCAGTTATATTTTTTTGGCACTGGGGGGAGGGTGGACTTTGGGGTGGGACTTAGGAGGGAGGCGGAGTTGATCATGTTCAAATTTTTACTGAGTGCTGTGCAGCATGCCAGAAAGGTAAGAATTGCTTTAAATGTTGAATTATAAAGCATTGAATTGGATAACCCATAAATAGCCAAATTTGGCTTTTGCGCAAAGGGGTTAATATGTTTATTATCCCCCGCCAACACGAAGTGGGAGGGGGATATAGGTTTGACCTCCGTCCGTCCGTCCGTCCGTGCGTCCGTGTGTGCGTCCGTCCGTCCGTCCGAGATAAAGGGGACAGCTTTACTCAGAAACTACTACAGATACAGTAACCAAATTTGGTGTGTAGCTTCAGACCATAAAGGCCTTGATTGAGTTCGAAAATGAGAAGCGCACGATTGGCGGGGGATGTTGTAGACCATGTCGACTTGTTTTTTATGGGGCTAGCCTGTCATTCGGAGGCTAAGGAAATCAACTGTGGCTAAAGAAAAATTATAGGATTTTGGGCATTTCAGCCTCTATAGTAGTGGTCTTCAACGTCGTTTCTGGGGACCCACTGTGTGCTGGTTTTTGTTCCAACCACAATTATAATTGCCGTATTTTTACAAGCTATTAATGTCTTAACTTGGTGTTTTTCATATTTAGAATTGTTAATTACTCTCTTTAGCCAAATGTTACATAGAAACATCCATACATGCTATGAAGAATAACATACCCCAGAAGATCGTGTCTTTATTTCTATACTGTAAGAAATTTCACGTAATATAACATTTCAAACAGATCAAATTAGACACTGAGGAAATCGGTAAACCCCAAATTTTGCTGCTGGACACAACTGTTTCAAGTTCTTTCAAAAAAACTTCAGATGAACTTAATTAGATTAACATAACACGGAACTGGTTTGAGACTCTACCATTTGCTTGTCAAATAACTAATTGGCACATCATGACAAATTTTTCACCAATTAGGAGCCAAGTACATCTTTAATTTGACTCGTTACATTGTTTTCTCTCACTTTATGCTGCTTTTTCCAATACAATGTGGGTATGGTATTTTTTATTCTTAATGGCAAACAGATGTTTTCGTTAACTTATGAGGTAAGAGGGAAAATAACTGCTTCAAACATTAAATGCACTTAAGTCAAATCAACAGCTTGTTAAAATCCTGCGATTGCAATTGCGGTTGGAACAAAAACCAGCATACACTGTGGGTCCCCAGGAACAACGTTGAAGACTATTGCAATAGAGTGTGGAGTATGACCAAATGGTGGAAAAAAATCCAGTTGAATCCTGGTGAATAAAGGGCAAGGCAGGAAACCTCCTCTGAATACGTATGTTCACCGAATCCCTGGGCTTCCCTGTCTTAAGAATTGTTATGCGAATGTAATGGATGTCATGACATGGGCTTGGAAATGCTTTGGTAAACCTCAGTCAAAGTTGGGTGCAGTGCCCACAGATGCAAGGTAAAGCTTTATTATAAAAAGCTATACATCAACACTGCACAAGCACTGCTGACTTCTCTGGACTCATTGTCAAGTTTAGGGGGCGTGTCAGAGCACTTTGCATTGGTGACATGCACATTTGGAAGGGCATGTGTAATGCAGAAACGTATGTATTAACTTTGAAGCAACATCTGCTGCATTTCCAAAACATTATCTGTTCCATAATTGCCCAGCTAGACGATTACAAACCACATTCTGTAGGGGTTGCAAGTGCATGGCTGCTTAAAGCAGAACGTGTGGGGTTTGGCCTACCTGCAGTCCCGATCTGTCCCCAGTTTTGAGAATGTATGGTGGATTATGAAGAGACAGCAACAAACATGCAGTTGCACTGATGGAAATCTGCATAATAGAGGATTGGGGGAAATTTTCTTTTTCTGTATTTAACCAACTGGTGTCTTCAGTGCCCAAATGCTCACTGTTACCCTTTTTCCACCAAAAAGAACCTGGTGCTGGTGCCGTGCTGGTGTTAGTGCCAGTGCTTAGTTGGTTCAACCCACACACCTCCTGAGAACCTGTTTGTTTTTTTTCATCGCTAAGGAGCCAACTCAGAGCCACGCGATTACGTCACTGTATAACGTCAGTACGTCACTGTATACGCGTCTGCTTACCCAGCAACGCTCACGCCGTACGGAGGCAAAACGGCAAAGATGGAGGAGCTCGTCGGGTTCATGCAAGTGCTGCTGCTGTGTTTGCAAGCCTACCTTGCGATACAGAGCCGGGAAGTTAAACTGGTTGTGCCCGGCTGCAGCCTCCCACTGCATTTTATCAAACACTGGCTTGGTCCCAGAGGCCCCCTTCAACTTATTTTGGACCTCGGAAGATGACCACAGTGCCAGGGAGCACTGGGTCTCCTCCTCAGGCCGCTGCTGCTTAGTCTTCTCCATTTTTGCTTGTTTGAAAAGGGAAGCATACTACACTCGTGCGGCCGTCGTTTTAAAACTGGCGGTACAGTATTTGCGCTGGTCTTGTCGGTCACGATAACTCTGCCCCCAGCCCCTGACATAATCGGTGCTTGACTCTAGACCAGCCAGGAGTTGGTGCTTGCTCTAGCACAAGTTTTTAGAGCCAGGAACTGGTGCTTAGGCCGTGGAAAAGCAAAGACCCGGTTGAGCCGGGCTCTGGCTCTGAGCTAGCACTGGAACCAGCCCGATGGAAAAGGGGTATCAGTAAACTGAGCCAGCTCAGTTGTAGTCATTACATCGTATGTTTTACATAAGCAATTAAATTCATTTCAGGACATCAACTATTGTCTGGTACTGTTTTCACCATAGTAGAGGCTAAATAGACTTGTCAAAAAATCCTCTTGGATTTTTTTTGCATCTTCCATGAAGTGCCGACTGTCGGCTATGGGGTTGTTGATCCTACCAAAATGTGTGCATTTTAATTAAGCACAAAGATGTGCACGTACAGTAGTGTGCAAAAGTCTTAGGCACCCTACATTTTTTATTATCTTATTAAACTGTCGCATAACAGGTCAGTGTTCCTAAGGGTTAGGCAAAGCGTAGTCATTCCGGATATTGGTTTGATTTTGTTTGTAACAGTTTACAGCTCTGTATAACACATTTCTCAGTTATTAGAAGCTTTTAATTTCATTATTTTTGCAAGTATATTTGCCCTATGAATTTGCTTCAAATGTGCCTAAGACTTTTGCACATTACTGTATTTTTTGCCTAATTTTTCTTTTTTTTTCTTTCCTTGTTCAATTTAGACCTGCCAAGGAACTTTGAGCTTTGTCATCAGGCTCTGCAGGTCATCGGGAGATACGTCCCATTGTGAGTAATGATCTTCATAAAGATATGAGGGTATTGGTTCTGAAGCAGATGTGACCCCACATCTGAGTGTTCATCTCTAATATTCTTTCAGCACCAGTCGGTTTCTGATGCCCATTCTCAGTGAAAACTTCCCGTTTGTGCAGAAGTCCTCCAGGACCCTGGTAAGAGTTTAGCTGGTGCTCCTTACTTGCTCTTGGGAGTGTGTGTCATCTACCTTGTGTGCTTTACTTGTGTGCGGTTTTATTGGCGCATGCCTGTTTTGTGTTCTTTCTAAATGCTGTGCTGTGAAGTAACTTATGTATATGTTCTGAATTCCTGCGTACAAGTGTCTGTTCGTTAGAATGAGACCCCATTTATGCCTGGTATTAAAATGCGTTAAAATGCATTTCATGTGGTTGGATTGTGGTTGGATTGCAGTCGGATAGCGTCTGACCACAAGAAAGTAGAGGTGTAAATGCACTCAAAACGCATTGAGAATGGAATGTGATCCAATCTTTCAAACCACTTCTGAAGGTGGTCTGGGACGGATTCTGGCTTCTTTGAACACAAGTGTAAATGCGAATGTGTCTCCATTCCGCATACAACAACTCCATGGGTGGAAACATGTACAGTTAGACTCAGTAAGTAAGTCGTATGGTATAGGACGCAGCATATTTTGTGGAGTGTCTCATCGGGAAAAAGGCTAGCAAAGACTGTTATAGTTGCCATTCATTTATAAAAATGCTTTAACAAGTTGTTTTAAATATTTCAATTTATTTAAAAGAAAATGGTGATTTCCATTTTGATCAGCAAAGTCCACGCCTTGAAGTATTTGTGCAGCTGTATCGCTCTTTCTAGAAGTTTTCGCGATGTCATGGTGGGCTACGCAGCTTCTGGCTTTAAAGACACCACAGAGACTGAATAACAAAGTCGTACACAAGCACGATGCAACGACATGAGGACATGGGAGCTAAGTCTAGCTCACAGCGCCCTCTCTTGGGTACACAGTGGAACAACTCGCTTTACCGCGGTTTATAAGACGCAATGCAGTTTTATGTGGAAAAGGTTACCAGTTTTTACAGTAAGTGAGGTACACCACTTAAGGAGAGGGGAGATGAGGGATGTGATGTCAGCTGGGTGGATTGTGATCTGATTGCAATGTGTGCGCTGGAGACGCATGCATGTTAATACCAGGTGTAAATGTATGTGGTGAAACCCTATCCAATTGCAATCCAATCACAAAAAGCGCATTTTAATACCAGGTGTAAAGGGGGCCTGAGAGTTCTAATGGTCTGCATTTTGTACGCACTACGCATATTCTGTACATACAGTGGAAGTGTGTATGTTGTAATTGTCTGTGTTCTGTAGGAGTGCTACGTGCACAACCTGCTGCGTGTGACCGTGTACTTCCCGGTGCTGCGGAGAGACGTGCTGGAGCTGGTGATTAACAGAATGCTCAAACTGGACGTGAGTGATCCTGTCCATTTGGACTGCGTTAAACAAGGCCTGGGCGGGGCTTGAATGTGGTTGGAGAGAGCAACATTGCGGTAGAGACGGTACCTCATAGGTTCTTTAAATTCCTGCTTGTCTCAATAGCAGTTAGAGTTTATGAATAAGAACTGAATGGATTTAATGTACAGACCCCTGCCTGTAGTCACTTAGTCTGATTCCTCCACCAGTTTTTTTTTTTGGTTTTGTTGAGGCTTGACTGTACTGCTCAGGAATTGGCTTTACTCTTTGAATTGTGCATCTGTTGCACCGAATTGAGTTTAACTTGGGGGAAATTATGCTGTAATTGGCAATTAATGTGTAATAAACAAAAACCGTTGATGATTTAATTCATCCCGTGAAGCTGTTATGGCCTCATAAAAAATACTCGGGGCTTCAACAGAGACCAAACATGACTTAGAAAGGATGCCATGACCACTGTGTCAACAGCAAACCAAAAATTAATTTACAAAGGCACTGGTAGAAACCCTGAACAAAGGTATTCAGAAGTAAACTAAAGGGGTTCGAGATTCCGGCCAAACTGAATAAAAGGATGGAGAAGAGACTGGACCAGACACACAATGGGACGATGAACCCAGCTCTTCCCTCTGAAGGGTCAAAATTAATATGAAAGTAAACTAATCCACAAAGTAGTGTGACCATCTGGGATCACACAAGCTGCTATACTGATGCTGGTGTTGTTTTCAGGGTAGCAGTCCTCATTAAAATATGTGCAGTGAGTGCGTTCTCAGACCACACCCATCTTCAAATTCTCACCTGTAATGTTTCGTGACTGCATACTAATAGGCTGCCATGCTACTATGTTGACTAGAATTGTCCACAAACAGAACCACAGACATAGAGACAGACGGACATCTGTATTAACACCTGCAAAAATACTGAAAACACCTTTCAACGCAGTTGTGCAGTGGTTTCAGACTTGTCTTGTAGATGTTTGCCTTGATCACGCATACACTGACCAACTGAAACCAATACCAGCATCGCTTTTCTGGCTGGTGACGAAGCCCAGAAACTAGACGACTAGAAATCTCCTTCATAAACTAAAATGGCAAGCCAAAACTATGAGGATTTTAAACTCAAAATGGTGGGGAACCCCATTGTCCTGGATCCAAAAAACTGTGGTGTGGCCCTTGCTTTCTCAGCTCCTCAGGTCTCCCACTGGGCAGGTGCACCTGAACTTCCCACCTGAGGAAGCAGGTGGAGCAGATGGAGAGTTGCACAGAACACAAGGCAATTAGAGCAGAACTTTCCATCAGGAGGTGTGCTGTAGCATACAAGGCCCAACCAAAGGCACACTGTACAGGAGCTTCATTAGACACGGTGCTCAAAACAAGCTTGCACAGATGGTAGTGTAAGTCAGTGCTGGTGTCCTGGTGAAGATGGGTGTTCTGGTGTGTTTTTTCAGGTTAGCGCTCCTCGCAGTGACATCGAGGAAATGGAGGAAAACTCCGTCCAGCAGTCGGAAACGGATGGAGCTCAGCACGAGTGTCTTTTTGACATGGTAACTGGCCTTTCATTAGAAATACTGACAGCTTTCTTCATTTCAATATGATCTTTAATTTTCCTTCCACTAAGCCTGGTGTTAGCGCTTCAATATTGGCAAAATCAAATTTTAAATAGAGTTTACATGAATTGTCTCAGGTTATTATCCTCTCTCTGAGGTCAAAACAGATCAGTCTGCTCTGTGGAACAGAAAAGGTGCGGGTGTTTTTCCAAGCTGTGAAGAAAAAAATAAGAAATGAAGGTATCCGTTGCAGGGGTCCGTGGTCCTTCAGTAACAGTGCTGCCTCATGGGCCGTATGTCCTCCACTCAGATAGTGGCTTTCAGGGGTGCTGTGCTTGCAGGATAATTCACCTTCAGGGAGATTGATGCTTCCAGACGCGCTCTGTCGTCCAGTCATCGTATGGCACTGTGTTTGGGAAAGGGTGGGCACGTCCAACAAAGCGCTTTCCCTTGGTTTTCCCCTCTTCAAGTGCAGAGCTATGCTACAACCCTTTTCAAATAAGCCTGTATGATCATCATTGAGCTGATTCCATAGAAGAATTAAGCTTAGTCCCAGATCAAATAAAGAATTCTTAGAATCTAATTTTGTCTGCGCATAGGATTAAGTGTCATTATTCTTTTGAAGATATTTAGGCCTATCAAAGGAAATGGCCAGGCTGTCACAAAAGTTCGGCAGATGTCTACCTTTTTCAAAGAACCAGCAACACACAATTGAAAACTAATTTGGTT
Organism: Gymnothorax reevesii; assembly: GCA_029721435.1. Classification (NCBI taxonomy): domain Eukaryota; kingdom Metazoa; phylum Chordata; class Actinopteri; order Anguilliformes; family Muraenidae; genus Gymnothorax; species Gymnothorax reevesii. Next base: position 35,017,898 of record CM056584.1, read on the forward strand.
TATCTCTGGGTTTGTTACAGTCTGTGCGATTATTTTATTTTATTGTTTATTTTATTTATTATTTTTTTAAGTTTGGCTCAGGTGAAAATGTATCAACTTAAAAGTGTTTTGGTGCGAAGGTTTGCACGGAAAAGAGTCATGTTTTCAATATTGTGTTACTAGTTACAGTATTTGAAAAAGGTAGACATCTGACAAACTTCTGTTACAGTTTGGCAATTTTCTTTGATAGGCCTGATACTGGTTCTGGAGAATAAGGCCTGGCTCTTGAACTTTACTTCTCTGCTTTTGTTCTCTGCTGTTATTGTTCTACTGATGGAGTGTCTCAGTGATGGGAGGTGACTGATGTTGATTTAAAAAACATTTTTTTTATTGTGTGAATTTGAGGATGAAGAGGAGGGTCCGGAGGCTAAGGCCTCAGATGCAGCAGGGGGCGCGGTGATGGCTCACCCGGTAGCCGAGCGGCTGGACACGCTCATGAGCGTCCTGCTGTCTTACATAAAGGATACCTGCTACTTGAATGGTGAGGGAACCTCCCATAGACAGTGTAGTGTGAATGCTGAGTATGTTATCATATGACTGCGTTTGTATGGTGCAGTCTGTACGTAATTAGACATTAGGGTTGGAATGGTTAAGAAAATTCGTGGTTCGGTCTTGATCATGTTTTTGATGTCATGGTTTTCGGTTCCATTCGGTATGTCTGTTTTTTTTATAGCAAGAGGGTAGGCATTGTCAATTTGAACATGCTTTTCATTTATTTGTCAAAAAAGTTCTCAACAAACAAAATTCTTGCTGAAGACTTAAGGAACATAAACACATGACACACATCCTCAAAAAAAAAAAAAATTAAAAGAATTGGTTTTACGTGTCACTTGAGCAAAAATACAGCGTTGCTGCCACCTATTGGACATATTGTGCATGTTTGGCGCAAAAAGACTGAACGGAATTTGGGAATATTATCTACTTTGTCTTGTCCATTCTCCATTTGCAAAACACTGCACTCGACGCTCATCCTCGCCTTTTATTTTTGCCTTGAGCCGAACAATACATACATGCCCTGAACCGTGACTATTGAACCGAACAGTTCGGATTTTTTACTTGAACTGTTCCATCCCTGTTAGACAGTGACCAATTTTGTGAAGCAGTTCCATCATGGTGCACTCCGTGTTGATGTTGCTACCTTGACATTAAAGCTGGCAACCTTTTATGTTATTTGCATTCTGCAGTGTGAACTGTGTGGGATTTAAAGCCCTTTAAAATTTTAACCTCAGCCAGATACCCAGACAGCACTGTGAATGGTCTGCTGTCTCTCTTTGATTTGGCTCATGTTGACTGTGATCCAAGGTGGTTGAGCGGTGTGTGTTTATTGTTATGGCGTGGCTGTGTGGTTCTGCTTGGTTGACCTGTGGTCTCTTAGGCTGCTTGGAGTTGGACCGCACCAAAGACCTGTACAAGGACCTCATCTCTGTGTTCGATAAGGTGGTGTTACCTACTCACGGATGCAGCCACGTGCAGTACGCCCTCTTCTACCTTAGCAGTTTCCGTCTGGTGAGGAAGAATCCTGTAATGAATAGATGTGCATGCACACTTTAGCAGGAGTGGGTTTGTGTGTGCACGTCAGTCCTGTCACAGATCATGTAAATGATTCCGCTCCTGATATGCAAGTGTATTTTTGCAAGTGAAAATTTTAAAAGTTCAGTTTAGATGTGTGATTGAGGTAAAGGTTACAGTGTTCAGGTAAGATCTCTGATTGAGCTGAAGGACCCTGCGTTTAGGTGAGATGTGTGTGGTTTAGGTGAAGGGTACAGTGTTCAGGTGAGGTATGTGTGGTTTAGGTGAAGGGTACAGTGTTCAGGTGAGGTGTGTGTGGTTTAGGTGAAGGTTACAGTGTTCAGCTGAGATATGTGTGGTTTAGGTGAAGGTTACAGTGTTCAGGTGAGGTGTGTGTGGTTTGGGTGAAGGTTACGGTGTTCAGGTGAGGTGTGTGTGGTTTAGGTGATAGTTACAGTGCTCAGGTGAGGTGTGTGTGGTTTAGGTGAAGGTTACAGTGTTCAGGTGAGGTATGTGTGGTTTAGGTGAAGGTTACAGTGTTCAGGTGAGGTGTGTGTGGTTTAGGTGAAGGTTACAGTGTTCAGGTGAGGTATGTGTGGTTTAGGTGAAGGTTACAGTGTTCAGGTGAGGTGTGTGTGGTTTAGGCGAAGGTTATAGTGTTCAGCTGAGGTGTGTGTGGTTTAGGTGGTAGTTACAGTGCTCAGGTGAGGTGTGTGTGGTGTAGGTGATGGATACAGTGCTCAGGTTAGGTGTGGGTGGTTTGGATGATGGTTACAGTGTTCAGATGTGTGCTTTCGGTGAAGGTTGGTGGTCAGCTGAGCTTTTTGTGGTTTAGGTGATGGTCACTGTGTTCAGCTGAGATGTGCGGTTGAGGTAAAGGTTACAGTGTTCAGGTGATGTTGGGTTTTGGTGAAAGTGACAGTGGTCAGGTGATGACTCTCACAGGGTCTTGCCGAGGCCTTTCTGGAGCACCTGTGGAGGATGATGCAGAGCCCCGCCCAGCCCGCCATCCTTCGCCAGGCAGCTGCTGCCTACATTGGCAGCTTTCTTGCGCGAGCCAAATTTCTGCCTGTGGCGTAAGTGAGGTTATATCTACACCCAGTGTCCTCCATCCCCTCCATCCTCCCTCTCTGTTCCCCACTTCCCACTGTCTGCCCTGTAGCCCACTCCTCCCCTCCCCCCTGCCCCGTACCCCCCGCTGCTCGTTTTCTCCCTCTAACACCCCGTCTCATTCGCTCAATGCATGTCTTAGTTATTCTCTCTGTTCACCTCCTCTGCTCCCCCTCTGTATAACCTTCTTGCTCCTTATTTCCCCTTTATCATTCCCTACTTTACTGTCCACAGTCACTTATATGACTACAGTGCTGTGAAAAAGTATTTATTTTTCCCCCTTCTCAATTGCCTCTGTTTTTCCATATTTGTCATACTTAAGGTTTCAGATCATTTGACTAATTTTATCACACAAAGGTAAACCGAGTAAACAAAAATTGCAGTTTTTAAATTATCTCATTTATTGATGAAAAATCATAACGCCAACCAGTCGCGGCTCTAGGTGAAAAAGAAATTGCCCCCCTTGGTACTAAATCAACCAGTGAAGGAAATTTATTTGATTATTGGGTTCAATTTCACGAGACAGATGGAGGCGTGATTACTGCCAGCCCTGTTAAATCAAAGCATTGCTTTAAATAGAACCTGTCTGGTCATAAGAAGTAGGCAAACAGCAGCATATGATGCTGCTATCTAAAGAAATTGAACAGGAAATGCAGCATTCCAGAGGAGCATCATACCAACAGTCAAACACAGCAGTGGTGATGTGGTGGTCTGGGGTGGCTTTGCAGCTTCAGGACGCGAGCAATTTGCCATACTTGATAGAACCATGAACTTCACTCTCTCCCATAAAATCCTGAAGGAGAATATCTGTCCATCAGTTTTTGACCTTTAAAGCTCAAGTACAGTTTGGTTATGCAGCAAGACAATGATAAGAAGCACACAAGCTAGTCCTCCCTTGGAAAGAGCACAGAGGTGATTACATCACGTTGCTATGGGAAGTAATGGTTCCCATTCATTTTAATCATAGATTTTAAACATTCACTTTTGAAGCACTTCCCGTTGTTTTCTAGCCTCCATCGATTTTGAGATTTTGCATCATATTTCCAAGTAACAACAAATTTTCTTGACTGCAGTCTGCTATAATTTAAATCATTTTAATTTTTCCCCTCCTTGCTAATCCTCTTGTGTAAAAAAACTACATGTCCCATGATCCTCCTTTTCCCCTAGCAGAATGAGTTCATAATGCGTTAGAAATTTCCAGCACTTTGCCGTATTAGTTTGCTTAGCCTGGTGAGACTATGCTAATTGGTTAGCTACTGTACTTTCTACTTAATTATGCTTACGTAGCGAGATATCAAGTCTGCAACGAGAGCCATTTTACATTTATAGGCAAACATCTTTTGCCAACATTTGCTTAAAGACTCGGTTGGTAACGAACAAGGTAATCAGCCTTGCCAATGCATAACTGACCTAGCTACCTAGCTAATTCATAACGTGGTCAGCGAGCTAGTTTAACATCTTTGGTGGTCAGTATTAGTTGCATGTAAATTCCAGCTAGTGAAATGCTTGCGGCTCAATGCTAGCAAAGTAGCCATAATTAATCGCAAATAATTGCTGTTCTCTGTTTTTATTGACTTAACTACTACCACATTTCCAAAAAAGTTGGGATGCTGTGTAAAATGTTAATAAACTGAATGCAATGATTTACAAATCAATTAAAACCTTGTATTTAATTGAAAATAGGAGAAAGACAACATATCATGTTGAAATCAACAAATTTTATTGTTTCTTGAAAAATATCTGTTCATCTTGAATTTCATGACAGCAACATGTTCGATAAAAGTTGAGAAGGGACAGTAAAGGGCTGGAAAAGTTGCATGATGCTAAAAAAAAAGACAAATGGCAGAACATCTCACCGCTATTTAGATTATTTAGCAATAGGTCAGCAACATGTCTGGGTAAGAAAAGTTTTTTATAAGTAAATATGGTGAGGGCTTAACCACTATGAAAGACTGCATAGGGAACTAGTCCAACAATTTAAGAAAAACGTTTTCAACTGAATTGTGAAGAATTTTGAGATTTTATCCTCTATGTTATATATTATTATTGAAAGATTCTGAAAGTCCTGAAAAATCTCTGTTTCATGGGACAAAATCAAACCCCAAATTTTGAATGGCTGTGATGTTCAGGTCAGCAGGCAAACAGGACTCTGGAGTGGAAATCACTGCATGGACTCAGAAATGCTTCCGTCAGTCAACACAATTTGTCTCTGCATCCACAAATGCAAGTTAAAACTCTACCATGTAGAGATTAAAGTATACATAAAAAGATCCAGAAACACTGCCGCCTTCTCCGACTTGTTATCGCCAACCAATTCAAAAGCCAACATCTATGAGAGTACGGGGATGCATTAGTACACACGGCATGGGTAACTTGAACATCTGTGAAGACACGATTCGTGGTGAACGATGTATACAGGATTTGGTGCAAAATTTACCGCCATCCAGATGTCTTTTTTTTTAAGGGAAGGCCTTGCTCATTTCAGCGACACCATGCCAAACACCATACTCTGCACTTATGACAATAACTTGGCTCTGTAGTCAGAGTCTTGGTGTCAAAGTGGTCTGCCTGCAGTCCTGACCTGTCACCCACTGACATTATTTGGTGTATTACAAAATGCAGCCTTCTTTGTCATATTTTTCAAAGTATTGAGCAGATGAAATCCTACATAAAGCAAGAATGGGAAAACATTTTGCTTTCAAAACTACAGAAGTTGATCTACTTAGTTCCCAAACACTCACAGCGGTGACTGAAGCAGACATGATCAAACTCAGTAGTAAATGCACCCCTGTGCCAACTTTTTTTGAAACGTGTTGCTGCCATTGAATTCAAAATGAGCACATTTTCCAAAAAACAATAAAATATCTCAGTTTTAGCATCAGATATATTATCCTTGTACTAATTTCAAATAAATATAAAGTTCAAATGATTTGAAAACTATTGCATTCTGTTGTTATAAAAATTTAACACACCGTCTTAACTTTTTTGGCAATGGGATTGTAGCTATTTTGATGGCTTAGATAGTGAAATGTGCTGAATATTAATGCTAGCTAGCTTGTTGAATAGCTGACAGTAAGTGATTGTGAACTAACCATACACTGTTTTTTATTTATCTATGTGCACAAGATGTAATTGTAATTGTAATTGTAATCTAACTAGCTGGCGTGCTAGGTAGTTCGGTGGCTTAGCTGGTCCTATTTGTTGTTATAAATTCTAGCTAGCTACCTAAATGGCGAAATAATTGCAATTCTCTGTTATCCAGTGATTTCTAAGCATATAGCCAGCTAATAGTCGCCTTCTGTGTATTAATGGTTGTACGGAGATAGCCAATGGCAAACTAGGTGTCTGAACGGCATGTGTCGAGTCACATTGTCAACGTGCTGAAACTGATTTACTCCAGCGGCATGGAACAAATCATGGGCTGCTCGCCTATTTGTACAGTGGTTTGCAATAGTGGACTACAAACTGGACCACAAGTGTAAAAGCATATCATTTTTGGCGATAAATAACAAATTTGATGTGATGATTGGTATCCGTATCCCCCTTTGTCTAATCTCGTAGCGGGCCGACTCATAAAATTAATAAGAGTTTAAGCAATGCCAAAAGGGGCCAAGCCCCATTGTAAATTTCCATAGGGATTTTACTTCCGACACCAGAAGCTAAGTAGCTGTGATTTTGTCTCCTCAATTAAGGTTATGGAGTGGCCTTGTCAATTTACTGTCTTGAATTCAATTGACATGACTTGGCCTGATGTCTGGCAGTTCATGTTCAAAAATTCCACAATATGAATAAATAAAAACAATTCTGTGGAGAACAGCAGCCAAAAATTCCTTCTTGGAGATTTAAAAGACTAATTGACAATTATTATAAATATTTAATGGCTGTTGTTGCTGCCAAGGGTGGCGCAGCCAGTCATTTGGTTTAGGGGGACAATAATTTGTTTGCATGGGTTATGTAGGTTTTGAATAACTCTTTGCATCCAATAAATCAAATATATCATTTTAAAGCTGCCTTTTGGGTTTACTCACGTTGTCTTTGTCTTATTTTAAAAATAGTTTGATCTGAAACATTTAAATTTTACAAGCAAAACAGGAAGATATCGGCAAGGGGGAAAACACTCTTTTTCACTGCACTGTATATCATAGCAGTGTGATGATTTTTATGGACTAATCTCATGGCTTTATGTACAGCACAGTGAAGGCTTGTCTGGACCTGCTGGTTCCATGGTTGCATCGGTACATTGATGGCCAGGACTCTGGTTCTAAAGGCTTCTGCGACGTGGCGCTGCACGGGCCCTTCTACACTGCGTGCCAGACAGTCTTCTACACCCTCGTCTTCCGGCATCGCGTTATCTTGGAGTCAAACATGCGCCAGGGTGAGATGCCCTGAAAAACGTGCATTAACCCTTTCCTTTCAACAGCATTAATGTGCATTTTTATGTATGCCTTTTAATAGATATCCTAAGTGATTGATCACCAAAATATGTCTATGGACTGCATGTATGTGTTTTAATGTGCTTGCTCTTACTGGTGCTGCGCATGTTAAACTCCCATTAATGTGTCCTCTGATGTCAGTGAGTGTTAAATGTGTGTTTGCCTGTGCATATAAAGCCTTCTGTGTATCTGTGCATGTGTGTGTAATAGTGCCGTTTGTCTGTATGTTGCGATTTTTCATTCAGACATATTTTCATATTATGAGCACCATCCTCAAGCAATTGGAGAGAGACTGATTCTTTAGGCAATTCGGCTTTATTGAGGCATGTTGATACATTTTTGCGCAAGAAGAACTGATTTCTTACTTTTCACACCCAGTTTTTATACCTTAATCACAGGAAATATCTTCCAAATATGGTCTTTCCGCATTCTCATTCTCGCGCTGTAATTGGACAGGCAAACCAAAACACTGTTGCCCTAATCCGTCAGGAATTCAAAGCAAAGATGAGCTGCACATCTCTAAAAAGGAGTGGAAAATTACAGTCAGGAGATGAAAAGTACAGACAAAGGAATAAGAAACAGATGGATACATAAATGATTCAGTTGTTTGTTTGTTTTTTTTCATTAAAAACTAATGATTTTATTGAACAAATATTGATCAAAGCTACAGAAATCAAGTACATCACCTGATTGTTTTTGAATCCACTAAACAGAAGCCTGCTTACTAATCAAAGCTACAGAAGTGCGCTGCTTATGTGTGTGTGTGAGCTGCTCATGCATGTGTGAATTGAATTGCTTGTATGTGTGCGTGTCTGTGTGTGTGAACTGCTTGTATGTATGTGTGTCTGTGTGTGCATGTGTACGTGTGCTGCCTGTGTATGTGTGTGTGCATGTGTCTGTGCGCACTGCTCATGTGCGTGTGAACTGCTTGTATATGTGTGTGTGTATGTTTTATGTGTATGTGTCTGTGTGTGTGTGCGTGTGTATGTGTGCACACTTAGATCCTTCGAGCCTCCCTCTCCCAGGGCGCAGTTCCAGGCTAGATCCCTTTCCACAGAGATCTTTGCCCAGGCTCCCCCAGGTTCAGATCTCTGCCTTCTGCTTCCCGGTGTCTCCTTTTCAGAGCCCACCGATCACAGAAGCACCACATGCCGGCTGACGCATTCGCTTTTGGCTTATGGTGGCCTGACTGTACATTGAGCCGAGTGCGGCGGCCACCCCTCTCTGTGGTCTTACTGCCATCTGCGACCCGACTGGCCAGGGGCCCAGTCGATAGTGATCCCCAGATCCCTTAGTGGTTGTCAGCCGCCCAGGTGGGAACCAACGGTCTGATCCCTAACCCACTTCGCTATGGGAATAGAAACTTTGACTATTTTCACCAGCCTCGCCTGTTCACAGAGGTCGTCTCCAACGCGCCTCTGCTAGTTGTGGGCTGTCACCCACGTACCACGTGTTGCCCTCAACTTACATGCGACAAACACGCCGACTAGACGGTACCACGGCAGTATGTCAATTCATACTTCACTGGACACGGGGGCCTTCAGTCCTCTCCCCTGCACTATAACACATCTTTAAAGTGCCCTTGGAACTTTGCGGTCCCATCGCCGGCTGTTGAGCAGAAGGTTTGGGGGGCCCAATCCCCTTCCCTCTGCTCATGTGTGTGTGAACTGCTTGTAGGTGTGTGTGTTATGTGTATGTATCTGTGTGCACTGCTCATCCCCTTCCTATGCGTATGTGAACTACTTGTGTGTATGTTATGTTATGTTATGTTATGTTATGTTATGTTATGTTATGTTATGTTATGTTATGTTATGTTATGTTATGTTATGTTATGTTATGTTATGTTATGTTTGTGTGTGTGTTACTGCTGCCTACATAATATGGTTATCGATTATGGTTATTCAACATGGCAATTGATCTACTGATGAATATGATGATAAATATTGAAATATAATCTTCAACGTTTACTCAGGGTTAGCCTATCTGCAGAGCCTGAACCTGGAACGAATCGTGATGTGTCGGCTCAACCCGTTGAAGGTGTGCCTGCCTGCCGTCACCAACATGTTTGCTGCCATCACCAGGTAAAGCTCCACTCCCAAGCTATCTGATAACAGTCTGTCATTCTGTTATCCGATAAGGCATCATTGCGCCATTAGCTGTGTCGCTAGCCTGTCAGATAAGGCCCTATCAGCAGATGCACATTCAAAGAGTCATAAATTGTAATCTGGTAAGGCTCTAGCAACATTTACGCTGGTGAACAAGTAATGTGCCATTATTTGGGAAGGCTTGATCACCAGATGGGGCTTCAAACCAGGATCAAAATGGAGCTTACTGCCCTGCTCAAATGCTGGTCTTCTGCACAGGCCGTATTACTAAACCAGATGGTCAGTGATGAGTACTTGGACTTTGTCTTCCTCTGTCAAACATATCAGCAGCCTGCTGACTTTATGACACTGAATCTGGCCTTTCCCCAAGGCTGCACATGCATATCTAAACCTGGATCTCATTGTAAAAAGAGGACTCGCTGATATATACACAATGACTTGTGTTGAGAATTTTGGATTTTCTAGAATCATCCTCATTTAAATAATTAGTCCTTACATTTCTGACCATAGCTCACTTTTTAATTATCATGGTTTGCCATGCACCAAAGTTTACTATTTGTTTTCAGATATTCTCCCTCTTGGGGATACTAACATTTATTATCCTTCGCCACAAAGTGGAGCGAGAATGTTGCGATGGAGCTTGTCCATAAGTCCGTCCATCCTGCTGTTCATCCGTCCACATAGTAGAGACAATTTTATTTCAGATCCTACTTTACCTTGATGAATGATATGTTTGTGCATGTGTTACTAGTCATGACCTTGATTGGGTTCGATAATGGGATTTCATGACGGCTCTTCTGTTATCCCTGAATTTCTCTCCATCCTTGCATGCTTTGATATCTGGCAGCATGTGGAATTCCCTTCCCATGTTTAAGGTCACACACCAGACATTGTTTGTTCCACTGGCTTAAACCTTTCTCACCTCTTAAGCTTCACGCTTGGTCTATCTAATCAGTCTCATTGAGTTTTTAGTCCAACGTCCCCAATGATCGAAGGGGCTGATGGACTATTGCCGTGATACGGTGTCCATCCATTGTTGTCACGAGCAATTTTTCAAGCATCTTTTTCCAAAATCGTTGGTCAGAAAGACTTCATATTTTTTATGGAGCATCCTTGTGAGGTCTAGGTCTACCAAGGTTGTTCAAAGAAATTGAAAATATTCCATTTAGAATTTTTAAAATTTTTAATTCTCCCATATACTCAGTATGGGTATTTGGGAGTCACGTGTGTATTATCTGTGTTGTCACTAAGGTGCCATTTGTGGGGTATAGCTACAATGAGTACTAAACAGCAAAATGCGCAACTTCAAGTTATCCAATCTATGAAGTCATCAACCTGGAGAAAAAGAGGCAAACTGAAAGAAAGAAAGTTGGGAGCGCAGACCCCGTATTGCCTCTGGTCTGGTACTTGGATATTGCCTGCTATCATGTTCATGGTATGAGTGCGAATAGCGCTGAACAGTTCAAAAACTAAATCTGTTTAAGCCCACAGACATTGCACTAATTGCTGAATGCAAGATTTGTTTACATTTTGATCTAAAGACTGCGGCTACACAGTTATTTTGCAAAAAAGCCTGTTGCCTTTTCATAAAATCCTGTTCATATGAATTTTAGTTTGAATGAATTCTCAGTCTATTAAGCAAAAAGTTTTATTCAGTTCCTGAGTGATCGGCACACTACTGAAAATTATTAGCCAGAAGTACAGAAGTCTGACAAATTGATTAGGATTGAGTGCAGCTCTAACTAGCATTAGAACACTGGTAGCTAGAGATCTAACTTAGCATGAACAAACAACCATTTGAACTCATACTAACAAGAAAACAGTAGTGACACTATCACTTTCAGTTTAGGGTACATATGTTTTCACACTAATTATAACTACCTAGCTAGGGAAGTAAGGTGACTTGTTACCAAATCATGCTTACCTAGCTAGCTAGCTTTGCTGCTAATGTTATATGATACTATGTTCAGAATGGTAAGCATTTGCTGTTTTTTCAAAATCCATTCAAGTTATTCCATTGTAATGGGACCTGAAGAGTTTGGCAGAGTGAATGGGAGAATGAATGAACTGAGAGGTTCTAGACTAATTTGCATTTGTAACTTGCTCAAGCAATGCCAGGCTAATAAAAAGTTCAAATCTGAAGTTTTTCAACAAGTTTGAACGATTGGCCAAATTTTGAATCAACATAAAACGAACAGCTCTAAATCAGAAGTTGGAAAGTGAACTGTAATTAGAGAAACTTGCGCTTAGCATAGCAGCCCTCACTTGCATTCAGTTGCCCTATCCCCCATTAATGCAAAATATTACAAATGCAATCCTGTAATGCATTTAATGATGTTGAAGTTGCTTACGACTGCAGCTTTTCACAACACGTGTATCAGGTCACCAATAAAAGGAAGCAAATGCAAATTAAATGGTAGTTGACTTGCTGCATAAGATGGCTTTGACCACTGAATAACTTACAAATGGCAATAAAGCCGAAAATGCTGTTTGTTAATGGTGAGCTAATGTCATCTGTCAACGTCAGATTGGGCATATTTCAATGGGCTCTAACATGGAAATGATTGGATGTTGACATAAATAGTATTGATTACAAATGAGAAATCATATAAGGGCTTTCATTTGGTATCATGACCTTTGGCTTTGAGTGACATTGACGGTCACAAAGTGGAAATTTTCTCAACACTTCTTTTACAGAGTCTACTAAATTTTCTATCTTTGGCCATTGGACTACAAGAACCTTGGTCCTATTTTATTGATATACTTTTTTTTTCAAAAAATAGCTGGAAAACCATCACATCATTTAGAAAACCATCAACCCAGCATCTTTTTCTTGTCCTACTGACTCCTCCCAATATTTGACGCTTCTGTCTTGTCTTATGATTTAGCCTCTGAATATGGTCTGATCTCCTACACATTAGACACATTTGCTTCCCTGTTACCTTGGTCTGTATATTACTATCTCTCCGCCCTGAGCTAATAATTACGACGCTGGAGTCATAAAGGGAACTGACCTCAGTGTTCCTTCCCTTCCTTATACCGAACATACTGAGCAGTCAGTGCTTCCGTTTGGTGATAAATGCCAGTTTTTGACCCGCAGGAACTAAGCTGTTTGAATAGGAGCCCCTACTCCTACTGGTGACATGAGCACATTGTGGGACATTTACAGAAACTTTCCTGTTGCGACTGCTTGCTAAGTCCTTATTTAGGCAGCTGTACCCTAAACGCTCTATGGCAGTACCCTGCATGGCCCCCAGGCGCAATAATTTGCCTGCGTTCATACGTTCATATTCTGAGTGTGCCAGCAGACTCGCAGACAGCACTGCAAAGTCATCGGCTATTGGAGAGGTGAATGTCACATGAATAATGGGCATTGCATGTTGCTTAGCAACACTGGGTAAATTTGATTTGAAGCCGGCCGCAGAGTGCATTGTTGTCTTGAAGAAAGTGGTAAATTAAAAAGCTTGCATGTTGTCTGTGCCCCCTATTTTATTACTTGGTCTTGACGTTTTTTTTTTTTTTTATTTGCTCGATATTTGTACAGTTGCCTAAAAGGCCTGTATGCATTTCATCCTGTCATCTAAACATTATTATTGGAGTATGGTGCATAGTGTCCAATTTTTTGCATGATTTTATTTGAAATCATCTTGTCATAACTATACATGAACACTGATTCAGTGAACAAATAGATTTTATGGATGTTATCACTCGAGTCAACTGAAGAACACTTTTTTTTTTCATAATATCAATGCCAACACCACACTACATGCGACCAGATTTTTATTTATTAATTTTTTGAAAGATTTAACCGATAAAATGTATCCCTACCAAACACATTGACTGGCAAGACAAAATCATTACAGAAACTCTGCTGACGATATAGACGTGCCCTTTCAGCCTACAGATATGCGTATTAGTCCTCTATCGGTGACGATGGCAGCAAACCAAATGGCCCTTCAAAACAGTCAACAAGCTCCTGCAGCTGCCATTTTCCACTCTGTCTGGCTCAGTTACTCTATGCAGTGACTTTCGTAGATCCTTCCAAGAGAAAATTAGAAACATTTACTGGCAACATCCGGCTTGTCATCCACCGGATTTGCTTTTTCTCCTGCTTTCTCGCCACTCTGGTTAGTTTTATTTGTGTTCCTGTACTGCCTCTGAACCTGATCTGCAAGCTGATCAAGAGATCAAATTCCTCCACTTGATTCTGTTCGTCTCTCTGCTCCATCGGCTTCCATTTCCAATTAGCAGCCTCTGAGCCACCGGCTCCGTCCCTCACTCCCTGCAAAGGGCCAAGAAGTGGTGACCCAGTTCTTGGAAAACCCTCACTCTCCCCTGCCTCTCTCTGTGACTACGGGGCTAATTTGAATCTTCCCTTTCTCTCCAAGGTGTTCGAGAGGGTTGTCACCACCCACATCCATTAGCCTGTTTTGTAACTAATGATTTGTGTGAACCCTCCAGTCTGGTTTTCATTTGTAACAATACCAGAACTGCCCTGCTGAGAGTTGTGAATGATATCATGCTCAGTTTATTCCTTTCTCATTATTATACTGCTGTTTCACTGAAGTGTTGCATGCAGTCCTGTAAATCATAACATCTTTTTTTGTGCTTTTACTCTATTGTTATGAGTGACCCTGCGCTTGACTGGCTCACATCCCTCCTCAGAAATGGACAATTTATCTCTGTGAACAAGTTCAAATCTCTCGCCGCTTCTATTCAGTGCTTTCCTCTAGGAGTCACTCCTGGCCCATCTTGTCTAATCTGCTATTATCCCCTTAGTTCCATCATCAGTATGGCCTTCTGTTTCACTTATATGCTGCCAACACCCAGATTTATTTCAGTTCAAAACCTATAGTTTCACCCCCCCCCCCACACACACACACACACACACACACACACGCACCAAATTCAAATCTATCCTCATTTAAGGCGCAGCTCAAAAATCACCTTTTCACTCAGCATTGTCATATGCTACCTCTGACACGCCAGCTGTTACCTTCTGTATTTTGTGTAGCCTGTCATTATACCCCAAAACTGAGTTATCAGGGGTATCGTGGATTTATCGTGAAGGCAGCCACAGCCCAAAGATTCTTCAGCAGTTTTTTTTTTGTACTAGAATATTAGTCTATTGAATGAAGTCATGCAGAATTTCACCTACGTACTATGAATATTTTTTGAGCTGCAGGTCCTTGAAGCACATGGGGATGGGTCAAAATTGCAGGGTTTTTAATTAGCATTATCTAGTTTATTTTTATTTATTTATTTATTTTGTTTTTTTAGGTCAGCTGAGACGAAGTCTCAAAGTGATCTATTCTAATCGCCTTTGGTCCGTCGTCTGTTCATTGTGCGTCCGTAAACAATTAACGTTTTCGACTTCTTCTCAGAAACCACTGATCTGATTTCAATTACATTTTGCTGGAACCATCCTTGGTCAAATATGCACCAAAATTGTGAATTATATGATGCCACCCCCATGGGCTCTGAGGGGCGGGGCTAAAAGTGGTCAATACATTTTCCACTTCTTCTTAGAAACCGCTAATCCAATTTCAATAAAATTTTGCAGGAATCTTCCTTGGTCAAATATGCACAAAAATGTGAATTATTTGATGCCCACCCCCAGGCATTCTGAGGGCTGGGGCTAAAATCGGTCAATACAATTTCCGCTTCTTCTCAAAAACTGCTGATCAGATTTCAATAAAATTTTGCAGGAACCTTCCTTGGTCAAATATGCACCAAAATTGTGAATTTTATGGTGCCCACCCTCAGGTGCTCTGAGGGGCGGGGCTAAAAGTTGTCAAATTGCCTGAAATTTTCAAACTCCTCTTCTCTAGACCTAGACATGTTGGAAAACAATACTCTTCATAGATGGAAGGGTCCTCAGGTGCTTTAACAAAATTGTTAATTTCATGGCCCCCAGGCTCTATGTTTCCCCCTGGGGAGAGGGTGAAGTTGACTATACTTTATATGGGAAAATGATGGGTATATTTGCTTCATTCACATCAATAACATCAGTTTTTATACAACTCAGATGACTGTTAAGGCCCATGGGCCTCTTTTTTTTTTTTTTTTTGAGCCCCCATTTAATAAGTTCAGGAGATTGCCACATAATTTTCAGGGATGAAAAACACGTGAGCTCTGTTAAGTACTGCAGCCAAGTCAATATTACATCCACCCCAGATGTCACAATCTAAAGCCAAAATCTCATTTTTGTTCTGTACAATATTTTCTATATCCAACTTAGAGCATCAGTATCATTGTATATCAGTGTTTCAAAAGCAAAACTGCGCCAATTTAATATCTGTAGAATAGCATGAGAGAAACAACCTTGCTACGCTGGATATTGTCTTTTTCCAGAAAATTCACTAGAGAAAACTCGGAGGTGCATTTTGGGGAATATTTCAAGGGTCATATCACCATGTGGTATAGGTGGTTGATTAAAAGAAGTTACGGCAAAATGATATCAAAATGTCGGTCTTATTTTACCGACATTTTGATATCAGGTTCATCATCTAGCTGTGATTCCTTTCTGTGGCAAAATGACATTCTAACATCTGTCTATTTAACACTTGCAAAATGTAACATTTTTAGTTCTATTTATTCAAGGAATTAAAACTATGATGATGCTGAGTGAGTGAGCATTTTGCAGTACATATAAGTAAAACTAACAAAGGTGTGGTTTGCAAGTTTTACTTCCACCTTATGCCAATGTTATGAGCAACATGCTCAGACTTGATAATTGTGATGTCATGACAATCGATGAGCCAACTGGTCATCTTGAGCATGAGAGGTTTAGCTAATGCTATAAAGTCGGCACCCAACACACATGAGAGAAGCATCATGGTTCTGAATACCTGTACAATTGATGTTTTCACAAAGGAATTGTGCCACAAGACATCCTATTGGAGAAATATAAATCCTAAATTGAGTGAGATTTTGGGTGATGAAAAAAAGTTGCCTTTTTCCTTGTGTTGGGATAGATTCACCTGTGGATTACAGCTGTGATGAGTTGTTTGCATTATAAGAAGTTTTATATTGAACAATTTTTACACAACAGTTGTCATCCATTTTTCATTTACGTTGTAGATGAAGCCAGTAAAAAGTAGTTTGAGCTCCTTGTATATCTCAAAAACTTGTTAAATTAAGGTGATTTCTCGAAACTATTATATAAAACATGTGAGAACCAAACTGTTTCTCCATTTCACAGCCATCAGCTACATTTGCAAGTGTTAAAATATGACTTTATTACAAAAAAAATTGATAGAGGAAGCGTGGCTAGAAGATGAGCATGGTGTCATAATATAGGTAAGAATGAGACCTTTGATAACTTGTACTTACCAACCACCTATCCCACATTTTTATGTGACCCTTGAATATGTACCCAAAATGCACTTTTCGCTTTTGATTGTGCCACCTGGAGTGGATGTAAAATTGCTTTCACTGCAGTTTTTAACAGAGCTCAAGTTTGTTTTTCATCCCTCATCCGGCTGTCTCATGTACTTATGAAGTCATGAGGACTCAAAAATGCTGAAAAAATAATGCGAATGAAAAAGCCTGAAATATCGACACTCCCACATGAACTTCGAGGGCCAGTGCCTCAGAGAATATTCATAGTATATGCTTAAGTTTTGCGCTTCTTCGTTAAATATACTAAAGTTATTGTACAAAGAAAATCAGTTGATTATCAAGGGTCAGGGAGAACCTTTCTTCAGAATTGGTTGATTTTTTATATGGAATGACCCTTATATACTGTAAGTATGTCAGCACTTTAACAGGAGCAGAACTAGGGAAGAAGCTAGAACTTGGAACCAATAACAGTACAAGTGCTTTAACTGTCTGCGATGAATGATGGCTTTGACTTGCTTACTGAGTAAGTTTTTTGGATTTTTTTTTTCTGTTCCCCTCTCCACCTGTAGAAAGTACCAGCTAGTGTTGTGTTACACCATCATCGAGCGTAACAACCGACTCATGCTGCCGACGGTGAGGAACAACGAGGGAGGCAGCGGTACACTTACCAACACCAACCCACTCGACAGCTTCTTCCCCTTCGACCCCTACCTCCTGAAGAGGTACTGACTGCCGCTGGCCGACAGTCACAGGCCTTCCCAACTTCTGAAAACGTTACCCTTCTGATCCTGACAAATGGGAAGAGTTTATTTGAATGTTATTTTTATTTGACCGTTTGGGGTTAAATTACTGTGTTTTCACCGAACATACTTCCGCTAATTTTTCGTTCCATGCTGGTTGCTGAAAGTAAGTGCTTTCCCTTAGAAGTTAGGAAAAAACTATTATGAAGGATGCTTGGTCTTCAAAGGACTTGACTAACAAAATGTGCTCTGCTTTTATCCAAAAACTGAAGTTTAATGTCTTCTTTTGCAATGTAGCCTTGCATCGTCAAATTAAGTAACAGCCTGATTAACCTGCGCTCACCTCCAATGCTGGTTGTAATGTGTTTTTAGACCAGAAAACTAGTTAGGTGCATTTCTCCCAGTAAGTGACAATAATGTCATTCTCATGTCCCTTTTGTATAATTATTTTGTACGGTATTTGATGCAGAGATCATGTTGTCCTGTACCGGCTGTTTGCCTGATTCCAGGTCAGGGAAGTATATTGAGCCTCTATACCAGGTGTGGGAGGAGCCTGGCGACTGTGAAGTGGATGTTCCCAGGAAGCTGGTGACACAGGTGATTATCCCTGGGATCATGAGGATTGTTTCTGCGGTGCTCACTCCCTTCCATTCACTATTGTCCTGTAAACCTTCATTGCAAGTAAACAGAGATCTGTAGAGTATGTTTGTGTTGACACAAAATTTGTTAAACTAGTTCACCAAATTCCCTTTTTCAGTCTTTCAGTCAAGTCTATCACGCTAAATTCAAGTCACTTGTAGATTTTATTTGTCCATAGATGATTGTTAATTTTTGCATAAAAAATGTGGAAAATTAACAGCAACCACATTATTTCCATGGCCCTTTTAGTTATTCATCAAGGGTACTAATATTAGTGGAGGGAACTGCAACAAGCCTGAAACAAAGGCAAAGTGCATTGACGCTCCGGGCTGATTGGTGGACAGTGAGGGGTTATGAATGCTGATTGGTGGATGCTGGGTTGATTTGTTCTGTTGCAGGGTTCAGCAGAAGAGGAGGATGATTTCCTGCAGGGCGAATCTGTCCAGATGGATGGAGTTGTTGGCATGACACCTGGGTCCTACGAGTTGCACCTGCACAGCCCGCGCAGCGTGGGCTCTCCTCCAATCGCCTTCCTCCAACGCCCCTTCTAGCTCCACCCCGCACCCCATAACTTTTGACCTGGGCGATCTTAGGAGGCAGGAAAGTCACTGCACTGGAACTTGCAGGCAGGCGGGGCTTGTTCAGGGTCATGTGTCCCTGGGCAGGCCCTGCGGGCGTGTCCATGCGAAATTAAGTCATGGTCACGGTCTTCAGCGACCAATAAAACCCATCTGTGCCACACTGGGTTTTGTCCTTGTTACCATGTAAGGAATGTCCTTCTCAGGAACTCCTCCCATGACTGGTCTGTCCTGAATTTGATCTGGTGGAATTGGCACCAAGTGGTGGGTAGCAGGGTGTGGGTCTGAAAATAAAACATTTTCCATGTTACGCACTATCCAGTGAGATTCACACCAGTGGAATTAAACACGAAAGCTGTTACCTACACCTTGGCAGTAGGTGTTGCTACGAGGTATTGTTAGCATTTTAATTCCACTTTCCAACATTTGTGCAGGGGAAGTGGCAGAAAAGCTGTTAAGTGCGCCGTGATGTTGGAACAGTCTGCACGTGCCTTAGATCTGTGCTGACGTATTCCTGTGTGAAGAGCAGGGGTGGATAAAAATGGATGCATTAGATAAAAGGAAGCAGCATTATTCTTTCTTCTGTAATTCCTGTTACCATGTCTTAAACATCTCTACTTGGGGAAATTCTTTCTTTCTTTGTTCTCTCTCTGTATGTGGTGAAAATCAAGTGAAAGATGTGTCAGAACAGGGCAGTTTGATTTTTAATCTGAGTGGACAGTGAAGGGAAACTCATGAGGAATGTGTAAACTTATTCTGCTGAGGGAATATTTTACTAGTTTGTTTGGTCGACCTGGTGTTGGACAAACCTGTTATGTCTGAGGACATTGTAACCACAGTGCCCCTAGTGGGCATACAAGTTACTGCATCTCTGCTGCGTTATGATGATCATTGGACATTCATTGTGGGGCCTTATGAGTAACTAAGTCACGATTTTTTAAGTATAATTTGAATAACTGCTGACCTGGGGTGAACAGGCAAGCATCTACCTTTTTACTGAATTATACTTGACGGTCATAAACAAACATCATCCGAATGCCAGAGGCCATGTGACATGCTTCTGGAAAATAAGTCATTGATGGCTGCAATCCATCAGAGACGTGAAATCAAAGGTATGTTAAGGTCGGCAGAATGATCACTTTATAACCAACGATTACACTCAACATGACCCAATTTACTTTGCTATTAGCAATCAAGCAGTTGGTTCACTCAGAACCATTTGGTAAACTGGCCAGTTTACTCTTAGATGGCATTATTGTTCATATATTTGTGGTGGCAAAGATTTATTTAAACTTGTTTCCTTGATTTTCAGAACATCTGACCAATTTGTGAGAATGTGAAAATAATTTATTAATGCCATTTGATGCAGGTAACAGAATATGTCTACGAGATGTGTGCCTGTGAGTTCCATCTTGAAATGAATCGCTCAATCTTCAGATTAATCGTTCGTCATCTGAGGACCCACTAGAGCGCTGCATGGAGTTTAGAGGAAATGTGTTTTTTTTTTTTTTTTTTCCCTCCCCCCCATATTTTTCAGATAAATTCCATTCTGACCTTGCAAAAGTAGTCAAGTTAAGCCTATCACTTGTTGATTAATGTAGCCTACATATTGGTTTTGCTTCGGCAGTTAAGTAATTACTTGGCTCTTAATCAGGTAAAGTTCCCAGGTGGAGTTTGAAAGTAAGATGGAGGATAGTAACTGTACAACCTTACTAGTGATTTGCTGACCTCCCTGCTTAACAGAAGCTGCTGAAATTGCCCATAATGTTTCGTGGCTGTTTTAGGCCGCACTCAGTGAGAGTCAAGAAAAAGGAATCGCACACGCTCGCCAGTATGCCCCATAGAGGCAGTTGGCAGTTATTTGTATTCCCCTTAAAAGAATGTATTCACTTGACGGTGCAGCCTCAACCCATTGGCTGTTAAATTTGGTCTGAATTTTAAATAAACTGTTCTTTTCCCATGTGCAAACCTAAAGTCTTTTTTTAATTGACAGTGTGGGGAGGCAGTGTGTTTGGATAGGCATTAAGAAAGCAGAGCTTAAAGACCTTTCTTGGAGTAAAATTTATGAAGGCCCTGCTGGACTCCTCTGTATTGGTACACATTCAGAATTGTGGTCAAAGATTTTCACAGATAAGAGTTTAGATTGATATAGTTTTGTGCTGGTACTCCTGTATTTAATCTTATGTTTCTATTTGAAGTTGTGCTCTACACCTATTCTAATTTTACGGACTTCTCTTCCATAACAACAAATTTTATCAAAAATAGCCTGGAGCTGCTGTTGTCACCAGCAGACTTTTCTGTGTGTGGACTTTAGGTTAATTTAGCTCTTGGTGATGAATCCTGTTTCTTTTTAGTTTTTAAATTAATGTTTATGAAATATTTATTTTTGACAGCCAATAATTTGTTACAGTTGTGAAGTTTTCATTCAGAAGAATACCACTGGCTCCAAACCACAGTCCAGTATTTTTGACACTTGTGTGCATCCCTCTGTTAAAATGAAAAACTGCCTTTGCTGACAAATGTACATTGCCTCGCCTTTTGTACTTCCCAAAATGTTATGTAATGTAGTTTTTGAAAGTAAGGGTGAGATAAAGAAAAGATCACCCTAGATTAATGGGTGAACTGTATTTAAAAGCTGTATGGAGGGACATGCTGCAATAAAGAGCTTCTTTGTTCAAGAATAATTTGTGGTTATTACTATTTCAGAAAGCAAATGATGGTAAATTAATTAATATGATAAAGAATTTATGCAAAAAAATCAGGAAACCTTGCAAAAAAACGTTTTCCAGGTTAGTTTCCATCTCACTGCCAGCAATAGCACAAAGACCCTGGAGTGAAAGAAGCCATATTTTAAAAGCCTTTATTTCTCTGTCCTTTTTCAGAAATGTCTCGGACACAGTTACAGTGGATTGCTTTTATCCAGCATGCTCTCAGTGTATAAGAAAAGTGTTATTTAAAAAATGGAACGACAAATAAAAAGTATATTTCTTCCTCTGAAGTGAGATTGACCGGAGTAAAAATGTTCCAAACCATGGAGCTGTTCCCAGGCTGACATCCTCTAGGCGGCAAAGTGGGGGCATGTTCAGTTTTACTCACGTCTGTTTACTGCAGTGTAATGAAACTTCAGTTCAGATAAATGGAGATGTGTCCAACATTTTAATGTGTGCATGAACTGCAACTTCCTCGCAATTTGGCAAGTTTATTTTTTCAGTTTCTCGTTGTACTTTTTCAGCTTGATAAACATTCATATTGCCAAATAAATGCACAATACTGTAGGACGGCGTGATATTACAGAATATGGGGGTACAAATGATCAAAAAGTGTTCAAACTGTTCTGAAACCACCCATGGGAAAATTTCTAATTTTCAAATATTTAACGCTGGGTTCACCTTTCGCATGGAGGCGGTGGTAGGCCAGAATTTTTCTGCTTTCCCCTGATGGGTTTGTGTGCCTATAAAATTGTTCCATCAGCGCTGTGAAATTGCGTGTGCAAACTAGTCTAAGAATTTACTGGGATTCTCCTGTGTGCTCCATGACCAGAGCATGGCACTACGATCCATCATTAAAATTATTTTTTTGGCCTTCAGAGGATTGTGCTGCATATTCTGAGAAGTTGTATAGGAAAACTGCTTGAAACGGGGATGATGGTAAAACTCATAATGCGCCATGAGGTACTTTCCTGCTTTTGATATTAAAGGAGCTATGTCATGGTTACTGCACATGCTCAGAAGTTGCATCCCAAGAAAGTGATTCTTTTCAACTGCAAGTCATAACCTGATTCCATCCTTGCCGATCCATCTTTGTTTTTGCATTGCATCTATACATTTTATTCATTCAGGCATTATGCTTTCCTTAATAAGGAGTATTCCATGGAAGTTGGAGGATTCAAAATACCCATTTAGCCATTGAGCTAAAAGCAATGAGGAATGTAAGCTGGTTTACCAACCTTCAATAAAAGAATCATAGCAGAAGAAGAATATTTCTTCCTTATGGATATCTGGATAGATTGCTCTGTAGCCTTTCTACTTTAGCCATTTCACTAAAGTTGTCTAGCAATTTGGCTTGCCATTTGATAAAGTTTAAATGAAGTGGCTAGCTAAGTAAATAACTTCATATTTCACATGTAAAGTTTGTTAGTTATTTTGCATACCTGTATGGCTAGCAATATAGAGTAGCCACAATGGCTACGTAACTAACGTTACCTAGCTATTCGGCTGGTTGTCTGATGATTTTTTTTTTTTCATTGAATTACGAAAAAATTTAGCTGGCTTACTCTGCTAAGAAAGATGCATGTGAAATAAAAGGTTTTTGTAGATATTAGTTCAGCTAACTATGCACCATAGCCACAATAGCCGCGTGGGGAATGTTGGCTAGTAATTCCGCTAATTGTCTGATGATGCTGTTCAAATGAAGCAAGTTATGTAGCTAGCTACTTTCCTAACAAAATGTGTGTGTGAAATGAAAGGTTCCAGTGGAGATCTGCATTTGTTTACTACTTTAACTAAATATTTGGTCTCAGCTTCCAAATCATTCACCACGTAAGCCGCATGCTTCCGATTTGGTGGACCTGCAAGTCATTTTTGATTGATTGATTTATTTCTGGATTAAGACAATAAAACAGCAATCCAAAGGATAACATGCTAAAGTACAATACTTATTTCCAGCATGGTCCTTAACACAAAAATGCCCATAAGTGGCCGGCGGCTATGTGCGTCAAGTTCACAGCATGCACAGTAATTGTGACCCGGCTCCTTAGTTGAGTTGTTTATGGAAATTCGAGGATTCAAAGCACCATTTTAGGCTTAATCCAAGGGATACGAAGAATGTAAGCTGGTTGCAATCGCCAATTATATATATAAACATAGAAGAAAAATACTCTCTATATTTCGACTTATAGTTGAGCAGATTTACTTTGTTTAAAATCAAGAGTATGTGCAGTAATCATGACACAGCTCCTTTCACATAGTCCAGGATTTACAAGTCCAACTTCAGTAGTTTTTTAGGTCACCCGAGTTGAAGTCTCAAAGTGACCTATTCTAATCACCTTTGGTCCGTAGTCCGTCATGCGTCCGTAAACGTTTTCAACTTCTTCTCGGAAACCGCTGATCCGATTTCAATGAAATTTTGCAGGAACCTTCCTTGGTCAAATATGCACCAAATTTGTGAATTATATGGTGCCCATCCCCCAGGGGCTCTGAGGGGGAGGGCTAAAACTCCTCAATACATTTTCAACTTCTTCTCAGAAATCGCTGATCCGATTTCAATTAAATTTTGCCCGAATCTTCCTTGGTCAATTTTGCACCAAAATTGTGAATTATATGGTGCTCACCCCCAGGAGCTCTGAGGGGCGGGGCTAAAACTGCTCAATACATTTTCGACTTCTTCTCGAAACTGCTGATCCGATTTCAATAAAATTTTGCTGGAAGCTTCCTTGGTCAAATATGAATTCAAAATTATGAATTATATGGTGCCCTTCCCCAGGGACTCTGAGGGGCGTGGCTAAAACTGGCCAATACATTTTCGACGTCTTCTCAGAACCCACTGATCCCATTTCAATACAATTTTGCAGGAACCTTCCTTGGTCAATTATGCACCAAATTTCTGAATTGTATGGTGCCCACCCCCAGGAACTCTGAGGGGCGGGGCTAAAAGTGGTCAATACATTTTCGATGTCTTCTCAGAACCCGCTGATCCAATTTCAATAAAATTTTACTGGACTTTTCCTTGGTCAAATATGCACCAAAATTGCGAATTATATCGTGCCAACCCCCAGGGACTCAGAGGGGCGGGGCTAAAAGTGGTCAATATATTTTCAACGACTTCTCAGAAACCGGTTATCCGATTTCAATTAAATTATGCCGAAACTTTCCTTGGTCAGTTATGCACCAAAATTCTGAATTATATGGTGCCCATCCCTAGGGATTTTGAGGGGCAGGGCTAAAAGTGATCAATACTTTTTCCTCTTTTTCTCAGAAACCGCTGATCCGATTTCAATGAAAATTTGCAGCAACCTTCCTTTGTCAAATATGCAACAGTTATATGCTGCCCACCCCCAGGTGCTCTGAGGGGCGGGTCTAAAAATTGTCAAATTGGCTGACATTTTCTAACTCTTCTTCTCCAGACCCACATATGCTGGAAAACAATACTCTTCATAGATTGAAGGGTCTTCAGGTGCTTTATCAAAATTGTTCATTTCATGGCCCCCAGACTCCATGTTTGCCCTTGGGGAGGGGGGGGAAGTTTACTATACTTTATGTAGGAAAATGGTCAGTTTATTTGGTTCATTTGCATCAATAACATTAGTTTTCATACAACTCAGCTGACCGTTAAGGCCCATGGGCCTCTTGTTAGGTAGACCTGATTTTATCAATCTTCTTCTATTAGTTCTGCAGGTTCAATTGTCTGAGGACAGCACTGCCTTATGCAGCCACCAAAACATTTTACTCAACTTTTTATCAAACAATGCACAGAAATTAGGTCAGATCATTGTGTCACAATATGTGCTATATATGCACGGTGGTGCAGTGGGTTGCGCTGCTGCCTCATACCAAGAAGGTGGTGGGTTTGAATCTGAATTGTGGCCTTTCTGTGTTGATTTTGCATATTTTCCCCAGGTTTGTGTGGGTTTCCTCCCACAGTCCAAAGGCATGCACATCAGGCTAACTGGGCACACTAAATAGCCCATAGGTATGAGTGCGTGGTGTGTGCGCCTTGTGATGGAATGATGTTCTGTCCAAGGTGGTCCCCCCCCCCCCCCGCGATTGTAATAAAATG
Source organism: Gymnothorax reevesii (assembly GCA_029721435.1). Lineage (NCBI taxonomy): Eukaryota > Metazoa > Chordata > Actinopteri > Anguilliformes > Muraenidae > Gymnothorax > Gymnothorax reevesii. The sequence continues at coordinate 35,043,169 of CM056584.1, forward strand.
AAGGAAAGCAGGTATAGACAATATATGCATGTAAACTATATTCCAATATTATGCAATGTTGGAGGCTATGGTGAATTTCCCCCCATCACTCTGAAGCACTTTGCCTGTCATTGACAGTCACTATCAATTGATTGTGTGTGTGTGTGTGTGTGTGTGTGAAGATTATCCTGGTTATATGAAGTCATTAAAGTATGACTGTGGCTAATATGACAATCATTTTTCTCAATTCTATGCACAGCCCAACGTTTTGCGGCAAAAAAGTCACAGTAACTGTATCATGCTACTGTTCGTCGTCACAGTGCGGTGGAATGTGCCGTAGTCATTAAAAGCAGACTTTCCACCTTCTAACTCCAGGGCCGATAATGGGCTATTATAAGAGCAACGATTTAACTGAAACATGAGCACTTAATGTAGTGTGACGGTCTCGCAACCATCCACACTGTTAACGAGCCCTTCAGGACCTCTCAGAGGTGAACTTCACAGGAACTGGGGCAGACCTTTTCCTAATTTTCTAAAGCTCGCGGAAGTATTGGCATGAGCCTGTGAAATAATAAAAATCTTCCCCATGGCAAAGAACAGAGCAATTTTCTCTCTCTTTGGCCACTGAAAGATCCTCTTAACAAGGCTCTAAAACCGCAATGATGACCTAACTCGGCACTCTCAGCCTACTTTCAGTTTAGAAAAAACCCACTAAATTCTGTGTCATCTTGGCGTCTTCAGAAAAATGATTGGAAGTTCATGAATTCTTAATATGCCCTGAAAGAAAATGTTCTACATTTGATCATGAATGCAGTTTATTGCTGTGTGCCGTGTTTCATTTTTGCCTGTCTTGTTCCACTCGTGGTTTCAGAAAATTGGAGCGAATATGCCTTTGGGGGTTTGAAAGAAATAGCAAAGGTAAGAATTTATTTTACCCACACATTTGGACAATTCATTCACTGCCATTTTCCTTCGGAAAGTAAGAGCTGCTCTCCTGCCTCTGCTCGGCTGTGAAAAGGGAGCTCATGCAATTGAAAGTGATCTGATCTGTACTCAACTGAAGAGAGGACAGAGCACACCAGCCCTCTTACTTTCCTCCTCAAATGACAAATAAGAACTACATTCCGACATTTTTGATGTCCACAAGGAATGGGAATGATGTTTTAGATCAAATTTATGGCTGTTAAAAAAATTTTCTGTTAAAAACACATCAGCCTGTTGGCTGTGGAGGCAGTGATTTTGAGCCAGTTTATTTCAGGACATATGTGTGTCAGCGGCTGTGCGAACACAAGTTCAGTGTTGTGATGTTTATTAGTCAGTGGTGTGCTGTTCTGTTCTTGGAGGACTGGTGTCATTCCGCCAGTTTAGCCTGTCTCTGTTAGCCAATAGGCTGCAACCTTTGCTCTCTGTTTTAGAGAGCTTCTGCTTCTCTTCAAAGCACTGGTCACCATTTGCAGCTGTTATTATGTTGCTGTCAACAGCTGTGCTTGAACCTGATTGGCCAGCAGGCGATGCTACCGCGTAACATTACTGTAATCCTAGCTGACTGAAGCACTGCCTTTCCCTGGCAATACCAAAATTGAGATTCAGCCTGCAAGACTGCAGACTTCAGTTGGCGCTTGTACTGCCTGGTTTTGATCTCTGACTGTGGGGCTAATCCATCGACCAGAACAGTGCCTTAATAGGCTGAGCTGCCCAGGAGCCCTGCATAAATACCTTTCAGAGACATTTTGAACATCTATGCCTCTGAGGCTCAATGGATTCCTCCTGCATCCTAGTTTGATGTACTTGGTGGTAATGGAGGGACCTGCACTGTGTAAAGCCACATCTCACCTGTTTCATTCTGTTACTCACTGCACTGACCCTCACGGCCTCCATTACTGCAGGGCAGTACCATGGGCTGCGAACGGACAAAGGACCGTTCTGGAGGTGCGCTGCTGCTACTGCCTGTTTAATCTTTAAATTTCACAGAATTTAACCCCTGAAAAAAACTGCGCCAACACCAAGGACAGGGGACAGATTTGATATTTTGCTCAGTTACAGAACTGCCACCTGGAAATTGAACCCACCAACTGCAGTAAAAAATGTGGAATAATTTAGTGACATCACTTATTGACTTGATTTGGGTGAGGTGTAATGGATTTCAAACCACAGGCAAGCGGTTTTCAAGAATTTAGTCTTTACGTGTTGATTATATTCTCGCTAAACACTTTATCAGGAACGCCTGCTCATTCATGGAATTATCCAGCCAGCCAATCACGTGGCAGCAGTCCATTGTATGAGGTCATGCAGATACAGGTCAGGAGCTTCAGTCAATGTTCACATCAAACATCAGAAAGGTGAAACAATTTGACCTGAATAGATTGAACTGTGCCAGGGTTGTTAGTACCAGTCAGGCTGTTTTTAGTACTTCTGATTTCCAGGGCTTCTATTCGCAACAGTGCCTAGAGGTTACCATGAATGGTGCTAGTAACAAAAGCATCCAGCGAGTGGCAATTCTGCAAAAAGAAACAACTCGTTGATGATTGAGGTCAGGGGAGAATGACCTCACTGGCTGACTATAATAACTCTGATGACGGCTCTTTACAACTGCGATGAGCAGAAAAGCATGTTAACATGGACCAGAATCTCAAAGGAGTGTTTTCAAAACGGCATCCATACCCAACACATTCTCATCCAGACTCATCACATAGTGATGTTAACAGTCCAAGCGTCAATATACAATGCAGAAGGAAGCTTTCTGCATCTTTATTTGATACTGGGCTCACATACCATGAAGAAGCGTGGCTCTTCTGAGAACAAGAAGAGGCCCAACCCAGCCTTAGAAAGTGTAAGTAGCCACATGCAAATTGAGCAATGAGCTCATTTTGAAGCAGATAAAGTCAGAGAGTTATCAATGATTGACTCCGTGCACTTGTGACTTAATGCAGAAAAAATGATTTGCTAGTCTTGTCATAAAACCTGGCTAATCAGGGAATTTTAGAAAAGGACACATTCGATGTCCCATATATTGGCTGGAGGCGATATGCCTGTTCACCATGAAAAAGCCTATGTTTATTATGGACAAACCATCTAGATTGTGACCGATCAGCCTAGGACTGTCTATCGTACATTCACGCAGCGCTAATGTTTTTGCAATATTTTTATGCTCGTTTTAAAATACCAAATCTGCTTAGCAAATTTAAAGCTTCGCGTGCTCTTCTCTTTTAAGAATTCTTCAGTTCTGCATGCAAATATTGTTGAGTTCATGTCAATGTTCTGCTGTGGCTCTCACTCTTAAATATGTAGCACTTTATTAGCATAGAAAGTCTCATTGGCTATTGCTGGCTGCACTGATTAAATTTTTACTGCAGTGAAGCAGCATCATGGACCTGATCAGCACAAAACACTGGGACTTTCATGAATCACTCTGTATGTCCGTCAGCTGTGAAAAGAGGTGTCATATTTCTGTTTGGCAAAACCGATGCAAGTCGAGTGCAATATTTATGACAATGTAAGCTTTTACTGTTTGATACCATTGTTTAGATTTGATATCTGTCTGCAGAATTGTTCCTGGTTTAAAGCTAGATACTATTGAGTCATTGAGTATCTGAAGGGATATACTCACAATAGTATAAAGAAACTGGTGAGCGTAGTTGGGCTGAACGGCCTGTTCTCACCATTCACGTTATGTTATGTTATGTTATGCAGCAATGTAGCCATGTAGTTCAGTTAAAAATAGTACAGTGTATAATGGTGGAAATTAAAGTCAGCGTTGGTGTTACATTGAACATTCCTCCAGTTGTTCTGCGTGGTTCAAGTTCATCATATCAAAGGTGAAAAGACTGGAAGAAAGTATCAAAAACACTGCAGAAAATGGTGAATACAGTATTGAGGTGTTCTTGAGAGGGTGCCTGGCCAGGGCCCATTCACTCATCAGCCTGGACGTGAGGAGAAGAAGTAGCATTTTCAACAGATAATGGAAGTGAAGAAGGCGATGTCCATCAGGGGTGCAGAGAAAAGGTCCAGCTGATGTGTCAAGCCGTGTTTCTCCTTCTGATACACACTCGTGAAACTTAGAGATCATGCCCCTTGTACTTGGCCGTAGCTGAACACAGGTTTCCCCCACCCAACTATATGCTTTATTTTCTTCATATCAACTAAGGATCTGGTTATTAGTTGATTTGGATGCATTTCTTGTTGTGTCTGTCTCCATTTAAAATAAGCAGATTGCGGTGTGATGGATGAAGTGCGCACTAAGTTGATAGCAAGGCATTCCGGGGAACACTAGTGTAAAATTTAAGACACAGTCCGCAACCCTGGCAGGGGTGACAAAGACGACACCTCCCATTCAAATCAATGTTGATTCAAATGCAGTTCAGGCATTTGAATGTGAGTATATTTCCTGGAGTTCAGCGAAAATTATAATATCCATTTTCATTTTGAAAGGCCCAGGTGAAATCTTAAGAGTGGTGGGGAGGTCTCCATTTTCTCAAATGTGACGCACGCTGCAAATGTGGGTTTCTATTTATAATGCGCCAGCAGAGATCGTTACTGTGAGGGCGGGACTTGCCAAAGTCAATACAATATGCGGCATTCCTCTGATTGCATGGCATCTATTTTGAGCAATAAAAACTTATCTAGTAACCTGACACGCCAGACGGACAGTTCCATATATCCGCCACAGAAATATTTCAATAGTACATCTGGGAAAGAGCCGTTCAAAAAAGTTTTCAGAGGAGGAACCTTCAAAAAAATTTGTGGCTACTGATTGGACGATGGTTCTTCTCGTCACACTCATTACTGACCAATCCACATGGGGTTTGGAGTCCTTCACATCTTTTTCACGACCAGAGGAGCCAGCTGGTAGAACAAACTCTTACCGAAAGCGGTCGGGAGAAGAGCAAAAACATCGTTTCCCATCAGAAAAGCTTTTAGTGATGTTGCTCCTCTTTTATTGGAGAAATATATACTATTTCTGAGTGAACTGCTGATATTGACCCATCCACAGGGTTCGCACGCCGCCATTGAATTCAAACATAAAGTCGCTTCCTGGTGATGTCACGTCTGCATCTCCCATCTCTCTTTCCCCTGATTAGGCCGTAAAAAATTTAGCCGTGAAATTGTTGGACGACAGTAGTTGGCAAGACGGACCAGCAGGATTTCAGACAGTGAATCAGGCAGGGCCGGCCGTCTGCTCTGCAAGGCTACTTATCGAGGGCAGAGGAAGCAAAGACCGACAAATCCCTCTTTCAGGAGATGTTTGATTTCTTCTTCCTCATGAGGCCCACAATCTAGTTTGCTTGGCCGCCAGTCAAGACCAGTGTACTGTTGTCATGACTGCCAGTATATTAGGTGTCCATGTTGTTTTGAACACCACCGAATTACCAGGAGATGAAAAAAATCAACCAGCCACCAGATGGCAGCGTAAGCAACTTATCAGACTTTGACGCGATGATGATGGTATCGCTGGCTGAACTGGAGCTATTGTTGGAGGGGCAGACGATAGTCAAGTATTGATCAGTGTTCAAGTTTTTAGTTTTTACATCTGGTACTTTTACTTTCAAGACTAATTGATGCAACAGAGCGGCCTTGTCCCATTGTGTGTGACTGTGCCGTAGCAACCTAAGTGAAACACGTGCAGTATCAGAGTTACAGAGTTCAGAGTTACACAGTATCTGTGGGCGTGTGCATTAGTTCTGCAGTGGTGTATCCATGGAATCCTTTATTGCCAGTTACCTAGACTTTTATTTTGTCAAAAAAAATCTTAAAGAATCCTCACCCTCATTTGACCACCATGAATATTTTTGTCTTTGAAATTCCTTTTTGAACTCCTCAAAGCTGCTGTATGTCGCCCGGTTTGCTTGCTGCTTGCAATTACATTCTGAAGCCTGAGTAGGGCTATGGATGCAGGAGGTCTGTAGGTCAACGGGTGATTTACCACGGCAAATGATCCTTACAGTGGAGCGTGTGGAGTGGGGCATTTTGTGTGTGTGTGTGTGTTTGTGCGTGTCATTTGTCATTCTATGTGAGTTCATCACAGCATGGTGTCAGACTTGTCCTTTTCTTTTATTTTTAGACATGTTCTCAAGATCGAGAAAACTTTTAGCCCAATGTCTTCATTCAATCAGACTTTATGCGGATTTGAAAAAAAGCGGCCTGTCCCCAAAACCTTTTTTCATGCGCTTTTGAGATAATGTAAAATGGAAATGTGTTCAATATCCGGGATAGTTCCACAAAGTATTGATACATCGGGTTTGCACCCATTAGGGTCCAAGCTATGGAAAACGTGTCCCAAAACCTGCCTTAAAGACGCAGTTTTCTTTCTCTTTCCTATGATTTTTAGCTGTTCAGTTTTCTTGTGGTGATAGTTACTCTCTAAAAATATTTTTTTAAATCCAATTATCCAGAATAATCTTCGTTGGTGTTAAGATAAAGACAAGGAACCATGTGCAGATACAGAGTACATTCCTCAAGGGTGTTTTTATTAATAGGAATACAGTAATAATAGTGTAAAAGGCCGCTGCCCAGTTCAAATGAGGGGGCAGTCCAGCTAAGTTGATCATGACTGGAGAGAGTAGGGGGCATATTGGCGCCAAGGCATTGATTGTCCTGGGACAGTAGCCAGGTGTTGAATTCCCCTCACAGAAGCAGGACTGCTTGACAAAAGAAGCAAAGGGTTTTGTAGAAATGCAATCCCAGTCCTGGAGGCCAATGAGGGCTTTGGGGTGTTCCTAATAAACTGGCTTGGAGGAACATCAGCAGAAGAGGGGCATAGCGCATAACTAGACAGTTTCTCTGAAGACAAGCATGGCTTGAAACTAAAAGACACAAACTGACTGGATGGCTTTATAGGCAATAGAGCATTAAAATCCAGCCACCATCCTAAACACAAAATACGCTGATATTAACTTCACAGAAGGAGTGGGGACAATACCTGGGTCCAAGGGGGAAATCAGGCAAAGGTGACAAAACAACAAAACAAATGCTGGCTGCTCGAAAGCGGGAGAAATTAATGTAGGAAATGAAGGGCTGTGACAGTGAGCCTTTTTAAAGCCTGTTTTGATGCCATGATACCCCCCATCCTGAAGATGTTTTGATTTTCAGCAGAGAGTTAGAAACAAAAGGTCTGGCTGAGGACAATCAGATTAACTGAGAGGTAGCTAAAATAAGCTAAGCTGTATTGAGGAATTAAGTCAACACCGTACGTTACAAAGTGAACACTAACAATATTAAACAAATTCTGTGGTCGTTTTTGTAAAATTGAGTTCAATTTTTAAGAAATGTTAACCTATTCATTGAATATGTGAAAAATAAATGCCTTTTTAAGGATATTTTAGTTTATCAAATTGCATTTAATGCAGGTAAATAAATATAGATTTTCCTTCACAAAATAGTTCATATGAAGAACTGAGAGAAATTGAGAAGGATTTTAATTACTTAATGCACAATTAATATTCCTATACAGTGCGATCCAAAATTATTGACAACCGAAATATACCTGAATAAAAATGGTTGCAAATAAATACCAATATTGTATATTCTCTTGATGCTAAATTAGGGATCCATACATTCATCCGTGAGCTAAACCTCTTCCTCCTCATTAGAGTTGCAAGGGAGCTGGATCCTGCCCCTGCTGGCTGGGTGAATGGCTGGAACATACCCTGGACAGCTCAGCGATCCACCGCACATACCATTCCCCTAAACCAGGGGTGGGCGCCTCTGGTCCTGGAGGGCCAGTGTGTATGCAGGTTTTTCTTCTATCAATTACTCTGACTGATTGAGCTAATTGGTTGTATGCGCAAAGACAGATTTGAGCATAGATTAGATTTTTTTAAAAATGATTCATGTTCGGACACAAGACCAGTCTTTGGCAGTCATTTGTGATGTCTTAAGCAAATGCAGCAGAATAGTCAGATTTCATATATAGTTTGGCTAATGAAGATAATTAACTAATCAAAGGCCAGAAGTTGGTGTGAAAACCAGGGACAGATATGGCCCTCGTTGCCCACCTCTGCCCTAAACACTCACATCTATGGGCAATTTAGACTCTACAATTAACCAAGCATGCATGTTTTTGGGCTGTGGGAATAAACCAAAGTATCCAGAAGAGACCGACTTGAACACAGGGAGAACATGCAAATTTTACACCAGAAGGCCCCAGGCTAGATGAAACCCTTTGTGCCGAATACAAAAAATGCCATTTTTTCCTGCTATGCGTGAGCCTATTTAGGCTTTATAACTCAGTATTCATGTCACAGAGACTCTTGAAAATTATTCCAGTGAAGCAAGACAATTGGAAATTCAATTACAGAATTATTTAGGAATTCAATTTTGGTATTTATGGATGCCGATGTCTAAATCTGCACAAAGGGGTTAAAACCCACAAACTGCTTGCTTTGAGCAGTAACTACTGCACCACTGTGCCACTCTTAGTTGTACATTGAAATGAAATTATCATGAAAGAAATGTACATGACAAGTGAGACAATCATTGATCCCCTACATTTAATACTTTGTGAATCCTCCATTTGCCAAGATAAGAGCTACGAGTATTCTCCTATGGTGTGCAATGAGATTGAAGAAGATGTGGCCTGCCGAATCTCTCCAGGTCCTTGGTTCACATTTATGGACTCTCCTCTTCAGCTCGCCCCATAGCTTTTCTATTGGGTTTAGATCAGGAGACAGGGATTTGCAAAACCTTGATTTTGTTGTCGATGCAGTATTTTACTGTTGATTTCAATGCATGCTTTGGATCATTGCCTCCTGAGAGATCCAACCATAGTACTGTCAAGGCTTTCTGGCAATCAGATTCTTATTTAATATCTACTAGTGCTTGGCAGACTCCATGACACTAAGACCCTCCTCTAAGACCCACCTTTATTGCCAAAGAGCTCTATTTTGGTAAAACTTACCATAAGAAACGTGTCCCCTGGAGGTTCCAGTACTGTGGGGAAAACCATTTCTCTGTTTTTAATTGCAAATGAGGTTTGTTTCTGCCTCCAAATCGTCTAGTGCTGTCTAATCATAGTTTTGGAGGCTTCTAACACAAGATAAAATTAATGCTGGGATTTCTCCAACTTTGATCTTTGGAGTCTCTTTTACCTCTTGAAATATCCCTCTCATAGAGCATGAAAATGGGCATATTTCCACTTCCAGGCAGATCTTTAACATTGCCATATGCCTTTAACATCTTAATTACTGCCCTGATTGGCACAATGGGTATTTCCAGCTTTTTAGCCATTAAATGTTTTTCCCATTTCTAAAGCTCAAAGAAATGTTTTCTCAAAGACAAGTGCCACAAGTGCCTCTGTTTGTCGCACATAGTTGCTGTATTCTTTAGTCTCAACCATGATGAGGGATGACTAATGGAAAATAGGCCTTGTGTTTCCTCATATATATACCTGTGGTAAACAGATGTCTTGGGTGCACGTTGAAATTCTCTATTCAAGTATTTGGTGTTGTGTGATATACTGTAAATGGGGTTATGAATGATGCAACCCTTCCCGCCACAGCCAGATTGTAAATAAACTGTCTATTTGTTGTGATTCTGCCTTGTTGTCATGTTTATGTTCATGTTCTGTGTTCATGATTTTGTCTTTTATTTATTCTTTTTGGTTATTGTAATACTCAAGTTTTTAGTACGTTCCATTTCTCAGTTCCGTTGCACTTGTCTCCCCCATCTTGTAATCTAGTTGGTTCAGTCCGTCTTCCCTGTCTGCATGCTTACCTGCTTTGGGTGATTTAAATGAATTCTGGTTTTTAATATATTCATTCGATTCTCGTTTACTTCCTTCATCTTACTGTTCTGATAACTAACAAAACTAAAATTTGTATATTGTATCATAGTCTACTAACACAACTAATCTATGTACATTGTAGATTACTAACTTACTAATGAGCACTCTAGTTTAATCTGTGAAGTTGCACCGCTATATAGGCTAATTCCCTCTCAGCAATCGCCCTGTTCTAATCTCCGCCTCTCACTCCTCCTGTCTTCTCCTGAGTTTCAGCGAGATCTCTCGCACATGTTTAATTACTTTCCTGCGCTTTTTGGTTTACTATTGAGGTGATTTTGTGTCTTTATTGTGCTATCAAAATAAAATGAAATGCAATCAAAAAATATGCACCGCAAGACCTGTTTTGGCAAGTCATTTAGTCTGAATAAAAAACAAAACCCAGTTTTTTTTTCTTTTCTCAAGTAGAAAATATTAGCTTATTTTGAGTTATCCTGTGTTTGACAAGCAAAATTTTCTTATCCCATCGGCTAATCTAGAAATGTCAAAATTAATTCACCTCATTGGCAAATTTGTCTAATTGAGAAAAAAGGTAGAAGTGTTTGAGGTCTTAATACAAGATTAAACTGCTTCGTGAGGAGGAGTTTTCATTTTTTGCAGTGTACGTACATGCAAAAAAAAAAAAAAAAAAGACTTAGAGAACAATTTGTCAATCGCAAAACTTTCTGAAAAAATAAATCGTGCATGTCACATTTTTCATTTAGCTGATCATTACCTAGAGTCTTCCACAAATAGTAGCAGTCTCACTATTGTGCCATGTCCAGATTGATGGTGGCACTTAGAGTTTACTGTTATGTTTCAGACATGGAACCCACGCACAGATTTGAGTTCAGGCCACTTGAGTGTATTTTTTAGCAGGAATAAAGCAACAGAAAAGAGAAGAAAGCTTAAGCCAAATCTTGGAAGGTGCAGTCCAACAGCAGAGGTGGTAACTGGAGTAGGTGGGTGCGTGTCCGCACCTTGGCCGGAAACTATCCAGGCACAGAAGCTAGATGGAGAATCCAACTCGCAGGTGCTGGACTGCTTGCAAACAGGATGGAAGGTTAAACAGGTAAGTGGTCCCAATCTGGAGATGAGGATGGCAAGAGAGGTGCCTAGTTCCTACTAAATTAACACAGAAGAGTAATACACTACAAACTGTTTCAGTAAATACTGAGCACACGGAAGAAGGAGATCACATCACTCAATATTAGAGGGCTTAACTGACGAGAAGGTTACATGAACCATGACAATCCAGCACTGACAAAAACACCGCTGAAACATATAGATGACTCAATTAAATGAAAGGGGCAAGGTTACATCAGAGCAATAGAGGGCATGGGAACTGACAAATGAATCAATTTAAAAGTACAACCCACAAAACTCACACGGACTGCTGGGAAAGGGAAGACTACCTATGGAGGCACGAGGGATGTGACATTACTATCCTATTGGTTTTCGTTTCAACCACAATTTCACACACTGGACTCAACAAATCAGCAGCTCACTGCAGAGCCTGGGTGTTGAATAAGGTGCAATTTGTTCCTGGTTGGAGTCAACCCACTGGAGAGTAAATTTCCTGGAATGGGTAGGCTGCTCTGACAAAATTCAAGAGGTCAATTTCATATTGTTAAAAAGAGGTAGACACCTTCAAGAAATATTCTTTTTTTATGTCAGTATAGTTTTGTTTATTCATTTATGTCTTTAAATTTATTAAGCTGGTTTGCCTGTCACATCAAGCTAGCATCAAAGTCCAGCTTAGTGTTAAGTAATGCAGTCTCGCGTTGTACTGAAGGCAATATTTTCTAAGATGTTGAGCCAAACAGAGTGCCTTTCGTGGAGAATGGATACAGTTTAACTGCAGGTTGTCCTTGGTTTGATATGTGTCAAGTTTAATTCCATCCCTTTGAGTAAAAACAACAGTAAACCAAACCCAAAGTGATCTGTCCCAGCTTTCTCAGCTGCTTTGAACACAGTGAATATTTGTCCAGAATAATGTGCGTTAGTTATTCCAAACAATGGGAAGCATTGCAATTTTTTTTTATTTTCTCCATAGTTACAACTTTTTATTGACCCATTATATTGTCCTACACATCTAGCTAAGCAATCAGTGTCTTTGCGACCCAATGAACAATAACATTCAAAAACTACATTCACACACAGAGAGAGAGAGAAAAACAAATGAATAGACATCAACTTCAGCATGGAGTCACAGCCTCCCTGAGTGAGTCTACATTAGGTGTTGATGTAGACAGTATATGAACTCAGATATATTCACCATACGTTACCCAGGTCAAGTTTGACACGTACTTTGAGGACATTGACTCAATTAAATTCTGAAGTTTGAGACAAAAACCGGCATAACACAAAACAGTTTTTTATGATCGTTTTAAAAAGACACAAATATACCTTTATTTTTATATGGTTTTCCATAGGCACAAGTTCATTGTTAATGTCTTGGAAATTTTTGTTTTATTAAAATATCAGGGTAAGAAAACTCATACGTGGGATCAGAGAGAAAAATTGCTCTGAAAAGGATATCTAAAGACTTTAGAAATATTGGCCTACCATAGTCTGTCCTTTATAGTGTTTAAATTGATCAATTAAGTGGTGAGTTACATCAAAAACCGGCAGACACACTGGCAGACACTGTGAATCTGCAGGGTTGGGTTTGGTCACCACTGGGTAAGGCCCATCGTGGAGATAGGTTGACTAAAGTCAGATAAAAATCAGGGTTCTCTTTTCCCCTATTCTCCTGTGCTCACATAATTTATTGTAATCAAATGCATGCATGGAATATCAAAAGACATCTTCAGAGGCGCAAACATTCATCATGAATTCAAAGCTGCTGGAGCGATGAGTGTATTGCCATGGGACCTGTGAGCTGCCTACTCACCCGTGAGGGCAGTGACTGTGATGCATACCTGCCCCCTCCTCCACCTGTCATCATCTCTGGGTAGGAAATTATGGAGGGAAAATGTCAAAAACTGCCTTGTAATTTTCATAAGACCTTTACAATCACTAAGTAAGGGGCAAAAACATGTCAATTTTTTTTCATTGTCTCAAAGGCGGGGTGTTTTCATAGGTAATATTATGTCTTGGTTATGGTTTTGTGTTTATGATTTTGTCCTTTCTTTCTTCTTTTTTGGTTATTGTAATTCTCAGTTTTCAGTTCATGCCATTTTCAGTTCCATTGCACGTGTCTCCCCTGTCTCGTATCTAGTTGGTTCAGTCCGTGTCCCCGGTCTGTGTGCTCACAGGGTGATTTCAATGGTTTCTGGTGTTTCATAATATTCCCTCAATTCTTGTTTACTCCCTTCGCCTTGCTGTTCTGATTACTAACAAGACTAACATTTGTATTTTGTATCATAGTCTACTAACCCAACTAATCCATGTATACATTACGAACTCACTAGCGAGCACTCTAGTTAAATCTGTAAGGTCGCACCGCTACTAATTAGCTTGAATTCCCTCTCAGCAATCGCCTTGTTCTAGTCTCCGCCTCTTGCTCAGCTTTACCTGTCTCCCTCTGCGTTTCTGCGAGATCTCTCGCACGAACTTAATTTCTTTCCTGCACTCATTATCTGTGCACTTACAACTCCCTGTCCGGAGCCGTTTAAATGCCATAGGCTGTTTGCGTGATTACCGTCCGTGTCTTGGCTTTCGCCAATTTTTGTGGTTAGGATTTCCGTCATGTGTTCCTCCCATTGTAATTAGTCTGATCCAGCTCACCCGTTCCCTGCATTGCATGTCACTTCCTTTCTGTCTATTTAGAGTCCTCACTGCTGTTCTGACTTTGTCAGAACATTGATCAATATTTCTCTGTGCAGAGTCTCGTGTATGCCATTGATTATTGTTTGGCTTTAGCTGTTTCGTCCGACCAAGATTCTTGCCATTGCCCTTTTTGAATTGATTTTGTCTTTCTGGATTTCAACCTATTTTTGTATGACCACGATTTCAGTGTTTGGATGCCCTGTGTATGACCCACTGCTTTGCTTATCGACTACGACTTTTTGCCTGCCGTCTATGTACCGTTGCTCTTCTGTTTTACTGGTTCTGACCCCGGCCTGTCTAGTCGACTCTGTTTTTGGATTTCATTTTGTTGCTTGGCAATTCTTTTGTCTTTCGGTACTGACCCGGAACTCATTAAAGGCATACGTTTGGATTTCCCTCTCTTGCGTGTGGTTCCTGAACGCACCATCACATATGATCTGTCTTGGGGAAGTCACAGCAAAGTTGCTGAAAAATGACAACTACCTACTGGCTACTATGGGTTGTATTCACTGATGTCAGGGATCTTTGCGTACTTCCCCACATCCACCATGTTTCTTCCCCGTGCCTCCGAACCATTTCAGTACCAACAACGTTTTTGTTACCGCAACAGAAAATGTACACAAAAAATTATTTGCAAGGCTTCTGACTGCATTTAAACACCATGCAGCTTTAAAATACTAATAAAGTTACTTTAATTTTTGAAACATCATGAGCAAAGAAAAAAAAATGGTCACACATGTGCAATGATTATGATGCTGCTAGCTTGCTTGTTCCTTCATAGGTCTAGCCCTGACTCAAACGGTTTCTTGTTTAATCTTTCCCTGAAGGCAGGGTCCGGACACCCGGCATAAAAAAGTAGTTTATTCTGTTTGTTGTAGAGGTAAATGTTCACATTGCAAACTATCATTGTAGATAATGTTTTCTGTTAAAGCTATGTGATAATATAACCAAAGTCTATTAGCAAATATGATAAAGGTGGAATCACAATGATATAATTATGCTACATGAAATGGCTTATTTATTGAAAAATTAATACCAGAACAAAGTGAGACTGGCTCTTAAAATTGATACTGTCCCAATTTTATCAGGACTTCTGGTCACCCTACTTGGTATTGCTGGGGTGAATGGGAACTGATGAGCCATAGGAATTAATGAGTCATATCACAATAATCAATAGATTCAGAGCTGGTAAGAATGGGCAAAATGGTGACATGATTCATTGGTGCCCAAGAGCCATTTTATCCAAATCACGCAAAGAACCCTGATGAACAAGACTTTTGAATTTTTTGGACAATTTTTGAAAATTGTTCTCCCAAGTTTTGGGAATCGAAAGGGCCAAATGAACATATTAAGTAACACGTCAAAAATTATTCAAATTTTTTTCCAAGGAGTCCTTTTTTACCCATCTGTTTTTCTCCAGTTAGCTGTGCCATGCCCCTTCACTGTACCCTGCAGTGAATGCCTATTACATACACTGTGTATAGCCCCAACCGCCACACTGAATTTGTGGTCTAACTAAATGTCTGCCGCGAGACAGTGGAGCCCCCCCCCCCATCCACCACACTGGAAAACAGGTGACTACCAAAAAATGAATTAACAAACAAGAACCAAATCTATATATAAGTAAATCTTATATCACCTATGGTCCACTACCATGGCAAGAAGCCAAATAAAATGTGTAAAAATGAAATAAAAACAAGCGATATGTCTAGAATGCAAAATACAAGGCCTTAAAGTATTATCCAAATGTATAAAGAAGAATCTACATTTACGCTATTCTACTCATTATTTTGAGTGGTTGCCCTCTCTGGTGTAGATCTGTAAGTATTAGGAATGAAAGAGACCCATGTTATTCCATTGCATAATTTGATATAGATCAATGTCACCAACAATTATGGCTGCCGGTCAAAAGCACAGCCTATGATTGCTCTAAAGTAAAGAACTGAGCCACTGATTGGTCGATGGATTCAATTCAAGGGATCATAGGATTGATATTGGATAGCAGTTGCTGTTGTCAACATGGGAAACCGGATAAATAATCAAATAATGATCAGTGTTGGATTTATCATTATGGATTTATTTTCCAATAATGCACGGTAGTTTAAGGCTGGATTACAAACCAGCTGAAAGGTATACTATGGCACTGGACTGCTGGTTTCAATGGGGCAAGGCTTAGCTTTTGGACAAAAAAAAAGGACGCCAACTGCATGCCAAAGTCCAGAGATATTTAATACATGGTGGGCTTTGATATTGTATATGACATCCTTGATTCATGCGAACCTTTTTTCTAATTCTCTCCATCACGTGAAATGGCCCTGGATTGTGGGTAGAAATAATCTCCCCGTTGAAATGTCTTAATTTTATACCCTGCATATCTACACTCCAGTCACTTGTGCTCTCTCATGTTGCTGGCTGGCAGGAGAAAGTGAGAGATGGCAGAGAAGAGGATCTTGTTTGTGTACTGGTGAGCTTGTTCTTTTGGAAGAGCAGTGCTTCTCAGTGCTGTCCTATTATCCTATTTAGCTGGAAAGTGCCTCGCCTCATGCATATCCTGCCAACTGCTGTGAGATCAGCAGGGGAGCTGCGATGCCACATCCTCACTGCCACCGCGCCGCATACCCCAAGCCCAACATCTCCCACTGCCAGCCCAGCAGTGTCAGGAAACCTCTGCCTCCAGCATCCTGCCACTTATAGCAGCCGGCTAGCACCATTAGCCTGGGAGGGGAGATCCTGCCTGCTGCTCTGGCATAGCGCCTCCGGTGGAGAGACAGCCTTACAGCACCGGCTCATTTTAAGACATGGAAACAAGAGGATTTTTTTTTAGTGTTTTAACTGCTCTGCAATTACCTTTTTAGTTCCCCCTACTTTAGAGGAGGCGAGTATGTGCTGCACCTGCATTAAACAGACCATTTTCATCTCTTGTTGCTTTGCCCTTTTTTCAGTCATCCTGGAATACAGACGCCGATTGAGGGTTTGTCACTTTGGTCCGGATGGCTGTAATAATGATCATTTCAGACTTCACCTTTATAGGGCAATTAAATCTAACCACATCCCCTGTCTTAGAACCATTAATTTGAATAATTGACCTGCGGTGGATAACTAGCATGTTAATAGCATTAACTGACAGCCTACTTGTCCTAGAGCTCTTCATATTGGGCACAGAATCTCTCGTTTTCCTTTTTTTTTGTGAGCTTTTCTACCTTTCCTGCGCATCATTTATTATTGAGAAAAAGACTTCAATGTCTCACTGTTGCTATATTTTACATAATTTGCATGCATGAAAGTGTTGATAGCTGATACTGGATTGCAGCTGAGAATCTTCCTTTCAAAAATGTGCAGTCCATCGGCAAAAAGGCACCTCTGTCCTTGCCAGTGAAGCGCGGTACCTCTTGAGTTACTGCAGAGAGAGCGTACTATGGAGGATAGCAAGGACAGCCTTGTACACTAAATATTTATGTGATCGTGTAGGACAAATTATTTAAAAAAGGGTCTCCATTGTGTGTAAGAGAGTATGAATGTTTCCATTTATAAAAGCAATACTATACTGTTTTTGAAGTAGAAATATAAATTTTCCTGTTTACTTTTTGTGCAAAATGAACCACTTCATGGTTCTTTTGAGTGCAATTCTGAGGTTACAATGCTGGGAAGAAGTACTGTATCTGCTGCCTTCTCAATTCATTCTATATTTGCTTTTGCTTATTTGACATATTTAAATGTCTCAAATTATCTCACTTATTTTAATGTAAGACAATGTGACAAAACAGAAGATCCAGCTTGAAATGTCAATTTTATTTATTGAAAGTTAAGAATTTTTTAAAACCTACACTACATGCCAGAGGTTTAGAGGCAAGGCCAATACAGGTAAAAAATTTGGAAGCAACTTCAAGTTTCTGTTCACAATGCCTTTCTTAAAAACCAGTATGAAATATGTGGATTTTGGGATGTATTTTCGGCATGATTAGACTTTTCTTTCATTTATACGCACCATTTTCCTCTATTTACCTTTAGGGACTGTATGCATTGATATTACCAACCCATTGCTGAATAAATGTTAACGAAAGATAGGAGGGGCTTAGTTTTTGGGTTGGGAAGATTTGCAAGAGTCAAAACTTCAGTGAAAAAGTAAAAAACAAATAACAGTTTGCATTTTTCACTTTATGTCATGGTTTACAGCCCACCAGATGCCAACAGCAATCCGGCGGGCACTAGGACCATGGGCCTAGTAATATGGGCCTGATAATTTGAGTAAAAATGTATTCTGATAAGTGACTCTTAATATAATATCCATTTTCTATACCCGCTTATTCCTCACTAGTGTCGCGGGGCAAGCTGGAGCCTATCCCAGCTGACTACGGGCAAAGGCAGGGATCCACCCTGAACAGCTTGCCAATCCATTGCAGGGCTCATGGAGTGTTAACCTGCATTATGACAATGTCACTGGTTGCAGACAGAGTTTCATTTTACGCAAGCAAACTTAACATGTGGACCTGAATCGGCAAAAGCGCATTTTCAGAATTCTTTTCTTTGGCGTATCAAACTGATCGGAGGCAGACGTGAAAAATAATATGCCGTTTTGTGAGCTGCAGGAATTCAGAAGCTTCGTAATTGACATTTTATGTTACCATTAGTGTGGATTGGAACATGCTCGATAATTTTTGGAATGAACAATAATGCGAGCTGAGGGGAGATGGACGCAGATTGACCCTTGCAACTGAACAAATTCAAACTTAGTTGCTACTTAGGAGCCCCAAATGGAAATGGATTTGGAGATGTAATACACTTTAAGGCGAGGAGAGAGCAGTACCAAAATCAATCCGATGGAAACACCCGAGCGGAAGAGGATGAAGGTTACAAATGTATGAACTGATGGCGTGACATTCTCCTTTTGGATTTTCTGTGAGAGGGCAGAATCAATTATGGCAAGTTGCCCTGGTTGTGAAGCAGCAAACCAGCCCTTGACTATCACACTACCACTACTGTCTGTTGGTATGATCTTTTTATTGTGGAATTCTGTGTCAGCTTTACGCCAGATGTAATAAGACCCATGTCTTCAAATAGTTCCATTTTTGAGTCATCAGTCCACTGAATATTATCCTACAAATCTTGGGGTCACCAAGATTTATTATTTTTTTTTTGCAAATGTGAGATGAACCGTTGTGTTCTTTTTGTTCAGCAGTGGTTTTTGCCCTGTAGCTCTCCATTGGATGCTATTTTGCCCTGTCTCTTCCTTATTGTGTAATGGTGAACACTGACTTTAGCGGAGACAAGTGAAGCCTCCTGTTATTTAGATGTTACTTCTTATTTCACCTTCTGGAAGCGTTTTGCTTTTGGAGTAATTGCTGGGAACTGACAGGAAGTTTTTTCCATTTCAAGATAATGGCTCGCACCATAGCTTGCTGGGGCCCTGGAGCCTTAGTAATGGCTTTTAACCGTTTCCAGACTAAAAGATATCATTGGCATAGTTGCTGATCTGTTCAACAATTTCATTAGAGTGCAGCATCACGTGCTGCTTTTACCTGCTTTACATATCCAGACAGGCTCTGTTTGAGTAATGATAAGATTCAACAGGTCTGGTGGTAATCATGCTTGGGAATGTATTCTGAAATTGAACCCAATTATCAATTCAATTTGTTTAATTGGTTGATTTAGTGACTTAAGGGGCAATTACTTTATAACATTGGGCCAGGGAAGGTGGGATGGTTTATCCCCTTTAATCAATGAAATCATCATTTAAACACTGCATTTTGTGTTTATTCAGGTGATCTTTGATATTAAAATTAGACTGATGATCTGAAACATTACGTATGACAAATATGCAAAAAATAGAGGGAATTGGAATCTCACCGCACTGTAATATAGTATCATCTTCCTGCTTTTGTTGTGTGTCGTATTTGTCCTGAGGTGACTACTCACTCATAGTCAGTACGTTTATGTAATTATAAACATGGCCATATTGCACATGTTTAAGTCTATGCTGAGTCGTCCTCAAGGCTGATGGGTTTCCTTCTACTTTACAAGCTCAGCCAGGTCATTGTGTTGTTTTGGACAGGTAATTTATTTTCTGATTAGCTGAACTAAATAAAGAGAGGTTTGGGAACTCTTCAGCTTGCTAATAAATTTTAATGGTGTTCAATTTCCGAAATCGGTTTTAATTAAGGGGACCTGCAGCTAAGCAAAATGCCAATTTTGGTTCAAAATTTTAGTTCTGAGGTAAGAACATGAAGTGGTCCTTCAAATAGTCCGTAATATGTAGTCGTGTTTCGAAGAAAACATTCGTCACGAACACTGTCTTCAGGGCTGGAACAGGAGGTGAAAAAATCCTAAAAACCACTAAAAAAAAATACTAAATGTATTCCTCCTGTGAACAATTCCGTCAAACTTCGATCACATTATTACTGCCGAACTAACATCATGTTTTTCTAAAAATACAGATTTTCAACAAGAAAATACAGACTTCTCTGTTACTTCTCTGTTACAATTAACTTCATATTTGGCAGTTTTCTTCATTTTGTGATGATCTATGTCTGTACAGAGCTCTTTTTGCAATATCTACCTCTGAATATGAGTAAATCAAAATATGCATATTTAATTAGCTGTTTACAGCCAAAATTGATTTAAGGGGGGATCAAAATCAATACCAGAATATAGAAAACTGGAAAATATCTCTGTAGTGACATTAGGAATGCTTTTTCCTTCACATTCTGAAATTATAACCAAACACCGTTTAGTAATCTCAATAACTGTGTTTCTCTAAGTATCTATATATTCATTAAAACAGCCATTGCCATGGAAATCTGATGTGATGCTATAGAAACTCAAGTTGCAATTGCTAATAGAATTATTTTGATATTAATTCTTACTATATTGTAATACTATTTTTCTTAGCCCAAATAATAACCATTCTGATCCCCTGTGTCCTTGCATGCCAACAACACATTCTGTCTGACTTTAACTTTCACCTCTGACCCTAGACTAGCTCTTTAACCTCTGCTTCTTGAGATCCAATGGTTTTCTGGGCCAGTCCGCAAAACCAGACAGTGGAAGATCTTCTGCTGGATCAATGATGAAAACATTACAAGTTTAAGTTTTATGTAACCCCTGTACGGAGTGTGAACACAGGAAACAAAGGTGTTGTCAGCAGATGTCGTTTTTGGAACATACCAGTATTCAAAGACTTATTTTGCTGTAGGAACCCATTTGGCAGAAATGCATTGCATTTTTGAAAGTTTCAAACTAAATGGCCTGCTAGCACACACTACATTTAAAAAAAAAAAAAACAGTATTATCTGCACTTTTCCAACAGTTGTCCCTCCACTGGTGTTTGAATGGAGCTGTTTCCATGCAGATGCACAAGTTCACATTGGGTGGTAGACAAGACCTCATTCCCATAAAAATCGCAGGCAGACCTAATCGCAAACCTAGTGGTGCTCACTGACTAGCTAGTTATAGCCACCATTTTTTTTCTTTTTTCATTTTCTCCTCTTTCTGCGCTTCCCTCTGTCGTCCCTGAAAGCCAGACGGTAGAAAATGTCCAAATTACACTTGCAAATTTGACGCAGTGTGCAGCAGCTTCTTAAAAATTCAGCATCAGCAACCAAGCACATTTTGATTTATAGGGTATTAAGACACTTCCCTCTCTTTTGGTTTGTGCTTCAAGAGGACATGGGCGTGGCCAAGGCAGCCGATTTGCTTTTGGGGGTCCTGGGGAACCTTGGCTTGAGGAGGGCTGTCTTTGTTGTTTTTGCTAAGCATGTTTCACTGCTCTCTCAACAAATGAAGCAATCGTTTTTTTTTTTTTTAAATGTCAAAACCACCTGTGCATCCTGAAAATGGACACGTGAATGGAAACTGCATGGTCGCTCTTTTCAACCGAAGAAATGCTGAGAAATAAAATCTGCTTAGTTGCTTCTTTCTGCTTAAGAAATAGAAGAGAAAAGTGGCTCCTCTTCTGCAGAAATATGTGAAACTGTCTTTGTTACGTCTGATGAAATAGGCATCGGGGGCGGATACATAGAGACTGCTTTGTGGCCACGAATTGCACTATAAATTGCATATCACTTGCACAGGCTATCTGCCCCACCTCAAGGTCCGAATCACAAAAGTTATTGCGTTAATGATATGTCAGCATAAACACACCGATAAAGTTTTGCAGCTGAGTGCAATTTGCCCTTGTGTTACCTCATCTGCCAAGCATAAATAGTTACTTTGTGCCAAGAATGCAGATGGCAAGACAACTGCAGAGAGAAAGAGGTAAACAAAATTCTCACGACACGAGCTGCAAGTCCTAACTGTTGAGGTACTCAGGCATTCTTCTAAACTTCAGTTAAGGACAAGCACATATTATTTGTGATCAATACTACAGGGTAAAATAGTGTTAGAGCAGATATATACTTTTCATTATTGCGGTAATATAAATGTAATTTATGATGCTGTAAGATTGCCACTAGACTGCTGTGTTAATACAAGTGCATGCCTGCTTTTTTCCTGCTTGTAGAGCAAAATCTTCTGACTGCTGTTGATTTGCTGTTTTTGAAAAGCTAAGCATTAGCAAATATGGAATAAGGCAGAATATTTTGACAAGTAAAATCTTCATGAATTTTTGCAGCATGGGCCAATGCATTTTGTGTACTGTACTGCACTGCAGTTGTGGACCAGTGCAGTTACTGCCCTGCTCCATGAGGGGAATGGCTCAGGACATCAAGCCACTGTCCGAGAAACTTGAAATATTTTGCAGTCACTGGCCTGCTCCACTAGGAAACTAGCTCGAAACAGCGGTACTGCCTTGGGCCACTGAAATTAACACAGTAAATGTCTGCCTAACAATACCGGAATTCCAAATGTTCCAGAAGAATGGCTGTGTTCAATGAAGCAGAACTTTTGCCTGTATTGTGGAAGTGCTCCCACATTACTGCTGAATGGCCTTTCTGGAGGTAGAAGAGATGCATTCTGGAACTGCTGTCTCATCTTCTTCCCCCACCCCTACCAATTTGCATGACCTGGCACGGTCGCCCCATCTCCACCAGGGCCGTATTCAACTCAGGGGCAGACAGAAACCTTATCCATCCTAGTCACGTTGGCTGCCTTTGGGTCCAGACTGAACCACTGCCCCTTATAATCAGCCTACCAAAGTTTTCAATTTCCAATGCTTCAACATAGGAGGTATAGGTGATTGAATAAATCAATCATTATTGCGTTGTGGCAACTAGTGAGCAGCTGTGCTTCCCAGCATATTTAGCCTATTCGTTTTTTTTTAATGCTGAAAACATTTTGATTAATTGCAATCTTAAAAGAAATTAGGAAGCACTGCTGACAAAAAGTACTCACTGCTGAAAACAGCTTGAACAGGAGACGAAGTTCAGGGAGAATATTGAATTATTTTTTTCCCCTTCCCTACGACACCAATATTGTCAATGTAGCCCTTCAGTGACCTCTGTCATTTCTTTATACTTTCTTAATAATTGCAGGTTTATATATTGGTTTTGATTATTCAGTAAATAAATTGTGCGGGTACTGACAAGGCGATCTTAAACAGGAACAACTTAAAACCAATTATGTGTTTAAGAGTCAGAGGCTCACAGTACGCCATTGAATGATTTGCACAGAGTTATAGGCCTAATTGAAATACAAATTTAATTTTAAAATCATCAGACTACATTCCAGCCTTCTGCCGGGGTATAGTTATAGCCCTCTGCCTCAAATTATGTTTCTGTGCTGCAGAGGAAATGCACCTACTGAACCAAAGTAAGCCAAAAACAAAGTTTGATTAGAATTTATTAACATTTTTTGCCAAATTGTAACCTGCCAACTATTATTTATAACGTTCTCCAGCTCACTACAAATAATAAAAATTATAGCTGCTGCGCGGCAATGGTCTGGGTCGGGCAATTTTAGGCAAAATTAGGCAATTCTGAGCAACAAGCAGATTGTAGGAAGGTGAAAAAAAGGTGGCATTCTAATGTGGATTTTACAACAGTTGAGGCTTGAACTCACAATTTCCGGCTCAAGAGACTATGCTTTATCTCACTGAGCTAATTGGCAAATGGAAATGTCACATGTAGCTTCACAAATTGACTAAGCCCCTCTCCTGTGTGCAAGACAGCAGCTGTTAGCATGTAGCATTTTAGCTGTTAGCATTTTTTTTTTAATGCTTTACTTGTTATATTTTAACATGTTGTGATTGGCTGTTATCTTGGCCAGGTCTCTCTTGTAAAAGAGATTCTGAATCTCAATGGGACTTCCTGATTAAATAAAGGAAAAATAAATAAAAAATAAAAGGCAGATTTCAAACGGCTGTCAAAAATTCAGTTGTTAAGACAAAAATCCGAAAATATACAAACTGCATCTAGACAGCATGGAGATGTTGGTTATTTGTTATTAACAATGATTTATTGGCTCCATAAGTGAAAAACTAATGTTTAAAAATGCCATTTTTGCATTGACTCCAATTTTTCGCATGAGAGCGAAATTCAAAATGCTGTAAAAAATTCAGTTTTTGAGATAAAATTCTGATATTTTCCAAACATCATCTACCATGACTCCAAAATTTTGTCATTTTTTAAATGAAAATTAAAAATGTATTTAGCAAGAATTTGCTAGTATATATTTACAATACTGTTTACTGTCAAACATGCACTGTTGGATCAATATTTGATAAATCAAAAATCTGTGTGCATCATTTGTGTAGGACAGTCTCTGGAGCAGGTTTGGTATCAACTGAGCTAAAATTGTGGGAAGAGATAGGTCTAAAATGTTATACAGTTGTTGAAAAAAAACAGAGTGATGGACTTCATAATTTGCAATAAATTTAAATGTACAAAAGTTTCTTCAGTATTGGGGATACATTTTGGTGAAAGTTGCAAATCTGTAGCACAGGTGGTTGATTTATGAGTGTAACTAGTTCAGGCAGGAAACGAGTAGAGTTACATCAGCTGACAGTAGCCTGGTAAGCTACCAGCACATCAGCATCAGCAGGCACACAATTGGAGGATACATATCACATGAGGTCATACAGCGGTCTATTTGAAAGACGTCAAGCTCACTCACTTCTGCTGCTGTTTGTAATGACTTTTCATGCTATGCAACATCCTGTTTGGTTTTTTGCTTGCCGCCTCCTCCCCAGCCTCCACCTGTTCGGTTCTGCTCACATCGGGGGGATATTGATTTCTGTTGATGACTATGTTTGAATGTTTGCTGTGCCTAGCTAGGACATTCCTCCAGAGCAGAACCGCCGCCAAAGTACAATGTAATGCTTAAACCCATGAATAAATTGTTCTATTTTACTGAAAGGTGAGTTTTCTTGACTGAAGTTGTGAATTTTCAAAACTTACAACTTTAGAGGCTTGCTGTAGCACCACCATCATGACTACTGGCCTGTTTTTGCAGCTGAGGCAATCTGGCATGGGACTGGACCTTTGTACAAAGTTTGGTGATTTTTCATGCATGGGAAGTAGGATTTCCTCCGAAGAAGAAGAAGAAAAAAGAAGATACAGGATCACAACAGGGTCCTGGCAGCTAAGGCTGCCCGACCTCTAATAAACCGAAATGAGTACCCATGGGCATGTTGGTCTTAAAGTGAGTCGTGGTCAGGCGCATTGTTTGCATGTTGCTATCTGGAGGCAGCAGAAAGTGATTTTGCGATTGATTACCAAAAACCTGGTCTAAAGTCCATTTTCAGGTTGAATTATTAAGATGGTATTATGTGCACACCGCCCGTACACTCTGCTCGTTACACATACAGGGACTAGCAGCAGTGCCCAGACATGCAAATGATTAAAAATAAAAAGATAATTTGAAAGATCGTTATTGTTTGAATCAAGATATTTAAGAAAAAGATGTCATAATGGCAAGTGCGATTGATTGCCCACCCATGCAGATGCGTGCCCCATCAGTGAATGCCCCATTGTACAACCCCGAATCCGAAATAATTGGGACAATCTGTAAATTGTGAATTAAATCAAAATGCAATGACTTTCAAAGCACACCAACCAGTATTTTATTCACAATAGAACAGAGATAACATAGCAAATGTTGAAACTGAGAAATTTTACAATTTTCTCCACAAAATGAGCTCATTTCAAATTTGATGGCTGCTACAGGTCTCAAACAAGTCGACATGGTCAACTACATCCCCCGCCAATCGTGTGCTTCTTATTTTCGAACTCAATCAAGGCCTTTATGGTCTGAAACTACACACCAAATTTGGTAACTGTATCTGTAGTAGTTTCTGAGTAAAGCTGTCCCCTTTATCACGGACGGACGGACGGAAGGAGGTCAAATCTGTATCCCCCTCCCACTTTGTATTGGTTGGGGATAAAAAGTAGGGACAGGGGCCTGTTTACCATGGTGCAGCATCCCCTCTTCTTTTTAACATAGAGTGGAGGCGTCTGGGCGTTGAGGAGACAAGTTTCTTGAGTTTAGCCATTGGAATTTTATCCCACTCTTGTTTAATACAGGCTTCCAGCTGCTGGAGAGTTTTGGGTTTCCTTTGGCAGACTTTTCGTTTAATTATGCGACAAATGTTCTCAATCGGTGAAAGATCAGGACTGCAGGCAGGCCAGTTCAGCACACCGACTCTTCTACTACGAAGCCATGCTGTTATAAAAGCTGCAGTATGTAGTTTTGCATTGTCCTGCTGAAATACACAAGGCCTTCCCTGGAATAGATGTCATCTGGAGGGCAGCATATGTTTCTTTAAAACCTTTATATACCTTTCAGGCATTCATGGCGCTTTTCAAAACATGCAAGTGTCCCACACTATATGCACTAATGCATCCCCATACCATCAGAGATGCTGGCTTTTGAACTGAACGCTGATAACAGGCAGGGTGGGAAAAAAAAAGAAGTCACTAAATGGGAGTATTGACTTTTTTTTGTTAAGCCAGTCTGGAGCTAGGTTTTGGGCATGTCCTGGGCATGCCTGAGAGGGGAAGTCCCAGAGAAATAAAAAAAAATCTAAAAGGTGGGAGGGGGCTGCAAAAGAGTATATTTGGAGAAAAATTGAGCGAGTAGAGTAGTAGGAGAAATTGTGGAAGGATACATTTGACCAGACCTGTCACTCTTTTCAAGACCTGTGAAGCTTTTTGTAGATTTTTGCCTGCGTTGGAGCATTTTCCTCACCCAGGTCCATTGCAAAGCAACCCCACCAAAGGGACTGTAAATATATCATTTTTGTTTATATCAATCTTGGTCAGTTTTTGTTAGTTTAATTAAATCTATTAAACTTATTTTAAATTTTTGTCTGGTATCCATTGCTGTCTGATAGGTCATAACAAATTCGGGACATAACCCTCCTCTTTAGCCCGGAGGACACGCCGCCCATGATTTCCAACAAGAATGTCAAATTTGGACTCGTCTGACCACAGGACACTTAGCCACTTTGCTGCAGTCCATTTTAAATGAGCCTTGGCCCACAGAGCACGGCGGCGCTTCTGGATCATGCTCAACAATGGCTTCCTTTTTGCATGATTGACTTTTAGGTGCACAGAGATCTATGCACAGAGATTTTTCCAGTTTCTCTGAATTTTTTGATGATGTTATGCACTGTCGATGATGAGACCTTCAATGCCTTTGCAATTTGACATTGAGGAACATTATTTTTAAAGTATTCCACAATTTTTTTAATGCAAGCCTTCACAGGTTGGAGAGCCTCTGGCCATCTTTACTTCTGAGAGACTCAGCCTCTCTAAGACAAAGAAGAACTGACACTCTAGCAACGGAAGCGAGGCGAAATAGGAGCTTAAATAGAGTCCGGGCCACGCCCCCAATCAATGCCAGCTGGCCCAGGAATCTGATAGGGAGCAAAACGATATCGTCCCGGACGAGAGCCACAAACTGCTCTCAAAGCTCCAAAACCAGGACACAAAATTTATTTTGAATCCGACCTGACCCATGGATACAATACTCGTTGCAACCCCTCTACCCTGCTACTGTCATCACATGCACAGCTCAGTATTTTCTTTGAAATGTGCTTCTTATAATGTACAGTTTGGCTAATGGCCAAAGCAACCTTTAAAGGCGGATTTTTTTTTAACAAGCATTAAAGTGATAAAGGAAATTGGAAGTTCCGTCCATCATAAATTGACATTTCTTCCATACATCTGACTTGGCCTTTGGTACGTATAGCCTTTGGGAAAACCACAGTGCAGCATAAAAGCGACCTTCTCTCCCCCACTCTCCAGGAAGACAAAATACAAAAACAAATCCACAATTCCTGATTTATTTATTTTTAATAAACAATTTATAAAGCAAGCATTATGGAGTGCACTAGCCACAGTAACAAATAAAACATCCCTTTTCTAATCCCAGGCTCTTACCACAATAAAAAAAATAAACAAGGAAAAAAATTGCACTTACCTAACTACTTAACAAGAATAACAGGAGAAAAGGATGTATAATAGAAAGGCTGCTCTCCCTTACCTCTTTACCAGGAGTGCTTTTAAAAGGAGCTGCTACTGCACATGCGCAGTGACTACATCCCAAGAAAGAGAATCTGCTCAACATAATCTGATTTCAGATTTTCAGATTTCAGTCAAAATCTGATTTCATCCTTGCCAATCTGTCTTCATTTTTTGTATTTTAACTATATATTTCAGTCACTCGGGCATTATGGGTTCTGTATTAAGGAGTATTCTGCGGAAATTTGAGGATTCAAAATGCCAAAAGCTATGAGGAATATAAGCTTGTTTGCCAACCTCCAATAAACATCATAGATGAAAGAATATCTCTTCTTCATGATTTTCTTTAAATTAATTTAGAAAACGTTTAGCTAGTTGGCTGGTTAACTTCGCTAATAATGCTGCACGCAAAATTTTCTGGATGAATGCATAGCTAGCGACATAGCATAGCCATGATAGCCATGTAGGGAACGCTAGCTAGCAATTCCGCTAATTTCTTTCAATTCATGTTCATTTTTTTTAGCACACATGCGCCATTTGCTTCAGACTGTGCGCTTTGATTTAAATTATAGCCCAAAATCTTTTTCTGCTAGATAAAAACTTCCAGTATTGTTACTCAATCTGGGTAACATTCTCAGTAATTCTATATGAGAGCTACTACTAAATGCCACCTTTCAGGTGAGACTATGACTATACCTGTAGTCAAAGTGGCTCAGGAACAGTAAGCACTTTACTTCGCCAGTAAATTCGTTCAAAAAAGGACGGAACATTAAGGGGGTAAATGAGTTCTTTAACAATGCGGTCTTGGCTGTCCTATTTAGTTTATTTTAAGTCCTATTTTACAGTCATGTGAAGTTTTTTTTTTTTTTTGCTGAAATTATGTCAGTGAAGGGAGGTGACTCAATTGCCTGCGTGATCTTTGCCTGAATTTGTATGTCTTAATGCTGCCATCTTGTACCTTTCACCCTTACACGGTTACTTGTGGCCTTATGTGGCTTGCACAGATAGGCTCTCCGAATGTAGCCACATCTCATTCAGTGCGTGCTTTTGATGTCAGAAAGAATCGTAATTGAATCTTGGCGTGCGTGATAGTGTTTTTTCAAAACCAGCCAGCCATGCTGGGACACGCCAGGGGCTAATCATTGGTTTTTATGGCAGAAATAAAAATCCTACAGCATCAGATTACTCTTCTCCAGCCATTACATCCTCAAACGGCTGTTGACACAATGCAACTGCATCGTAGCATGATGTTATCAATTTTATCCAAAGCATGCACGCACACACACACACACACACGCACACGTGCACACTCACACACACTCTTATCAATCACAGAGTTGGTTCTTTCATTTCTTCAAAGTGGATTTTGCAGGTTTAAAGACAATCATTTCTTGCTAGAGCTGAAGCAAAAATTGATTTGACCCACTTTAACATTTTGTCAGCAGTCATCTCAGGATTTTTCTCCCGGCTGGTGTTTAATTATCTTTGCCGTGGAAATTAAAGTTACACCTGAATCTTTCTGAAGGGGTTCAGAATTTTTCTCAGTGCATTTACTAGTAATTGTCTGAAATGATTACTGAATTTTGCTCATAAAATGGGTACTGAAACGCTCAGTCTGTTAGTCAGTTAGTTTGACACTTTATTCGTTCACTCACTGTTTTTTTTGCCAAATAATTATTGCCTTTAGTTCACGTATACATGCATCAGGACCTGGTGCAACATTAGTTTTTAGTCATATTTATTATCAGAATGGTAGCTCGCAAAATGTATTTTTAAAAAATATTACTGTTTTAGTGTATTCGCTGGTTGAAAGTCAGATGCACCATAGGAAATGCAAATAAGATTACATATCATTATTTGACGACTTATCAGTTCATACACCTGGGTATGATGTCTCAGAGCACCGTACTTTGGAGTGACCTTTTAACCTTTATTGCTTTACATGGCCAGCCTCCATGTCCCCCATTATCTGATGTTGAATGTAAAGCCAGTAGGGTATCAGAAACTTGCGTATATACAAATTGATGAAATATCTATAATAATGTTCTTTATGCGCGCAGATTACCCATGCAAAAAAAAAAAAAAAAAAAAGTTTCACAATTGATAATGATTAAAAACTCCAGAAAATAATCTGTCCCCTAAGGAACATTAGCATATTCATTTTGTCAATCTGAAGTAATTGATGGCTCTTTTGTCTGCCTGATGGAATACCTGCTCGTTGTATTAAAAGTGCCTTGATAAACAACACGCTAACAGGGGCCCATGCAGGCACCTGTGTTCTCTGTCATCTCCGTACTTTTTGTTCTTTCCCTTGTTTACCTTCCTTTCACAGATGGAGTTTTTGACATTTATTTATCAGCGCCCTGGACGTGCCTCGTAGAGTTTGCATCTCCTCTCGCATTCGCCCTGCCAGTGAGTCAGTCGCAAGATGGTCCCTCCGCTTCTTATGAGCTGAAAATAGAAACGAGTGGAAAACACGTCTATATTTTTTGATTGAAGAGAAGACTGGGTTTGAAAATGGCTTAAAGGTTGTTTTGCACTAGCTGTTTTTTTTTTTGTTTTTTTTTTCAGCAATGTGGGGGGTGAGGTCCAGGCCTGGTTGCTGTCGCAGGTGGCACAGGCGGCTTTGGTAGCGGTGTTAGCGTTTGGCAGGGGCGTAAGACTGCGTGCAGGTGGGACGCGGTTCAGAGCCCAGCACATTAATGCCAGCGCCACTTGAACGGCGGGGCGGGGGAGAGATTAATTGTGTCTGTCCTTATCAGAAAATGGATGCTAAAAGTCAGAGCCTCATGCACAAAGATACATGTATAAGAGGGTTGGAGAGCCATGTCGTGATGTGAAGGTCATGAATGTGCTGTTTATTGATTTTATGAGAAAAATTGTGAGTGAGAGGTTTTGTGTGTGTGTGTGTGTGTTGGAATGCAAAGCCTTGCGGATATTCTGGGACACATAATTGGGCTTGTGGCAGCAGCGCGTTAATGCACAATAAGGGCTCCTTCTGCCACTCACAATGGAATCTGGTGGAGTTCAGCGTCATGTGTAAATCTCTGAGTGACTGCTGTCACCATCTGAGATGTCTGTGGTGGGGAGCACATGATGCCTTGTGTTGGAGATGCAGGAGTGGCACAATGGGGGGGAGGGGAGGATGCAAACAACTCGACCGGGATCTTGTTTTATATGCAAATGATTTATATTTGCGCTGCTACATTTGTGTTGTGTAAAATATTAAAAACCTCACTGAATTACTATTTACTCCCTGGGAACAATTATTTTTTTGTTTGGGCTGCGCAAGCAGCAAGTCTCTGACACATTGACATCGACTCTGATCCCATTCTGCAAAGTGCCTTATTAAGATTTTTTTTTTTTGCACTGATATTTTTGCCATGAATGTTCAATGTCCATCTTCATCTTTGTAAGTGACCCGGAACCGTCCGGTGCGCGTATTAAACTACTAAAACAGTGCTGTCAAATGTGTTGGGATGAAAGCCAGACCGCTGAAGAGCAACATGAAAAGAAATGCAAAAAATCCAATCTGACCTTTGACACGGAGGATGCATGGCCACTGATATGTGACAGATCTAGGACCAAATATAGAAGTGTTTCAAAATTCAATCTGAAAAAGGCAAAGTGAGGTAAGGCAAGTTTATTTGTATAGCACATTTCATACACAGCAGTTACTCAAAGTGCTTTACATAACAAGACAGAGACATAAAAAGTTTAAAACAAATAAATAAAAAAGGTAAAATAAATGATTCAAATTATAGGATAATACAGTGAAATTATTATTTCACTATTATTATTATTATTATTATCTTTCAAATCTTTTAAGATAATACTAATAATTTGATGTTTGGAAAGGCAGTGTCATACAGAAGAGTTTTAAGCCTCATTTTGACAGAATGGTAGATCTGGGCAGAAAAAATCTGAATTTTGTTTTTCTGCTCTGGTCAATAAAATCTGTGAATGCCAAAAATCAGTATAGTTCAAGTCCGCAACTTCTCTAGTCTTGCTTCAAACTGAGATCTTAAGTTATTTGGATATTGTAGCGGCTTTAATGTATTTGCGCGCTGATATTAAAGAGGGTGGAGGGAACATTAGTTTTACTGCACAGGGGCCCTATTTGTGAAATTTGAATGAATAGGAGATGGAGTCGAGAAGTTGTAATTGTGAAGTCAGTTCATTGTTTTGCGTGGCTAGATTCGAAAGGAGCTGTAATCTAATGTAGAAAGTTTGGAGGTGTGATGCGTCTAAAACCACTTCTTTAACCCTTAGGGTACCGAAACCAATTTTCAAACGCTTAAAAAATTCAAATATCTTGAGCTTTCGAAAACCTATCATGTGGCGACTTGTTGAAAAGAGCTCCCCTGCGGGACCTCTTTTCAACAAGTCGCCACATGATAGGTTATCAAAAGCTTTGATTTTATTTCATTTTATCAGCGAGCAGCAAACGCTGCCTTTGGCGCTTTAAGGGTTAAGAAATGGAAGAGAAACCCTGAACCCTGCTTTAGGAAGCTGGTCACGTTTGACTCGCCTCCCTCGGCTCAGTCTCGTAGCGCAAACCCTACAAATATTTAAGCCGCGTCGTCCGCTCTCAGCCTTCAGTTGTAATTTCTGACAGGGGAGGGGCTTCTGTGCCGGGGTCAATCGGAATAACGCCCTCGGATCAGAGTCATTTCACCGTTAATTGGAAAGACATGCTTGGGAGGGCTGATAACCTCACGAATGTCTGAGTCTCTCCGTTTCATATTTTATCATGTGAATTCATATTGATGTACGGGTGAGGAAAGGGTTCAAGATTGAATATTGACCCTCTGGGCTCAGCATATTTGCTATTCGCATTTCGGTCAGCTCCGGGATAATGTGATGCAGGTCTTTCTGGGTTTTCCTCTCAGTAACTCTCTTTTTTTCCTTCCTGAGATTTTTAGAAATGTGGACTCAGCCTGTGGAGTGAGAGGAGTGAGATGAGGGTAAAATTGGGACTCATCAAACTCCAAAAAGACATTCAGAATAATGAATCTCTGGCAGAGTCTGCAAGCCTATAAATGTGCTTTACTCTTTACAGGACAGATGCAGTAATGAAGATCATGGTGTCTCTGGCTGGACTGCTCTCTTCACAGTCAGTTTCATGAATTACCCAGCATTCCTTTTGATGTCCTGGCATTTAGTGAGTTTTAACTGCTTAAGAAAGGAATTATTTCAATCACTTCTGCCACTTTCAGTCATATGCATGTGTTCCAAGGGTTTATCAATTCTAATAACACGAACAATATAAATCCTGGAACAAAATGGTCGTAATGAATATGTATGCAGGACTAGGAAAAGGGGTCACTTAGATCATTTTATGAAAATTGAAATTTTCCGAGAAAATAAAAGAGTGATCCAAGTTTTTCATTTTGAGAAAAAAATGAGCGAATTTGTGCACAGCAAAGTGTCGTAAATTGACAGTACAGTAGTGCTGAGATATCACTATCACTGGGATATCACTGAAATGCCCCGTTAGTTTAATCCCAGAATGGAAAAAAATCCCAAGTGACCCCTTTTCCTAGTCCTGCACACATATATAGGGAGCACGATAATGAGAAATCTTTTATTTTGTTTCTGCGCTGTAGCTCTTTGAGTGTGAAAGGGGCTTTAATTTGAGAGTGTCTTCATCCATCTTGGATAAACCGTTTAGAAATGGTATCACCTTTAGTATATAGTCTTTCCCATTTTCGGGCACATGAAAAGCCATTGGGCAACTTAACAAGATACAGAATCAAGTAATTATTTAATTTGAGGTGGCATATCCTCTGCATGCACTGACAGCTTAAGGTGCCTGTTTCATAGACATCACTAGATGCTGGTATCTTCCCTGGTGATGCTCTGCCAGGCCTGTACTGCAGCCATCTTCTGTTCCTGCTTGTGCTGGAGACCTTTAGCCTGCAGTGTCCTCTTTAGCATACAGAATGCCTGTTCAATTGGATTCACAGCTGGTGACTGACTCATCCAACAGATCTAAAATAACACATGTATATGTCACTGTCCAGTGAATTATGGTGCTAACCATAAGGGGGTTGCAGTAATTGGATAAACATTATGAACTTCATTTAGTTTTCAAGAATAATTCAAATATCTATTATTCTTATGAAATTTTGAATGCTAAATAGCAGCTTAAAATCCACTGTCAACATGGCACCTCCCAAAGACTAGTCTGTGATACTGGACAAAAAGTCTCACAAAAAGTTCCACGAAAAGTTTTACAAATATCATTCAAGCAATGCTTCAGCTGGATACTAGATATTTATCTCCATTTACCACCGGAAGTCGTTGTTTGGCGCCGTTCTACGCTGTTATAGTGGAGCATCCATCTTGTGTAATCAAATGAAAGCGAAGTATTCCACTTTTACCAACACCGAACTTGTCATCTGGGCAATCATCAATGATCTTGTTTGTTCAAAAATTTTCTGTGGTAATTAAAGAGCGCCTGCAGCATAATTACCAGAGATACGCAAAAGATTCAAGAGGTAGCAGTCCGCATAGGATAAACATTTCATTAATGTTGATACGATATTTTTTTCTCTCTGGTAAAAAGCCAAGTCCTGTTTGAAAAGAGAAAGCAAATGTCTGATTACACAATTAGCTATTAAAATCCCTTGTCTCAAGCCACTGTTTTGAAGAGAGCAGTGGCTCAGTAAATTACCTTTAATCATTCCTTTCTCCATTGCACCTTCTCAATGAATTATTAAGTAAATGTATCTGAGCAGTGGCACAATAATATGACATTGGTTCATTAAAGAGTGATACTAGTGGCTATACCAGAGTCATAGGTCATTTATGAATACTCATCTAATCACAATCTCTTAGATTGACTTTGTGGACTACAGCCTGGTTATATGTGGAGCAGTGACGGTGCTTGATTTCCCTGCATCTGAAAACAATAGGCTGATTACTTTAAAACACTTGAAGGGTCCACACAAATGGACAATACAGCTTATTGCAATTGGACCCTAACCCACCCCCCGTGGGAAATCATGCCATTGTGCAAGGGAGGTGGAGGGAATGACAAC
Source organism: Gymnothorax reevesii (assembly GCA_029721435.1). Taxonomy (NCBI): domain Eukaryota; kingdom Metazoa; phylum Chordata; class Actinopteri; order Anguilliformes; family Muraenidae; genus Gymnothorax; species Gymnothorax reevesii. Next base: position 35,078,115 of record CM056584.1, read on the forward strand.
AACATGATTAGGGTTGTTGAAAATGACTGATTGGAATGTAAGAATTCACAGAACAGGGGTTTCACAAAGCAGCGGTTGTCAAACTTGGTCCAGGGAGACCCCTGTGTCGGCTGGTTTTTAAATGCAATTTTTTCATAAGTGTTTTTGATTGTCAAATTTTTTTTTACCTTCCTAGTCCACATTATACCAGAAATAGCTTTGCATTGCCTCAGCCGCACAGAATTTAATTCTCAAATTTGCCATGCCATGTATTTGCCCGACTTGAATCACCTCTATTATTGCATGTCACAATAAATGGTCTCAGATCTGCCAACGAAATATAACATGAGACAAGTTGAAAATATGGAAACACAAAATAAAGTTTTAAAGTGATCATTTCATTTACTGAAGGAGAAAAAAATCATCCAACACTCATGTCACGCATTTGAAAAAGTAATTTTGTTTTGCTGCTGGTTGAGACCTTTCAGCCGGCTTTGCTTTGCTGAAAAGGTTCTTTTCAGGTTAGATTTAGATTCAACGATGCAGGCAGTAAACCAGCCTGGATGTTGCTAGACAAGTTGAATCCGCACTTATTAATTAAATGTGACAAATTTGCTGTCCGTGTACAACCCCATTTCAAAAAAAAAAAGTCGGGACACAGCAAAATGTAAATAAAAACAGAATGCCGTGATTTCATTTAAACTCGATATTTAATTGAAAATAGTGCAAAAACAACATGTCAGAAGTTCAAGCTGAGAAATTTTACTGTTTTTTGAAAAATGTGCGCTCATTTCAAATTTGATTATGGCAACGTTTTTTTTTTCAAAAAGCTGGGACAGGGGCATGTTTACCACTATGTTGCATCACCTCCTCTTTTAACAACACTCTGTTAGACTTTGGGAACTGAGGAGACCGACTGCTATAGTTTTGAAAGAAAAAAGTTTTCCACAAACAGACATAAAAACTTTATTGTTAAAAATGATGTACATGCAGTGGTGTATTAAATTATATTAACTCCTAATCAAACAAATTGACAAACTGTTGTTTATTATTTCTTATTAACTTGTGTCAGTTTTTTGTGTGACTTTTTAGACACATTTTGAGTATTATTCATCTGCACATTTGCCACATTTTCTCACATATTCATTATGACATGTGGCATAAACCATGGTTAAAACACAAAAAATTTGTCCCCAATCAACAGCATTTTGAAAGCGAAACTTCATTCCTTCTTGAAAATTGTGAACTGCCTGCACCTACAACTATGCATGTCATAACATTCTAGCTGCCAGATAGCTCACTTGGTTAAGGCACTGTGTTGCAGTGTAGAAGTATCTATTATGTCGCAGGTTCGAGCTCCGGTCGTACCAACTGGCAGTGGTCGGCAGCTTTTTCTGCTTAGCGCACAATAGAGCTACAGGGTTTCAAATTGGGAAGGGACTGTTGGAAATGGGATATGAAATAAACAGCTTAGTTTGCTCAAGCGCCTCCTGTTTGCCAGACGGGCGCTCGTCAGGAAGACTCAAAGCCTGGTCATGTCCGGGTATCCTCTGCCCTCGTTCTGAACTTGTGAAGATTCAACCAATGAGTGTATAAGAAGGAGTGGCTGACAGGCACGTGCTTCGAAGGAGAGCCGAGAACTGTCTACACTCTCCTGAAATGGCAGCAAGGGGTCGCAAACGAGCAAGCCTTGTACATAGTTCACCAACTGGGCATTCCAAATTTGGGTGGGATTGGAGATGCCAAATTTATATATACATTAAAAAAAAAACCAACGTTCCCGTGAAATAGCGCTTGAATTATTGATAACAATAATACATTGTTTGTTAACAATCGTAGAGGACTACACACTCCTGGTTCAAAAGGGGATGGTGTTGTGGATTCGTTACATTGTCTTACCCCTGAATTAGATTTTTTGCGCAGGGACTCTAATACGTATAATCTAGTCAAGCTGCTGTGTAGAGCCTACAGTTAGCTCATTAATGCTCTTGGTCTCAGTCACTACATCTGTATTACCATGATTGATCCTAGTCACCATACATCTATAATATTATATGGGCTTATCATGATTGATCATCATCCTAGTCCACATCTGTAAAGTCATGATTGATACTAGTCACTACCTGTAACATAATTGCTATGACTTCGTGTTCTGTGAGTGATCTTTTAGTTTTCTTAGTTGTGTGATAGTGTGTTATCTTAACACATGTTTTAATCTGTATGTATGTATGATATTTGTATGATTGTATTGTATTTCCCCAGACATGGGGGTTTAACAGAATAAATAAATAAATAAGTTGAACCGTCTGATGGCTAAATATTCATTGTGCTCATTATTCTTAGATTTAATTGCAACATGGTATAGTGTTTTAAGGTGTTTAAAGAGATATTAACAAATAAGAAAGCTCTTCTATGCCCTTGACAAAAATAAGCATTTTTCTAAAAATGCTTCAAATGGTTATACTGCTTTTTGCAATCAAATTCCTCAAATATTCTCTCTCCAGGAGGAGAGCTGAACCTTCCAGACATAGTCTCTGATAATTTTTCTGTGTGCTGCACACCATCAAATACAATAACACCCACATGCACACACTACGGTCATTAAGGTTTAACTCAACTGCAGAGTGGGAGAACTAGTATTATTTATTCATTCATTCATTTTTTTATGAAGTGTTTTCTAATGAAAATAATGGCACCTTTTGCCAGTTATTTATACTGATTTTATAAAAGCTGTGCTTTAATTTTGAAATCATCCTGTGATCAAGAGAGTTATCATCACTCAGCTTCCTTCGACATCTTTTTAGTATGCAGTCCAGTAATGAAAGCCCACACACTGTTATTTTGAGTTCTTATATTGATGCTAGGGGAAATAAATAATGGAATACCATCTGATCCCACAGCAGCTACAGACCAGCTGTAAAGACAATACATAATCCGCCTTTGCCTTGCTCTTAGCTTCATATTTTTAATGTCTGCAAATAATAGTCAGAGTTGCTCTCTACATTTGTGGAAGCACACTCTGTTTTCTTTGAGGGAATGTATAAGTGCAGTTGGGGGTTTAATACAATGATTTTAGAACACATTATTTGTGTTCAACGGAAGCAGAGTGCTGGGTTCTCCTTTAACGTGCCTGCTGGCTCCTACTTGGTTCCCCCCTTTTCAGGAAAAACAAATCCTCTTGTGAAAAGAAAAAGGCTATTCCCCCCTCATGTAATTAGCTGTTTATCCAAACAGTGTGTACATGAATTATGTAGTTGTTGTGCTGTGTGGATTAGGCTCTTCGGAGGCAAAGAGAAATAGCTGCATTGCAATGGAATCGCCTGCAGGAGAAAATAAAAAAAAACTCACTGAGAGAATGTTTGTCACTTTAACTTCAGGTTGAATATTGGAAAAAAAAGTTTTCATGTACTATATTTTCCTGCCAAGTTTATGACAAGGATTATGGAAACTAAGAATAGATTTTAGAAAATTTCATAAAACAAACAGTCACACCATTCCTTCATCTCCCGTGGCAAAGATGTTGACTTTTGAAAATAGAAGTTTGCATCAATTTATGCCAAGTTTGGAGAAACTATCACTTTGGTCCTTGATCCTGATGCATCATTTCTGGTACTGTGACTCATCAGAGTGTTAGTACTTAGGTGGTAATTTGGGCTTTATCCATCATTTCCTTTGTGATTGCTGTACTGTAGTCTTTCTTTTACAGCACACAGTAGGCACCCAGAGTTAGCTTTGGCCTAGCCTCCACCAGTCTCGGCCTGCTTCTGAGGCCCAAGAGAGCTGTCCCCAAATTACTTGCTTATAGGCATACATAAATACACATGCACACACACACATGTGCGCGAGCGCACGCACACACAAACACACACGCACACAGCCTGAGATGTTTGGATTGTGTGTTATGTGTAAGTATGCTTGGGAGAGAGAGTGTTAACATGTGTGCTCAGATGAGCTAGTAAAATAATTTTAATATGACGGCAATAGTGTTGACTAGAACAATTAGTTCAACTTTGCACGCTGCTCATGCAGATGAGTCAAATCAGTTGACAGAAACTTGTCTATCGCCATTTCCCTTTACCCGGAAATAAACAGAAGCTTTGCATGGTGTCTGATTCTTTAAGCTACAGTAGGCTCCAGAATTCTCAGCATTACAAATACTACAAAATAAATTAAAGAAATAAATTAACAACATTATCATGATAAACTTAAAAGGCCGAGATGTGAAAAATTTGGTGGTTTATTAGCACTTTATTCGCCAGTGAATTATTTAAGTTGCCAGTTATTGCCAGCATTTTTTGATAATATTGGTTGATCTTTCTCACACACTCACACAACACGGTAAACAAACAACGTCTAGATGCATGTTTTTTGTGGCACAACAATTTGCCATTGGTTGTGGACCACTTTTTGGAGCTTTTGCCTAACAAGCATATGGAGTATAAACTGTATAGAACAAGGTACGGTCTACACAATTGCCAGAAGTCCAAATCAGTTCAGACAGACAACACAACTTATCGAGAAGAGCTTGGTCCCTGAGGCTGCACAGCATTGGCTATTACTGGACATCACCCTTCTTCCTCATGATCGACAGGTAGAATGATAATTACAGTATGGATAAATCAATCAATCAATAACCTTTAAGGCAGGGAAGTCCCACTGAGACCGAGGTCTCAATTGCAGGGGAGCCCTAATGACGAGAAAACAATTACAATGGAAGGTTAAAGACAAACAGTACATTTATAATACACAAAAGTCACAAACAAAAGTTCAAGATTAAAGGAATAACAAGTTTTAAACTAGAATAAAACATAATTTAAAGATTAATTTAAAAATATATATATATAAACCCATAAGAACATATGACAGAGAAAAATAAATGAGCAAATCTTATCATAAACTAAACACAAATACATCTGGCCTCCAGAAGCAATATATCCAACTCTAATTTCTTGAAAGACACGAAGGGTATAAGGCAGTCTAGCTTCAAGGTATCCTGGAAATCATTCCACATACAAGGAGTGAATGCACTAAAAGAGGTACCTCTCAAATTTGTTCGAGACCTGGGAGCCTCTAACAAAAACCATTCTTGTGATCTGGTATGCTGATTTCTGATGGATTTTTGATGGATAAGAGCTTAGTAAGATATGAGAGAAGTTTGAGAGTAGTTTGAGAGCAGTAGTCACCTGATATAATTGCATTCTGTGCAGGAAAGATCATGAACTTTGTTTTATCAGTATTTAAAACCAGTTCAAGATCAGCTAGAGCATGCTGTTTAACGTTAAATGCAGATAGTAATTATGTCAGGGCCTGTAGGCATGTTGGAGCAGAGGAATAAAGCACTGTGTCCTCAGCATAAATATAAACCTTGCAAATAGGTACATTATGAGCAATGTCATTTATATAACTAGGCTTATGCTGTCGGAGGCATAACGCCCCCAATGCTCCAATTCCCCAATCCTTGAATAGACTTGCATTTGATCTTAATTTCAGGTCAATCGGGCAAATGGTTCAGAAGATATGGCCAAAATGGTAAATTTCCATCACAAAGCGCCACCTGGTGGCAACATATTGAACCATACAGGTATGATGCCATCATGTGACACGTTGTGAGGTCATGACCTTGCAGTTGCGCATATTTTCATGTCAATTGGAGAAATAGTTCCAAAGATATAGCAAAAATGGTGAATTTTATGTGACAAAGCTCCACCTTGTGTCAAAATTTTGAACCAAACAGGTGTAATGTCATTGTGGGAAACATCCTCAGGTCATGACCTTTCATTTGCACTTGATTGAGGTCAATCGGACAAATATTTCCAGAGATATGATCAAAACAGTGATTTTTTTCTGTTTTTGGCTCCTGGTGGCCAATCTAGAAATTGTAAATAGTCCAAAATCAAATCAGTTCTTCCTCTTTAAGATACTTATATGCAAAACTTGGAATTTCTAATTGAAATATTACTGCAGTTATCGCGTTAACACCTAAATCAGTTTTTGGCCCCTGGTGGCCAATCTAGACATTGTAAATTGTCCAAAATCGAATTAGTTCTTACTCTTTATGATACTTACTTATATGCCAAATTTGAAATTTGTAATTTAAATATTACTGAAGTTATCCCGTTAACACGTAGTGCGGCGGCGGTCGGACCAAAAACATAATATCCCCGGAACGCCATTCGGCGTTCAGGGATATAAATAGTGAATAAAATTGGACCAAGAATGAAACCTTGGGGTACATCCTTTGTCACCTTTAAAAATTGAGACTGCGCATCCCCAGAAATAATACCTTGTGTTCTATTTGAGAGGTAGTCCTGGAACCATGTGCATGCTCTGTAACCAAGACCAATGGAGGACAACTTGTATAATAAGATAATATGGTCTACTGTGTCAAACGCTTTTGCTAAATCAATAAATAGGCCCGCACATTTTTACTTAATCATCTATAACCAATTATAACCAATGAAGCTGCTGTAATAGAGCTATGTCCAGGCCTGAAACAAGATTGCTGTGACGTTAAAATGTTGTTGGAAGTTAACAAATTGCAAAGTTGTTTTTTTACAAGTGATTCTAAAATCTTAACCAGGCATGGAAATTTTAAGATGGACTGATAACTGTTTACTGAACTGGGATCACCCCCCTTAAATAAAAGAAAAACATGAGCCGCTTTCCATATACTGGGAATAGATCCGGTCGATAATGACTGGACCGCTTTGGCAGGGCAACAGCATTAGGGCTGAGCGAATGCCGCCGCAGGATCTCCACTTCAGGGCTGGGCGAAGAACTCCTCAGCACTGCGCCAACAGGGCTGGACTTGCGGAGCCGGATTGCCTCTCTTCTCGATACTGACGGTGGCCGAGGAGCAGCTGGACTTACAGGGGAGGAGGGGGGTGTCGCTTCCTCCTCAGTCAGAACAGAAAACCTGCTCTCCAGCTGCAGATCCCAGACAGGCGGTACACGAGACGAATGCCTCATGCCGCGTGATCTGACCCAGGGCTCAGCCGGGTTGGGTGTGGAGCTGACGGTAGCCCTGGGTCTCGCTCCCTGATGGATCCATGGGTCCTCAGCTCGGGTCGGTGCGGCTTCAGTGGGGAAAGCCAAGGAGTCGCGTTCAGCCGTGTTGGTGATACTCGCAGCAGCGAGAGCTGGAGCAACCAGGGAGTCGATCAGCTGCTCATCTCCGTTAATAAATCCATACTGCTAAAGATTTTGGTTAAGATTTTCAGAGTGGAGTGAAATCGAGGATCCCAACATGCCCATGCATAACACCGGGATGAGCATGGCAGCTTTTACTGTCCTGGATGAGGCTTTGAGATTTTTACTTACATACTAGAGTAGAAAGCTTTTATAAGCTTTTAAGATATGTTCAGTGACATTTTCAAACTCCATTTACAATTTCAAGAATACAAAAAGAAAAATTAATTCAAAAATACATACTTCTGAAAGATTTTGCTGATTTTTTAAAGTGGATTTTATAGATATTTACTGATGGTAATGCACGAGGGAACACAAAGGGGTTGAGATACATGCCATATAACAGTGAAAATGTTGAAAATCTTGCCAATGGCAGTGGAAGCACTCTATCATTATTGACAGAAAATATCATTAATGGCAGGGAATGGGTTAATGGTCCAATGAAACCACCCAAAATCACACATTTATTTAACAAACAAATTTACCAAAATTAGGTTTTTATAATTATTGGCATCCCTGATTTCGAACAGATTGTGGTCTGGTAACTTGGATGGCTATTGCTTAGCGTTTATGTTGTTGTCCCGAAACCAAATCCTTGTGGATGTGTGCTTTGGGTAATGGTTTTGCCGGAAAGTCCACCTGTTGCCAAGACTCAGCCTCCTGCCACAGGAAACAAGACTGCCAAAATTGTCTGTTTGTGGCTGGAATCCAAGTCATTGGACCCCTGGAATTTAAACAACCCCAAAACATCACTGATCCTTATTTTACAGTGTGGATGAGGTACCTTTCCTTGAATGCCTATCCATTTTGGATCCAAACATGCTGATGCCTTATATACAGTGGCTCCAATAAGTATTTGTACACTACTTGAAAATTCGACTACATAACAGCTTTTGTATATTTGGCTAAATGCTTGCTATTGTGTGTTAAAGTGATTAAAATATTTGATAATCAATATGTTTTAAACAAATATTTAATGTCAAAATGGCATATTTGGTCAGAAAGGTGATTATATGACCCAATAAGTATCTGTACAGTTCCATTAGTGAGTCACAAAACTTATAATACTCACCTAAAATTGACTCAAGATGTTTACAGGACATGGTTGACTCACTTGGTCTGATTTGGTCAAGCGTGATCATACTGGACACTCCCTCTGTACACAGACTGGCCTATGTAAATGGACTGACCATGCCCTTAAGGTATTCCTGTGATATATGGCTAAGACAGGCGAGATACCCCGTCGTATGAGGGAGCAAATCATTCAGTTACATAAAGAAGGCCAAAGCACCAGAAAAATTGGAACTCGGCTATCGTTACGCCACACCACCGTGCAGTACATCATCAAGAAGTACAAGCAGTCTGAACGCATAGCCAATGCAGCCAGGAAAGGACGTCCCTGGAAGACCAGCCAGCGCACTGACCGGTACATCTCCCTGCTGGTACAGAGGGAGAGACAGTCCTCGGCCTCCAGTCTTGCCACCAAAGTGGAGGAAGCAACTGGAAGCCATGTTTGTGCCCAGGCCATCCGTAACCGGCTCCATGAAGTACAGTAGTGTACAGATACTTATTGGAGCCACTGTAAATCCTTATTTTTTGAAGATTGGTATGAGAGGAATATATGGTCTATAGTTGACTTGATGGACTCGAATAGCAATTTCTTAACTTATGAACAATTCTATTTGAAATATACAAAGTAAACTTTCAATTTTGCCTCATCTGACCTTAGCACCTTCATCCAGTCATAATTCAAACAACCTTTGGCAAATTAAAATCATTTGCTTCTTTGTCTTAGTTTTCTCCATGCTACCATTTCAAAGACCCTGTTGATATGGTTGTTATCAGATGGTGCTTTTTAAAACCTGGTTATCCTGTGATGCCATGAGGACTGAATGATGATTCCGTGGGATTTCTATCTTTTTTTTTTCTTCATCCCTCACCCTTCCTACCCGGGGGGCAAGATGCATTCGTGTCTTCAACTGGTTGGGTTTTCAATTGTTCCATACTTTTTAAATTTTCAAACAGTTGCCCTTACAGTGTGCAGTGGCTCACTTTTGTGAATCTTCTTGTAGTCTTAGCCACATTTATCAAGTCCTATGAAAATCTGTCTCTTGAAATGCCAGTTCAGTTGTTTTCTTCATGGTGCTGGATGACTGGATGATAAGGAGTTTTTGCATGCATTACTGCATTCTTAAACTCTTGTGAAACAGGAGGTGATGTTATGGCAGCATACAGTTCCTTAAAGCTTTGAGGGAATTGCCATTAGACATATGGCATTTTTCCCCCAATCATGGTATTACAGAGTTAACTTGGTGTAATGGCAGACATATACAATATTCCACATATTTGACAAATATTTAGCATCTACATCTTGCATGCAGTTTATATCTAAAGTCTCACATTGCTATGCTTCTTTATCTGAACACAAAATAATTTTCATACACTTAAAACATTAAAAAGGATAGCAGAGCAGACGAAAAGGAAATTATGGAAACTTTAAAAGTTCAGTCAAATAATTTAAAAAATCTTTTTGAAAATTACTTTCAAAATCCAAACTAGTGCGACTCCAGAATGAAATAGATATATTGTTTGCTGAAGCTTCTGAAGAAACCATGTGTATGATCCAGGGCACAAGGGCTAGAATAAGGTGAAAAAATTCCAGTAATTTTCTTGTACTTGTAAAACGTAAATGCAAAAGAAACAATATCTCAGCTATGAAAATAAAAAACAAATATGCAACCTAGTATTCTTTAAATATAGCAAAATATGTATAATTTTTTACGAGGAACTGTATAAATCTAAATCTAAAAGAATGCCGCAAAGATTTTTGAAATAACATTCAAGAATATATGCCTATCATTTCAGCAGAGTTTAAAACTAATGGTGATAAGGCTATTATGAATGTTGTGTTCGCAGAAGTCTCGAAACATATGAAAACTGGAAAATATCTCCAGATTGATGGTTTATCCACTGAGTTTTATTCATTCTTTTGCAACATTGTGGAAGCCCAACTTATGAATATGCATTGAGAGTGTATTGTCGACAGAGATTCCAAAAACAGTGAAAAAAGAATTATTTAGCCAAGCAAAGAGTCTCAACGTTTAGAAAATTGGAGGCCAAATACACAGCTAAATATGGATTACAAATTATTTGCACTTGTGTTTGCCAAATGATCAGAAGGAATTTTGGAAAAATCATTAATGAATCCCAGAGAGACTTAACAACTAATCAGCACATAAGTAACAATATACAGAATGATTGGTTTTGGATTTGCTTGACTATTCAGAGTAAGTGAAGTCACAGGTAGTCACTGTATTCCTCAATTTTTGTGAAGCATTTTACATGCTGGGTCGCCTCTCATTCGCCATCTTGTGTCATGTGTCTATTAGAAGAAACATCACCTTTTACTGGTTTGCATCTCGTGCGCTCCCGTGTCCCCAGCTGTGTTTCACTTCAAAGGTCTCACACTTTGTATATGTGTCTTGTATTTATAACACCTCCTTTGAGTTGCAAGTTATTGGTATCTAATTCGCCATGAGAGCCTAATTCTACACACAATTCACTAGTTAAACTTCTCCTCTGAAAATAAAATGTAATCCTTATTGATAGTATTTTAATGTAGATATCTTCCTTATTTAGTAAGTAAGAATAAGCCCCCAAGCCTCTCTCAAAGCGTCCTGGGCTCAGGATCGCATTTATGTTAATTCCTGTCTAAGTCCGTTCCTCTGTCCAGTTTACTAGGAATAAGCTCTCAATCCATCTTTGATCATCAGGATTGGAACCCCGTTCCTCCTAAGCTACTCCTCCAGCGAAGTGGGCACTCCATCTGGCTGTCATCTCAGAAAGCCACTGGCAGAGACTGGCATCATCTCCTCACTTCACCCACAACATCTGATCTGTGCTTCCTTCTTTTGGGTTTAATCCCAGTGTTACCATATTACTCTCAACAAACCATGCTCCTGGATTTTACTCTGCCTTGCACTTGATCGCTGGTCTGGATGAATGCATGTAAAATCAATTATAAATACCAAAATAGTGAGTTAAAATGTCATTATGTACTTTGAGTATGCTCAACATGATATTGAATTTATAGTAAATTTACAACCCCAATTCCAAAATAGTTGGGACGAAGTGTAAATTGTGAATAAAATCAAAACGCAATGACTTTCAAGCAACACTAAGGAACTTTCATTTTTGGCTGAGTTTGGCAGTGCCTGTGGACCAAAGCGGTAGTGTTTTGCCTGAAGGAAAACTTTATTTGCCATGAGCACCAGCGCGTAGCATCGAAAACATCCTTATCTCCCACTTCCGTGCAGTTGTTTTGGAAATTAACAGAAGACTACGTTTCTCTTATATATTAATTCCTTTTTCAGCCCTTTTTGCCTGTGTCCCAACTTTTTTGAGACCTATTACTGTCAGAAAATGTGAAATGAGCTCATTTTGTGGATAAACATGTAAAATGTCTCAATTTAAACATTTGAAATTTTATCTATGTTCTTTTGTAAATAACACATTGGCTCATGTGATCTGAAAGTCATTGCATTTAGATTTTATTCACAATTTACACTTCGTCCCAACTATTTCAGAATTGGGGTTGTATTAATTCTACATGGTAAATTTCACATACACAAAAGCACAATTATAAAGCTTCCCCTCAACTTTATAGGTTTCTTGAGTGAATTTCAAGGGTAGACCAAAACTCTGACAATCTAGACACAAAGAAAGAGTAACAGAACCATTAGATTTTTTTCGAAAAGAAGAGATGTTTTTTACCCCACGGTCAAATTTTGGCCAGAGGGGTATTGTGGTCACCTGCATGCCTGTCTGTCGCCTGTGCATGACTTTGACCGGGTCAGTACTCAGCAACTAATGATCGCAGCTTCACCAAATTTGGTATGGTAACTCACTATAATCCACAGATGTGCATCGTAAGGTTTTTGGCTGGATTTGACCTTTGACTTTAGCGCTGTGACCTTCACTGTGGAAATCTTGTCTGGCCCAGTACTCAGTAACCATTGATGGCAGCTTCGTATGGTAACTCCTCATATGGTAACATTTTGGTATGATAACTCTCTGTGACCCATAGATGGGCACAGGCCGAGGGGTATTCAGCAACGCATTATGTTTTCTACTTATTTCTCTTTCCTAGTTTTCATAATCTTCAATAGATTCTAACTGATTGAACATTTATCTTGGACCCTTTCTGCTCGTTTACAAGGAGTGCATGTCTGTTGTATTTGCACAGTTCTATGTTTTTCAATAATTCTTATTTTAATTTTAATATAATTTTGAATGAGATGGAAATGAATAAGTGAAATTTCATTAATGACTTAAATTTGGTAGATATAAAGACAATAATATTTTTGCGGGCAGTTGTGAAACCTAGATTTAGAGGGAATTGATTGTCAATTAAGAGAAATAATTTAGATTGGTTCCATTAAAACATTAATAAAATCCAGTATTACTCACCTGTAGGCATTTTGAGTTTATCTTTTTAATGTTACTTACTTTTCAAGATAGTATTTTTGTGCATGCATTGGAAGTATTTTTGAGTCAGGGGTGCCAGTAGGTTTGGGGCCAACTGTATGCATTTGTTGAATATATCATCTGCTCATGCCCTCATTATAGTTGTACACAAATTACTGTACATTTGGGAAATGTCTCTTACAGATCGTAAATCTAATCCAGAGCCTCTCAGCCAAAGGTGTAAGGAGACTATTTTTCTTGGGTGGGCCTGAACAAATGTGGACGGGCAATTTTTGGCCCCAGAAAATGTTGGTTTTAGAATACAGATTAAAATGGAAAATATATCATGCTTGGTGGGCCGCCTATCTGCCGAAAGATACTGTGCTACATTGGAGAACTACCTATATTGTATTTGAAAGTTTGTTGCCTCAGCAATTTAACTGTGTTAGCTGCTTTATGACTAATTGATAGGGGGGTGTATTTTCGACAGCATTGTTCATTGTTCACAACCTTACAGTATGTATGACAAGAAGGACTGTGGGGGTCAGACCCGGAAAACCACATATCCTACATTCAACGTATTCTCTAAACGTTGGTTGTCCAAAACACAAATTACATTACTGCACACGCAAAAATACAGTCCATGTTCATAGTGAATTAGTCGCTCAACCAACAACTCAATCATTATGCAATTCAAAAAAAAAAAAAACATCAAGACCGGGTGGAGCCTGGGCGGGCCAGTGAACAAACTAGGCGGGCCTGTGCCACCCTGGCCCATTACTGGCTATGCGCCTCTAGCACAGGTTGGCACTAAGTTCATCTTGTCAATGTGAACGGTCATATAAAGGTGAGAGGTGCATGAAGTAGCAGGCTTTTTATATTCAGTCAGGATACATGTGGCTGTATTGTTGCGTCATCATCAGAATTACTTAACTTTCCCATTCATTTCACTTTCTCTCAATTCATCGTCATTGCCTGACTGAGTATGAGTAATACTTTTTTATTGGAACAGTAATACAGCAATGATATAATACACTGCCTTGCTGAAAAAAAAATGCTCCTACTTTGATTTAAATCGGCAAGTAGTTAAGAACCTTTGACTGAATTGAATACGTAATTGCAATGATTATTCTGTTTCAGCTGGCAACAATTCTTTTACTACTGACTGATGCAGTGCGTAGCTTCTGTAGAATCTGGAAATGTGAGTGACAAATGGCTGATAAGCTCGGTCCAGAGCCAAGCCAAATAGCAATAAAACTTTTGTGGACTTCCCCCCAGGATGCTTGCTCAGCTTGCATGAGGAAGGTGTCAATGGTCTTTCTGTTACTCTGTACGGGGGGTAATTGCAAAGCTCTGGCTGACACTATGCCCCTGTGGGAGTCATATTACTATCCTCGGTCTCAAGTTAAAGTCCAGTTTTACTAATCTGTTTAAAATAATCTAAACCTCTGGGATCTTCATGATATGCTCATATGTTCAATATTCTGCTAAGAAATCACTTTTGTACTCATAACCCAATTTACCTATATATTAATTCATCTTAAGACCTTTTCATGACAACTGCATCATATTAGTACATATACATATCATGTTTGGTCTTGTTATTCTCAGGGGAATCCAAGCAGTTGAATTGAGTATGTTTCATTCCCATTGAAATTATAGTTCATTCCCTTTTGGAAACTCCTGAAAATTGGGCAGAATCCTCTCGGGTAATCACCCTATTCTCCTCTCTCTGCTAGACCGTTTTATTACATCCTCCAAATGGTGGAAACCCAAAAACCAGATTCGACCTTCCAGGTGTTTATGGCCATTCCGCCTGGATCAAAGACGTGGTTTGGCTTAAAGGACAGGGAAACAGTCCATTCTGGGAGAATCGTATTCGATCTCTCGCCGTGCAGATGAGTGCGCGTGTAGTACCCAATCCATTCTGGGAGGTTCTCAGTCGACATCCAATATGCACCCCTATGCCGTATGTAGCCAATCTATATAGTCAGGGAGGATTGTATCCGATCTCTCCCCGCGCTCGTTAGTGCGTGAGTAGCCCTTTTAATTATGGAAGCCTCGCAATTCGAACTTCCTGTACGCTTGCTGCGTGTGTGGCCTTTTCCTCCAGGAATTACTTTATTCTCCTTTTCTAAATCGTGTGTAACTTGTAATTGGCTTAACGCTGATTTGTTTGATCGAAGCTCATGCCTACCTGGTGAATAAATTATTGTTATTCCTTTAAGCTTGCGTGGTCTCAGTGACTCTTAACACATGTACATTCTTTCTAGCCCTGTTTCGGCGGATACTTAGGGGGTTAATCCCAACCGAGGAACGACTGGCCAGCAGACCGGTATGGGAAGTGGTTTTATTAAGTTGGAGAGACAATCATGATCTACTTACATAAAAGGGTTTATGTATTGCTGGTTCTGGGATTTTAGCCTTAAGGAAACTCATGGACGAAAAGTCGGTTATCTGTTAAAATTCCGTGAAGAAACCCATGGGCGTGCATAGATCTGGGTTCGCTGTATTCAAGCCAATAGATGCTGTTGCAGTGATGGCTGACTTCCAACTCCTAATCTAACCAATGAACCTGGGATCCGGACATGGTGTTAAAACCCGAGAACATTAATGGGAGTGACGGCGGTTGTATTTTAAGAGTTTGAGGTATAATCAACTTCGAGATTCACGCTTGTTTCCCCTAGATTATGAATTCTAATTCTAATTTGGAGTCAGATATTTAACGAGGGTATAACTCAATTTGGTATTCTAAATGTATTATGGTGTCAGATTAATGGTAACTGTATATTTTTTGGCTTTCAAGCTGTGTTTGTGTTTGGGGGGAGAGGGGTCTCTTTTCGGCAAGCGGGGGGTGCTGAAGGTGGGGTTCCCCCATGGCACCATACGAGCTGAAACTGCCACCGCAATACTTCCACGTATAAATCAGTCCACAGGCTGTTGTAGGAAAGCAAGTAACTTGAGAAAGCTCCCATTTTTAGCTTACTGGCCCCATGGGCTGATAAGCAATTGTCGTGGAGTGATGTCCGTCGTCCGGCGTCTTTTGTCCGTCGTCTGGAACATTTTTTATCTTTTTTTTCTCCAGATCAATTTTTGTGTAAATTTCCCATAACATACTAGGCTATATCTCCAGACTTTTTTCTTTTTTGGGTTTTGATTGAATCATTTTTGTCCGTTTTATGGGCTGATGAAATTTTGGCCCCAATGTTAAAAATGGGACTGAGAAAATTTAAGGAATTATTTCTCAAAAACTGTGTGATAAAATTTTTTCTAAATCAGGCAATCAACTTCCCTTGGTACCATCAGTGCGAGAGCCATTTTGATTGAATTGATGGAAGTGGGTTTAGTGGGGGCGCTGTACTTCATGAATAAGCAAGATGGCCTGTGGAGGCCAAATGGTTGCAGATAGAGATGAAGTTAGTATTATCGACATATAGGAAGTAAAATATGACCTGTATATTGGCTATGTTAAAGCTGAACTCAGATGACTTTGAAAGGTTAAATTTGAGGTCAAAGAAAATACGAACAATGTTAAAAGATTGAAATTTCAAAAAAAAAATTCTCAAAAACCGCGATAAATTTTTTTCTAAATCAGGAAGTCAGCTTCCCTTGGCACTGTCAGTGTGCAAGCGCCACTTTGATTGAATCGACAGAAGTGGGTCTAGTGGGGGTGCTGTACTTTATGAATAAGCAAGATGGGCTGTTGAGGCCAAATGGTTGCAGATAGAGATTAAGTTTTTATTATTGAAATATAGGAAGTCATATATGACCTATACATGGACTATGTTGAAGTCGACCTCAGATGACTTTGAAAGGTGAAAGTAAACTTGAGGCCAAGCAAAATGTTACAATTTTCAAAGGCTTTTAGGCTTGAAAATATTGAAGACTGGGAACATATGTGTATTAAACACTTATCAAGGCATATATGACATTTCTTTTGGTGGCCGTGAACTTGACCTTGGGTGACCTTTGAAGGTCAGACTTCAAATAGCGAAATTATAATGACGTCTATCACCAAAACTATCATAGATAGAGCTTTGTGTTGTGGGCATATAGGAAGTCATGTATGAAGTTTCATTTGGTGACCTTAAACTTTCCCTTCAAAGACCTTCAATGGCCAAACTTTACTGTGAAATTTCAATGACATATTCCATCAAAATCGTTACAGACAGAGTGTAGGTTTGTATCAGAGACATATAGGAAGTCAAATATGAACTTTCATTTGGTGACCTTCATATTGACCTTTGAAGGTCACACTTGACCAAGTTAAAATTCTATGACTTCCATCACTAAAAAGGTTATCAATAGAGCCTAAGCTTGCATCACAGACTTAAAGGAAATCACACATGAAATTTCATTTGGTGACAGTCAACTTGACTTTGTGACCTTTGAAGGTCAAACTTGACATAATACAATTAGAAATTACTTGTATTTCCTAAACGGTCACAAATGGAGCCTAGGTTTGTGTAGAGATGTATAGGAAGTCATACAGTGCCGTGAAAAAAGTATTTACCCCTTCCTGATTTCTTACTTTTTTCGCATATTTTTTACACACAAATGTTTCAGGTCATCAAACAAATTTTAATAATAGAAAAAGAAAACCAGAGTAAATACAAAATGCAGTTTTTAAATGATGAGTTCATTTATTAAGCGGGAAAAGCTATCCAAACCTACCTGGCCCTATGTGAAAGAGTAATCCCCCCCCCCCCCCCCCCTTGTTAAATCATGAATTAACTGTGATTAATGACATTTTTTGAGTCTCCAGTTTCACTAGCCACACCCCGGCCGGATTACTGCCAGACCTGTTGAATCAAGAAATCACTTCAATAGAACCTGTCCGACAAAGTGAAGTAGGCTAAAAGATCTCAAAAAGCAACATCTCATGCTGTGGACTAAAGAAATTCAAGAACAGATAAGAAACACAGAAACTGACATCGGTCAGTCTGGAAAGGGTTGCAAAGCCATTGCTAAGGCTTTGGGACTCCGGCGAATCACGGTCAGAGCCATTATCCACACATGGAGAAAAGTTGGAACAGTGGTGAACCTTCCCAGGAGTGGCTGGGCTACCAACTTGACCCCAAGAGCTACTACTCATCAACTACTCATCCAGGAGGTCACAAAAAAAGCCAAAACAACAGCTGAAGAACTTGCAGGCCTCACTTGCCTCAATTAAAGTCAGTGTTCATGATTCAACAATAAGACAGAGACTGGACAAAAAATGGCATCCATGGGAGAGTTCCATGGCGAAAACCACTGCTGACCAAAAAGAACATGAAGGCTCGTCTGACATTTGCCAAAATACATCTTGATGATCCACAAGACTTTTAGGAAAATATTCTGTGGACTGACGAGATATAAGTTGAACTTTTTGGAAAGTGTGCGTCCCATTTTGACAGGCGTAAAACTAACACCACATTTCATAAAAACAACATCATACCAAAAGTCAAACATGGTGGTGGTAGTGTGATGGTTTGGGGCTGATTTGCTGCTTCAGGACCTGGACAACTTGTCATAATTGATGGAACTTTGAATTCTGGTCTCTGCCGGAAAATCCTGAAGGAGAATGTCCAACCCTCAGATTGTGATCTTGAGCTCAAGCGCACTTCGGTTATGCAGCAGGACAATGATCTGAAATACACAAGCAAGTCCACCTCTGAATGGCTTAAAAAAAAAAAAACAAAATGAAGATTTTGGAGTAGCCTTGTCGAAGTCTGGGCTTAAATCCTATTGAGATGCAGTGGCATGACCTTAAACATGCTCAAAACCCCTCCATTGTGGCTGAATTAAAATAATTCTGCAAAGAAGAATGGGCTAAAATTTTTTCACAGTGATGTGAAAGACTAATTGGCAGTTATTGCAAACATTTGATTGCAGTTGTTGTCGCTGATGGTGGCACAACCAGTTATTAGGATTTAAAGGGCAATTACTTTTTCACATAGGGCCAGGTAGGTTTGGATAGATTTTTACCCTTAATAAATGAACTAATCATTTAAAAACTGCATTTTGTATTTACTCGGGTTGTCTTGATTATCTGTTTGATGATCTGGAACATTTAAGCGAGACAAATATGCAAAAAAGAAGAAATCAGGAAGGGGTAAATACTTTTTCACAGCACTGTATATGAGCTTTCATTTGGTGACCTTCATATTGACGAAGGTCAAATGAGACCTAGGGAAGATTCAGTGACTTGTATCACCAAAATGGTCACAGATGGAGCCTAGGTTTTGTGTTACTGACATCTAGAAAGTCACATAACTTTCATTTGGTGACATTCAACTTGACTGTCAGTGAACCTTCGAGGTTCCAACTCGACAGTGAAATTACAATGACTTCTAACACCAAAATGGTCACAGATTGAGCCGAAGTCTGTGTAGAGACATTTAGAAAGTCGTATATGAAGTCCATTTACTGACCTATATTTTACCTTCTGTGACCTTTAAAGTTCACGATTGATATATTGAATTTTCAATTAACTTGTATCACCAGAACAGACTCAGAGTTTAGGATTATATTCAGGTCTTATAAATGTGAGCTTTCATTTGGTGACTTGGCTCTTACTTTTAATGATTCGAATGTCAAACTTTACATGAAATGGTCAGAACATGTATCATCACTATATGATTACTTGCCAGTAAGCTACAGGACCCTTGGTCCTACTTTTTTAGGTTACGATACTGTCCGTTCTCACATCAGTAATGGAAAGCGACTAGTAAATGTAAAAAAACGTTGCTCATTGCGCCTTCAAAAGATCCAAGGAATTAGTAGGAATTCCAGTTCGTGGAGATTAAGGGCACAAGCCTAAGCTGAATACCCATGACCTCCGTTGACTCCAATGGCCCTGCATTAAGAATCTTCGTTTATTCATTAGTGACCGAACCTCAAGGGCTCAGGATTGCTTTGGTAAACCTTTATCAAAAACTAAAACTATTAAACCATTAGAACTTCACAGAACAAAAAGGAAGCCTTAAATTCACAGCGTTCAGAGCTACTGCTGACTGCTCTGAGCTCAGAAGTATCTGAAGGTAACTTGCATGTCAGTGACAGCACAATTAGTGCTGAAGACCACACTTAGATATTGGAGCAACATACGCTGCTTTCAAGATGACATCTTTCCCCAATGCACCCATTCATATTTCAACAAGACAGCACAAAACCACATACTGTGCTCGTTGCAAAGGCGTTGCTGCGTAAGAGGTGGGTGCGGGTACTGGACTGGTCTGCCTTCAGTCCCAACTTTTTTCTTAAGGAGCACATGTACCACATTTTAAAATGCAAGATGTGATAACTGAGACTCCATACTGCTGCACTCCAATAACTTATTTGTGGGGAGAATGGGGCAAAATTTACACCTGAAACACTTTATCAGCTAAGAACCTAAACATTCATTGCATTTTTTTTTGAAGGAATGGCAACATAATACGGTTAATGCTACTGCCCAAATTTTTCAAATATTTAGCAAAAGACAAGATTAAATTTAGTGTTTATTTGAAAAAACAATAAATTCATATAGTGACACATCAAATAATGTGCTGTAATATAGTTTTCAGCATAATATAGGTCTAAGATAATCAACAAATTACCGCTTTCTGTTTAAATTTTAATCTAAAGGAACAATATGTGACCCTCCAGTACCAAACAAGTCACATGGGTCAGTTTTTCAATATGAGTTTTTGGGCTCATATTAAATGCCCTTTCAGATGAGCCCAAAAACTCAAATTTGAAAAATTGACCCATGTGACTGGTTTGGTGCTGGAGGGTCATACGTGTAAAATATTTACTGTACAAAATCATGAAGTGTACATGATATACCATTAGAGATTAAGGAAACATGTTAAATTGAAATACTGGCTTCTCCTACAACAATGTTACGGCCAGTACTTTCTCCTTTGAAAATTCCATTCTGGGACGAGATGGCAGCTTTTGTTTTGGTCTGTGTGATGCTGCCCTTTGCCCATTTCGACACCTTGAGCCAAGTCGCCAGATATGAAACAAATTGGCAGGGAAACACAGCGTGCTGCTGCTATGGAAACAAGAACTGGATCATCAGCAATAACATTAGATTCTACCTGACCTAAAAAGCCTTGGTATCCCACTAAAAAGCTCCATGACCAGAGATGTAGTAAAATGTGGGCTAATATTGGAGATGCATTTGTAAAATGCAGAAAGCTTAGAGCTTCGAAGAATTCTCAGATGGATGCGGAGTAGGCTAATTTTCTCCTGAAAAGGTACGCACTGAGCTTCATTTAATGTGAGGAAACCTTATCACATCTAATTGAGCAATATGTTATCAGGGTCAGCAAAGCAGTAACTACAATCTTTAATGTGCGTTTTCGGGATAACGGTAAAGAGCCAGCCATGCATGTAAATAAAATGGTCAGTTATAAAAATTCTCAAAAGCTGGTTCATAATTTGCAACCAGTAATTACACAGCAAATGTGAACATTAGCCAATGAACCTACAGTGTAAAAGAGTAACGTTGCGTTCTTCTTCTGTTCGTTTGTGTAGGTTCAGTTTCCTTCAGTTTACACAGTACTTCCTAATTTAAACACTTGCTATCCGTGCTGCATATTAACTTACTAGCTTGACTTTTTCTGATTTGGGATTGTATTACTCATGCACATGCGGAGAGACAAAGGTGCGCGCGCGCGCACACACACACACACACACACACACACGTGCATACACGCACACATGCACACGCACACACACACACACACACACACACACGCGCGCGCACGCACACACACACACACGCACACACACACGTACATGCACACACATACACATGCACTCACAAACACACGCACACACACCCAGGGAAGCACTTACAGGTATTTCATCTCTGCTTAAAGCCTCTGCCTAAACTTCAGAATGCAATGTGAGCAGTCAGGATGAGTTAGCCTCTCATTTGACTGCACTAAGGTAGTAAACCACAGACCGTGCAATTGGGTTCCTCCTGTATAGCTCTCCACTGAATTACAGCATGCTGTCTGGCTGTTCCCTTGCTTGAGTTACACACTTCAGCACTGAATATAGGTTTGAGTTCCTTGCCACACAGATAAGACTATCTCTCTTTATGCCTATAATATATCAGGCTGTGGTTATGGTGGGGACATGAGCAGTATGGTAACAGTGGTCTGATGATACGGTGATAACCAGGTTAAATAATGCTGAAACCGACTGGTTAATCATTTCCCACATGGTTACTCAATTAGGAATCTTGCCCCATATTATAATGGTTTTGGAGCAGACCAATCAAGACCTCCTTAAAGTGTAGAGTTTAATCTTAAAGATTATTTTTTTTCCAGAAAACGTTTGAATAGCTGTGTAGGAATTACAAACATTTTCTTCATAGCCCGCCCCACCAATTTCAGGGTCTCAAATGTAATTGAACAGACTAACATATTCATAAATGAAATGGTCATGATTAATACTTAGCTCCATATCCTCTGTGGTCATTGACTCTTTGATGTCTGGGACTCAAACACAGATGCTGGCTTCTCTCCTGCTGATGCCTTGCCAGTCCTGTCACTGTCTTCACTTCCTGCTTGTTCTTTGGATATTTTCATCTCAGTTTTACCTTAAAGAAGGGAAATGTGTGCATACAAGGGAGTCAATGCTATGGAATTACCTTCACCATGCATCACAAATGAACTGGTATGCTTTAGAACAGAGGCAGTTCACTTTCCGTGTCTCCTGACTTTTCTCATCGAATCATTTTGGTGTAAGTTTTGTTTATCTCACCTGTTATAGGATGATGTTCCAGAAATGCATTGGTTTTTTACAACCCCATCTCTGAAGAAGTGGGGCAGGTATAGAAAATAGTAGGAAATAAAGAAAGGAGAGATTTATAAATCACCTTTCATCCGTATTGAATTCAAAATAGTACAAGAGAATATATTTCATGTTTCACGTTATCAAGTTAAATTTATTGTTATTTTATTGTCTTTTTTTGGAAAATGCTGACTCATTCTTAATTGGATGCCTGCAGAATACTCAAAAATTGTATAGGGACAAGGGTAATACAACTTTCATCAATACCCAGAATTCCCAAATTCCGGCGAATTGTTGTTAAACAGGTGTGGCTATTGTGCTTGGATATAAAAAGGCACATCTGCAAAAGGCCCAGCTGTTTACAAGCAACAAGATGTGGATGGAGGTCAGAGCTGTAAATATTGAGAGTTTGGCAAACTAGGCTCAAGACCAGCTGATTGGATACTAGCTAATCACATGACACTGTGTTGTGACTCTGCATAAAGAGAATGTCAAATACATCCTGTAGTACTCTATTGTTTGGATTCACTGAATACAAAATACAAAATAAAATTGAATAAAACTGCTTGTTATTTTGACCAAATTTTATATTCACAGATCCAAATTCTTTAGCTAAAGGCCAAACTTGTTAGGGCTGCCAGCTTATTTCAAGCAAGATATTTTTTCAATATCCTAATATACAAACAAAAAACACCATTGAAACATAACCACTGAAAGCTTTGCAAGATATTTATTTAGCTATTTGTTTTTTTTCCCCTCAACTTCACTGTGATCAAGTTGAATACATAAAGTGCTGTGAACTTGTTGTTTCATGCATACCGCTTGCAATAAAGCAGCTTAAAAATCGCATTCTATGGCACAAATTCACCTAGTACACCTTTCACAGTCTTCCAGTTTGGACCAACAGCAGTTATGCCTTGTTGTGCAGCATGGGGATGTGTAAATTGACCAGAAGGTGGCAAAATAATGCACAAAATAATTTCCATGCGACCCCATGAGACAAAATCAGTGGAAAGTCAGTTTTTCTTTGATTACAGATGATACATTTACAAAATTCAGGAAAAAGAAATCATAACAATCAACACTACAGACAATAGAAGAAATGGTCATATTTATATAGCTTTAGTTACAGAAAACAATAATATGATAACATATATAAAAATACTATAAAATGCAATAAATCAGATTATAAGAAACTAATTATTATTGTTAGTAGTATTATGATCAGTTTTTCATACACTCTGTTTCTGTTTCATTAGTTTTAAAGCATTAAAAAGACTGTTAACAAGGTCCCTTGTAATAATAGAAACTGAATTACCGCCTCACGGTTGTGTGCCTCCGCCAACCATTCAAGCTGCAGTTTACATCCATGTCGGAGCAGACTCATATGGTATATGCAGTGATGACTATGACAGAATTAAGTAAAAGATATTACATGTATTTTTCAACAGTATGGAAGTTATCGTAAAATAAATGAAATATATAAATATATTGAAATATGTGATTCCAGAGAATAATTTCCATGGAGAATGTGTTTCACTGAGAGATTATTTTTACATGGAAGTATTGAGGACTGAGACAGCTTTGTCACACAGTGTGGCAACGAACAGTCAGCAAAGGGGGTGGATCTTCATCAAATTACATGTGACCCTTTCTTGTCCAATAACCCAACCCCCTACTCTCTCTAGGCACTTTCGCTGCACTGACTGGCAGTACAGACGACTATTCAAGATTTGACACGGGCATCCAGGGTGGAGTCAAGCAGTGGAAATGAACCATTTCCACATTGAATGCTACTTTAATGTGTTATGACTTTCACCATGACAAGTCGTGCTATATTTGCTGATTATGTAGTCATTTACGCAGTGCAACCAACTAAACAGAACTCTTATGTAAAAGGTGTATGAAACAAACATTGTAAAATAAGAGTACATAACTCTGACTCTGAACAATGTCAAACAGCTTTAGAAGATTGAAAAGCTATTTTCCTAAATTAGACTTTCAGGGTTCAAGCGTGTAAGCAATGAAGGTGAGTTCACACGGTCAGCCACATTATCACAGTTGCCCCCCTGGAGTTGATCTGGACTGCGCATCAAACGATCCTGAGAGTAAGAAGTAAGTGATTAAATTGTACTGGTCAAGGTTAAAATTTAGGGTCAAATTGCAAAAAAAGGCAAGTACCATTTTTGGTGCTTCGTTTTCAGGGACAGATACATATACATTGAGCACGGCAGTTTGTCCTGTGCCTACCTTAAAGTAGTTTGCAATGTTTGTTCCTCAGTGTTAAAAACACATGCAGCATAAATCAGTTGAGAACACAATTTGAAAATATAGTTGACAAGGATTGACAACAGATCATGCAATCATGATAGAATTTGAGTAGAACATTAAGGATTAGTACTCAACAGGATTCCACAAGAGACAAAGACAATGCTTAATACAATTATCAGACAATGATTACAAGAAAACTACAGCTATTCATACATACTTAATTTATTCATCTTTAAATGCTGCCTAAACTTTTGTTTGAAATCTTTCATGTTATTGTTTGCTTTCATTTCTGTTGGTAACAAATTCTACTCTTTGGTACCCTGCAGAGTGAAGGAAATTTGTCTCAAACTTCTCCAATTTGTCTCCGATTAGTCCATTTAAGGGACTTTGTTTTCCGTAGTTGACTCATCCCAGTGTAAGTAAATCAAAGTTTTACCTGAACAAATATTATGTCCGTCGTCCAAAAGAAGCAGATCTGATGTTCGTATTTAAAAGCAGGAAAGTATTTCTCACATGAGCCAGCAAGGAAACAAAATTTCCCGAAAATGTTCCTTGAAATATAGTTTATAGTATTACATTTGGTGCAAAATAAGGTTTGAGCTCTGATTAGTTGTAGAAAATTATCTGATTGGTTGCAAGCAATTGTCTGCCAATTTTGACACTGTGGATTGGATTTTTCAAATCCCGAATGGTCGTGGGGTCCCTCTGCCCCCCTGTGGACTAATGGAAAATCCCTAAAGATGGAACTGGCAGCGGTCATTAACATATACACTACAGACCAGAAGTTTGGAAACAAGGCGAATCCAGGTCAAAAATTTGGAGGCAACCTCAAGTTTCTGTTCACAACACCTCTCTTAAAAACCAGCATGAAATATGTGGATTTTGGGATGTATTTGCTGCACGAGCATGATTAGACTTTTCTTTCATTTATACGCACCATTTTCCTCTATTTACCTTTAGGTACTGTATACATTGATGTTACCAGACCATTGCTGAATAAATGTTAACAAAAGAAAGGAGGGGCTTCGTTTTTGGGATGAGAAGATTTGCAAGAGTCACAACTTCAGTAAAAAAGTGATAAACAAATCACAGTTTGCATTAGTTGCTTTATGTCATGGTTTACAGCCCACCGGATCCCAATTGCAATCCGGCGGGCACTAGGACCATGGGCCTAGTAATATGGGCCCGATAATTTGAGTAAAAATGTATTCTGATAAGTGACTCTTTATATAATAATCCTGTTTATTTTGTTGCAAAGTATGCCAATGATCTTTTTTTGTACAAATTCGATCTTGCTTCCAAACTTTTGGCCTGTAGTGTACATGGGGTGAACATGCAAACTCCACACAGAGAGGTCCTGGCTGAGCGCCACTCAAACCCAAAACTCTCTGCGAGGTAACAGCGCTAACCAGTGAGTCACCATACCACCCACTTAGGGCTTGATTGTGTGGGCATCAATATGCATGTAAATGATTAAAACTCAAAAATGCAGTCTCTGTAAAATATGACAGTGGTGAAACCTGATTGGTTTTCTGTCCAAAATATACAGCCTGTCAATCGGCCTAACTGTATGTTTGAGCACCCCCGTGAGGTTTAACTGCAGCTTATGTGTGAAAGAATCATACTGTGCTTATAAGCATTTGCAGCCTGAAAAGATAAACAATTGTATCAAGTGTATCAAGTACCTAGGTTTGGTTATACAGCCTTTTCCGTTTTCTTCCCATCAGTCAATTTTTATATGATGATCGAGCATCAGACCAAGTATTTTACTTCAGGAGGCTATTGAGTACCCTCCCCCTTATTTTAACATTTACATCCTTCTGATGGAGTTTGCCTTTTTGAAAAAAAAAAGATTATGCTATCTGGTATGCAGATAGCATAATGCGCTTGGAATGAGTAACAACCGTCTATGTTGGTACCACTTATGAACTCATACTTTCAGCTTCACACCTCTTTGGCTTTCGAAATTAATCTTGCCGTTCTTCCCGCTCAAAATATTTAATAAATAATACAGATGTCAAACACCAAAGTTCATTAGCCAAAAGTTGCAGGGGTAAGAATTTAGTTTTGACTCATATCCTGGTCACTGGCCTCCATAATCTTAGAAAAAAAAATCTGGGAATATTTGCATTTGTAGAACACAATATATTTATTTTCCCGTTGTTTGGCCCTCTTTATATGCATAAAAATGCAGAATTCTGCATTAATGTGACCTCGGATAGAAAGCACAGTAAAACTTGTGTCATATTACTCCAAATATAGTTTCTTTCCACTTTCCAGAAGTTTTAAGAGATTTAATACACCCTCTTCGGGTAGCAATAGGCATGATGTAGATTAAAATACCCCTGTCAATCATCAATCCCCCTCCTATCCACCAACTTGTGTGCATTTTCAAATCCATCATAATTCGGAACGTAAAACCCAGATTTAAGGACGATCACAATGACTCTTCTTCTGATGTTTTTCTTCTTCAGTGTCTTTCTCACTGATTCTTTGACACTTTCACGAGCGAAACATGCTGTGTGAACATTCTGCAATGGATATGTCTGTTTTTGACTATGTTAACACTTGAATACGTTAAATATAAAGATAATGTGCGTAAGTGTACCGGAACTTTGTCCGTTTCATTGAATAATTCAACATTTACATAATTGCATCTTCAGTAATTTAGGATTAGACAGCTTTGCAAAATGAACTAGCCTGCTTATTCAACCATCTGTGTAATGTAGGCTTAATGTTGATACGAATAATTTGTGCCCATGTGTTTCGCCATTGTTTTCACCTTTGTCTTAAAGCATAGGTTCTTTTTCGCATTCTGTAAAATTCTGACAATTTTGCAATATTACACAACATTCTGTAGCACTGGTGACAATTTACCATCATTCTGAGCATTTCAAAACATTGCTTTTTTTTTTTTATTGTGAAAGAAAACAGAATACATAAAGAGTCATGTAGAACACGAAGAAACAACAATCAGTGATTGTGGGTGCATGAATGCGTGGGTGTGTGCAGAGTACGTAATGAACAACAAATATAAATGTTAGGGACAGACATAACTATAGTAATAATAATAATAATATAATATAATAACATTACTTAACATTCAGTGCCGTAACATTTTGCTTCATTATTTATATATCTGAGTTCATATTTTACTGCTTTCTGCTATTTTTTTTTTAACTTGCCTCCACCCTCTATATTCTGTGACAGTGACCTTCCAACCTCCCTAAGAAATGAGAATAAGCTTTTTGCTGAAAGTGAACCTGTACATATACATGAATCAGTAGAGCAATTTATCAGGCTCCCCCATCCAGGGTTAAACCAAAAATTGAAGAGCAGCTAATTTACGTACATAAGCTTGCAGCCGTCCCACAGCTTGCTCAGTAGTTATTTTCCACTCCACAGCCATTTTGGCTACTCCACAGCTATTTACTGTGTGGAAAATCATTCCAAGTCCTTAGACAGTTTTCAGTTATCCTTTCATGCTGGTTGGAAATGATTA
This sequence comes from Gymnothorax reevesii, assembly GCA_029721435.1. Taxonomy (NCBI): domain Eukaryota; kingdom Metazoa; phylum Chordata; class Actinopteri; order Anguilliformes; family Muraenidae; genus Gymnothorax; species Gymnothorax reevesii. The sequence continues at coordinate 35,106,295 of CM056584.1, forward strand.
AGGTGTAAACTAACGAATATGTGGCTCGAACATCGTAATGGAGACACAACACTCGCTACTGAAAAATTAAGTGAATATTCCTCTTCAAATCAGTTTAAAGTGCTGCAGGTGAAAGTGTAAAAAGAGGCTAATACATGGAGAGCAGCAGCCATGTTATGGTAGTGGCTCATGTCAGACACATACAGCCTGAGCTGAATACTCTGCCCCATGCTGCATGTGCTGCATTTCATACTGTAATAATGAAATATTGAAAGCAATTTGCATATTCATATGAGAGCCCGAGGGATAAGGATCTGTACTGTAGGAGTTTTACTCAAATGAAGTGGAATAGTTGGCTGCGATGGTAAATTTTACGCTTACTGTGTGTGGGGAATATTGTGTGTGGGTTACTGTACCAGTTTGAGGTTGCCAGAATGTGGATGGGTTAGAATCACAGAATGAACAAAAAAGATGGACAAAATGACTATGATTTCACCTTCGGACTCACACCCACTGGTTTTAAAACACTATTTGACCCCATGTGCAGGTTTCGTGCTGTCATTTTGTCCCCATTAGAGAGATAAACCATGCAGAGAGGTTGGGGAGATATACTATTGGGGCTTTAACAACAGTTTTTAACAACAATTACAATATTGCATCACCGCATTGGCATTACCACATTTGTATTGAGATGACTGCACAATTTTCGATTTTAACATTTTTTTTTACCTACTTTGCCAAGAAAATGTAAGATTGTTTTTCAGCAAGCATAATGAACTCCTCGCCTGACAAAAAATGATTCAAAAATACTTTATTTTTGTTGCAATCTCTGAAGTCTTGAGAGGGCTGGAAATGTAAATTTGAGACACGGCAAGTACAAAAACAAGATGCTTGTCCTACTTACAGCTCCGATTTGGTCTCATCTTGACTTTGTACCAAACAAGATGGAAAGCCAGCCAATACTGAGGAGGCTGTGAGCTGAATGTTGACTGAGTTTGGTTAAGCAGGCGTACACATTCAACCAATAAATCACGTTGGAGCCATGGACTCTGGAAACATCATCAAAGCCACAATATCACCGGTGCATCGAGAGCAGCTGCCAGTAGACCGAGCTGAATGATAGTGGTGTGCAAAAAAGTATATGCAAATAGGAATTAAAGACAAAGAGACCCAATCACTCGTTTTATAACCAGCAGCGGCTTCATTTCATTTCATGGAGTCCAAACATCTATTTACTGGAGTAAGTTATCCTGTAACTTTCTTACAATTATAATTTTGAAGTGTTTGCACTTCAGTGTGTTTTTGTATTCAGTCCATCTCTGACACTTTTTTTAGTGCACAAAAGACATATTTCTTCTCCCCTGTAATCAGTATCTTCGGTTCAAGGTTCTACAACCCCAACTTGAGAATAGCTGGTATGGAAAATGCATATAAAAACAGAAAGCAGCAATCTCAAATTTTTTTTGACTTGCATTTAATTACAGACAGTATGAAGACAATAAATTTAATGTTTTGTCGTCAGGTTCATGTCATTTCATTGTTTCATTGTGTATTTGAAGGATAACCCCTTGAGATGGAACATCTCCTTTTTGAGGGGGTGCTTTACAAAACATACAAACAATACCGAGAATACAATACTAAACAAAACAAAATACAAGATGCACACACACACAAACACACATACGTGCATGCACACACAGATGGGCTCTCCAACACCAAGCCAGTCCACAATGCATTTTCAACAATATAAGAACATAATAGATTACAATCTATGGTTACATATAACTAAACTAGTCTGAGTAGCATCTAAATGTAGCAACAACTACAATCTGCGACTGTACACAGAGACCAAAAGAATGACATTCTGTATACATTTATATACACGAGATATTCGGGATAAAATAAAATAAAATTGGGCCATTCCTGGCTATTGGTGACTTTTCCATCCCCAAGAAAAAAACTCTTAGGGGCGGTTTTACAGATATGGCTTAAGTGTAGTCCTGAACTAAGAAGAGTTTTGTATAGAGATTTTCAGTTGAAAATTGAATTTAGTCTAGGATTAAGCTTAATCTGTGTCTGTGAAACTGGCCCTTAATATTTTAATTATCCCCTATTAACCCGCGTAGCATATCTGCTACATAAAGTGAAAGGGTTAACAGCCTGGACACCCTGCTGGTTTTGTTTCTTATTGCCAAATAAACATTTGAGAATAACTTGAATGTTCCGTCAAGTTAAAATAAAAAAAAACAAAACAATAAATTTAAATTTTAAAAAAGATTATTATGATCTGGATCATGAAATCTCCTTTTCTCAGTGGTGGATCAAAATGATCCTGCTGACTTTGTCCGAGTATTTGAGTATTTCAAAACATTGGAAGATTGGATCACAGTGATACGGATATGGCCAGATATGGAGTTCCAAATCTATGGTTTTTTCAATTATGACTCGTTGCCCAGGTCCCAAGGCAGCAAAGCAACCCAAGACCATTACACTACCATCACTTTTTTTGATTGTTGGCATGATTTTCTTTCTGTGGAATGCTGTGGTGGCTGTATGCGAGATGCAACACCACCCAATTCACCCAAAAAGTCTTACTTTAGACTCATTGGTCCGCAGAATATTATCCCAGGGATCCTAGGGGCCATTACAATGTTTTGTTTTTTTTGTTTTTTTTTTGCAAATGTGAGATGAGCATTTGTATTCTTTTTTTCAGCAGCGGTTTTTGCCTTGCTGCCACCCCATGGATCATTTTTGCCCAGTACTTTTTTTATTGTAGAATCGTGAACACTGACCTTAACTGAAGCAAGTGAGGCCTGCATTTCGTAAGATGAACATTTGGGTTCTAATATTGACCACCTTGATGAGTCATTGATGCGCTGTTGGAGGACGTTTGGCAGGACGGCCACTTCTAAGATGGTTAACCACTGTTACAAGTTTTCTCCATTTGTAGATAATGACTCTGACTGTAACGTCCAGGAGCCCCAGAGCCTAACTGAATCTTTCTAAACTGATAGATGCCAACAACTTTTCATTTTTATTATCCCCCGCTGCACGTTTAGTGCGAAGCGGGGGATATAGTATTCAGCTCCGTCCGTACGTCCGTCCGTCCGTCCGCCCGCCCGCCCGTCCGTCCCGAACATTGTCAGTGCGATATCTCAAGAAGGAGTCAACCTATATCAATTCTTTTTGGTGCCAACCATCCCACAGGGAATGCGCAGACACCAGTCTGTTTTGGTGACCTAACGGCGGGGGATATAGTCACTTTAGTGACAAACTCTTGTCTTTTGTATTTCTTTAGATTGCAGCATCATGTGATGTTTTTGCCAATTTTACATTGCCAGACCAGTTCTATTAAAGTGATGTTTAGATTCCACAGGGCGGGCAGTAATCATGCCTGGGTGTGTCCACTTTAATTATTCAAATTAGATAAATTGGCTGATTCAATAACTATGGGGTCCATCGTTTTTTCCCTCCAGGCCAGTGGGTACTGGAGAAATTTTGCCACAAATGAAGCGATAAATGAAGTAATCATTTGAAACTGTTTTTCTTGTTTACTCAGATTGTCTTATGTTACATTATATTTAAAGATCTGAAACAGCTAACTGTGATAAATATGAAAAAGTCGACGAGATTAGGAAGGGGCAAATACTTTGCGCTTGCACGGATGGGTTTTGTCTAGGTCTGAATCTTTGGAGATCTGGAAATGTGGCAGGGCCATGCAATTTCCTGTCACCTTTTCCATACCCATTGAAGAGCCATCCTGTGATCAGTCCCACTGATTTCCTCTGATGGAGATTGGCATGTTTTGTCACCCCTGCACGACTAGGTCAGTCTATGACTTGCACAAGCTGACATTTGCAACGACTGGCTGAACTGTGCAGTCATCGAGGAAAACCCAAATTAAAGTGATTGAATTTTCATTGAGAAGCCCAATGAAAGCTTTCATTGTAATTATCAGCGGGCGATGGAGTGTAGAAGAGAAATTAATTATATGCAGTGAAGCAGTTCTTGGCTGTGTAGAACACCAGACCATCCGAAACTTGTGCTTTTTTTAAAAATGATGTATGTGGAAATGCATGACAAGGGTGTGTAATCTGGCCTGTGGCGGCTGTACAGCGATTCAGCGTTCAATCGGTCAAGCGGTAGCCTGGGGCCCCAGATCCATCTGCTGCGGAGAAACCCAGCCGAGCATGCTCTGTTGGACTAGACCTGAGTTGAGACCATGATGCAAAACTGCTCTCTTCAGTGAGAACATTAAGATACTTGCAGCATTTGGAATCTCACAGAAGCAAACCAAGCCTTTAAATTAAATTCAATTTTTGAATCGAGATGATTCTAAAGTGTAATCCACAAAACTATCAATATACCTGCACCTCATGTTTCAACTTTAACCTCAATGCAGAAGCAGTGAGTAATATAACAGTTGTGCTGAGTTAAATTTCTGATGGGACTGCTGGAACATTTCAGCCCGTCGGAAGATTTTGCATGAAAGCTGTAATAACCATCTTTACCCACTCATAAAAATCTGCATAAATGCTGACCTGATTCCAGGTATTGTTTATGTGCGGTCTGGACATGTGTGAAGTCGTACAGAGTAGTTTGATTTATTTCAGCAGATTTGTGATAAGGGAGTTGTGATAAATCTATGGTTGGAAAATGAAATGTGGTGTAGCCCTGTCTAAGCCTGGATGTCAGTGCCTGTCTGTTGAGCTTGTTTTGTGCTTCTTTGCTATCACACAGCATTGTTAAATGCAATGATTAGGCAGGTTTGAAGTGAATCTGATTGAAGTGTTACCAATTTCGGGCAATACCCTTCAGTAAATTAGCAGACAAATGAACAAATATATTTCTGGCAGTAACCTACACAGATTCCCATTTCCTGTTCAACCTAAAAAAAACCCCTTTGTTTATCTTCCACATTATTTATTGAGCTAAATGACTACCTTTCGCCAGTGCGATATTGCCTGACCGTAGCCCCTCTCACTAATCATTGCTCGGTGTGTTGGTGATTTACAAATCCCGTCCTCTCTTGTTTGTTTGCACTAATTGTCAGTTGTCACTGGATTTAAAAGTATCCGCAAAATGCCTAAATGTGAATTAATTTTACAACAGGACATGTGCAGCATACAGCTGCTGAAATAACACTGCTAACCAACAGAGCACCGATGTAAGCAAAGCTGGTTCTCTACTGCTACAGTACATGTGCCTTTGAAATGATGTCCTTGCCCTAGGTTGGGGGTCAGGGATGGCAAGCATCAGCTTATTCACGGTTTTATTTAATTGTGGGGTGTCATCACTCTTGAAATATTAGGCCCGACAAACTAAACGCAGTCAGCGTGGTATGGCAGATCAAAGCTGGGCATGTCAAACTCCATTCCGGTAATTGCATGACAGGAGGTAATAGTGTAACTGTAACGGTGTCGTCAAAAGGGTTGGACTATAATGAATTCATGAACCCTGGGTGTGGTGGGGGTTTGGATCCATTAATACTTGGGCTGTAGTCGGGGGTAAACATAAATAAACCCTGTTTACATACCGTTAAAAATATAAGATACACACACACACACACATATATATATATATATTTATACCATGGTCTGGGTGAATACTTTTTTCTGATTCGCTGGCAGGTATGCATTAAAACCGTGGAACCGCACAGGTAGTTCGGCTACGGTCGTTTCACCATTCGAAATTCATCCACAAGCCAACTTGTAACCATAGCAGCGTTAGAGCTGGTATTTGACTGGGTACAACGGTAATCTAGCTGCTCATTTTTCTCCAGTAAATTTAGCGGCGTCACCTAAGTTGCGTCCTGTGGGGCGGTTAACTATAAGTACTCAAGCGATAATGACCGGAAATATTATAGCAGTGAAGAAATCAGGCCTTATTCATTAAACGATTGTAATTGTGTACGGTTACAAAGGAAGCTAACGTGTCCACTTCATGTGTCAGCAACTGCTGACAGTTCGCTAGCTACGTGCTATGCCAGCAGACTTCAGCTCGCTGACTGCGGAAACCGTCATAGTTCATTGTAATTGTGGGTAGCAAGTTAGCTACAGTCTGCATAATCGCACATAATGTTGCGTTACAAATAATCTCCATTTCAGCTGGAATCTGTTATCAAATCAGCTGGTAAACGGATGTAAGCTTGTGCAAAAAATTCTTTCTCCATGAACGTAAGATGAACTAAGATTGCTGGTTCAATTTAACTTGGCCTATAGTAGGCTATTGGGTATGAGAAGGCGCGGCGCCTGTTTAATGATTACCAGCTGTTTTTTTTTTTTTTTTTAGTGCAAATGCAAAACTTTCACCAAAAATTTCTGAATGTTGCGAGTTGATACTGTTGGCAATTGACCATGGTATAAGCGGGATAATCAACTCGAAGGTGAGCATTCCACGGTTTTAATGCACTTCGTGGAGGCAACCACCCTCCGCTTCGCGTCGGGTTGTTATTTGCCTCCGCGTCGTGCATTAAAACCGTGGAATGAGAGTTTAAATTCTGAGAGTTTAAAGGCCTGAAGACTGACACGGTGGTGCAGAGGTTGCGCGGTTTTTTGTCAGATGGGTAACAAGAATTACCATGTTTCATGAAACCAATTGGCCAGTATGCTGTCGTTGTGATGGTAGCTAGGGTTTTGATTTTGAAAATCACTGTGGTGTGCTAGATCTGGGAGACTATCTCATCCACTCTGCATGTTAGCATCGCAGCAGCAACTATAGCGGCAGCTTACTACCCTCAACTTAGCAGACGTTAGTTACATTACTTGCTGCGTTGATGTTCGCTCTGGGTTATTTTTCCTATTACACAAGTTATTTCTCCTATTATACACACCAGCTAGCTCAGTGAGATTAGTTAGATTGATGTAAAACTCGAAGTTCTACACTGGCAAGGTAATGCTTGTTTGCTTAGCTACAAACCTATGTGTTCCTGTGTTCGGTCACTGTCTCTACTTTTTACCCTCTTGTATTTATGTGTAATGAAAATTGTCGAAATAAAAATGGGTTAAGCTTGATTCTTATATTGATTAATTAGATTCTGTCCCACTTCAATAAAAGGGATTCATGGAAAAATAACCACTGATCAAATGACTGTTTTCAACCCCATATATTGAATACAGAAAGCCCACAACCCCACATAAACCCACAAAACTGTTTAGTTGCAAACCATTCGTCTTTTGTAGAAAAGGATTGATACGAATCCCTGCGCTCAATCTCATGGCGAATGCAATTAAGCCAGTTCTTTCCATAATCCAACGGAAGAGATTTTAAATACTTGAAGGAAAAATTGAGGCACTGAATAATCCAACTGAAGAAATGAAAATTATCTATATCGAAGCAAAAATAAAAAGAGAAAAGTCTTGAACTTGACAAAACAAAAGAAAAGAAAAGGGCCTCATCAATGAGAAAAAAAATAAAAAGATAAAAACAAAGAACTCACTGGGCAGAGAAGAGCTCAACTCTCTTCTCTCAAAGGGGTGTGTCAACAGTTGGGCATGCGCAGTTTGGTCACGAAACGTTGCTTTTGCGGGATACTCGGGAATCTATCACCATGCACAACTGGAAGTTATGCGACGTAATCCAAGAAAATCTCAGCCATTTACATCGACACCTTGGCAAACTAACAATAAAGCTTAGCTACTTTTAACTACATAACAGAGAAAATGTTTCCGAATTGTGTAATTTGGACGGTGCAGCCGACTGCGAAAAGACCTGTCATCGGCCAGCCAATATTTTCTCCCGAACACCCCTCCAATACTTGAAAGGCTTGGGAGAAAAGGCATAAACTTGTTTTGATGGGCACACACACACACACTCACACACACACACACACACACACACACACACACAAAATTCACGTGATATTGAGATGAATAAATACATAAATAAATGATGAAGAAATACTCCTTTACCCCCCTCCTCCCATTACTCCCGTCACCATTTTTTTTTTTTTTGCATCATGTATAGGGTACATAACTAAAATGACAATAGTAAGGAAACAACATGCTTTTATTAGTGAACAGCTCCACTGGCTTTCATTCAGTCCCAAGAAAATATAAATAAATAAATAAGAGCATCAGTTTTTGCATTAAAAGGTGGTCTGGGAGCAATAAAATGCTCGTGAGGTCGTTCACACCAAAATTGTACAGAGCCAGCTTTATTCATCGTCACACCCTCCACATGTTGAGTACAACCCCCTGTGTCGCAAACCTGAACGCATCAAGTAAAAATGGACATTTCATGACACTGATTTTGCAATAAAGGCTGTTAAAGTTTGGCACTTTTTATTTCATCTGTGATAGTGGTTTACATCTTACCAGTGGCGGTTCTAGAACCGGGAATTGGGGGGGCGCAGACACGTCCCTTTATGACAATTAGTCCTGGGTAGTTCTGAATAATTTTCCTTTACTGACGCGTTTTCAAATTATCGTAATTGGCAACTGAAGACACGGTTTCTCTCCATATGGGATGGAACAGCAATGAAATCATGGGCGAAATTCAGTAAAGTGGCAGAACCAGAACTGTCAATTGTGACAAAACATCCGTTTAAAACAGTTATTAGTCCTGACCTGTTCTCAGCCATCTTCATAATTAACAGAAGGTTCACTCCGAGAGTACTCCACAGTTAGCAGGTGCTGCTTGGTCTCCCCGATTACGTAAGAAGACAATCATTCATCTGGAGGCATATTTGCTGTATTTAAACCAACATTATTCAAATTTGCATACCTGTCGACTCTCACGCTAATAGCTTTAGCAGCACGCTGCCTATTTAACTGCCGAGTGGCACTTTTTTTTTTCTTAATGAACCCACACAATACCGAGAGTGAAAGGAGATATTTCATTGGAACGTGGACCTGATCAATCAACGCAAAGCACTGGCCTATTAATGAGTAAATTATTTTTCTGTACTAAATTTCGCCCATGATTTCATCGCTTTTTGATCGCATATGGAGAGTGTCTTCAGTTATGATGATTGGAAAACGCGTCAGGAAAGGAAAATCAATGAGAACTAGCCAGGACTAATTGTCATAAAGGGACGTGTCTGCGCCCCCCCAATTCCCGGTTCTAAAACCGCCACTGCTTCTTACATGATTCTAATGGGTGAATCACTTTCATGTTTTGACATCAAATACTTTATCGGTACATACAACAAAATAGCAAAAAGTGAAAAAAGTCCAAGTGGCATGAAATGTCCATTTTTACTCCTTGATAGGCGAAGCATGACCAGGGTTGGAAAGATTCTGCTTATCCAGGAGCTGACAATAGTACCACTTTGATTCCTTGATGTATTCACAAATGTGTATACGGCAGAACAGGAAAATACCGAACTGGGCAATGGCAATAAATATGCCGATTTTAATTAAAATTTGTGAATAACGTTACCGTCACGTGCGTTTCCGACTGTTTGCGAAAGCACAAAAAAAGAGCCCACTGACTCTCACTAAGGCCAGCTGTGAGCTTCAAGGGTCTTGAGCCACCCTGGATTAATGGGAGGTGTTTGGGCATTGTTAACGTGGGCATTTAAAGGTCACTCTACGATTCAGTTGGCGAACATGATTCATTGCTGCTCGTTTTGACTGCTGGTCATCTCTCACTGGGCTGTAAAAGATTTGCCTTGGTGGGCAGTGCCTCACAGCGCTCCCTGTGTGAAAGTTTGACGCCCCCCTCCCCCTCACACTTATGCACGTCCCTTATTTCAAGTCAGGTTCCCCCTGTGCATCCCACCCATGCCATTAATCACAGTGGCATCCGCTTCACCGCAATGCTGATTTATGCACGCGCGCACGCCTCAAAAAAATCCTAAGTGGTGGAATTGGCGGCTGGTTGCCTTAAATTACTGTTTCATCTTCATTTCCAATTCACCTGTTTGCTAAGCAGCGCTTCAATCTGGAAAATTTTTACATGGAGTGGTTTTTTTAATGCATTTCCCCATTTGCACTGATTGAACACTTCTGGGAGGATCAGGTGGAGTACATCCGCGCTCCAGAAGCTGTGCTAATGAATGAATAGGGAAAAGCAGAGCCGACGGGATCATCTTGCGCTGATTCGGTGCCAGCATCGGCTCGCCACTCTAACTGAGTGCTCATCAGTGCAATCAGCCACTCGCAATAATCTTTGCTATTAAATGGGGTTTGTTCATTGGGTGTGAGCCTGGCTTCAATGCTGGAGCCTTGTGCTGCATTTTATCTAATATCAAGTTTGTTCTGAACTCTTCATTTGTTACACGAAGCAGGCACAAGGCTGTAGTTATATTGCCATTTCTGTGAATGTACTCTATTTCAGCCGTAATGCCTTTTCACTAATGACTACCTGCATGCTGGAATAGTGCTCTTATACCTTGATTCTTCCCAGCATTCTCATTAGTCAGAGGAGGCCATTATAACTGAATTTTCCGGCATTTTCTATTAAATAGGCTTTAGTTGGCTGAATACTCAGCTGACCTTTCTTGGTAATTTATATAGAATGTAAAAGGGTAAATGAATGTGAAGCCATCCACGCTGACTGCCATTTTTGTTTTGTGGTATCAATGCAAGGGTTTGTCCCTTTCTTTTGTGCTTCTCTTTTGTATAAGCAGGATAAGTGCTTTTACATGATGCATTTTGGCCTGGGGCTCTCATGTTGAGTGTAGTTTTGGCTTTACTGCTTTGGGCTCGGAGCTCAGTACATCGCTAGCATCATCCAGGCCAAAGTGGTCTAGCCCTGATGGATGACATTTTTGGCCTATAAAAGGTTTCCTCACTTTCTTCTTCTACTCCATGCTGAAAATGGCCCCAGACTCCAAAAAGTAAGGTCACCACTGTAGTGGGGTAAATTAGCTGCTGCTTATCGTCTGTAGTGACCTTTGGAGCTGTCAACTGGCTGTTGACTCTTTCTACTTTATTTTTTACAACACTTTGACAGTATGCTCCCTGTTGGTGTTCAGCCATAGAAGACATTCCAGAGTAAAGTGGCCGTGGGTTGTGTGCTGGCATGCTTGCTTGTTTGTAAAATTCTGTGATTACCTACCCTTCATAGAGGGGCGTGGCCATAACGTCAGATTCTCCCCTGCGGCAGGAGCCACGGCCAGAGAGTAGGCCGGCCACAAATGGGAAGATTCACCTCCGTTCCAAGTTTTCTCCAGTTGGAGATTATGGCTCTAACTGTGGCTTGCAAGAGTCCCAGTGCCTATCTAATGGATTTGTTGACCATTCACAAACCAAAATTTTAATGATGACTCTCTTTTGTAAAATTCTTCTTTTCCAGCTTGTTGAAACCTATTAGCCTACTTTGCTGGAAAAGTTCTGTTTTATGTTGAACATATATATACTGAACAAAAATATGAATGCAACAGTTTAGTCCTTTCAATATTCTACATGATTTTTTCTGAGGTTGGCTTAGTTGGGTTTATTTATGTGACCAAGGTTGTGTGCGACTGGTCTGTGTGCATTTCAGTCACCTTCTCCATATCATTGGTCAAGTTTGTGCTCTTTGTCATAATTGGCCTGTCGGACAGGTGGGGCCTGATCCAGAGCTACTGAAATCAGGTACAGTCAGCCCAGGCACATCCTGTTCTCTGGTCAATAAAGGGCCATCCCAACAGCCCCAGTTCTGCCATTGTTCAAAATGTCATAAATGACTCGAGCCATCGGGGAGTGTGCCATTGGCCTGCTCAATGCAGGAATGTTTCTCAGGGATGTTTAAATGGCTCTTACTGTCCATGTTTCAACAATAAGTCGCATAAAACACCTTTTTGAGGAATGAGGCAAGACAGCACACTGCCCTCATGCATGATAACCATGTGTGACAACCCCCACACAAGACTGCCAAATCTGGACTTTTTATCTCTGTGATCATCTGAGACCAGTAATTCCCACTGCAGATGAGACAGCTGGTCCCCACCATCACCCATTTTCGCTGAAACCATGAAAAGTAATCTCCAGGTCCATATCTTTATGTGTTTTGCTCTTTGTGGATTGGACCTCTCCTCAGCTCGAAGAAAAAACTGGTTCAATGAAGTGAATAGACACATTTGATGGCCAATGGCACAATGGAGGACTGTTTTCTTTAGAGACAAGTCACGTTTCCAACTTCACAGAGCGGATGGACGGAGGATCGTTATGCTGACATGATGGTGCGCACGGTGGCACATGGTGGTGGAGTGCTGGTTTGGGTGGGAATATTCAGAGGACATTGCACCCAACTGCAGTTGATGAACAGCAACTTGAATAGTGTGATTTCACAATGAGATGCTGCTGCCTATCGCCCTACCATTCATCCCTCAAAACAATGACCATCCAGCATGACCATGCCAGACCCAAGTCACCCGTGTATGTACAGAATTCCTTGAGCCTGAAAACATTTGTGTGATTGAATGGCTGGCTTATTCCTCGGATTTATCCCCCTTCCAGCATCTTTGGGATGTCCACAAGCAACAAATTTGTCATTGGATCCCACTTTCGGCCAATAGCCACCATCTCCACACAGAAGGTGGAACACATGGCCCAACTAGCCATTGACCATTTGTTACAGTCCACACAGCAGACGTGTAGCAATGCAGCAGGCCAAAGGCAGACACACCAAATATTGCCTTGTGAAATTTGGACAATAGACCCCATCCCCTTTATCATCACACCATCGCAAGATTCTTGTTTCTCTTTGTAAATCATTGATCAAAATGTATTGCAATATGGTCATACAATCTGTCTACACTCAAGTAAAGTACAGTGAGCTTCTGAACATGGTCATATTTCTCAGAATAAGAAGTATTGCACTTATATTTTTGTTCAGTGTAGTTTAGTTTAATTTAACTCAGTTATGGGTTATATTTGGTATATTGGCTGATTGAGTAACAAATGTTACAATTACTTTTTCACAAGGGGGCAGTCAATTTTTCATAAGTTTTTCCTTCGATGAATGAAATGATAATTTAGAACTGTATTTTGTGTTCATGCGGGGTGTCTGTATCTTTTTATCACAGTTTATTTGAAGACAAATGTTAAATGTTTGATAATTTGACAAGTGCAGAAAAATAAGAAATGGAAGAGGGCACCTGTAGACTTTCAAAGACTCAAGGAAGAAGACATAAAACATTTACTTTCATTAGACGAAGCAGTATTTTTGATTCTTGAGCACACAGTGAGTGGACTACTGCCAGCAGGCCTTGTGAATTACAATCACTAGTGTGTTTAGCAATGCGAGTAAACACACCAAAATTTTAAAATATGCCAATATCATCAGTGAAACATCGATTACCAGTGTTTCCATTACAGATCAAAGTCAGGATGATGTTATCAGTGCGAAGACACCAGCAATGCAATAGCATCCTACAATAATGGTGCTTAATCCCTATGTTCTTGTTTATTACGATACAAATGTTGATTAATTTAGAAGTTATAGCAGCTAATTTTACAATATTGTCCCAACTTATCTGCAGTTTCATATTGTAATTTGTAAATGCTATGCAATAATATGATCTTGTGTATCCCATGTTTCACGACACTGCATGTTATGTACAATTTTGTTAAATGGAAAGACCGAATCACACTTTCTGCTCAAATACCCAGACGGTTGTGGAATGAAGATGTATCTGTGTCTGTTTCTGTCATGGTTTTGGAGGTTGGCATTGGTTTGGGAGCTTTCTTTGTTACTCTCGTCCGGGACTATATCGTTTTGCCCATATCGGATTCTTGTGCCAGCTGGCATTAATTGTGGGCGGATCCCAGACTCTATTTAAGTCTAAGTTTCGCCTCGCCACCTCTGCTAGAGTGTCAGTAGCCCACAAGATCTCTAGCTAGAGAAGTGTTGAGGAATTAGTTGCACAAAAGGAAAGTCTTAGTCAGTAAAGGGACTCCTTCTCTTCCCTTTCCTCTGTCTGTGCACCGTCTGCTGCTTAATCGTTTGATCTCGGCTTCCAAGATTTTTTCCTTATTTCATTCCGTCTCGCTCGCTTTGCTTCCTGTTTATTATTCGGACGAAATTTATGTCCTTTGGAAGGGCGAGCCTCTCTCACTTGTTTTATCTGTGTTTGTCATTTTGCAGTGCTTCGTTTCGTCCCGGCCACTGCATTTGGCGTCTCGAAATACCAGCCATCACAGTTTCTCCCATCCTCCATTCTTTATCTCTGTAATTGTGCATCAGAAAGGCCCCCCTGTTAGTCCAGGATGGCCCTTGTCTTTTTTTTTTTTTTTCCTAATAGAAAATTTTTTTGTCTGAGCATACCGGAGAGATAGACTTTGTTTAGAAATCTGACTAGCGGTGAACTGCCACAGAGACTCCCAGATCAGAACAGCAGGTCATAGCAGTTTAACCTCGCCACTGCATTACCGATACGCCGAGGGGCTATTATCCTACGGATCAATAACACATTATGGTTTAACCTCGGGAACATACACACCATTAATATGCAGTTATATGCAAAATGAACTGAATAGAGCTGGTTCAATAAAAGATCAAGTAGGGCTTTATGTTTCTCCTGCTCCCATTATTATTTTTATTGTTTTAATTGATGTTCCTTCCATTTCTTTTCTCTATTCTTCTTTATCATTGTTTTCATCCTCTTTTTGGCTGCAGTTTTCTTAGTTACTTTGTCCTTTCCTTTCCCCGTGTTCTCAAACTCCATTTCCCCTTTTTCTCTTTGTCATTCCTCAGTGTTTTTCTGTCTGTGGTCTCTGTCAGAATTTTGGCTTTGGTTTTGCTATAGCTGCAGCTGTGTGCCGAGAGATAAATGGTGTGACCGACAGATGCCCTAATTGTACTACACTTAATCGTAGGCCTCCTCCATTCCTCACCTCTAGTCTGTCATTTGTCACTGTCACTCACCCATTAGGGGGTTGTTTGTGCCTAATTTACGGCCCGGGAGCGCTGACGTGGTCACTGAAAGACGGGGCTGGGGGTGGTTCGGTTTGAGCGGGTTGTGAAATTGACAGCTGCACAGTTAATGGTGAACGTAAGAGTGGACAGTGAATGCTGATGGCTGTGTGAATTCTCCGAATGAAAGACTAGTGTAAATGTCCCTATTTGGCTCCTTTTGTTTGTTGTTATTGTCAAGTGTGAAACGATTTTCTGTGTGTATGGTGAGTGTATGATGACGTGTATGCGACGTGCTCCTTGTTTGACCCAATCGGGGCCCCCCCCTCCCACACAGGAAGCTCTTCAAATCTGCTCTGCCGTGAGATCTAAATATTTTTTTCTTCACAACCTGACAAAGACGGCGCACACTGCTTCCCAACTTTCGAAAGGATTCATTTTCCATTTTGCACAATAGAGTCTCTCCGCAGCTCGTATGGCTATGGTGACCAAGCGAAAGCCTCAGATCGTCATCCAAACAAAAACCAGAACAAAGTTTCCCTGAATTTGTTGGACTCAAGAGATATTTCCCGCCTGAAGATTTCAAGTTTACAACATTAAAAAATTCTGCATTGCTCTTGGTAGTCGTTCCTTTTTTTGGAAAGTACTAGTGATATGTCATAAAGTAGGGAATACTGTGGGTGTTTGAGTATATATTTAGGTTCTCATAAACCCCTGGTGAGCAGGTTTGGCAGCTTTTATATTTCAGTGATAAGAGGGAAGGTTTAAGCAATTAACTTGTTTTTGATGATCTTTTTCAAGGAATTAAATTTGTTTGTCCCTATTGCCACTAGCATACCATCTGTTTGCTTTAAATTTGTCATGTTTATTAAGCCATGTTTATTTAATAAGCAATTAGATTTTCATTTTACTGTTTACTTTGACTGTGTAAACGGGACTTCAGATTATTCACACATTAAAACTGAGCAAGCAAGGGGTTCATTGTAGAGACCTGGAACTCTTCAAAAGCAGTTTTAATGGCCAGGAGGAAGTGGGTAAAGTAATTTCTCTTCAGAAAATTGCTTTCAAAACTTAGCTCATGACCATGCAAGCTAACAGCGAAAATTGGATTACATTTTCATATCTATTATTTCCCTCTTAACATTATTAATATGTGAGTTATGGAAGCTGGGAACTAGCTCATTTCATTACCAAGTTCAGAAATGACCAACTTTTTTCTCTTTGAAAAGAAAACTAAAAATGAAATACACAATACTTCACAAAGCACTCATTAAAAAACTTTTACTTTGAAAATTCACATTGAAAACTCATCTAAGGGGACCTAATGTGCTATTTTTTTATAAGTTTATATTTTGGTCTTTGACTCCCCTAAAGTACTCCTGATCGCGCAAAGTAAAAAAAAAGGGTACTAATTTCGCTCGTACTGCCCCCACTCCCCGTGTGCCCACTTTCTTCTGACTGGCCAGCTCTATGGAGGGCGGATTTATGTCACAGTGAAACGTGAGACGCGTCTGCCATCTGAGCTAAGGAATCAGTGGGGAAATTCTGCTATAAAACGCAGGACATGTGTAAAGATCTAATGAAATTAACTTGTTCTAATAAACGCTACAACGAAAGTGGAGGACGAAGTGCGAAAGTCTGGCAGCTCAAGCATGAATTTGCTATCGCCTACAGTTCGCTACAGCAGCAGTTGGTGAGTACAGCGGTTTTACTACTTCTAGCTAGGATGTGGGGGAAGCTAGAATCCACCCCATATAGACACAATTGTTGAACGGGTCGACATGCTCAAGTGTAGACCGGACACCGTAGAAATCCGGTAGGTCTGGGTTTAGAGGGAAACATGGACAGTGAGGAGCAGCTGAAAGTGGACCAACAGCTTATGGACTACTTTAGGTGTGTGTTAGGACCTGCTGATTCATGTGCATAGCTGTGTTGTGTTGTTAGTGTGGAGAAACGAACAGCTTCTGCGCTGGTATATGACAGAGGGGCGAAAGCTCCAAGCTAAACAGCATTTTCGGAAATTGCCCGTGGTATTCGTTTACTTATTTCTTCGGAATGACCAGCTTTTCCTTGCGGAAAATGGGCGCATTATGGATAGCGTGCGAGAGCTAGACAGAGCTCCGGTTATGTCATGAACATAATACAGGTTTTACAGACCATAAGTTCCGTCTGTGTGAACCGTTGCTTATGTGGAGCTGGCGAATTCATCACTTTTACAGGCAAGAATTTAATATTCATTCGTTTGTTATGCCAAACAGCCTGTGCCCTTCCCTATTGCTTTCACCGGTAGTATCAGAGAGCTTGCCCAGCCATTGGAGATGTATCAGGCTTACCCTGGTCATGGATAAGTGAAACGATCATTTCATAAGCACCCAAAAACGCACCCCAAGCTCTGCAAAATCTACGGCTGGTCTAACTGCAGCCCAACTCGGCAGACACAAACAGCACCTCTGAAGTGGTGAAGCTGAAGCTGATCGAAGCTGAAATGGCTACAATCAGGAAAGTTATGACGAAACTGCCACATTGATGCTTACCTAAGTAACACAAGCATACCGATCATAATTGCTGCATATAAGTTAACCAGGAGCATTTTTAATGAGCAGAGCACGCAAACTTATATGAAGTAGCTGATAAGCGGTCATGACTTTGAATGTGATCTGTCACGCGAAAAATTCGTTTCACGTTCGGTGTGAAAGCTGCTCAAAGCACCTGTAACACCTGTATTCGCGTCTGGTGTGAAAGCTGCTTGACGTGCCATAAAGTGTATTCGCATCATTGCATTGACTTTGAATGTAGGCTAATCTGTCCTGCGAAAAAGTTGTTTTGTGTCTGATGTGGAAGCAGCTTTATGTATAGTACACGACAGCTAGAGAGAGCTTGGTTATGTTATGAACATAATACAGGTTTTTCAGACCATAAGTTCCATTGTTTATGTGGAGCTAGCGAATTTATCACTTCTACAGGAAAGAATTACCTATTTAATCTCTGCCTTTTTTAGCTTTTTATTAGCCATAACAATTTCTGAAGGGGGATGAAATTATGTCAAGGTAGTGCAGAGAGATCATTTGTAAACTGGCAGAGCTTCTGCGTTTCGCATTACTTTCATGGTAGCACCAGAGAGCTTGCTCAGACATTTGTGAAGTATCCAGCTGATCCCGGTTATGGATAAGTGAAGCGATCACCAACTGTAGTGGCTACAATCGGGCAACGTTATGATGAAACTGCCACATTGATGCTTACCAAAGTAACACAAGCATACCGATCAGAATTACTGCATATGTGTTAACCAGGAGCATTTTTAATTAGTACAACACGCAAACTAACATGCAGTAGCTGGTAACCGAGCGGTCATAACCACAGAGACAAACCCTTGAAATACAGATTTTACAGATCGCAAGTTCTGTTACTGTGAACAGTTGTACCAAGCATCCAAATTACAACAAGTATCAAAAATTAGCTTCAAATGAGGTTTATATTCACACACCTTCTCTAGAATTTCCCCTGATATCACGCTTGCATAATTAGGACACAAACATTAGCAATAGTAACTTGGCTACGTTAGCCGCTGTGCTACAGCCGCAATCAACTGGCTATCACATCAGGTTGGCTTATGCACTTAAAGCAACTTACAGCTTCTGTGTCAGTAAGTCACGGACAGTCACGACAGATACAGGCTTTATCTTCAGATATTTTACAAAGCCTGCGTTTGAGGCCAGTTGTTAATGCTAAATATCGCTTGCGGTCCTGCTAGCCACCCATAACTCGTTAGCTTCACTTACTGTATTTGCTGTTATATCGTTACTTACAGCTTGTGGCTCCGAGCGATTGATCGATGCAACTGATTCAGGTTTGAGAAGCAGCTGAAACGCTTATCCTGTGTCGAATCATCCCTTATTGACAAAGCTGTCTTTGGTGAAATGCTGAGCACAAACAGCTAACATTCCCTTTGGCCGTGGCTGTTTGCTGCCAGCAAACAAAAAAAGCTACACACTGATTTCTGGTGGGATTGTCTTTTGGAAGAGAAATATTTGTTTTTTCGCGTCCAAAAGTAAATGCACAAGTAGCTTTGGGAGAGATACTGACAAAATTGCACCTCAGATGATCTGCGGTTCTTCTTTTGTATTTCCAAAAGTGTAGACGCTACTAAGGCATAGTATGATCTACCGTTGTTAGTGCCTGCTAGAATAGTTTCCGGTGTGGGCAGGTCCAGCGCAGTGGTTGGCTTTGGCTAGGTCTGTACTAATTGGACGGCACAACCTGACATCAGGTTTTACCCAGATCTCGTGAAGATCTCGGGAGGAGCTGTTCAGAGAGGAAATCCCGCTCACGAAATCACATGGATTACGGCAAAATCCCTGTATCTTATGTTTAGAAACTTTTCAGAGGTTGAGCATGGACAACCAACATTATAACATTACTAATATGTATTAAAAGAAGGATCAGCATGTTAGGTTACCTTTAAGGGTCCGATATTATGATTTCACTCCCCAGTTCAGTCCCCAGTTACTGACAGCCCAGGGAAGGTTGACTGCAAGGACCCCTCTGGTTAAGCTACAAGCTGCAAGCTACCAAAACACCCCCGGTCCACTTCAGCATTTCAAACACACGGTTTGGAATTTGTGCTGTTTTTTACACCATAAACAGACTTGCTCTATAGTGCAAACCCAGCTACTGTGTCTTTGTGGCTTGCAGCCTCTCAGAGCATTGCTCAACACCCCTATCCCACATCTCGCTCCAACCTAGTGCGACTGCTTTCGTATTTAGCTTTGTTTGCCAGCTGATAAGAGCGTAGCTTGGTATTATAATTGGGACCCTCACTCAAAACAGCATTGTCTTCAAACGGGAGAGAATGACAGGCTGTGAGTGACCCCAGAAATTAAGGGTTTTTTTTTTTTTTGCCAAAAACTTCAGAACTTCCCTCTTGAACATTCAGGAATGTAACACCTTGGAAGAAACAGCATAGCAGTTGACATTTGAACACCTGAAGATGGGGGTGAAGGAAGCAGATTTGTTTAGTGGGTTTAGAAGTCACAATTAATTATACTATGGGGTGTCTTTTAAAGGAGGACATTAATTGTAAATAGACACAAATTATTTAATACAATTTGAGTAAAAAACTCATACATTATTTGTCACAGGTTTATTAACTTTTACAAAAATGACTGAAGGATTTGATGCTCAAGTTTAATTAAAGTTGTGACTGACTGTTTTGAGTCTGGGTGATGTGTTGGATTAGTACTTTCTCCAGCGTATGCTCTTTCCCTCAGAAAGAAGTTGTTGTATAATTTAAGGAAAGACATTGATGGTGGCCTAAAACTAACATGTCTAATTAAAATCTGCTTCACCAGAAAAAATCCATTATCACCCCTTTGACGTTTGTGATTTATTAAATAGATTCCAGTCTTAATATGCTCTTTGAGGCACTTGTCAGAATGAGTATTTTGAAAAAAAAAAAAAAAAAAAAATTCCTGGTCGTGATGCCTATTCAAGCTTCTAATGTGTTTATGCTGTCGCTTTCACTCTGTGTGCATGATTTATGATTTTTCAATAAAGCATATCCAAGCAAATGCTAATTCACTGCTTATTAAAGTGTAATTCCTGTGAAGAGCTTTCTGAGTGTGTGAGAGAGAGAGCAGGTGCTGGTGGCTGGTGCACTGGATCATTTTTGGTCTTGCTGCAGCAAGTCCGTCTTTCTTTCAGCAAGTGAGTCTTTTTAGATGGACCTTTGACCACTCTGAAAACCAGAATTCGCCTGGTTCACTTCTGTATACTCACACACACACAAACACACACACACACACGCGCGCACAGATGAGAACATATCCATACACTGCAGTAGCATGGGATACGCATCTCCTGGAGAGTCAGTGTGCTTAATCAGTCACGGTCGATTTCCCCGCCTTAATTGGCCTAGATAGCTCATGAACTGCTTTTAATCTGACTGACAAAATTCTCAAAAGACGCTGCAGTGCCATTTATGAGAGCAGTGCACATATGCAGTTTTCAGTGTCTTGATGACGTTAAACTCATGCCGTAGATCTTCCATGGCATTTTGTGCGACCCAGTTAAATACACAAAAATATAAGACACACGCGGTTTGTTTGTCTGTCTCTCACTCGAAATACACAATGCAATCCTGGACGACGCTGCACACATTAACGGATATAGCAAACCGTTACATACCCACCCATACTCACCTTTTCTCGCAAACACACAATTTCACACATACGTGTGAGTGCATTAACATGTTGAGATGGGCGTGCGTGCATTCTGTTTATCATGCTAAAACACACCATGTGCAAATGCACTCACATGCACACACATACGAGCAGACACACAAGAATCCACAAGGCCTTGACACTTGGTGGTCCACACGATTTCTTCTTTATTTATTTTTTTAACTAAATATTTCCATGGAAATGGCACTCCTGGAAAATCTCATGAGAAAGATCTGAGTTAAGCGTTTTCCCATTTGTATTTACTTATTTACATTCATCATAATGATGAGGAAAACTAAAAATGGTTGTCCTTGACTTCCTTTTCCCCTGGAGTAGGGACGAGGTGAAGCACAGGCCAGTTTCCGTCAGTCATCAATCGTCATGGTAGAAACGAAACTCAGCAATGCTGTGCGACTGAAAGTTTCAGCTTCACAAATGAGGAAACTTTAATAGAAGATAGCTAATATGTTGACAATATCCGCTATGTCTATATCAGGGCAATAATTAAAAATAATTAAGAAATATATAATTCGTGTTTATGTAAAAATCTGCATGGAAGCATATGTGTGCCTCACAAAGTTGGGCAGAGTTTATGTATTCCCCAAAAATTGTTTGTTTGTTTGTTCAGACAATGTCTAGCAAATGTCTCGATCCACTGAAATTATATTTTGTCGAAGTGTGGGTCATGGATCAAGGAATAATTGATATATTTTGAGACGGATTCAAATTCAAATAAGGCCCCCACAGACGTACTGCTACTTCAGTTCTTAGTGACACATGTATGTTGGCAGATGTACACAATCTCGGAGGGCTTTATAGCTATGTCTTGGGTTAGAAGGTCTCCAAAACTGTAGTCCACATGACTAGAAGATGACTAGGATGGTTGGTATCAAAATCAAAGTCATGCTCCTATAGTTTGCCAAATAGTACTGGCCATTTCAGTGGGACCAGGATCTGTGTGTCAGATGAAAATAAAATTAAGGTCTTTGGCCATTAACCCCATGGGCGGGTGTGACATGAAAAAATATATAATACAGGAAGGGACGACTCGTACACCGAGAACCAAAAAAGACATCAGACTAGCATATTTTAAATATTTCTGTTTGATATATTCTAGGGCTGTACTTACAGAGAAGAAATGGGCAAACGTGCATGAAAGTGCAAAAGCGCAAATGTTCAAGTCCATATTTTCTGCACTGAATGCACTTTTGCACATTTTTTCACTGTCTGTAAACCCCCAGAATTTATCAAACAGAAATATTTAAAATCCAGTCTCTGGTTCTCAGTGTGCAAATCCTCCTTTGAAGCATTGTTACTTTTTTCTTGACTACTGCACCAGAGAGGAAGAAAAACGCAGGATAGTTTTTTTTTTTTTAGTAAGGGGCAGCTCAACCACTGTGAACCACACTATGGCATAAAAATAAAAATATAAAAATAAAAAGAACCGCATCCCCACTGTGAAGACTGATGATAAATCTTTGATGTCGTGGGGCTGTTTTTATACCAGAGGCCTTGGACGACATGTTAGGATTCCTGGTCTAAAGAATTTCATCAAGAACCTGAAGATATTGCTGGAAGCCTGATCGCTGTGGTTGGATCCTCCAAAAGGAAACTGATCCAAAGGATGCATTGAAATCAACTGAAAAACAGTTCACTGACCATTAAATCAAGGTTTTGCCATAGATATCCAAGATCCCTGACCTAAAGCCAACTGACAACCAGTGGAATGAGGAGAGTCCATTACACAAACATTTCCTTCATTAAATGGTATATTATTGGCAATATCTTAAATGTAATATCAAGACGATTAACAATAAAGGCATTCGTTTCTAATCTCTTTTGTTTGTATTTGCCAAGGGTGACAAAATTACTTGATGGCGCTGTATAGTAGTACAAATGTAGTTTGACATCTATGCTCTGACCATGACGCACCCTGTTGACCTCTGAGCCTGAGATAAGAGCAGGGTGGGGCAGGATCTCCCCCCAAAACAGGATACTACAGTCTCTCAAAAACTTCATTGCTACAGAGCCAGATGCCCAATGGGAATGTAAATGTATGTTTGTGTCGCTCTTACCACACAGAAATATACTGCTTAAGTAAGCTATCAATGTTTGGTCCAGGCACCAGCAGCCATGTGACCATTCCAAAAACAGCATCTTCAGCCCCCAAGGAGTATGCTACTTTGTGTTTGTCCAGGGGTGAACTTCACCTTACCCAGCAATTCACCGGAAATGTAGAGGCAGACAGGCATAGCAAATGTGTTATGAAATTTTGTTGCAATACTGCAGCTTATCATGGCAGAGGAACTCAAGGACTTTTGAGCAGATAATATTTATTTGTGGAAAATTCTTTTTTTTAAATTTTGTGTTTTTGGTGCTCGGAAATGATAAACTGGTAAGCACAGTATATGGCCAAACTGCATGTGTAAGGCCTCAATTTAAAGGCAATAACTGCTACTTTCTGACATTGGCTCAAAAGTAGGTTTTTTTTCCTTTTCTGCTCTGCTGGATCTGCCACCGATCAAATGGGTTCTATCATGCTAAGGCTTTATATGTCCAGATGTGAGCAGACAGACTGTAATGCCCCTCCCCTTTGGCATTCCAGAACCTGGGCCACCTGATCTCACTCAGTTATTCAATTGAGCCTCTGTTCATGTAGTTAATTGTTTTTCACCTGTTTTTCCTTTCTCAATTATCATTCCATTCTCCTATTTAAAGCTTTGTTTCAGGCTTCACAGGCAGGTAGCCTTAGTCTGTTCCCCTCTTTTGTTTAGTGCACTCCCTTTTCATTGTCTGCAGAGTTTTATATTTATTTTCGTTATGCACCTTATTATTAAATAAAATCCAAGTACCTGGATCCTCCATCTCCAATTCTTGCCCAGGCGCCTTATTAACATCTTCAGGCGCCAGGGACCTGACGAGACACGGAGATGCGATGCCAAGTTCAGTATGTAATTAGCCTTTTCTTGCATTGCATCAATAATGCACCTAACGTTCCAACACAATATGTCGATTGTCACGTTCCTCGGAATATACGCATGTGTTATTACTTTGCGAAAACTAAAACTCAGGTTTTCGCAAATGCGTATGTTGATCGTTATGTTTGTCTGTCTGTCTGTGCTCACTGTAGTGTCCACAATTCTTGAGGGATAGACTTTAAATTTACACCACAGGAAGATATGCGTCTAAAGAAAAAGGAGTCAAATTTTTGAAGGTCAAGGACAAAGGTCAAAGTCAAGGCCATCAAAAAGGACAAAAACACATTTTAGCCAATCAAAAGGCTTCAGAAAAAGGAAAGAGACACAGGATCAATTTCAAAATGTTCAGCCTTGCCTGGTGTTTTTGAATTTTTACAAGTGTCACGCAATGGCCAATTGAATTAATGTATTTTAGCTTCTCATCCATTTGCTCCCAAAAGGTCAAAAAACCACTGAGAAACCTCTGTTTTCAAGAGGGGATCAATAAGCTAACTGGTTATATACTAGGAGACCAGAGCACCTAAGAGAGGGATAAAGTAGGAAATTCCCTACCTGCCCACTAATGGCAGCATAGGTTGGGAGCACATCGCCTTCTTAATTTTTAAAATACAAAAATTTATGTCATCAAGCCCTTTAAGCACCTTTTCAATCTCCCTCTAAAATAGAAATCACTTCAGTCACAACTCAGTCTTTCCCTTTAGCCCTCACAAAGTAGCTTATACATATCACATAGGTTGCAGAATAACAACAAGAAAGATTCCAGGTTCAGACCTATAATCCATCATTCACAAATAGGCACAGCAAGCAACTAGGTGCCCAGGCAGGGGGGCCAATTTGCAAACATTTGTTTGGGAAGGCACAAAACAACCCAGACCAACATCATGCCGGCCTCTTGAGGTCAGCATTTATGATTCCACCGTTGGGGAGAGACTAGGCAAAGATGGAATCTGTGAGATAGCTGCTGCCCAAGAGGAACAGAAAGGCTTGTCTCACGTTTTCCGAAGAAAACCTTGGAGATAAAATTCTGTTGACTGATGAGTCAAAAGTCTCACTATTTGGAAGACCTGGGCACTGTTAAACGTGGCGTATAGCTGACACAGCATTGTACGATACAATTATAATACCAGCAGTCAAACATGCTGGTGGTAGTTCGATTGTATGGGGAGGTTTTTTGGCTTCTGGGCCCTGGCGACATGCTATAATTGATGGAAACATTAATATTTCTGTGCAGAAAATTCCTTATTAGAACATCCAGTCATCAGGCTGTGATCTAATGCTCAGCAAAATAAAATTTTCAAAATTTAGTTTTCAGAAAGGTAAGCAATTCTTACCTTTCTGGCATTTTTACTTTTCTTTTGCAATCTGAAAATGCTCCTAATAAGCGTATGGCACAATAAAATGTAAAAGAAATCCACCAGGTGCTGAAACTCTTCAATACTCAATTCTCATATATTTCTGATGAAATCCTTACCGATAATTTTCTTTGGTCCGAATAAAATGATTTGCCGAGCTTCCTGTCTGTCATCCATTGCAGCGCCTCTTCCATTTGCCTACCGCTGTCACCACTTGCAAGTCACGCGCCTCTCTGGCAGAAATAAAAAACACGACGCATTTGGCTGTAAACAAAAGGGTGCTGAAATGCTATAGTTATGATAATAACGTTAATGGTAGTACGTCAGACTACAAAGGTAACTAAACGTTACGAGGGCATTTTATGTTATGCTACATAGAATGTAATATTATGTCCTTACTGTTGGTTAGTTTTCACTTACCGGTGCCTCTGAATCTGACTCCATTGACCCGTTTCACTCTCCCACGAAAAAAAAGTTGCGTGCGGCGCGAGGAAGTGATCAGCGCAAGTGAAACGGGTCAATGGAGTCAGATTCAGAGGCACCGGCAAGTGAAAACTAACCAAGAGTAATTAAATTATATTCAATACTGTATATGTGGTATAAAATAAACTGCCCTTGTAATGTTTAGTTACCGTTGTAGTCTGGCAAACTACCACTAGTTATATTTTTTTGCGTAGGGAGAAGTCTGGAAATCGGGGGAGGAGGGTGGGACTTTGGAGGGAGGCGGAGTTGTTCATGTTCAAATTTTTACTAAGTGCTGTGCGGCATTTTAGAAAGGTAAGGATTGCTTTAAACCACAGTCCGAGGAAAGGGTCAAATTCTGCTGCAACGCTGTGAAGACCTAAATTAAGTTTGGGGGAGGCAGCTGCTTTTACACCTGGGTGATATAGGTATTGGATAACCTTTCTTCCTTTAATAGATAATGGAAACAATCATTTCAGAATGTTATGTTGTGTTTCAACATTCTTCCTGTCTTTTATAACATTTTGTTCAAAGATCTGAATCACTTTCTGACAAATACGCTGAAGCAAAGGTACAAACAGTGTCTAGAAAGTCACGTTTGCTTGTCACCAGGGTGGTATCATAAATGAACACAGAGTTTTACTCAAACCATGTGACCCATGATTTATTGAAATCTTTTTTCCTGTAAAACCTATGTGTTCCAAGCTGAAATATTATTGTACCTTCCGGGCCTAAATGGGGAAATTTCAATCTGGAAAATGTCCTTGCGCCTTAAAAATGATAAATATACAGTGAAGTGGCAAAGTCATCGAAAGAGCGGCAATTAAGAGAAATTGTTTTAAAATGGAATGCGATTGAGGAACGAGATCACAAGCATCTGACACTCTCTGAAGTACGAGATTGTGCCCCGAAAGGGTCTCCTCCTGCGCTTGTCTGACACAACAAGCCTTTACATTGACGGCACCGCAGCTGAAAAATATATTCTCTCACGCTCCGCTTATTTATTTTATTTTTTTGGTGCGCTTGGGGGTTTTAAGTTGATGATTTTTTTCCTGGCTGTTGGTTATTGATTGGCCCCGTATGTCAGGAGCTGCATCAGTCACCTCTTTCAGCTGCATTCCTGCAGTTCTTTGGTATGGTCAAAGAAAATTGCCACTGCGCCATGCTAAGGCTTTCATTTTTTCATTATTCATTTATTTTTTAACTGCGTCTGTTTCATTTTGGGCTTTTTTCTGTGCTGTTCTTTCATTCTTGATATGTCAGGTGAAGAAGGGGATTAAGATGAGATGTTTTATTTGTTAATTTATTTATTTAACTGTTATTTCTTTTCAGCACGATGGGCGGACAGAAGGCAAGCTGGTGGTGGAATGATCTGAAGAGAGGGGTGTAGGTTGGCAGATGCTGACAGGAATCAGATTTATTTATGTATTTCTATTTTTTTTTTTACAGTAATTGGGTCAGGATTCATTTGAGAGAGGGGAGATCTGACACATTTGTGTATATCGCTGTGAGTGCATTAATCTTGTCATAATTAACCATTAGAGCGCTATAGGCAACTATATTTGACCAATGATGAAAGATAACAAAATCAAATGCTGTTGAAAACCTATCGTATGGCAACTTGTTCAAAAGAGCTTGTGCGGGGGAGCTCTTCTAAACAAGTCGCCACATGATAGATTTTCAACAGCTCAGGATAATTACATTTTTAATTCCATGAAAATTAATTCAGCACTCTAAGGGTAATTGAATGTAATGCACAGCTATATATATGCTACCAGAATTCCTCTAAGAGTGCGTCAATGACTCATCTCGGTCACAAAGGAACTCAGACTTTAATTTAAAGAGCAGCTGGACGCATTTGCCTCAGTTAAGGTCAGCAATCAAAATTCAACAATAAGAAAGAGATGGTGCAAAAATAGCATTCATGGAAGAGCTTCCAGGCAAGACCCACTGCGGACCAAAAAGAGCACAAAGGCTTGACTCACATTTACCGCAAAAATACCTTGAGGACAGCAAGACTTATGTGATAATATTCAGTGGACTGATGAGTCATAAGTGTAACTTTTTTAAAGACATTAGTCCTGTTGCATCTGGCCTGAAGCTAACAAAGTATTCCATGATAAAAATGTCCTTTCCACCATAGAACATGGTGGTGGCAGTGTGACGGTTTGGAGCTGCTTTGCTGCTTCAGGACCTGGACGACTTGCCATAATTGATGGACCCAAGAATTCTGTTCTGTACCAGAAAATCCTGAAGGAGAATGTCTGGCATGGATTATGCTGCAGGAAAGTGATCTGAAGCACACAAACAAGTCAATCTCTGAATGAAATAAATAAAATTGAGATGTTGGATTGGCCTAGCCAAAGTCTTGACTCCATTTGAGATGCTTTGGCAAGACCTTAAACAGACAGATCATCATGAAAATCCCCCAATGTCTCTGAACTAAAACAATTCTGCAAAGTAGAGAGGGCTAAAATTCCTCCACGGCAATGTAAAAGATGCATTGGCAGTTCTAGCAAAGATTTGATTGTGGTTGTGAACCAGTCTGTTGTGTTCCGTGGTCTGAGTGTCTGGTTAGTCAATTTTAGGTTTCTATTATTTTGGTATGTCAGTTTTTTAGTCCATGTCTTAGTGTTCACATTTCATTCCTCTCCCGTGTAGTCCAGTCCACGTTTTACCCATGTACTGTCTTTGCTTTCTCCCCGGTCACGTCATTGTTTGAAGCAGTTTCTGTCTTAATTGATTGTGACACTGTTTCGGGTGATTTAATGGATTCTGGGTTTCATCCTTCCTTCTGTTCTCGTTTACTAGTTTCCCCTTGCTTTTCTATTCATACTAACAGTACTAACAGTATGTTGTTTTCTAAAATTACTAACCAAACTAACCTTGTATATAATACTAATCTACTAACGAGCACCCGGGATTGTATAGCTGCACTTACTAATTGACTAATTATCTCTCAGCAGTCGCTCTGTTCTAGTCTCCGCCCCTCGCTTTACTGTTCATTGACTTTGCTAAAGTTTCCTGCAGAATCTCTGAATTCTTTTAATCTACTCTGGCTCTTTCTGTACACTTAGGAGTCTTTTTTATCCAGTTTATTTATCCCATCTTTGGGATTGTCTTGTGATCCTTGTCTGTGTGTTAATGTTTATCTGTTTTCATGTAATTGGTTTCCCCCATGTTCCACCCTTTGTTAATTAGATTAAGTTTCAACACCTGTGTCTGTGTGTGCCCCTGCCCTATAAATCTGAGCAGTTTCTGCACGTCTGCAGATCTGACTTCTCTTCACTCATTCACACCCACATCTCCTCTTCCTTCCTCTCCCCCACTCCCTGTCCCGAGCACCAGCTGCCCTGCCTGTCCCGAGCACCAGCTGCCCTGCCTGTCCCGAGCACCAGCTGCCCTGCCTGTCCCGAGCACCAGCTGCCCTGCCTGTCCCGAGCACCAGCTGCCCTGCCTGTCCCGAGCACCAGCTGCCCTGCCTGTCCCGAGCACCAGCTGCCCTGCCTGTCCCGAGCGCCAGCTGCCCTGCCATGGTCCCGAGCGCCAGCTGCCCTGCCATGGTCCCGAGCGCCAGCTGCCCTGCCATGGTCCCGAGCGCCAGCTGCCCTGCCATGGTCCCGAGCGCCAGCTGCCCTGCCATGGTCCCGAGCGCCAGCTGCCCTGCCATGGTCCCGAGCGCCAGCTGCCCTGCCATGGTCCCGAGCGCCAGCTGCCCTGCCATGGTCCCGAGCGCCAGCTGCCCTGCCATGGTCCCGAGCGCCAGCTGCCCTGCCATGGTCCCGAGCGCCAGCTGTGCCGAATGTCTTGTCCTGTGAGTATTCCCGAGTCCCGGTTCCGCGTCTGTTCCCGTTCCCGAGTTTGCCCCCCGGTGTTTATTTTAATAAATATCTTTTGGATCCCCGCATCTGGCGTCTCACTCCCCTTTTGTGTCTCCCTCCTGTTTCCAGTATTCCAAGTTCCCCTGTGTTTTTCCCCCGTGTACCTTTAACACAGTCGTTGGATTTCGGGGGGGGGGGGTTCACATAGATAATACAGATTTTGAACTACTCTTTACTTCAAGAAATGAAATGGTCATGTAAAAGTAATATTTTGTGTTCACTCATGTGGCTTTTGTCTCATCTTATAATCAGTCAGTTGATCTGAACATTTTAATATGACAAATAAGCAAAAATTGAAGAAATCGTGAGGGGGTCAAATTATTTTTCCCACCACTGTTCCGACTGCAGAGCTGCTGCTTTGGTTTCCCAGGATTACATGATGCAGATCAGTTGCTTAATATTAAGCTTTGCTTATAATAATTAAAAAAAAAAAACAACAACTCATAGTTTTGAGTACTTTGTCCCCAGTGGAACCCATGCCACACAGACACACACAATATTGCTGAGGGCTGCTTTTTGCTCTCCCTGCTGGTGATGTAAATATGTATGATTTCACCGAGCTGTTTCTGCTGTGGTTGTGCCTGCGGTGATTTCCCCATGCTAATACGCTGTGGAAGGAGACCAGGAAGCACTAAGTGAATTTACGAATCCTGCACACATAAACTTGTGCTTTCAATTTGTGCACACACAGACACACTCTTACACACGTTCTGTACACAAGCACACAGGCGCATAAAATGAGTACATATGTTCTGTGCATGCACACTCATACTGAATACCTCCATTCACGTCCATTAATAGTTGACCTGTATTTCAGCTTTGGCCTCCTAACTCGGCATTTTGGAGTCAAAATAATGAATATGAGCTCCCAGTGCAAATTTTTTAGCTTTAATTTGAGGGTATTTATATTCAAATTTGGTGAGCAGTGCAGGAATTACAGCACTTTTTCTGTGTTGATTTTCAGTTGTTCCATGGCCAGGCGTTTGTTATTTCCTTGTTATTTCATTTACCATCAGCAGACAAAAGATCTAGAGCTAATTTCAAGTGAGCCATTTGCATCTGGAATGAGTTGCTACCAACTCTCAATAGGAAGTCCAAAGAGCTAGCGCTGCCTGTGAAGCAAGCTATCATTTGGCTGGAAAATGGCAAAAACACTTAGCATGGCCAAATCGACTATTTGGTACATTTCAAAAAGATACTGACTGTCATAGAACTGTAATGTTTCCTGTAACACCCCCACTTGGCCAATAACGCAACGGTTTTGATGGAAATCATGTTAAACTTATTGTAATCACTGCCGGTACATAGAGAAATAGTGTTGTTGATGTCACTAAATTCAATCATTCAGTTTTGATGAACATTATTTTAAATCTTCTGTAATTGTTCTTGGTGTAAAGAGTTGATTTTGGTGACTCCATTACCTTCCTGGTTGTATCATCACCAGAAATAGCTGTGTTTATATTGTGCTATGAATTTTTGCAATTATGTCATTATAGAATCAGTTGGGTTCTAATTAATGAAAGTGTAGACATTTGGTTCCTGAAAAATAGCCATTTGAAAGTTAATGACAGAACTAACCAATTAAAGGTGAACTTGTTTTTTCTTTTTTTTAGCTGAGAGCAACTAAGTGTTAACAATGTCAGTACAATGATTGAATGCTAAATCTGCACTGTGCAAAAGGGGAAAAAAGTCTCGTCTGGAAACAAACATTGGGACCCTTTTGATTCCTGGTCCCCTTTGATACTGGTTAGAAATCTGTATACTTCATGAAAATGCTTGCACTGGAGCACAATTTTTATTCTATTTGCTGTAAAGCTATATCTATCTCTTACTATGTAGCAAAAAAGTAAATATTTCATTTAAATAGAAACAAGATTTAATTAATGAAAATGACAGCTGTTTATAATTGTGATTGCATTTGCGGCTGGAACGCAAACCAATGTAGACAGGGGTCCACCTGGAACGACTTTAAATACCACTGGTCTAGTTTATAATTGATGGTTTCTCAAATTACTTCTGAGCCCCTACAGTTGAGGACCTGCATATGAGGAGTCGAACTGCAAAACCTGCAAAGTCAAGTTAAAGTCAAGTCTGGAGTATTGTGTTCAGTTCTGGGGACCATACTTTAAGAAAGATATGGCTCTAGAGAAAGTTCAGAGAAGAGCCACTAAGCTTATTCCAGGTATAAAAAATGAAAGCTACGAGAAGAGGCTGAAGATCCTTAATCTCTTTAGCCGTAGGAAAAGGAGACTAGGGGTGATTTGATTGAGGTCTTTAAATATGTTAAAGGGATTAACAAAGTGAATTATGTAGGATTCCTTCGACCAAGTGTTGTGAGTAGAACTCGGGGTCACAAATGGAAGTTGACCAAAGGTAAATTTAGCACTGATATTCAGAAATATTTCTTGACCCAAAGAGTCATTTCAATGTG
Source organism: Gymnothorax reevesii (assembly GCA_029721435.1). NCBI lineage: Eukaryota > Metazoa > Chordata > Actinopteri > Anguilliformes > Muraenidae > Gymnothorax > Gymnothorax reevesii. The sequence continues at coordinate 35,138,380 of CM056584.1, forward strand.
GAATATCTTGCCTGACCATATTGTTTAGGCAGAGACCTTGGGGGTTTTCAAGAGCAGGCTTGACTTAAAGTCATTCAGTATCTGAAGGGATATATTCACAATAGTATAGAGAAACTGGCAAGCTTAGTTGGGCTGAAAGGCCTGTTCTTGCCATTCATGTTATGTTATGTTATATGTTTTCAAAATAAATGAGTTATCTTCCTAAGCCTCTCTTTCAAGCACCTGCACATGTCCCACTGATAGCTCCACTTTCACAACCTACTAAATCATGTTATAAATTGTAACGAGAAACGCTAAAGTCTGTCAAAACCCGCCAAGTCAAGGAGGAAAACTGTCGAATTCTGCTAAGTCATAAGCCAATGTGGAGATGAGATTCCGTTTTTGTTCTCTAGAGGTAACCAATCACAGTCGAGCTTTTATAGCCTGTTCAGCTTTTGCTTTCTCGAACTCAAGATTGGGAATGCAGACTCAAGTTTTGTTTTGATTGCAGAAAATGCAAGTGTGATGATAGTGATACCATAAAAGGGGGACTTGAACCCATGGACTCATGTTTATGTTGTCATTGTCATAGCAGCTATTCAACCACTGTGCTGTCTGTAGCATTGAATTGCAAGTTGAGTGGGTCAAATACCTTCACCTATTGAGCAACGGGGCTGGTTTAAACGCTGTCAAAACCTGCTTTCCACTCCACTTTCAAAACCTTCTAAGTCAAAACTTTGTGTTGCAAAATCTAAGTAATTTCTTTAAAAAAAATAATGAATTGCCTCATGGATTATGTCTGCAAGGCTAATAGTTTCAGTACAGTGAAAATTGGTATCTATGGAAGATAATTTGTATGCCTACAAAAAAATCTTATTATTCTAAAAAATGGACCAACTTGACTTAGAAGGCTTTGCAAGTGGACTCCTCATATGGTTAAAATTGGGGCGGAATTCCGACACAATTCCAATTCATCCAATAAATTTAACAAAGCCTAAGATGAACGTCAACTTCAAACAAATCTTGATCGTGTCCTTTCGAATCCATTATTTTGCTGCTTCAAAATTATGAAAATTGTGTTATGTACACATATGCAAAATGCACATAGTCTGTTCAAGCACAGCCCATCCACGCATGAAATAAGCACACACATCCCCATGCCTACTCACGACGCTCATTCACTTCACACAGGCATTGCTGGCACACTGATCCCTCTTCTGAATGTTTAATCTCTTAACAACCCTGTTCTCCCTCAGTGTTGTAATGTGTTTTTTTTGCCAGTGGCCCTTTTAGCTCTGAGACCTGCGCCATGCATTCACTTTCAAAGGGAGGATTTCTGGGAATGGCAGACCCTGTATTCAAGCCAAGCTCAGCTCAAGGGTGTTACACTTCCTCTGTGTCAAGGACAGCTGCTTCCCATCGACAGTCCCTCATTGACTCTAGACTCCTGCTTACCGTCACATCTCACTTATTTCAGTAGTAACAATATTAAGAAAATCAACAAAAAAAGGAAAAAAAAAAAACCTCTGCCCTCTGGGGGGGGGGGTTCTCTCTCCAGCGAGATCTAACAGCGATTAAATAAAAGGCTAAATTCAGTACAGAAAAATTATTTACTAATTAATAGGCATATGTGTTACGAAAGACAAACTGATCTGAAACTTCTGCGCTACCTTTTCCGCACGTCAGGCAATTTAACTTGCATTTTGTGATCGTTTCAATTCATTGTTTAAAAACGGAAAAACTTCCATGCATAGAGACTTCAATTCCACGTGAGAATCTCTTGAATACGCATTGATTGAATAATGACTAATGCACTTTCCAATGAAATATCGCCTTTCAGTCTTGGCACAGCTTGGGTTGATTAAAAAGTGGGGATTGGCAATTAAATATAAAAGCGTGCGACTCAAGCCATATGCGACAGAGTTGACAGGTATGAAATTTTGAATAATGCTGATTTAAATGCTGTAAATACGCATCCAGATGAATGATTGCCGTCTCACCTGAACAGGAAGAACTAGCAGTACCTGATAGTGTGGAGTGTTCTCTTAGTGAATGGTTTGTCAATAATGAAAATGATTGTGAATAGGTCAGGACTAATAATTGTTTTTAAAGGGATGTCCTCTGACCCCCCCATTCTTAGCTCTGACTCCGACACTGGCCCAAGTGCTAAGATGAAAACTTTATCTGTGGTACCTTCAAAGAAAGATGACTCTTTACACTGAACTCTTCACATCCCGCTAATCAGTAGCTTCCATCTGGATGCCTCTCTGAAGTTCCACCTGACAAGAAATATCTTCTCAAGAAATCTCATTCCCGCAACTATATCCATCACAAGCAAATGACAGGGAATCTGTTTGCACAAGACAAATTGCCATATTTGCACAGTTCTCTTCATAATGCATGCATGCCCACAGCTGTGTCTGCCGTATTTCCAAGCTATTTTTATGTCTGGAGCCTATATACTAGCTGACAAATATCTGCCGCATGTAAATGTGATAGGCGATAAAACTTTTTTGCGACTAAATTTGAATTCTGGAGGAAGGATCATTTTCGTTTCAGGGAAAACTTCATGGCTTGGTCGAGTTTCCATGAAAAACGAGTTCAGAGAGAGCGAGAGAGAGAACATCTGTTATGCAGTGGAAATATCGCCCCCTGATGAAAAGGGTGTTTTTTTGTATGTTCGATCCTGCAGCCATCTCTGTGCCGTTCCACGATTCTACTCCTCTGAAACAGTTTCGCTCACACGCTCAGGGTGGGTCATGAGGGGTTCTAAGCTGTCAACATAACATCCTTGATGTTTGGGCCAACAGGATCAAAAATTGCCTACCGGTTGGGATTTCATGCCAACAAGTTGGAACGTGTCGAGGATGACAATGAAGCTTTTCCTTCATCAAAGCTTGTGAATCAAAAACAAGCAAAACTAGAAACAAATAAGCTTGAATTACCAAGCTACCGTGCGCAGGTCATAAGCTCTAATATAATGCACTGTTCCACAGCAGTATTGTGCTCACGAGGGTGGGGCACAACTGTACTGATGTCGCTTCAGGTTTTCATGCAGAACCACACTGTACCTCCATATTCGAGGCCCACACAGGTGCAGAGAGCTGGATCCAAACTAGAACTGCGGACTTCATATCTAAAATAGATGCACATTGACTCATTTTAAAATGGCACCCGCATTGAGCCATGCACTGTACAGCTGTGGAACATGTGACATGTTTATAATCTAAACACCAGTGTCTAAAGGCTAAATGCCTGGAGTTTATTTTTGTGAATAGATGTTCTCATTCAAAACTCTGATGTTTATTGAATGTTGAGATCAATGTTTTTCGGATTGGTGTAATACACTTTAAAACTGGATCTCAACACTGTGACGTTTAAAAAATGTTACACAAAAGTGTTTAGCATATGTTCAGACCTTAAACATTTGGTTTTACCGTGAAAATTATGAGACATATATGAAATAACCACATAACTACCTCCTTGGTTTGTGGGGATTAGAGTTTTTGTAGGACCTTTGAACCAGCCATGAAGAGCTCGACTGCGGGATGTGTCGCCCGGAGAGCCCAGTCCATCATGTGAGTCATGGTCTCCGGTCATCGACAGACCGGTGGCGTGTGGCATCAAGCCCAGTTTTGCTCCTGAAGAGTCCCTGGGCTGCTACGGCTGAGCCAATTTCCCAGCATGCATTTGCTATCCCTCCAGTGCCCACTCACTCAAAATGCACTTTTCACTTGCTCAGTTCCATATGCCAGCTCTGCTCCTCTTCCTCTCTTGAAATAACGTCAGGATCGGAGGAAAGACGCCCCTCGTCATCAGTATAAACCACCCACCCTGGAGCTGGGAGAGTGAGCACTGACAGAAACCTGAGTGGGAGTGTAACGCTTGAGCATCCCAGGATGAGGAATGAGTGTGTCAGAGTGGTAGAGTAAATGAATGGGGGGGGGGGTGAAGAGTTGGGGTGTCGGGACTGAAAGAGTGAGAGTGTCAAAGCTGAAGCTTGAGTGCGTAATGGATATGAGGAGGCTGCCAGCTTCAACATCCCTCCACGAATCAGCCAAAAACACGGCATGAATTACTATCCTGCACCTGCAACGCGACAGCGAAGAAGGGGAACATTGAAAAATGACTACAACAGTGGCCTTGTCCGCCTCAATTACCCACTGTGCTGTTAGAATCCATGCATTGCATTGGATTAATTTAGCAGTGTGGTACTCAAACTAGGTCCTGAGGAACCTCTTTGAAAGGTGTTTTTTTTTTTTTTTTTAAATGTGGCATCTCCAATCCCACCCGAATCTGGAATGCCCAATTTGAGAATTATGTACAAGTTGCTCGCATGCAACCCCCTGTTGCCAGCTCAGGAGAGGGAGACAGATCCAGCTGTCGACTAGACAGGTCGGGGTCAAAACCAGTAAATCAGAAGTGCGACGGTACATAGACGGCAGGCCAAAATCGTAGTCGTAATCCAGAGCAGAAGGTCATACACTGGGCATCCAAAAACCAAAAACAGAAGACGTGTTCAGACAGAAAATGGATCAAAATCCAAAAAAGGCAAAACAAGAACAGAAGGGCAATGGCAAACTCGAGGTCGGGCAAAACCAGTCATGAAGAAGCAATGAACAAAAGGCATACGAGGAGCTCTGCACAGATGAAAACTGATCAACGTTCTGACAAGAATGAACTGCTGTGAAGACTTTAAATAGACAAGAGAGAAGTCACATGCTATGCAGGGAACAGGTGAATTGGATTTCACTAAGTATAGAGGTAAGCACACATGGGGAAGTCCTAAACCACAAACAATGGGCAAATACCAAAACGCGGACAGGATCCACGCAGACAGCCTATGACAGATAAACAGCTCTGGTCAAGGAGTTCTAAGTGCACAGTTCAGATTCCAGGACAGAGAGAGAAGTGCACCTGAGGTGCGTGAGCTGTAATCACAGCTGAGTACAGGGAAAGCAAACGAGGCGGAGTTACAGAGCAGAGCAGAGCAGGGCAGAGTTAGTTATATTAGTAAACAGTGATATCTACACATCTAATCAAAATATGTGAATGTTAGTTGGTTAGTTTATGTACAGATAAAAGGATTAGTCTACAGTAAAATTAACAATACTAACTGAACAGCCCAGCAGTTAAATAATATGGTAATATGGTCAAAAAAGCGGGAAAGAAGGTATAACAATACTTGAAGGAAGTTGGTGAAATACCAGAAAACTTCCGAAATCACCCAAAGCGTGTCTGCATGCAGACGGGGGAGCGCACTGGCATGATAACACAAATCACATCAGACATTACAGGGGAGACAATGTGCAATGCAATATTTGAATGGAATAAATAAACATGAAAAATAATACAATATACAGAAACAGACAGATACAGAATCATATCAGTTGGTCTTCATAATGTCTAAACTGTGTAGTCATTTCTGTCATAATGTGGTTTATGGGGGTAAATATTCCTTATGAAGATGAGAACTATGTAATTATGGAAAGAAAACAGCTTGACGAAATTCTGCGCTTACCCAGATAGCATACAGATGTGGGCCACATCAGGCAACAATCCGGCACTTTTGGCATTTTTTTGGCCCGGACAAAATAGATGTGAGCCTGAAGTGGCCCATGTGGTAAATGCTGAATTTGGCCCAAATATCACAAAACAAATATGGCCCACAATTGGCAAATATTTGGCAGTGACAATAGTCAGTCTGTAAGTGAACCAAAACTGGCCCACATTTGATGCATCATATGTTCTTGGCTGACATCTGGCATTGTGATGGCTTGGTTGTGGTTAAGTTCTGGCAAACGGGAGCGGCGCGCCCAAGTGCCGTCATTCCATGCGGTATGTGGGCCGGATGAACGTGTCAGGTGTAGCTCGGATATGGACCAGAAGAATTTTGCTATCTGGGTGGGATTGCAGTTGGAATGAGAATCAGCATACACAATGGCCTGCCAGGACAAATTTTGGTATCTAGCAATTTAGCTTGCATGCTCTTTCAAACAGACTTAAAGTACTATTCAGACATTTGGAATCAACTAGAAATTTTGATGTTTTTGGGAGAATTTGATTCTTGTATTCATTAAAGTTCCATTACATTGATAAGAAAACACAGCCAAGACAAATTTAATTCTAACAAATGAGTTTTAATTTACTTTTTTTTTGTTCCATTTTTAAACAGCTTGTGTACAAACTCCATTCCGTGTCCCCTCGTTCTTGAATGGTCATCCCAATGTGGTACGAGAGAAATCATTCCCATCATATTGAGTCCAGCAGAAGCTTAATAACATCTGTCACAGGCTGAGCTATGGAGTATGATGCTCTTTGTAAAATTCTATTTCAGTCAATGAAATGGTTGAAAGGGAACAATTCCTTCGGAAACTTTGGTTGGCTTCAGTTTGAGAGATGAGAGCAATTCCATACATGAAAAGGGCACATAATCAAAGATCCCAGACAGTACTGTGCACTACTTTCATGAACAAAGAGAACTAACCGAGAGACAAGGAAAAGGATAAGGCCAGATGCACAATGTACAGTTGTTTGAAAAACAGATGTCTATTCAGTGAATCTTGTTGCTGTTTCTTAAATACTCAACACTCCACCTCCACTTCAACGAGCAACAGGTGTGACTCGTTGAGGTGGAGCCAAAGACAGCAGGAGGGGGAGGGACTGCAGGGCAGAACCATCACAGAAGCAAACCAGGACAGAAAGTGATATAGAAGTCCCACTTACTCAACTGTCCAAGTAAATTACTCTCTCCAGCTTCAGAGCTGCATTCTAGCTGCGTGTGTGTTGCAGCTGCTCCCCTGTCCCTTTGTCATTTTTTAAAGTATATTTATTAAATATCTTTCTATTTTTTTGTACCAGCCTGTGCATGTGGGTCCCTTTATCAGCATGGTCCCAGTGCCCACCAGATATAATGTTGCATCCGGCGGGACTAAACCATGACAGAATGCAGCTGCCAGCTTGGGACCCAGCCAGGCTGGTTGTGACGGGAGCAGCAGCAGTGTTCTTTTTGTAGGGGAGCTGTGTTCCAGGTCCGGCGGAGGTGTTCTCCAGAGTGTTCTGGGTCCAGCGGAGGTGTTCTCCCGTGGTGTTCCGGGTCCGGCGGGGGTGTTCTCCCATGGTGTTCCGGGTCCGGCGGAGGTGTTCTCCAGAGTGTTCTGGGTCCAGCGGAGGTGTTCTCCCGTGGTGTTCCGGGTCCGCCGGGGGTGTTCTCCAGAGTGTTCTGGGTCCGGCGGAGGTGTTCTCCAGAGTGTTCTGGGTCCAGCGGAGGTGTTCTCCCGTGGTGTTCCGGGTCCGGTGGGGGTGTTCCCCCATGGTGTTCCGGGTCCAGCGGTGGTGTTCTGGGTCCCGCGGAGGTGTTCTCCCGTGGTGTTCTGGGTCCAGCGGAGGTGTTCTCCCGTGGTGTTCCGGGTCCGGCGGTGGTGTTCTCCCGTGGTGTTCCGGGTCCGGCGGAGGTCTTCTCCCGTGGTGTTCCGGGTCCGGCGGAGGTCTTCTCCCGTGGTGTTCCAGGTCCAGTGGTGCCATGAGTTCCAGGTGGCCCTTTCCTGGCTCACCAGGAGGCGTGCCTTGGGGGGAGGATACTGTTTTAAAGTATATTAAGCATCTTTTTGGTTGTACCAGCCTGTGCGAGTGGGTCCCTTCGCCCAACAGCTTTAAGACAGTAGTGCAATGCTGTGTTTAAAATCTTTCCACAGTTCATTCTGGTAACAGCCTTAATCTCTCCAAACAACTGACTGGCAAGCAAGAATAAACAATTGTCGCTTTTTAGTGATTTTACGTCTTTACACCTAAATTCAGCACTAATTTAAACATTCAAATTCCAAAAGAAAGTTGGACAACATGGAAAATGACAATTAAATCAAAAGGATTTGCAAAGTCCTCTACTGCATTAAAAGCAGTACAGACACACTTTATATGATGTTCTTTGTGAATATAATTGCTTATTGAATTTAGTTACTCATTGAAAAAACAGCATAGAACCTGATTGTCACAATCCCATCTCCACTAGATCTGCCAACCGCTGTCCGTCGTCCTGAAGCCGGCGCTGCTGCTGTGCCAGCTGCAATCCCAGCTGCTGCTGTCTGCGGTTCTGAAACACCAAGTCAGCCATGTCTGGTTGCGGCCTGCAGTGTAAACCGCAGCTCCATGTTCCACCCACACTCCCTTGATATTTTCGGGGGTGTGAGCTTACTCTCAGCGCTGGTTTTTCCACTCTGCCTGTTTATGAGCTACAGTGTTTTGTCTGTTTCTGGGGTTTTTGTACCAGCTCCTGTTTTGAATATCTCTTCCGGCTTTTTGTTCATTTTTCTTTTGACTAATGGAAGCCAGACCCAAAGTAATTTCAGTTCCTGTTCTTTATGCCTACTTAGTGGTTTCTCTTTTGGGCTGTTAGGCAATAATTTTCTGTTTACTTTGTCGTCTTGTTTTTGTTTTGGTGGATAAAAGCTAAGTCTGGGAAAATTGGCACAGTCCACTATTTACCAACATCACCACCTCTCTTAATCACACACATTAAATGTTTGGGTGCAGAAGACAACAGTTGATTTTGTCTAGGAAGCAGAATCTCCCCCCCATTCCTCCACTATGCAGGTCTTCAGCAGCACAATTGTATGGGCTTCCATTACTTTATATTTTTATTCATAGTGCGCCTAATATTTTCAATCAGAAACCGATCAAGACAGCAAGCATTCCAAAGCACTGGTTACACAGCCATGCACTTGTCATCTGTGCAGAATGTGGTTTGGGATTGTCTAGCAGGAAAATGCAGGGACGAACCTTGAGCAGATGACATCTCGGTGGCAGCTTGAGTTGTTCCAAACTTATTCTGTATCATTCTGTATTAATAGTGCAAGTTTTCCATGACATTTGCACTGACAGACCCCGATGAAATGGTACACACTAGCTTTTGGACCTATGGCTTGTAACTGCTGGGGCCGTCTTTGTTTTTTTGTCTTTGGTCATAAGACAGGGCAGTTATTTTTTCCAAAAACCACTGAAAGTATTGATCCATCAGACCAAAAAAAATAAAAAAAAACCCACTTCCACTGTGCTACTGCCCATCTAAAATGTCATAGAGCCCAGAGAGATCGGCAAAGCTTTTGGACGATGTTCATATATATCTTCAGCTTTGTATAATAAGGCTTTAACTTGCATGCACGGATGCAGTGTCAAATGGCGTTGACTGACATGGGTTTACCAAAGCATTTTTGAATCCACGTTGTGATGTCAATTACGGGGTTTTTGTTGAACCAGACCCGGATCTGATGAATGTAAAACAATTGCCAGTTGCAAATTTCATGAAACACCCTTCAACTCTGAACAAGCCTCAGCTTGTCTGAAAACTTCTTCCTAAGCTTGGAACAAAAGCCGTTTGTGCTTATTTCCGTCCTCATCACCACATTCACCACACCATGAAAGCATGTTTACATTTGTGCATGGTGGTCTTCATCTTTTCCATGGATTTTACTGTGGAATTTCCAAAGCCTGCTTTGTATTCCCACATTTTATTGAGCTTATCGTAATGTTGTTGGCATTTCTCTTGTTGGGAGCAGAGTCAGAGATTTAAATGTGACTGAAAGCCACATCTGAAGCCCTATCTGTAATAAAGTGTTTTAAAATAAAATGAACCCATCTATCGGGTCTGAAAAGTGAGGTCCCTTGAACTTGCATTCTTTATAGTAGACAGTAAGGGGTGACTTCAGTGGTTGCAAAAAAGTCCACTTCAAAAGAAGTATATGAGAAAATGACCCAACCTCTGACTTGATTTATTACCTCTGTAAACAGTTTCCTCAGTATGGTCTCAATGGCTAGTTTTAAATATCCTTTAATAGAAAGTAGAATATATTGTACATTTTTGCAAACAATGGTCCCATTTAGAGTAGAATAAAAGATGAAGCAAGGTATGCTATAGGGCATGGCTATCATGTGATCGATATAGTCTATGGTTTATCAGGGTGGATCGTGGGACACTAATGCCACTGAATACAATCAATAGCCGTAAAGTTGTCTGAGATGCTGTCCATGTTTTTTTTTTGGAATTTAGACCATATGACGACATGATTTCATAGCAGTTAATTGTAACATTTTGCTCAAAATGTCATTTTCAGCCTTCGGTTGTATTGAAGGACACTTCAGCTGTTGATTTTTTTTCCAGTAAGTAGATACATTTTGTTATAACTATGCTTTTCACTTGCCAAAATTGGCATCTCAATTATATCAGTTAGCTAATCTGAATTGCAGATGCATTTTGCTAAACAACCAAGCTAACACATTAATAAAATAGTTAGCGGCTCAGTGAATGCCTGATAAAGGCTGACTTCAACCAACTGAAGTGTACTGCAGTAATATGTATACCTTAATTAGCCACATTAATGTTGAGGTTAGCAAAGTTATGCTGTCTTTAGGCTGTAAAGAATCCCTGGTAGCAATTAAAAAAACTCCTTTCTTGCCACCATATCATGAATTTATTTATTTATTTTTTTTGGACAAAATTCAATAAATCCATTGTTATGCTTTGCACATTGATGCTTTCTCTTGGTAACAGCCAAATCCATTTGTTGTCATTTCATTTGAAAAGCTATTTACTTATTTACTGGAAATGCATAGGTGCGACTTAGAGACTCATTTTGCTATCAAAGATCGCATATATGATTTTCCTGCTCTTCCCGGTTCTTGGAGGGCCTACTTAAATAAAATATTGAGGTGTCATTTTTACAAATAGCTGTCAGTTTCAACAGTAAAGTGAGTGATGGATAACCATTTATGGAGTTTGAATCCCCCTGCTTTTCATTTTGGACCTCCACAATTTTTGTGGTCTCCTGTCAAATTGATGTGGCTGCAATCTGAAGAGTTTGTGCATGACAGGTCACATGCAGCAAAAAAGGAAAAAAAAAATCCAAAATTATCAAAAATTGGCATTACTATGGTCTTGGCCATAAGTTTGGAGCACTTTAATGAGACATGGCAAATGAAAATATCAGTTTCTCAGTTTCCTTCAGAAACATCAACATTTTAGTGTAAATCCAGAACCTATAAAGCAAGCTGTTCATTGACAGATATGGAGGGAAAAGCTGGTTATCTCAATATTGTTGAGTCGAAAGTTCTACATGGGAGTATGGCTAATTGTCCTCCTGGCTAGTATTATAGGTTTTAAGCGGAACTGCCTTGATTACTCTTTCATTGAAGAGAAATGACTGTTTTTTTTGGCATTTTTATGTCTCGTGCCGTGATTAAGACTTTGGAGTCTGCCTTGGAGTGGAGCTGAGACAGCCTGGACCACATTAATAAGGGGTTGCTTCACATATGTGCATATAACTAGTAAACAATATCAGCTGAATTAATGGCATGATTCAAGCTGTTGTTTAGTTACGGTAGAAGCACAGGCAATGTGCAGTATGCCATGGAATTGCAAAACTGGTTTGGTAGTGTAATCACTGCCACTGTAACAAGCTAACACGAGTGACTTTGAGGACAGAACTAAATGCACAAAGGAAAAAAGTCATGGTACAAAAAAAAAAATCCCTTTAAAACTGAAGAGTAGTTAAACTATGTTGTCAATTATGATGTATTTAAAATAAGCAGTTTATTTTAAAAATCTGCTTAAAGAAAGAAGATAAATATCTTGGTTATCTTCCGAGTAAGTTAGCAGCATATCAAGCAATTCAGGCTATCGAACCTGTACTCAAACAGCCTGCATAACCTGTGCTAATATTTGTGATCATTTTTTTCATTTACAACCCCCATTCCGAAATAGTTGGGACTAAGTGTAAATTGTGAATAAAATCAAAATGCAAAGTCTTTCAGATCACATGAGCCAATATGTTATTTACAATAGAACACAGATAACATTTCAAATGTTGAAACTGAGAAATTTAACATTTTCATCCCCAAAATGAGCTCATTTCAAATTTTCTGGCTGCAACAGGTCTCAAAAAATTTGGGACACAGGCAAAAAAGGGCTGAAAAAGCAATTAACAGAATCAGCTGAAAGAACATGTAGCAAGTAATTAAATTAACTTGCATCAGGTGTGCAACATGATTGGCTATGAAAGGGACGTCTTAGAGAGGCTGAGTCTCTCAGAAGTAAAGATGGCCAGAGGCTCTCCAACCCATGAAGGTTTGCATTAAAAAAAAAATTGTGGAATACATTAAAAACAATGTTCCTCAACGTCAAAGAGCAGAGGCTTTGAAGGTCTCATCATCAACAGTGCATAACATCATTAAAAGACTCAGAGAAACTGGAAAAATCTCTGTGCATAAGGGACAAGGCTGAAGACCTTTACTGGATGCCCATGATCTTCGGGCCCTCAGACGCCACTGCATCACTCACCAGCATCACTCACCAGCATGATTCTGTCATGGACATTACTAAATGGGCCCTGGAATACTTCAAGAAACCACTGTCTGTAAACACAGTCCACCGTGCCATCCACAGATACCACCTAAAACCCTATCATGCAAAAAGAAAGCCATTGTTGCGCATGATTCAGAAGCCCTGCCGTGTTCTGCGGGCCAAGGCTCATTTAAAATGGACTGTAGCAAAGTGGCAAAGTGTCCTGTGGTCAGACGAGTCCAAATTTGACATTCTTGTTGGAAATCATGGGCGTTGTGTCCTCCGGGCTAAAGAAGAGAAAGACCACCACTCCTGTTATCAGTATTCAGTTCAAAAGCCAGCATCTCTGATGGTATGGGGATGCGTTAGTGCATATGGTGTGGGACACTTGCATGTTTGAAAAGCACCATGAATGCTGAAAGGTATATTAAGCTTTTAGAGCAACATTTGCTCCCCTCCAGACGAAATCTATTCCACGGAAGGCCGCGTGTATTTCAGCAGGACAATGCAAAACCACATACTGCAGCTATTACAACTGCATGGCTTCATAGTAGAAGAGTCAGTGTGCTGAAATGGCTTGCCTACAGTCCTGATCCTTCACCGATTGAGTACATTTGGAACATAATTCAATGAAAAGTCCGTCAAAGGAGACCCAAAACTCTCCAGCAGCTAGAAGCCTGTATTAAACAAGATTGGGATCAAATTCCAATGACTAAACACAAGAAACTTGTCTCCTCAATGCTCAGACACCTCCACTCTGTGTTAAAAAGTAGAGGGGATGCTACACCCTGGTAAACAGGCCCCTGTCCCAACTTTTTTGAGACCTACAGCAGCCATCAAATTTGAAAGGAGCTCATTTTGTGGATAAAATTGTAAAATTTCTCAGTTTCAACATTTGCTACGTTATCTCTGTTCAAATGTGAATAAAATACTGGCTGGTGTGATTTGAAGATCATTGCGTTTTGATTTCATTCACAATTTACACTTTGTCCCAACTATTTCAGAACTGGGGTTGTAAACAATCAGCCCAGATGTGATAGCCCGCACTGATTAATATGCCAAAAGTTATTTAACTCATTTGTTACGGGTACTGCGTGAATAAAGCATTTTTTCTGAATCACATTCAGCTACCCTAATTTTGCATTCTGAAAGAAGCTGTGTGTTGATTATTAACTGATTAATAATTAACAATGTAATATTTGGGAAGTAAAAGAATATGTATAACAAGTTAAGGATAGTCATCAATTTTTTAAGTTTAATGGGATTTTTTCGTGCCTCTTTTAAATTCAGCCAAGCATTTGCCATTGTGTCACGTCCTGGGATACGTTTCTCAATAGCAACTAATATTCTTCTCTCTACATGGCTCTGGTTCCAACTATGTAAGTAGCTAATATAGTTAGCAAATAAGCTTTTGGGAAATTTATCCCTGAGTGTTTCCCAAATTTCATTTTCTTTGCAATCCAGCTGCCTGCATCAGTTTTGGTTCTCTTTCATTAATTAATTTTTTAATTATGGTCTCGTTAGTTTTCCTTCCTCAGATATTCCTGTCCTGTGCATCTTATCTCCTTTCTGTTATTTGATGTCTTATGCATTTAACCTCCTAGTCTCCACTTTCCCTTTGATGGATTGTTGCATTGCCTTGTCAAGTGTTCCGTATCTATCTTTGAAATTATACTACTCAGACTAAAAACTTTAAATCCCTTAAGGACTTCCCTTTTTGGTTCTGAAGTCCTGGCTAGTCGCATCTTTAGTTCTGGCCTTCTGTGCAGTTCAAAGGGCTGAACCTACTTTGTTGCTTCCGGATCACCACCCTAGTGCTGGCTTCAGTCCAGCCACTTTTATTCCTTCAAGCTCAAGTCCTTAGCCTTCAACACCAGCCTGACTGCAGACAAAGGTTTGTTTAGGCCCCTTTGTGTTCATTTCCATTCTATCAATCAACACAAACTGTACCGTATTCTTTGATTCAGCATTTGGCTCAATTCTCTGCTATTCGTAAAACCATTGCATTTCCATCAGCTTTGAATGCGCTTTGTGTCCCACAGCTTTGACTACGGTAGTGAAAATTTTTGATCATTGGCTATTTCAAATAAAAACACATTTTTTTTTTACCTTGTGAGTCCCCCAGTTCAAATTTCAAGATGTCAACATCCTGCCTTTGATCTTAAATTATATTTTTTGTTAACTTGTTGAGAGGTCATTTAGAAAACTGCCGATTTATAGTTAATTGCCATATATGTCAACTTGACCCTACCATACTCTTTTATTTCTAGCACAATTTAACAATGACTGCAAAAATTTACCACACACTCAACTTAAAGTTTTTCACCGTTTCTAGGTGCTTTAGCACTTTTGATTACTGAATCTGAATAACACTGATTGTCCATCATTACTCTCACATATACGTCCCTCTTTGTTTCATGTCCTCTTTAAAGTTATGAGAAATACTGGCGTTTGAGCATAATCCGCCACAAATGAAATAAACCAACAGCATGGTGAATGAGAGCATGCTTTATTATAAATCATAACCACACTAGGAATGGATTGCACCATTACACAATGCAGTCAGTGCTATACAAGAGCTTTCAGCAGCACTTCCTTTTTAGTGCCTGTCAGGAGGTGTATTTTCTGGCAGTTTTGTGTCCTTTGAGGTGCGCTTGAATGGGTTGTAGTTGGTGGGTCTCTGTTGCCGGCTGTATTTTTATTGAGCTCAAATATATCAGGAACGGCTTCTGAATGCAGAGGCGGTTCAAACTGGTGAAGTCCTCCAGAGCCATCATGTGTATATCTGTGTTCAAGCATAAAAACACATCCAAGTAGCATTTGATTATCTGGTCTCAATCTCCAGCAAATCTAGCAGAATGTTTCTTTTCAACCTTGCTTTGTTCTTTGACACACTTTTTTTTTTCCTTATGATATATCGGCACATCTTTTTCAACATCAGACTGATGGTAGATAGCTTTGGCTGAGGTTTTCACTGAAAATGACAAGCTAATTATTAGCCTGGTGTCTCAACTTATGATCAAAGCTAATTGCAAACATGTCCGTTCATGCTCAGCATTAGATGAAATATCATAGTGTGAAACTAGGCTTGGGATCATGTAAAGCATGTGAATTTCCATATTGGTTACATCTGTGGATTTTTCAGCATCTTGACAAATTGTGCGGAAAATTGACCCTGTTCACCTGACACGGGCATCATGCATCTTACATGGAGTCACATGTACAAAAATTCCAGTGACATTGTGAGGATATTGTGTGCTAACTCACCGTCAGTAGCTGAGACAGGAAATAATTAAGCATATCCTCCCCAATGAGATCAGCCTGAGGCAGGTACAACATTCAAGATGAAGGGTGAATTTTAGGCTGACGGCTCTCAAAAAATTGTCTGTATCTATTTTATTATGCATGGTCTTCCCACAGTCACCTCCTCATAGGGGGAATCCTGCTCTGGCAGCCTGATGCTGATTTACTTTGGGGCAAAAGCCTATCCTGAAGTGTTCCATGGGTGGTTTGCTTGCCAATGCTGTAAGCAGCAGAGCAAAAGATGTCGCTGGTTGTGTTTTTTTGCGCAGATGACACGGCTGATTCAGCACAGGACTGGTGGGCCCCGTTAAACAGCTTTGTTAATGTGTGTATCCCTCTGTCAGGCCTTAAAAGACATACCTGTTTGCTTCCTACTGAGAACAATGTCCCGTGCTGTGATCCATCTGCACCATTACATCTTCTCTATAAGGCGTTGCAATTTGCATTATTTTGCACAGTCATATGTTCAGTAACAACTAAAAGCAAGTAGATAAGAAATTTTCTGGGCCAGATTTTCCTGCATGCGCTCTGTCTGATAGTTTGCACACAGGCCAGTTGCTACTCCTAATCCTCTATTCCTCCAGCCGCAAGGACCAACTAGTACTTTGCTGCCAGGGCTAAACGCAGCTGGGTGGAGGGATGAATATTGAAGGCGTAGCTATGCAGCATTTCTGGAGATGTCTTCCAAGTAAAGTAGATAACACCAGTATGAGTGTTACTCCCTGGAATTGGATAAGGAATGTGTCAATCATTATCGATCATTCACGGGAGCGTGAACAATAACTGTGCATTACACAGATGAGCCTAAGTAAGCAATCGAGTGAGTATAATCAATGAGAGTATGTTGTGGGATGTAAGGGAGCAAAAAATTTGTCGATGGAGGAATCTACGCATAAATCCACGTTAGGCTTAGCTGAGGAGTTTAATTCATGAAACTACTAGGAAAAAGGAAAGGGACCCGACTCGCCATATTGTAAACTGTGTTTGAGGTCATCTTGCTAGTTAATATTCAATAACTCATCCGGTGTGCCACTAAGTGATTGAGCCGCGTAACTGTGTGTTTAAATAGAGCAGCTCCATGTCCGTTGTCTGTCTACATCTGTGCAGAGGGGTTAATGCTAAAAACTACAGTGGTGGTGAAGAAGTCCTACTCAGTCACAACACATTGAGTTCATATACATACATTATATCATGTCTTTTGAGGAGTATCATGAGGAGCAAGGTTATAAAATCTGGCTCTCTTTCCTTGCAATTCAGGTGCAGAGACAAGGCATATTATACTTGGGACTGGAACCCAGCAGGCTTTCTTACAAATTGCAGCAAGTCGTTAGAGGAGTCTGTGTTTGATTGCTGCATGAAGTAACAAATCAATATTTTCATCTGAATGCTCAACAGTACAGCCAAAATATCATTCCTTATCATAATTGCACCAGACACACGGTCCTGGATGTATCTTAGCATCATGCACCTTGGCTGCTGGTGCTTTTCACTAACAACCGCATTCTGATCATGAGTTGACATACTTTTCATTCTTTTCTCTTCTAAAATAATGGTAGGATCTTGTCCCAATTAGTTTGGTAGCCATGTCAAACTTTGATGGCATGTCATCAAATGATCTTAGGAAATGAAGCAACCTGACTGTTATAAATTGGGCCTTACATTGTATAATTACATTTTTGGAGAAGTAGGCATGGCACCAAAAAATATGATGAAATTCTATTTTCTGAAATGTCTGGCTTTTTTAAAGGTAAATGAGTGATTTATTTTGAAGCTGACTATCCATATAATGTTCAAGGTTGATGTATGCAAATGATCCTAAGGCCAGATGGCCCCATAATGCATGATCCAGATGGGATAGTGTCAGTGTTTGACAAAATCATTTATCAATGAAGGCAATGAAAAAACAAGTAGAAAGTTTGAACAGGTACAGGCAAGATACATTTCTCCAATGAGTGAGCTTGAGACATCAAATTTATGCAACAAGTGTAATGGCCGGTAGAATTAGGAGGCCAAGTGCAACGACCAGAGAGAAAGTGAGCAGCACAGACACTACGAGCAGAGAGAAAAATACAGACCAAATGAAAGTACTCGTGCTTCCGAAGAGCAGATAATAGTTTGAAAAGCAGAAGCAAAGCGAGATAGAAAAAAGAAAGAAGAAACTCCAATAATCAGAGGATAGAAAGTCATACAAAACCTGACTACAGATATCTTCAGCTATAGTGCAAAGCTAGAAACAGACACTCTAGCGAAGGGGGCATGCTGGACCTCCTGCTTATATAGAGTCCAGGAAGGCGCCGCCCCAGCTCAATCAGCCAGCTGGGTAAAGAATCCTATAGCCAAGAACTTGGATATAGTCCCAGGACGAGGGCCGCAAAGGAAAGTCCAAACCACACGCACACCTCACAAACCATGACAACGAGAGTAGTAATTTTCAGTTATTGCAAGCTTTATCCCATAAATGTCAGCGTAGTATTATTTGGCAAATGGAAAAATAGTATTAATATTCTGGCTTGCAGTCTGTTCAAGTCCATGGGATGGATAACTTGCATGCTAATGCTTTTTGCCATTGATTGATTGATTGATAAACTTTATTTCAGACTCAAATAGGTCCATAGAAGAGACATATAAAAAAACAACAATACAGAGATAGCCTATGTATCCAGACTAAGCATATCACAAGGAACAGATCAATTAAAAAACATATAGACATTGCCTCCAATGTGTCTAGAAGCAGGAGATATAGCGTGTGTCACTCTGAGTTATATGAGTTAAGGCAGGGGTTCTCAACAGTTTTTAGGTGTTCGCAAAAATGAGATGAAGAAATCATCTCGCGGGCCACACCAACAAAAAATTCTCTCCAAGAAAATTAATGACATAGTAAATGTTACATAAAGTTAATGGCATTTTGATAAATTGATTGTATACATACCACCAGAACTTCAATGGCTGTAGTTTGCTTGCGATTGTTGTGCTATCTTTTTGAAGTTTTCCTCCAGTCGGGTTGTAGAGATCTTCATTATTTGATCCAAATGTTCATGGGTAAGTTTGCTGCGGTACTTGTTTTTCACAACATTCATTTCCGAAAACACTGACTCGCATAGCCATGTTGAACCAAACATCCCGCAGACACGAAGAGCCAACTGTTTGGGCTGATCAAATTTCGGTGGCAATGAAATCCAGAAATCGTCCGTAGATGATGAAGAATACATGTTTTGCATTTCGTCATCAGCTTGCAAGTCTATTATTTGCAGTTGAAGGGTAGCAACATCTGCATCCTTGACAAACTGATGAACCTGCGCGTTCCATGGTCCGTTGGGTGTGGCTGTAAATGCGTTTTTAATCAATTGATAGACACCATCACAGTTTTTGAAGTCTTTAAATCTTTGGTTGAAATCGCTAATCAAGCCCTCAATGAATGTGATGTGGTCATTGAGAGCAGAAGCCTCTCGATTTTGGTCTGTTCAATACTTCCTCAGAGTTGGAAAGTGCAAGAGGGTTCGGGTTTCTAGATCACTTTTGAAGAGAGCTAACTTTGCACTAAAAGCCTTGACCTCTGTTCTCAGGTCGGCTATTGTTTTGTTCTTCCCTTGCAAGTTTTTATTCAAGTTGTTTAGGTGTCCAAAAATATCTACTAGAAACGCCAACGCTTCCATTTCCGTTTCGTGGCTAAGAAAATTCTTTGAACCGTTCTGCTTGTGGAGTTCTGTTTCCAGCTGCTAAGAAAGCAATGATGCTCTCCGTAACATCCCATACAGTTTTCAGTGTTTCTCCCTTGCTTAACCATCTGACTGCATTGTGGTATGGAACATTGACATAGTTGGCCTCATTTTCCACTAACCATTCTTTAAACTCGCGATGACGAAGAGCAGATTTCTCTCTTAGATAGTTCACAATATTAATAACTGTTTTCATTGTTTCATCATATTCACCTCTGATTTTACTGCACAGAACACTGTTGTGGATGATACAATGGTATGAGAGTAAGTCCGGGCAAACTGCCTTCATTCTCGCGGCCACACCTCGCTCCTTGCTCATCATAGATGGAGCGCCATCTGTAAGTAACGAAGTTATTTTGGTCACAGGGATTGAATGTTTCTCAAAGAAAGTCTTTATTGCTCCAAAAACGTCCTCGCCGGTTGTAGTTCCTTGCATTGGCAACATCGCGAGAAGTTCCTTGCGCATGGATGAACTATCGATGTCAAAAAAACGAACAAATATAGCCAGTTGTGGTATAACCGTATTATCGACTGATTCATCAATATAAATGGACAGGTTTTCAGATTTTTTCAGTTTTTCAATCAGAGTTGTTCGTATGTCCTCACCAAGCATTTCAGTCCGCTGTGTATTTGTATCGTTTAACAAGGGCATCTTTTTCAATTGGTCGGGTATCTTGTCGTCTGTAAACATCGTCTGTGCGGCTGTAACCATGCATTCTTTCACTAGTTCGCTACTGTTGAGAGGCATCTTATTTTTGTTCAGAATCCAAGCGATGCGAAGAGAAGCCTCAGAAGCCTTCTCTTGACCAGTCATTGATGTTGTCATCAGCTTTGCTCCTCGCTGGAAAGCAGACTGAAGTGAATCAAACTTCCTCTTTCTGCTTTCACTTCCCAAAGGATAAGTTTCACTCCATTTTGCATGCACAGTTTGATGGTGACGTTTCAAATTGTCTCTTTTTGCCACTGCTACAGTCTTATTGCATATGACACAAATTGGTTTTGCTTGCGGTCCTCTTCCTTCCTTAAAAAAGAACTCTAGTTTCCATTCATCCTTAAACTGTCGATTTTCAGCATCGATTTTGTGTTGTTTTGGTTTGGTAGCCATGATGATTATTCCGAGAAGCGGGTTTTGTATTGGTGTGAAATACTATCACGCAATTTAAAGTGAATCGGTAATATTAGCTACGATCGCTCGCACACGTGTGCTTTCCCAGAAATAGGTTACCAGGCAAAGGGGCGTGTGGGACAAGGGTAGAAACAATTGATGGCAACTGATGCACCCCCTCCCGAGGTTATTGCGTAGTGCGGAGCAGCTTTGCCATAAAAACATAACGTGGGCTAAAAATAATGACATGATTAAACGTATAATAATTTCTTGCAAGCAATATAAATTTTCATCATTTTTCCGATTTTTTATTTTATTTTATTTTTTTCTGTTTTTTTTTTTCTTTTTTTAAATATCATTTTATTTTTTGTTATTGGATTTTTTGCGGGCCATGTGAAATGCACTGTTGAGAATCCCTGAGTTAAGGCCATAATTAGCACATTCTCTGACTTCATCAGTCTACACATGAATTTATACATGAAATTCCGTAACACAGCATGAATTGTGGGCACATTACTTGTTACAAACATCTCATTTGCACTAGTCCATCTAGGAAGTTGAAGGAAAATGCAAAAAGCATCATTATATGCCACCTGAAGCTTTCTCACTTTTTCCTTACTGCAACGACACCACAAGTGGGATGTATAGAGATGCGTGCAATAAGTTTTAAAAAGAGCAGTTTTAACATTGTCAGTGACAGTGCATACGTGGAATTTACGTGCCAGCATGTTGGCTTGCACATTAAGCATATGACACTGGCGCTGTACATCATAATCATCACACAGATCATCCCTGATTATATGACCGAGGTATCTGAACTTATTAGCAATATTTAAAACATCTCCTGCGAAGAAGAAGGAGGGAAATATGAGCTTCCGATCATCTTTAGTTCTGGAATTCATGACCACACTCTTTTTAGAGTTGAAATTATATCAAAGAACTTGCCATATCCAGAGCGGACTCTAAGTAGCTGCTGTAGGCCAGCGCTGTATGGAGACAGTACCACTAAATCATCAGCATAGATCATGTGATTAATAAGGTTGTTCCCCACCATGCAGCCAGTTTTACGCTCATTTAACTGTCTTGAAAGGTCATCCATGTATAAGTTGAACAATAAAGTCGAGAGAATTCCTCCTTGACGGACTCCATTCGATACTTGAAAAGGAGTGGACAAGCTCGAACTCCAACTAGCCATTAAATTAATAAATTCAAGAGTCTACGACAGCAGTTACATGTGTAATTTCTTACTTAACTGGCATGCTAGCTAAAAAATTATTGGTCCCTTTGACTTGAATAAACTTTCAACTAAAAGCTAACGCCAGCAATGGTGAGTGGTTATCAGCAGAATTGGTAGAGTTACCTTTGCAAACATATTAGTTGACGTTTATCAATGAATGAAATCTGACCAATCGCAATGCGAGAAAGCTGTATCACATGTGTGTGATCCTAAACCTGTATCTCATGGGTTGCAGCACATTGATTTGAAATAATTTATGGGATAAACATGAAATATTTATCCCATATAAATATAAACATAAAAATTCATAACCATGAGTAACTGCCCACATGATGAACACGTCAACCAAAATTTGTAAGTCATTTTTTTTTTCAGTCAAGACCCTTTTCAGAGGCTCTTCGTTTCCATTTTAAGCCGTGAATGCGGGAATTATTCTTGTAGCTGACTGACCTGTCCCTAAATTAAAGGAATCCAGCATCATTAACCCTCTGTAAGAGATCCTGGGCTGATGGGCAGCCTTGAAAATTGAATTTTTGATTTCCACCCATGAAAAGATTAATATTTGAGAGGCTAATAACACTGAAATGAGAAGAGATAGAACAATTTCTGAGAACCAGCGCCCCAGTTATCTGGGGTAGCAATTTTTAGCCCAAACCTTTGATTCATTTTCTGGATATTGGCCATCAAAACCCTCATAAATTAATGTTAGCAAGAAAAATGGCATCCCCCCCCAGACCCATTTTTGGAGGGGCATCTCTCGGAAACCCTTTGGAGTAAACCTAAAATTTAGTCTCTGTTCATTACACACTTAAAGGTATTCTCAAAAAAATAAAAAAAATCGGACAAATGTGAGTCAGTGTCCGTGGATGATTCTTAACTTTTTGCTTGAGCTCATATGGAATGACTTTTGCATATGATGTAGGGACTGGCTCAGATTGCACCAGCTGCGACAGCAATGTTGGAGTTGTTTTCAGTGTTGTGTTACTTTCGAGGACGTATATTTAAAGAAGTTCACTGTTTCGGTGCTTACGTGGTTCATCCTCTATCTCAGGCGATCCTACTGATGAGGATTTGCGTGATTGGACCAGCTGTAACCTGGACGTCATAAAAATCGAAACCAGCAGTCGGAAAACAGATCATCCGTCTCTCGCCCCCAGAACATGCAGCTATCGGTTTTATGGTTTTTTGTCATTTGTTCTGTTGTGACAACTTTATGGTATTCTCGGTATATAATGTATATTTGGTGAACTTGTCAAGGCCTGTGTGCCTTGTAGTTTTAGTAAGCTTTCTGCGAATATTGTACTTTGTAAATTTGATGAAGCTGTGCAGAGCTGGAAGGAGTGAGTGCTGTTTTGTTTTTGTTCATTTTCTTCTGGTTTTCTTAGGGAAGTTGATTGTCTTTTGTTTTGGGCAGATCAGTAATTTTGTTTTCTCAGACTCTTTTTGTTTGTTATTTTGACATTTTCCCACCCTTCAGTCGGAAAGGTCTACAAAGTAAATTGCAGGTTCACGAGAAAATAAAGACTTTGTTAATCTTTGAACATCCTGTGAGTTTCAGCATCTCTGGGGACAAGAAAGGGAGACTCTCAAATGTTTTTTAGTCATGAGCTGCCCAACCAAGACAGGCTAACATTTGCATTCCTCATTATAACTCGTTCAGTGACTGCACACTCAGACCTCACCCATCTTTCTCATCTGTAATGTTCCATGACTGTATTTTAAAAAGTCGCCATGATATGTTCACAAGAATCGTCTCCAAAAAAAAACACACACACACACACACACAGTCAGACATATAAGCGTTTCCAAAACTACACAAGACATCTTTTATTGCAGTTGTATAGTGGTTTCAGGCTCATCCTGTTGAAGTCTGTAATGATCACACATACACATACAGACCAACTGACAATATCAGCATAGCAGTTGTGGCTGGTAATTCTACTCAGAAGAACCGCTCCTATTCACAGAAAGTGGATGAGTTGCAAAAGTCCATGCGTATATCACATATGATAGGAGAAATCAGGACCACTATGTGTCCTGTAAGTCAAGGAAATGAGATGTGCAACTATAACATCAACCAAATGACAGCCCTGCAATTAAAGTGAATAGCGCCATTCATACATCTGCACAGTAAACAGTTAAATGCCCAGCACTCAAAGAAGGGTCATCATTTGGTTATTTTTGGGTCTTAATTAGATGGTCTTCCTGGTAAGGACTGAAGTTCTTCCCCATATTTAGATGGACCTATGACTGACTAATAGGGTCGGTGAAGAGATAATTTCTCTCTCTTCAAATTTGTGTTTATGAGTCATATTTCAAAGGTTAAATTCATTTTCAGAATTAGTATAATTATACAGCCTAATGGGAAACATAAAAACCATGTTCAAAGGATTTCATCAAAAGGTCTTGGTCAGACATTAAGTCCTTTCAAAGGAGTCCAGCTTGACAAGGATTCTCTGGGTGTCACTTCCTCTTAAGTTTACTGATTCAGTATCCAAAGGGGTGGGATATTTGGTCTCAAATCAGGACTGACCTGTGATAACTGCGGCCAGCAGCTTTGCAGAGCCACATCTGGCTTCAGCACCACCCATGGAGTTCAGATGGATCAGCGAGGTGAAATCACGGTTACCATCACCTGCTCGTGACCTGCAGGTCAGCCCCGTTGAGCTGCACGAGAATTTGTGTTTTCCAAAGCCCCACCACTCACAGATGATTTTTAATTTTGCCTATAAGCATGCCATGGCCTCTTATTGTGTATCAATACTTCTGCTGGGTCTAGCACTGTTTCCCCTACAGTGGTGCAGACTTGGCAGGCAGCTGGGCTAAAAACAATCCCTGTACGTCGTCCAAAAATAAGATATATGTGCATTTATTCATTAATTAGGTTGGAACATTTGTTAAGTGATGCAGCCCTGTTCCATAATGTGAGTTGTTGCCTGGGAAAAGCATGTTCCACTGCTGTCACAGAGAACACAAGCAAGTGCGTAGGTTTTATTTGAAAGTTGGTAGGGACTGATAATGTGAGCGCACACAGTCCGCGTGTGGGACAAAGTTTTGCAATAATTTGAGTGCAGATATTGCCACAGATAATTCTGATGTATTTTTCTTTGATTTTCTTTTTTTACAGGGAAAAGCCAGGTGCCTCTAAAATATTCACAGATCGATGCCATGTTCGTAAACTTATTTTTGTATTTTGCATCCAAATACTTTGGATTCGATTTTTCAATTCAAGTTTACAATTGTCATTTACGTGATGAGCATTTATTATGAAGCTTAAGGCTCTTTTACATCCCGTCGAGCGTGGTACTACGAGGGGTTTGCGTGCCAAAAATGGGCCAAGTAGTGAGATGCACGCAGGTGGAAAGTACTTTTATTTTGGTGGTCGCAAACACGACGCATAGCACGCAGCCTGAAAACTGGCCAGCCAGTTTTTTACTGCTACCTGGCAGCGACAATTAGCACGCCTGGAGCACGCTCGGAGTTCGCAAGACAAAAGTACTGAGTAAGTTCGATAGGCGTGCGTGTAACGCAGGCAAAACATGCAGCAATTCCGGGGTATTTACCCACGAAGGCGTACTTACCACGCAAGAGGCTCAACAGCTTGCAACAGCAGCTGTAGAAGACGATGGCGCATCCTTCTAGGTAGTGCCATATTGGATGCTGAAACCGTTAATGATGAAGAGACTCAGTGCACCCTCATATTATTGTGATTATCCGTGCGTTATTCCAATTTGACGCACAATTGTCTTGCTTAACACTTTTGTGCTCCTTACGTTTCTCTTACTTCGTAAGTACGATTGCTGAAAACGTACACTTCACTTGCAATTAACGTTAGATTATCTCACTCATTGTGTGCGACAGAAGTACAGATCTTACGTGCTCCTTACTACTTCCTACTTACAAAAAGGCGTACAGACCATTTGCGGGCCTCACTTTTAGAGCAACACACACCCACTCATTAAGTACTTACTACATACTTCCCCTTCGATTAAATTTTCACCCTGCGACAACGCCACGCCTGACAGGAACTGCGAGTCCGCACGATCTCTAACCACGCACGACGGGATGTAAGAGAGCCTTTAACAATACCGACCAATCAATGAAACTTTGAGTGAATAAATTAATTACATGATTGTATGTTGTATTATTGTTGAACATTTCAATCATTATATGGTAATTTACCAGCTAGCTAATGTTAGGTAGCTCTTTGGATTAGCAAGTCATCCAGCTGCGGTCTGATGCCAATTAATGGCTGTGCAAATCAGACTTGGAAATGCCAAGCTTGGTTTCTGAGAAGCCTAACATCCCAATAGTTCCTATATTTGTTAAAATGCATTTTACCTAATGCTGATTTCTCGTCAACGTATGCCCAATGAGCAAATGCTCTCCATAATATGTCTCACCGATGCAACTTTATACATCGTGCCAACGTCGGCGAGACGTATGCGTGCTGTCTGGGTCATATATTACTCCAAATGGACCAGTGAATAGGAAGTTTTCATTGCATTAGTTGCATCCTAGGGACTAACGGCCTTAAAATTCTCATCACATGTGGACCCAGGTTCACTTGAATCCACGGTGTTTCCTTAATTATGTGACTATAGCCAAGAAATATAGCCCTTCAGATTGGACCATTGACTGTCTGTGGATTGGATTATGTTGCATATCCGCGGGGGTACCTCCAGCGTATTGGATTGGAACATGTTAGACATGCAATTCTGCATTATTTTGTTTTCGCTATTGATTCAAAGTTGATCATGATATTTTTGCCATATTTGAAAATTGGTCAGGACACATCCCAACCATCCCCACTCAAATCTGTGTCTGTGAACTCAAGTATGTAAGATGCATGTAAGATTTGATTATCGTTGAACTAACTAGATATCAGGTTTTGCCACTTCTTCCAGTTTTAACCATATTGTCATATTATGCACATACTGTACAGTATAAGGTTTCCCTTCTTATTCACCAATGTATCTATGGAAATGCCCCCTCATACCTTAAAGAACTACTCACCCCACAAAACACAACACGCTCCCTCCGCTCCACACACCCAGAACCAGACTCTGCACCATGGAACACAGAGCTTTCTGTGCTGCTGCCCCTCAGCTGTGGAAGGCCCCTCCTGACACCCTGAGGGCACCACAGTCCATAGACAGTTTTAAAAAAGGACTGAAAACTCCCTTTTTAGCAAAACCTTTGGTTCCTCCCCTTTGGATAGTTTTTAGATTATTTTATTTAGTTTTTTTTCCCCTTTTCATTAGCTGCCTTAAATCCTTTTGTTAATATATAATTAGATTTTACGCTTTTAACCTGTGGCACTTTGAGATTTCCTTTAACGTAAAGTGCATTATAAAAAAAATTTATAATTTAAACAGATAAATTTCTGTTTATTTTTAGCTGTATAAAGCAAAAATAGCGTGATTCACAGTCAAATAATTGCCACTTAACAAAGGCCCACAAAAATTTTAGCAACCCAATATGAGCAAATACACTTCTGTACAGTTATTACATTTTGGTGTATATGAAGACAAAAATTTAATTTTTGTGAATGTGCACAGTCACTGTTAGAATAAACACATATACAGTTTTTTTCCCATTTTGCTGTTGTGAATGTGTATTGACATGTATTTCCTTCTGGCACTATTTTCATATTTAATTTTAAAAAATGTACTGCATTTTTATATAATGTCTCAGATTAAGGGATAAATGACACTTGTGTCTTACACCAAAATACATTGCTTGCTATGGTTTCAGGGATTTTGAGTGAGTTTGATTATCTTGGAAGCTAAACTTGCCAGACAATAGGTGGATCGTGGCATATGGGTCACGATGACTTTCAATTGATGCAACACATTTCACTGACTCTGCCTTGATTCTTGCACTGCCAAGGTGAGCTAACCAGTCACATTTGCATTGATCCAATTACCCATGGTAAACATCAATATTATGGGCTGTGAATTTGTTGACCAGGCGCAGGTCCGGCGCAGGCGCGGCAAATGTGGGAGCGTATTTTGCAATTTCCAGCCCGGTGCAGCCAGGCGCAAGTACTCCTCTGTCCCACCTCTGTTCCTCCTGCCAGCGCAAGTGGCAAAGAGGGAGGAGAGAAGGCGTGTTTGGGTATAACACAGCTGAGTCAAATCTTCACCAATTAAATGAGCTCCTCTCCTCACCTTCAATGTGTTGGAATATAGAAGCCTCTGTCCTATACCTGCATGAAGCGTTAATGTTGCATTTTACTTTGCTGCTTCAGGTATGTTTTCTGCACCGCTTACGTCTGTATTAAGCGTTACAAATATGATTTAGCTGGCTAGCTAGGGCATTCGCGAATTATTACCATTAGCGAACTTGAATGGAATTTCAAAACAAAACTACATCAGATCATTCAAACTCATGAAGTTGGAATGAAATACGACAGTTGCTCATTTATTTCTTCTGCCTGCATCATAGGGAAGAGAAACGATGGATAGAATGTTGCTATTATTACACCTCGTTGCTACTTAAAATTTTGGGATGATTATGCATGGACAACAAAGCAAGATACGTTACACATTAATTTTCAATATGTGATCTTCACTCAGTACAAGATCATAGCAATCAGGCAGTATTCCTTTCCGCCACTAAAAACGATAAAACCTAAGTGACAATAATAGTAATAAGCCGCTTGAACACTGGACGCGAAACAAATTTTTCGCACGACATATTGCATTCAAAGTCAATGGAAAGACGCGAACACACGCGTGTATTCGCGTCTTTGTATTGGCTTTGGCCGCGTTTTCCAGTGAAGAGCGTTCTTAAGGAGTTAAGAAGGCTGAAAGAAGAGTTCAGTTAAAAGGGAGCCTTAAGAGTGTTTCCCAGATGCGTTCTTAGTGCCCCTCTTAACAAGTGTCTTAGTGCCCTTAATGAGTGTCTTAGTGCCCTTCTTAATTGCCTTCTTAACTGTTAACTGGAGCAATCGATGTCAGAGTAACCGAGTGTTCCACATACTCACGTGCACACAAATGAAGTTTTGACATAGCAAGTGGCGTATAATGTTTAAAATGAACGTGCGTAATGCCGCTGCGCACGCAGCAGAATGTCTGAAAACAAACAGATGCAAATAAAGACCAATTACACAGATAAGAATGAAAAAATAAAATAAAATCATTACATTACATGAGTAAAATCAGGCTGTTAAACCTTATTCAACTTGATTTGAGACATACAGCTCGAGTTGCTTTATATAGACAGCGTACAACAAGTGCTGAAGTTGAAGAAAAATTAAGGAAATACAGTAAAATATTTCAACACATGGAACCATAGAGGAGAAATGTAAGCTTTCCCTCATTTTAAATGCATAATGGGTAGTAAAGGAGCATGAAAGGAGGGGGGGTGTAAGATGAGAACAAACACACTGCATTAATATCTCCTTTTTAGTGTCACATTGATTTGCCTAACACGGCTGTATCTGCAGTGTTTCGTCACTAAGAAGGGTGTTACGAGCGCTCCAGACCCTTCTTTCAAATCCTTCTTAACAAAAGATCATCTTAGGCTAAGAGGGAATCTAGGAAACGTGTTTGCTTCTTACTGGAGCCTTAAGAAGGATCTAAAGAAGCTCTTAGCGCTGAGATGTTCTTAAATGAATCTGGGAAACGTGGCCTTTGAATGTAATCAGTCGTGCGAAAAATTTGTTTCGCGCCCAGTGTGCAAGCGGCTTTACTGAGCATAGAACGCAAGCATTATACGCACTGCCTGATACCGAGGCAGTTTGTGGTTGGCTGTGGTTGTCGTTAGTGTGAAGCCGTTAGTTTGCATCACTGATTCAGCTGCGTTGATTAAGCCAGATCGAGTTTCTATTATGCGTGCCAACCGCCTTTGATCTGACATCAGGAAAATCAACATAGATACTACAATGTATGTCCTCATTCAGATAGTTACATTGAATAGTGGTTGCTGTAATTATTTATTGCATTGAAATGTGCCTGACATTCTGGAAACCTGCAAGTGAGGTTTCGGTGACGTGTGCGCACTGTGCGCGGGTCAGCCAAATTACCACTGCGCAGAAAGTGAACCAGGTTGGAGCTGGCGAGCTCTCTGCACATCTTCAGTGGGGCCTTTTTCCACAAAATTGTCACTGCATCATGATGAATATGTGACACCTCCCCCTACTACGTCACCACACCCATCTCGGCGCACGTCCATCTACCAAATTGCCAAAGTGGCTGCGCACCGTGTTGCACCGCACAAAATTACCACAGCACTGGCTGCACCTCACAAAATTACCACTGCGCGGGCTGCACCTCACAAAATTACCAGTGCGTGGGCTACGCCACGCTGCGCCACCCTGCGCTGCGCCAAGAAATTAGAGCCCTATAATTTCTCATTAGTCTTGACCTGATTACACTGAAAATACACTGCACTCGACACAATTAGGTTTCACCAGTTCTTCATGATTGGCATAAAAATAAATGGAGCTCTGCATTAGGATGTGAAACTGAAGCGTGGTGAAGTGTTTTATTTTTCTGGCCCTCAGTGCACATTGTTCTTGATACGATAGATTCTCTCAGTTTGTGCCATTTTACTTAATTCACTCAAATTATCTCATTTTATTTCAATGTTAAGGATTGTTAAAACCAGAAATTACATTAACATAGTTCATACTACTTTACTTCTTTCATTTGAATTTCATTCTTGATGAGCTGATGCATGTTTACCCAGTCAGCTGATCCTGTTGCAAACATTGCTTTTCACCCAAGACATTTGATTGGAGATCATCTCTCTTTTTGGCCCTGCATCTATTCTGATTTGGTATTTTCATGGATTTAAATGTGTGCACTTACACCGAGATGGGGTGGGGGAGGGGTTTGGTTGGTTGAGTATTGATAGAGGTGTGTGTGTGCAATGAAATTTTAGTCCTTTTTAATTATAAGATTACACCTCCGCCAATCGCCCAGTTCTGTGCGAGTTTTGACTTAAGATTTGGCAGAAAGATGTCCATCAGGAGAAGACCTGTCAAATTTACCGCTAACTGGCTTGGGGATGAAGGAAATTTATAACACGCTACTTTGAAAACATCATTTGACAAATAATAACTGATGTGCAACGTTTTCATCTGGTGATCACATCGAGCTATTACAGTTTTATACTTGCAGTTACTGTGGAGCTCATCATCAGTCGTTGCACCTCATCATGCGCGGACAGTCTTGTATTATTCGGCAAACTCTGGGTCTTTCCAGCTCACCTTGAGCTTGGAGACTGGCGTCAGCCAGTATGTCATCAGGTTGAATATGCATGCAGTTTGTTCAAGTCTAGTCCGGCATGCCAATGAGTTTATTGTTCATCTGAGCACACCTGAAACCCAGCCGAAAACTAAACATAACTTCATTGCCAACCAACAACCCAACCTCTTATCTACGCATATCTAAAGGGGTCCAGTCCATTAATATCTCTGTAGTTTATGATGTATACTGCCTGGTGACATTTGTATACAAATTACTCTGGGCTTTAACATGTTTCAGTAATCTTGGCCAATTCTGTCTTTCATACAATCTTTTATGGGGACGGGTGGCTGCCATACAATCTTTTATGGGGACGGGTGGCTGCCATACAATCTTTTATGGGGACGGGTGGCTGCCGTACAATCTTTTATGGAGACGGGTGGCTGCCGTACAATCTTTTATGGGGACGGGTGGCTGCCGTACAATCTTTTATGGAGACGGGTGGCTGCCGTACAATCTTTTATGGAGACGGGTGGCTGCCGTACAATCTTTTATGGAGACGGGTGGCTGCCGTACAATCTTTTATGGAGACGGGTGGCTGCCGTACAATCTTTTATGGAGACGGGTGGCTGCCGTACAATCTTTTATGGAGACGGGTGGCTGCCGTACAATCTTTTATGGAGACGGGTGGCTGCCATACAATCTTTTATGGGGATGGGTGGCTGCCGTACAATCTTTTATGGGGACGGGTGGCTGTTTGGCGACGATGGCTATGCACTGAAAGCATAGCTGATTATGCCATACATCGGCCATAACATGAGCGCTGCATGCTTTTAACAGCGTTTTTCAGTAGGGCCAGGTCAGTAATTGAGAGAACATTCAGAATGTTAAAAAAGCGTTTCAGGTATTTGGACCGATCTGGTGGCACATTACAGTACAGCCATCAGAGAGTTTGCATCCTTTGTTGCACATTGCGTTCTGCATATCATGCGTTTCACCACAGATGTCATAGTGACCTTACAGAGGAGACATTACAGGACTTTTGTGCAGAGAGAGGCAGACCTGCATGAGCCAAATGAGCAGGTAGGGCAGGGCTTGCGGGAGGCCGGGACTCGCTGGCCGCACAGCTCGTTCCGTAGTGAATATTGTCCCACACCATCACAAATACATACATAACACGTATTTTACAACATAATCGTAGCCATATTTGTATTTGGTATTTGCAGAGCTGCTATAGAAAAACAAATATCCAGGTAAAGTGAAATGAAGAACCAAAAGAGTTTTTTTAACATGATGTAGCCAAAAAATAAAATAATAATGAACACATTTCTTATAATGGTAAAGAAAAAGAAAAAACAATACCTTCTCCCTGCACTTGTCCTGGTCATGAGTAAACTGTCAGTGTGTTACCATGGCAAATGTGTTGGTTTTAAAGATGACGAGAAGAGCTGCTTTGATTGTCCATAATTGAAGCCAGCCCCAAACACACTCATCTGTAATTACTCCTCCTTGTCCAACTGTCTATCCCACTGCACTGTGCTGTGTTGTGTTGTGCCTTCACTTTGATGGTCATCAAAGTACCACAAATAAGTCTGAGAAGCTCAGCTTGATAGGGATCATATATTTTACACTTGAT
The DNA here is from genome assembly GCA_029721435.1 of Gymnothorax reevesii. Taxonomy (NCBI): domain Eukaryota; kingdom Metazoa; phylum Chordata; class Actinopteri; order Anguilliformes; family Muraenidae; genus Gymnothorax; species Gymnothorax reevesii. Next base: position 35,170,884 of record CM056584.1, read on the forward strand.
TTTTGCACTTTTGTCGAGACTGTTAAAATAGGGGCCTTGCCTTTTTTTTCTAAGACTGACAGCACAGTGTAGTACTGGTACTGACAAACGCACACGCATGCAAACGCACAATCATGACGCTGCTGGTCTGATGCACCTGTCGATTGGGCTCCAGTATTTAATTTTATCCTCTGCCAAAATCATTTTCCTCAAACTTTATAAATATTGAAATTCGCAAACTGTGGGCTGTGTAATCATGCTCCGCTTGCCAATTTTTTTCAAATGCTCAAAACTCCATGAAAGACATTGTCAGGGCTGATCATACAGGGACGTTCTGGGGTGTATTGATGGTTGCCTACTGGGATTTTTATGAAATACATTTAACGTTAATGCTCAAACCAGAGTAGTTTCCAACTCTGGACAATCAACTTTCATCTAGAGATGGCCGTCAAATATTTTAAAATGGTTCAGAAAAAAGATCCCGAGTCGCAATATAATAAGAGGAGAACATGGGAAAAACAAAAAACAATACTTTTTTTATGATGACCACTTCATGTTTTGCTGGAAAAAGATGAACCAACACTTAGCCCATTTTCCTCATGCAAAATATTGAACCACTCAACCTGTTATTAAGTTCACCCCTTACATTTAATAACAGGCTGTAGCAACGAGAGCTGCTATAAAATGTTCATAATAATTTTGATTATTCTTTCACATCATTATTCAGGAATTAAGGTCGAGGAATGCAGTCACACAGGAGGGCTTACAAGTCTGAATTTTCTAAAGGTCCTGCTACAGTATATCAATGGGCTTTAATACAGGACAACGCAGTTTCTCTAAAATCTTTTAAAGATTTGCAGAAGTGAACCTGCTGTTTTAATCATTCGCATCATTGTCTTGTATCTCAGTTGTGCTTGAATGTCTGATCATGGACAGATGACTCAGCTCTCTCCCACAGGATTTCTGGTATAGAGCAGAATTCTTCGCTCTCTTAATTATGGCAAGTCCTTAAGAACCTGATGCAGCAAAGCATGCCAGTACCACCACACTGCCACAACCATTTTCGACTGTTGGCCTGCTGTTCTCGCTGCAGAATGATATGTTGGTCTTATGCCTCATGTAAGGGCAATATTATCCCAAAAAGCTAGAAGGTCATCAATTTTTTTTTTGTTTGTTTGTTATCTTATTTGGAAAATAAGATGAATCTCTGTCCCTCTTGGCTTGCTGTGGTTTTCACGTTGCAACTCTTCTTTCTGCCCAGTCTTGGTGGAATCATGAATGCGTACCTTATGGAGGCCTACAGATGTTCATCTGGGTTCTTTTTGTTTCTTCCCAGAAGGGCTGGCACTGCCTTCATGGAGAACTTTTGGATAGCAGACCACTCTTGGGGGAAGATTCTCCTCTGCTGCTCCGAATTTTCCCCAGTACGGGAAAAGTGCTGACATTGAAATTCACTTTGAGGCTGAAAGCCCTAGAAATAACTATGTGACCTTTTACAGTCTGATATACTGTATCTCAATAGCTTTGTCATCTTCTTAGGGATTTCTTTTGATTTAGGTGTTGTTTGCTGCTTGTTAAGACCTTTCAGCAGACTTGAAATTGCTAGGAATGTTCTATTGAAGTGATGTCAGGCAGAACATAGTCAGGCCTGGATGTATCCTGGTCTATTACAGTCCAGTTATCCGTTACATTTGGTAAATTTGGTGAAAAATAAGAGAATTCTTTTTTCAAATAGAGTGCATTTCATCAATGTATGGAATGATCACTGAAAAACTGCATTTTGTGCTAACTCAGGCTGCCTTTGTCTTATAATACATTTTGGATGAGAATCAAAAACTGCAAAGTGTGAAAAATTAGCAAAAATTCAGAAAGGGAACAAATGCTTTCTGACAGAACTGTTGTTGCATTAACATTTTTGAGTTTGCTTGAACAATAAGGTTGGCTGTCAAATTATTTGATAAAATTTGACCATCAATACACCCCAAAACTTCCCTGTATGATTAGCCCTGACAATGTCTTTCATGGCGTTTTGAACATTTGAAGAAATTGGTAAGCAGAGCATGATTACCCAGCCCACAGCCCCTGCGAATTTCAATATTTATAAAGTTTATGAGGAAAATGATTTTGCCAGAAGATAAAATTAAAAACTGGAGCTCAATCCACAGGTGTATCAGACCAGCAGTGTCATGATTGTGTGTTTGTATGCGTGTGCGTGTTAATGTCATAAACATTTTTATGTTCATATGCACATTTTAATACTCAAATTTCTGTTATAGGTGTCTGGTTTGATTTTTCATCAATTTTGTAACCAAATAAGATATGGGCTTTATTATATTGTGTTGCGTAATTCATGAACTGAAGCATAACGTGTAGACCTACGTTATTGTGCAAGGCTGTAAGCATTGGACTGTATTATAAAATGTATTTCAAATGGTTAATATTGATAAATGCAGAGCCGCTGCAAATTACATCTCTGCGAACATTCTGTAGTCATTCATCTATTCATTTAAGGACCCCCTTGAAAATGAGATGATCCATCTCAAGGGGTTATCCTTCAAATAAACAATAAACATTTGTGCATAATATGCAGTATGGAGTGCAACGTCTAGATTACACTGCTGGGAACCGATTCATTCTGTGCCCCTCCCATTGCCAACAATATGCACTGCAGGCCATTACAGTGAGCACTATCAAAGGAAAACAATATGTTGTTTTTTGTTTTATAAATAAATAATATATGAACACTATTCAAATTGTCAATAACTACATATTTGCCACTCAAACTGAATTTTTGCTAAATATTTTGTCTGCCTCACATGGTAGGCAATGCTACGTTTGCTTGTTCTTTTGAAAAGTAATGTGTTTAATTGCAGGTTAGCTGGCTGGCTCAGGAAGATCTTGCCTAGCCTAATAGGCATTTCTGATGGGACTACTTCGTCGAAAAAGAAAATATTTTTTGCGATATACAGGCATATATTCATATATTGAGTTTGGGGACATGGCTCTGTTATGAGAGATCCCCGCCCGTCCGAACGAGGAACTGAAAGCAGGGAGCTGCTAGTAATCCCGTCCCCCGAGGAACAGAGCCAACAGCAGCAATGACCTCACGAAAGAGACATTGCTATAGAACGAAAATTCAGACAAAGAGAGCTGGGTTAATGAATACAATAGATTGGTGGAGCTGGGGTGGAGGAGGGTTGTTGGGCGAGCGCACTGAGGAGCAGCTTCCTGAGGCGAGCTTAAGTAGAGTAGCATATTACCAGCTAAGCAATCAGGAAGCTCGGTCAGATGACAGTCATGTGCACTCAGGTAGAAGCTGCTCCTCTGTTAGCAGGCTTGATTCCATGGCCTGTCAGAACTTGCGTCAAGTCTTCATAAAATACATTACATCACTGTATTGTGTAATTTAAGTGTGGTTTTGGAAACAAATAAAACAAACTATTAAGTTTACTGCATGACTGTATTTGTCGACAATCTCTTCCACTCTGCTGTGTTATTTTAACGGAGGGTTGACGTCTGGTGGACAAAAGAGTTTATGGAATAGCCTGCTCAGCGAATGGTACATTGGCAGATGATTCATTAAAATGGAATTGAAATAAAGCATGTTAGACAGGCATATTATTTCTGTCCAGAATCTTGCTTAATCAGCTCATAATGTTTATTAATTAATTAATTAATTAATTAATTAATTAATTAATTAATTAATTAATTAATTAATTTATGTTCACTCTACAAGCACCTACTGCCTCAACATACCAAAACCAATAGGCCAAATGCTTTTTCTAGGTTTTTTGTGATGTATGACCAGGCCTGAAAATGATTCTTGGGATGCACTTTTTATGTACAGGTGTTATAGCTATTTATGACTGGGGAACAAGCTTTTATTTCTGGTCGTTTACTGCTAAAAAAGCTTAGAGCTTTCTTGCTGTTTAAGTTCAAAATTCTGAATGCTCTCAATGCCTCAAAATACATTCATTAAATTAAGAATTGTCAGCAGATGCTCTTGCTGTGATTTACAAACACCTTATAAAAGTGTTAAACACCCTGTTAAATAACTAAACCGCTATCATGATCTAGCTGTGTTACAGTCTATCTTTTATTAATGTCCTTTCAACACGTCAGCTTGTCTCAAAAATGGAAAGTTTCATGGTGTGCAATAATGAGACCAGGACCTGTAGATATTCCCTCTCAGTGTGCACAACTTTAAGCCCTGTTTGTGACCATACAATTGAACATAGTTTGAAAAAGAGGTGTTTGCGAATGCATACATACATATAAGGCCTTAGCGAACATCCAAACAGGAGGAACCTTGCAGTGCATCAATAGATAGGGTTTTGCTCACCTCCGTGTGATCAGGTGGCCTTTCATCTACCCTTTCCAGCTCTCAGGTCTAAATTTAGCTTAATGGCTTTCAATTATCCCATCAGATCTGCTTTCAGATTGCACAATTAACTTCACTCTGAGAGCGAAATGCCCTCTCCATTGTGCCCAATGGTTGGTGCTCACAGATCGCGGAGACTAAATCTCTCTCAACACTGTGAAACAGCAGAGTGTGCAGCCTTTCCCAGTCTGAGCTTGGTAGCTGTGCTCCCAGCTGTGCCTCAATGACTCTTGACCTCTGCCGTGTGATTGGTTTCCTCTGCCTCTCCCTGAGGGTATATGATTGGAGATGATGACGAGAATGTGAAAATCCTGCATCCTGAATAGGTCTGAAATTTTCGGAAGTGGTAATCTTTAGCCAAAATTGTAAGGTTAAGTGATTCCTCGGTCACAGCTTTGCTTGCTTGTTGCTTTCTGACTTTCAGATTGGAGGCGCAGCTGTGCTGGACACGGACAGATGGAAGCCTGCAGCCCCCCAACATCTGAGTGCTGGTCTTGGATGGGGACTCAGATGAGGCAGAGCTCAGCTTTCAGAGGCCTCCACGTAAAACTGTGAAGCCAGGGAAACTACTATGAATGTTTTATGCAATTTAAATATGTGCTTGGATCACCTTTCAGCAATTTTCCTTTAAAGCTCGACTCTCAAAAACACACAGTTTTAATTGAATCAATTAGACATACATATTTAAATTTTTTCTTACAGCCAGGCATTGTAATTTTACTCTGTAAAAGGTGTTTCTTTAGTAGAATTTTGATAAATTAAGAGAGCCTGGAATAAGGCACATAAAAGCTTTTTGAAGAGAAAGTGTGAGGCACAAGAACAGGGTGCCGGGGGATATTAGACCTTTTCCCTACTGTTTCACGCTGTGCTCGTAGTTGCTTTTCAAATCAAAGGCCTGCGTGGAAGAAGGACCTAAATAAATAATTATAATAAATAAGTCACTAAATAACTCTTTTGTGATTTTGAGGGTCAAAGTTTTCAAAACATTTTGCAGATGTGTGTGTGTGTGTGTGTGTGTGTGTGTGTGTGTGTGTGTGTGTATACCGTATTGATCTGAATATAAGACAATATTTTTTCCCTTGAAAAATGCCTGAAAAAATGTCTTATATTCGGGGTCTAAGGAGTTACCCATGTAAAACAATACGTGGCGCCATATGAGCGCTTTTCTCTCTGTCAGTGTTTAGACCAGTGTGACACTAGCGTGATCCTGTGAACAAGTCGGCTGGAGTGGGAGTGTTAGCCTACATTTGCATAAGCTACTAAATGACAGAAAGATGCAGCCAGGGCACAGAGATCCGCTTGAAAAAAGTGCTTCCAAAGTCGGTCAGGTGAATAAAAATCAGAGGAGAAGTTATGGTGCGAATTTTAAACTTATGGTTGTAAACGAAGCTGAGAGAACAAGAACAGAGAATTGGGTTGCACAAAACTTCCGTTTAAAACAATTATTAGTCCTGACCTGTTCTCAGTCATTTTCATGATTAACAAAATGTTCACTCAGAGAGCACTCCACACTTAACAGGTGCTGCTTGTTCTCCCTGATTAGGTAAGACGACAATCATTCATCTGGACGCGTATTTGCTGTATTTAAATCAACGTCATTCAAAATGAATATGGAAAAACTGTTTGTGGTGTTTTTTGGATGTTAAATGCTCTTACATTTTGCAGACAGTTCTGACACTGTTTGTCAAGCAGATGAGTGCCATCTATTGCATAAGTTAGGCCAGTAGGCCTATGGCCGTTTTATTGCACAAGTTAGGCCAGAAGGCCTATGGCCGTTTTATTGCACTATTTTCAGGGCACAGAACCGTGAGGTGCGTTCTGCGCTTTGCCTTTTGCGGGGCTATAGACGATTTTATGATTTTTTTCCCCCCATGATAAACACCAATGATGTTGAAATGTACGAGGAAAACAATGAAATGTTTTTAATGCAAATGAGATTTTTTTCAAATAAAAACTATTTTTCTAAATAAGGGTCTTGAAAAAGAGGGGTCGTCTTATATTCGGGTCAATACGGTATATATACTGTATATATATATATATATATATATATATATATTTTTTTTTTTTTTTTTTTTTTTCAGTGGCAGCTCGTGAACTGGCAACTGGAGAGGCTCAAAACAATTCCTTAAAATTAATGATTGGTAAAGACCTGTTTTCAATCATTCATTAAAATTGCCATTACAGAAACTCCAAAAACTCTCAACATTATCAGGTGTGGCCAGTTTTTGTTTATAACGCATATCGATTATGACTCCGGACTTCTCATGCTTTTCTTTATTCAGTAGTTGGAAGCAACGCATGTGTTTCGCAATCGTTTAACATTAGATAATTTTGCAATGTCTGATGACATTAAAAAATTTGAAACGTCTTTATGCAATTACTTTGGTTCCAATCCCTCTGTGCACAAGGACTTCAAATCCGCGCAAGAATCTCTTACATTGAATAAGTGTTGATTGAATAATTGCCAACTACAGCAGAGGAATGTAAATACAGGTATGCATGTTAAACTCACACCGAATGCGTGAGAGTTGTCAGATATGTCTTATAAATGAAAACTGGCCACACCTAATAATGTTGAGAGTTTATGAGTTTCTGTAATAGGAATATAAGCTAATGATTTAGAACAGGTCGTGACCAATCGTTCTTTTTAAGGGATTGTTTGAGCCTCCCCCGTTGCCAGTTCACGAGCCGCCACTGATACATATACACACAATGCCGTGAAAAAGTATTTGCCCCCCTTCCTGATTTCTTATTTTTCTGCATATTTGCCACACTTAAATGTTTCAGATCATCAAACAAATTTTAATATAAGACAAAGATAGCCCAGGTAAATTAAAAATGCAGTTTTGAAATGATGATTTCATCTATTAAGGGAGAAAAGCTATCCAAACTTACCTGGCCCTATGTGAAATAATAATTGCCCACCCCCCAATAAAATAATGAATTAACTGTGATTAACCACATTTTTTAGCTCAATTTTGCTAGCCACATCCAGGCCTGATTACGCCAGACCTGTTGAATCAAGAAATCACTTCAATAGAACCTGTCTGACAAAGTGAAGTTGGCTAAAAGATCTCAATGAGCAGCACACATCATGCTGTAATCTAAAGAAATTCAAGAACAGATGAGAAACAAAGTCATTGAGAATTATCAGTCTGGAAAGGGTTATAAAGCCATTTCTAAGGCTTTGGGACTCCGGCGAATCACGGTGAGAGCCATTATGCACAAATGGAGAAAACTGGAACAGTGGTGAACCACCCCAGGAGTGGCCGGCCTACCAAATTACTCCAAGAGCACATCGACGACCAGGAGGTCAAAAAAGAACCCAGAACAACATCTAAAGAACTGCAGACCTCACTTGCCTTTGTTAAAGTCAGTGTTCATGATTCAAAAATTAGAAAGAGACTGAGCAAAAGTGGCATTCATGGGAGAGTTCCCAGGCGAAAACCACTGCTGACCCAAAAGAACACAAAGGCTCATCTCACATTTGCAAAAATACATCTTGATGATCCCCAAGACTTTTGGGACTTTTTGAGACAAAAGTTGAACTTTTTGGAAGATGTGTGTCCCATTACATCTGGAGTAAAACATAAAAAGAGCATCATACCAACAGTCAAACATGGTGGTGGTAATGTGATCGGCTGGGGCTGCTTTGCTGCTTCAGGACCTGGACATCTTGCAGTAATTGATGGAACCATGAATTCTGCTCTCTATCAGAAAATCCTGAAGGAGAAGGTCCGATCATCAGTTTGTGACCTCAAGCTCAAGAGCACTTGGGTTATTCAGCAAGACAATGATCCAAAAGACACCAGCAAGTCCACCTCTGAATGGTTTTAAGAAGCAAAATGAAAGTTTTGGAGTGGTTGAGACATAGATCCAATTGAGATGCTGTGGCATGAGCTTAAACCGGCCATTCATGCTGGAAAACCCACCAGTGGCTAAATGAAAACAATTCTGCAAAAAAGCATGGATCAAAATTCCTCCACAGCGATGTGAAAGACATTGCCAGTTATCGCAAACGCTTGATTGCGGTTGCTTTCGCTGAGGGTGGCACAACCAGTAATTCGGTTTCGGGGGAAATTACTTTTTTCACAGAGGGCCAGGTAGGTTTGAATAGCTTTTTTCTTCAACAAATGAAATCATCATTTAAAAACTGAATTTCGGCTTATCTAAAATATTAGTTTGATCTGAAACATTTAAGCGTGACAAATATGCAAAAAAAAAAAGAAATCATAAAGGGGGCAAATACTTTTTCATAGCACTGTATATACACGTTCATCTGCAAAATGTTTTGAAAACTTTGACCCCCAAAATAACAAAAGTGTTATTTAGTGACTTAGGTACTTCTTGCACACAGGTCCTCAACCTCAAGTTTTCACCTAGTACAAGCTTTCAATCCACATGTGAAGCCCAGAAAAATATATTCCTTCCTTTTTAAAAACTATATTATGCACTTGTTTGGGGCAGTGGATACAGTTGTTATGAATTCATAACTAATCTTATGTCTTTATGAGGTTTTTCAGCTTGAGTCGCATTTTAGACTGGCAGCCAGACCTGAGCCATTTTGATCTGTATGTGTATGTGCGTGATGTGCATTATGTGTGTACTTGTGTTTATCTGTTTGTACATAGGCTGTCACGAATACAGAACAAGAACCAAACACAGATCATAGGTAATGCTGAATTTGGCCTTTATTCACAAGAGAAAAATAACTCAAAAGGGCTGTTGGTGGATTGGGCAGCAGAATGCTTACTGGATGAGGACTGTGTAACAGAATGCCCTCTGGATTTGGACGAGGCAGCTGAACCCCCTCTGGATCTGAACTGGGCAGTGGAATACCTGCACGGTCAGGATTGCACAGCAGAACGGCCACAGGATCAGGGTCAAACGGCAGGGCACTCACAGGATCAGGACCAGGTAGCAAAGCATCCACAGCATTAGGGCCGGATGGCAGAGCGCCTGCAGGATCAGGGTAAGGTGGTACAGTGCCCACAAGATCAGGGCTAGGCAGCAGGGCACCCACAGGATCAGGGATAGGCAAGCCCTCAGGTCCAAGCAAAAGAGTTATGCCGGAAGGCCTCACTGGGCCAGGGTCTGGGGTATGGGGTGGTGGCAGCGCAGACTATAGACTGCTAGGTGGCAGGGGCTCTTGACCACTAGGCAGTGCAAGCACTGGATTGCTGGGCAGTGTGGGACAGGAACTGGATGGGGTGCCGGTCTGGTAGCAGGATGGAGAGCCAGACTGAGGGTCTGGGTGTTTTAGACCACCTAATGAAGAGGGGGCCTTGAGCCGGTGAGGAAGGTTTCGGCCCACTCAGACAGCAAGCTCTTTGGCGATGGTCAGGAATTCATTTCCTGGCGGGCTATCTTCAGTATCGCCTGCCTGATGTCCTCAGCAGTGGCTTTCCTCTGCTCTGCCTGGAGGCACAGCAAAGAGGACTCAAGGTGAAAGATTTCCAAATCAAAGCTGGCATCCCAAAGATCTGCTGGTTCCATGTTTTGCCTGGATTATTCTGCAAGAACACAGACCATGACCCAGGCCCAGACCAAAGCTCATGCAGAAGTTGGCCTTTATTAGCAGGAGACAAATAACTAAAAAGGCTCATTGCTGCAGACTTTCGATAGGGGACGGGAGTAATCGGGAATGTAGAGTCAGGCTAGGAGTTGTCGAAGTGACTGATCTGAGGTGAGAAACCAGGATGGGAAGTCAAATGAACCAGGGCAAATAGCAGTGTTGGATAGACTGGAGGAAGCCACTCACCAGGGCTGCAAACGCTGGGAGGAGAATTACCAACAAATCGTAATTTGTTTTCCTTAGTGCAGCACAGTTGTATATGTAGTTGATAGTGGTAAACCATTAATCAAAAGCTTGAGGGGTCTCTTGAGGGCAACAATTATTGAGCGCTTTAGCTGGAGGTCTGACTCCTGAGCCTAGTCGTGGCTTGGGAAGCCCTGCCAAAATCAAATAAAATTGCATCCCCAGTTTTACGCCAAATTAAAGGACCTTCAAAACAAGTGATTCCCAGATGGGATACGAAATAAACTCCCGCCTAATATCATGTGATTTTGTTCTTCTTTTGTCCTGCTAACAAATTTCTTTCGGCATGTACTGAGCCACATTTGTCGCACATGCTTAACGATGACTCCCAGTTCAGAAGCAGCGTGTTTTCAAGGTCCTTCCAAGTGTGCGACACTTGTGCAACAACAAAATGAACATAAAGCTTTCCTTACTCCTGTGATCTGCCAAACCTTGGGTGTGGAAATATTTTGGTCTTGCTATGACTGACCACACCTCTGCCGAAGCCTTTTCTAAGTCAGGTTGAGGAAGGAGGAGGGTTGAGCGCAGGGTTAGTAACGCTGCCTGGTAAAACCTTTGTACTCTGGAAACAACAAGAGACAGCCATTCCGGTATACAACTTTGGCGCGAAAGAAGTGAAGGCTCAGCTAATGATGTATGTTTGATGGATATTCGTGAAAGATGTACAGAAGCCTGTATCCTGAGTATCCAAATCTTCAGCATCAAGACTATTACTAGATTAGGCACAGAGGTGCATTTTGTCACCAACATTGTTTAACATCGTTATTGACTTTGTGATTAGTAGAGCTATGTCCAATCCAGCATTTAGAATCAAGTGGAAATCCTAAGATTACCGCAACTTCACAAAAGACTAAGATCGTCTCCCTTACTTTGACCTCACCGACAATATTGCCTTGCTGGCAGATATTTTTAGTTCACTTGGTCCAACGGACCAAAGGTAGCTTATGGGATCACATGGTGGTGTCGGTGTCAGTGTTAACTTTGACCTTCTTCTGCCAATGAAATGTGAAATTTGATCAGGAGGTACAAACAGATGAACAGATTAAAGTTTATTCGAGGCTTCAAAACTCGACATCAACCATATTCAAAATTCCATCATATCATGATAGAGAGTGTTTGAAAGCAGTTAGAATGCTGAAACTCTGTGCACACATACTTTTGAGGTGGCAGTGCGGTGAAATTGACAATTATCATCATTTGACCTTTCAGTGATCTTGACAGGGAAAGAACATTTAAAAGACGATGAATAGGGTTCCGACTGTGATTAAAAGGTTGGAACTTTGGATTTGGATGCTATATGTGCAAACAATTAGATATGAATTGCAAATTTGAAAACATAGTCACATTTGAGCCTCAAATTTCACTGCATCATGCTAGAGGGTCTTTGAAAGCATTAAGAATGTTGAAATTTACAAGTTGCTTTTGATTTAGGCGATCACCACTACATTGACAATTTAAATGTTTATCGTTATTTGACTATGCAATGACCTTGAGTAAAAAACCTTTAAAATAGAGCTAAAAGGGTTCACACTAAAGCCATCTTCATTTTCCCAATGTTGAATCTAAGCATAAAAATACTATCTCTTGTGGGCTTACACAACAAAGCTTGAAATAAACCAAGTAAGCTAAAGTGCCTATGGCACCATTTTTGTTGGTTATGCTGCGTGAATTTCCTTGTGTCTGAAAGAAAAATGTATTTTAAATGGACCTTATGTCTGCTTGATACTGCTAATTTTGGGATCAACACACTTTGCTAACGTTGTATAGATAAGTCCACTGAGATGTATACAACAAGAGGCAGTTCCAGCTTTCCAGTTCCATACCTCTAAAGATTGCGAATTCGTCAGTGTCCAGACTTGAGCCCTCAGAAGCTTCTTAGGGTTGCCCAGAGTGTTGACTTAGTGTGACCAGCTACTCACTTAGTCCACCTCCTGCACCTCAGTTCGAAGTCCTAAACTGTGGGGGACAATGGAAGCTAGAGCTAGAGTTAGCCTGGCTATTTATCCGGCATGTACATTGTATAAAAATGAGATGCTGTATGCAAACTTATGAGGTGATGCGATGCCTCAAGATAATCATAAGAAATGACTGATTGTCAGTCTTATCTTATAAATACAGTATAAATGAGCGGGAATGTTTACTGTGGCCTAAGTGTCGCACGTGATTATTTTTCACAACATTGATTTTTTGTCGCATTTACTTTTGTTCAGCATGTTTTCCTCTTGGCATTGCCAATAAATGGTTCCGAAGATGTATGGTCTGTTTTGTTTCTGAGCAGCCTCAAAATTGCTTGAAGGTTGAAAAGAAATCCCATTGATTCCCATTGAAACTGAAATACTTCCTGGTCTGCACAATAGTAATCACCCACAAAGGGCTATCAGATGCGAAAACCCAGCGGCTCTCTCTGGCAGAGAGTCAATAATTGAATCAGCTCAGCCGGTCAGTTGAAGGCTATAAAAAGGTGCTAAATGGTTTCAGCTCTGACTCAGATGGACCTCAGGTGCACTCATATCAACTCTGGATGGCTGTCTTCTCAAAGTCAATGCAATAATACCCACCCTGAATGCATGATATACACCATATAGGCCACAGGCAATTTGTTTATTTGCTGTTCAGAGCTAAATTACTATCACCTTTGCTAAACGTCTGCCACTCTGCGCAGATAGACGCCAGCGGATATAGAGCTGCTCTATTTATGCATGCCGTTACATTATTCTATCACGAGATAGTACACCTAGATCAGTTATTGAATATTCTCTAACAAGCTAAGCTCAGAGATGGATTAGAATATGCAGTTTTAAAAAATGATCTCTTGCAATAGAAAAAAAATCATTGTCCTTTGGAACAACTGCTTCAACTATAGTGAGCCAATGGTATCCCAATTAAGTAGTTTAAGTAAAAATCAGTTTTCTGAAGCAAAAAGAAAATAGTGTTGATACTATGTCATTCGATTATTAATTATAGTCGTCACATTAAAACACGTAATTTTCTACTGTGGATTTACTCATAGATTCTTTTGTTGAAGAATTCAGCTGTCTTTTGGAGCCTCATATAATCTTTCAAAGAAATGCAGTCACTTCAATGGTTGATCAGGCTTATCTATGTAGAAGTACAGCTATATTTTTACACCCACGTGAAACTCTCCCGGTAATTACCTATCGATTGACATGATTTTTATCCCATTACAGTATAAGCTTTCCTCAGTAATTGAAAGACATTGATATGACCCTCAGAAAGGTATTTTTACACTTGCATAATAGCAGTTAGATTGTATTCTCTCAACTTTTCGTAACAGAGAATGATGTCAATGCATGGAAAGAAAGACTTCCAGAACCAAGCCTGGAGTGCTGAGCTTATATTTGCGGGATGGAAATATGATTCTGTGATAGAAAATGGCAGTTATTCTGAATGGAACAGACTGGAAGGCTGATAGCATAGATTTTTTTGAAGGAGAAATTCAATGATGGAGAGTTTTTCTTCTTAAAGTATGAGTAAAACTGTCTTTGTATGGTGTGGTTCTCTCTAACTTCTAGCCAGCTAGCTATTTCTTATTTTTGGTTTACCACCGTGATCACAGAGCTAGAGTGTCACATTGGGTAACACGAGTAGTCGATAGTACTGAATGTGCTGGCATATTGCATAGTGTGATGATCTGTATTAGAATTTATACCGCATTAAACAAAATAGAATGCCAAGGATTTTTGCTCGTTTAAAATGCCAACAGCTCGAAGACTCGGCAAATCCTCTACTTTGTTCTTTGCACTGACGCTCAATCTAACGTAGCATATAGCCCAGCTTTTTCCTGAGGGTGAAATGTCTGTTTTGTTAAAGTAAGGTATATTTCAGATATTACTGTCTCGGTGAGTAATACTTGCTCCTCATAGGGTGTAAAAAGTGTTGTTACAAGCTTGCCTTTTGCTTGGATGATGGGAATTGTAAACAGCAAGCTTTCTGCTTGGGTGAAAATTCTGATCGTAAAATAAGCTGCTCCTTTAATGAGTATGAGTGTTCGCTGATGTGGCTTTGTAGAAAAATGGATGAAATACTGAGCTTTATCAAAAGGAAAAGGCTTGTTCTTGGTTTTGAGAGGTTACTGGTGACCTCTGATGTCCAGCTGTGCCTGTATTGATAAATTCACACTAAAGTCAAAAGTTGATTTGTGTTAAAATATAATTATTTTGTGATTATGATTTGACAGTGTGCCATTTTGAGGGCTGTGAGAGTTTGGGGAGCCACCTGGAGTGCTGTCTTATTTGGCTTTGAAAGAGGAAGCCAAATAGCATTTCATGCTCAGATGAAGAATACTTGTTATCTAAGAGTTTATGATCCCAGAAATGTTTTGTTTGAACCCCCAGTCATTTTTCAATCCTCAGTAGCATTTTTTCTTTACAATTTTAATTCTGAAATTTCATGAAGAATTTTTTAAATGTTTGCAGCCCCTTTTCTCTACCAATATCATGAAAATAAACTTAAATATGATGGAATTCTAAATGTTGCAAATGTATTGTCTCAGTTGATCCATACTCCTCCTCTCTATGAAGCTTAAATCTTGAATTATAAAGCATTAAATAGTTAATCACAGTTAATCATAAATATGTTCGGGCAAAACATACATACTGGGAGAATCATCTCTTATTGTCAAACATGGCAGCAGGTCTTTCATTGTTTAGGCATGTCTGTTTATCGTTCAGTCGTCCAGGATTTTGGGTGGATTTTACAGGGTAAACCTAAAAATGGCATAAAAATTCACTCAGAAATGGTGAAGTGAATATGATGTCTACGTTCTGCAATAGCCGTCTTAGTCTCTGGACTTAATCTCCTCAAAATCCCGTCATCTGAACTTGAGATGGTTGTTCACTGGATTGCAAGGAAAATGATTAACAAGAGGAGCGGGGCATGACAGACTGTATATATCTGTCGCAGATAAAATAAATTAATTAGGTCCATTTACTGTTCTGTAAGTTGTACGCTTTCTGACTTCTCAGATTCCCAAAGATGCTTTGATAGAATAAATATGTATGCACTGTAGTTTGCTTATTATCAAACTATATTCTATGATTTATTATATTTATATGGGGCAAAAACTCAACTGAAGCCAATTAAAAGACTGAGCCTATCAAATTATCAGGATTAGCCAGCCTGAGCCAATTTTCATCTGCCACTTTTGATTGTATTGACCGTGAATCTGCACCCTTGTTTACATAGCAGCTGTTGCTAACTGGCATTGACTCTGTCATGTTGTCACTTTAGCTCATGGGCTTTGGAAGGTGTGGTGTGGTAAGTGGTGGCTGGCTGACTGCTTTGTAGGAGAGCACATGCTTAGCTGTATCCTCCGAGAGCTTCTCATTTGCTTATTGTAGTGTGAGTGGATGATTTGCGGTACTGCCTTGAGAATAAAAACCTGGAAATGGCTTGAAACTTGAAAATTCTTGTACAGTTCAAATATTGTAAAAAATATTTGCTCCATAAAAGTGACCAAATGTTTGCTATGTGACATCAACATCATAGATATCACAAGTACTCTTGGTTCTTAGGTGTGAAAATTTCAAAGTAATTATTCATAGTACTGTATACTGCAGATATTCCCATCCAAATAAAAATGAATGAGCTTCTAGTTTAATTTTTTTTATTATCATGCAATGCTGCTGGACAGTAGAATTCAGAACACCGAGTGCTGTATTTCCATTATTAACTGCCTACATGACCGATAGGATGATGAGGATGCGTTGATTATTGCCAAAAGTCCTCTTTATGATAGGACAAAGGTCCCACTGAAGGAAAAGTTTACCAAAAATAATACAGTAATTTGTTTTTTAACTAACCTCAGTTGCTTACTCCCCAGACAGATCTGTGATCAGTCTTTGCAGTTAAATGTAAAGTACTGTGAAAAGGTTTTAGGCACCCTATACTTAAAAAAAATTAGATGGCTTTAGATGTTTATTTTTTGTTTTCCTCATTGGTGTTGCTGAAGATTGAAAGTATATTTAAATTCTAAATTCTAATACAAAGAATATTTTCATAAGTAAATGTTGGTATTTCATTAAAAACGGTGGACGCAGGTAATATAGCCTTGCGAGAGCCCAGATGTCAGTATCATCCAGTATCATCATGGCTGTCTGCAGTTTCTGAGAGGGATAGATGCAAGTGAGACAGGGAGTCTGCAGGAGAACAGTGGCAAGTTTTCCAACTCTGCTTGTCGCAAGCAAAGGCCAATCATCTTAAACAAGAGTGCTCGTAGAGCACAGTATCCCCAGCTGGTCCCCTAGTCCTGCATGACGAATGCAATGATGATACCTAATTTCATGAACATTCAAGCACTTTTATCTTAGCATAGTCATGGCTAGAGGGCGCTAACGAGCCACCTGGCCATGCCCGAGCTCAATTCAGCATATATTTGTATTTGGGACGAGACTGCAATCAAGCAAGTAAAGTTTTGTGCAAATCTTACAAGGTATGTGTGATTTAAACCAACTTTCTGTTTTTTGACAGAACATTGAAATTTGCCACAACGCTACCGAGATCAGCAAAGTCTTTAGATGACATGAGCCAAATTTGTTGTTGATTGGACAAAATCTGTAGGGGAAATTTGTTAAAATACGACACCTGTAAATGGCGAAAAATCAAAAAAAGTTGTGATTTCAATTCAAAATGGCGGACTTCTCGTTGAATTTAATTTACGCACCAAGTTAATTTTTTTCGGTTTTGAAATAGTCTATGTGTCCACTGAATTTTATACATGTAGCTTAAACGGGCTGCGAGGGCTTTTTAGTTGAAATTTTCCAGGGGGCGCTATTTTGCCACACCCATGTGCAACGCCCATAACATAGCAAAAGATATGTTGGGCTTTATGTGTGGGCCAAAATTTGTGAGTTTTTAAGCTTCCCTTGAATCTGAAAACACTTTCTGTTCATGAGGAATCATGCCATGCCATAGCAACATCGTTTGATGAAAACTCACAATCTTCATAATGGAGTATCATCAAGGACCTGGATCTGGAAAACGCACATGGAGCAGTGCGCCAAAGAAGAATGCATGGTGCCACCTACTGGCCACAGGAAATGTCATGTCTGAAACTCATTATTGGCATAAGAACGTCTTCAGAATGTAACAATTATCAAGCACATGAAGTTTTGGGCAGATCGGATGAAGTACGCTTTAGTTATAGCATAAGTACCCTCTCAAGGATATACAATATATCACCATTTAACGTCAAGCGCAGTAATTCTGTTAAATATAAGTCTGGCGGAATAAAATGCGGTAAGCGCATAACTGATATATGTTTATTATTCCTGTAAAGTTTCATAAAAATCCCTCAAAAAATGTGGGAGGAGTTGATTTCAGAACATGAGCACCCTCCGAGGATATACAATAATAGAGCTTTCCCACCCTGCAAGAAATGAAAAAAAAATACTAGGTAAGATGAATTTTAGGTACATTTTCAGTTGTCAAGCAAATAATAACTTGTCAAGCAAATAGTGACTTAAAACAAGTGAAAAGTTGCTTACCCCAATGGCAAGCTAGTCAAAATAACCTCAAATCAAGGACAAAGGAGGCGTCCCATCAAAATTAGCCCTCCTGATTTTCCAAATTATTTCTTTTTAGGATACTAGTATATACCCTCTAATATATCAGAAACTATTTGATAAGCGCTAGCAAACAGATTTCTTAGAAATTTTGGCATTTGAAATTGGCCCAAATGGCGACGGTCTATTACACAGGAATACTAAAGTTTGGGGCATCCTCACAGCAAACTGGACACTGTAACAGTTTGTACGTGATATCTAAGCATGTTATAGATTTGTTTGTTCTGCAGCGGTGGTCCTCTTCTTACATAAAATACAGCAGTGGTACTTCACCATGTTGGAACATTGTACTGACAAAGCCCATTCCAAATTTCAGCTATAAATACCACCTGTGGTGTGAATGAGAGAAACTCTCATCTCATGACTAAACAACTCAGAGGATTAAGAAAGCAAAATGTTACGAGTTGCTTCCAGAATATAGGTCTCAAACAATATTCATGCATGAGTTTCTTGATCATTTTCACATTAAAATGGCCATAATAAAAGATAATTACACATCAAGAGATTCTACTGCAATAGTAATAAATAGGAGTCCATAAAACTGACATTCTCTGCCAATGGCAAGTACATCTATTCAAAGATGCAACAAAAATTTTGAAATAATGACCTATATTTTCACATTCTCCGCTCAAAATCAGTAGTACATTGCCCATATGATTGTTCTGCACGATCACATCAATGTATTTTAAGAATGAGTGGGGTTCTTATTTTCTTTCTGGCCAAAATTGTGATCTGAAACATTTCAGGTCTGCCATTGCCATTTTTCATTAAAGTCTTTTTTTAACAAAGAGCACAACATCGGGCCAAAAATTTTATTTCTCTAAAATGAAGCTAACTATATGTAGATTCAAATAAGTGAATTTTAAAAAATGGCCTTATTGTGTGCTGTTATCTTTTTTCTGGCCATAAATGCCGGAAAATCCAGTAAAATTGGTGAAAACTTTGAATGTGTAAAAAGCATCAAATAGATTATACATAAATGAAAATTTTGTCATTTCTAGACAGATTAACACTAAAATAATAGATTCCAAGCCATGGTTTGAATAAAATTTGAAAAAAAAAAAAATTCTTGAGGATTTCTTCCTGATAATGGGACGCCACCTTTTTTGTCGTACTAATGGTGATAGAAATAAGTGTTTTAAGTCTTAGAATAAGTAAATTCATCTTACCTAGTATTTTTTTCTTTCATTTTTTGCAGTGCACTAGCACCTACTCAGCTAGACTCGACTCTACTCGGTTCTTAGGGTTTTCCATCAGGTGATAGTACCTGGTACCTGGTAAACAAATGCCACCAAAACATAGGCACAATCAGCTATGAAATGGTCCAATTTGAGTTTTCCTCCAACTTTGGCTCCGTCTAGCTTGAAAATGTAAACACTACCAAAGAAATTTTGATATTCCTGAAAACAGAGCTCCAAAAGCACAACAAACAGCATTGATCATCATAGAACATATCTGGGTTACTGAGAAAATATACCGCTAACATGCACCGAAAATCAATTTTGACCATCTTTCCAGCTGTTTATCGCACTAACTCAGCAAGATACCAAGGTACAATTCATTGAAACTGATAGTCTTGTTGTGAGTAATCACATAATAAAGCATTCTTGATTGTATATGTATAGGATATTATTTAATTCCCATTCCCATTTTCAATTTTTACTGTTATTTCTCAAATAATTCCGGCTCAATAACGTACTTACCCAATTTGGTGCTGATGTCTAACTGGACTTGAAGTGTTACAGGTCATGATAAAAGTATAACATATTTGGTACTTTGTACCCTTAAGTCATGATAGTTGATGTAAAATGTGGTGTCAACAGGAAAACTGAGCCACTTAAGTGGCTTCAAGGTGGTGCTATCGGTAGGCAAAGTGTGATACGGACCTAAAAAATTGTCTTTTTCCATGAGACTCCCATATATATCAATGCGCCAAATTTTATTCAATTCCAGGGTGGGGTCAATTGCACACCGAAGGTCAATCTCCCATGGAATGGCTCTTAAACACATTCTTGCTCTTATCCCACAGTAAAAAGTGAACTTTCTGTTTTGTAGTTCAGAAAACTCGGCCGCTAGCAAGGCTCCACGCGTAGCTTACATGAAGCTTAGCTGCATGAAAAATTATGCTATCCTCCAATTTACAAGGTTATCAGATACTTCACTCAGCATACATTACTGGATCAGCAAATGAACATTACTCATCGCGCACCCGACACAGCTACTGTATGCTTGCAACTAATCCACTTCCCACCTGATCATACCATCAGGTTTTTATTATGGAAGTAGTGGGTACTGGGCCTATCTTGAGTTTTCCTATGTTGTAGACAGGGAGCTAAAATAGAACCCGATGAGCTACAGTCAGAACTCACTGGGATATCAAGTGTTTGGAGTTCTAACCTTCTCTAGGCAAAATTGCTTGACTAATTCTTCCTTTACTGTGTAATCTTCCATTTATAATCTTATCCTTATCAAGCTCCAACTTTCCTTCTAGCTCACTCTAGGACTGAAATATGTGATGAGAAGAAGAATTATGCTACATGGGAATACATTTGTCACTTGAGGACTTATCAAAGACTGTGCGACAATAGATCACCATTCATGAGCATACGCATAGCTATATCTTATTTAAAGGGACAGAAACAAAATACTTGCCTAGGGTTAAATTACGCTGGTAACAGGGTTGGCGCCTGTAACCTTACCCTGTAATCAACCCTTTTCCATTTCATTCTCTGCTTCTGTGGGCTTGGCATTCGTCAGTATTTACGGCGTACAAAATTCTGATTGCATTGTCCGTGTGACTTATTTATTCCCGGGTTTTCCCCTGCTTAATTTTCTGGAGTTAGCCCTTCCTTTCGTTCTCTGTTTTTCCAAGACTAATGCTTGCCTGACACCCACACAAATTTTGGTCCCGTGAAGCCCCGAATTACGGCCTGCTGAGGCGTGCCATTTTAGAGGCACAAAGCAAATCAAGATGGCAAGGTGATGCATAGTTCGCGTCATGTTGTGCCACCTGTCATGCATAGATAAAAACTGCTCATGAAATGCGTGAGCCAAATTTGTGCCTTAGTTACACACTGTTTGTGCATAATTTACTATAGTGGCACACATTGTCACTCATTGTAACCCAATTCATGCGGAGTTTACACTATGTTCACTCCTTGTCGCTCATGGAATGGACAAGGTTGCGCATGGGTGAAGTCGTACTTTTTAGTCATGACTTAGCGTGACCATGGGAAAACTTTTCGTGACTGTTCGCTAAAATGCAGACCACTCAGCCTAACAGCACACCAAGGGCACGCATTGGCACACCTTCTCACGCAATAGTCGCTCCTAGTTTGCTCATAGTTTACAAACTGTTCACGCAAGTGGCACGAAAATTAGGTTGTGACACCCAGGAATAAATTTTTGAACATTCTGACATTCCAAACAAGGCATGGAACACGCTTTTCCACCTACCTCGCACCCTCCATGCAGTCACGAGTGGCCTAAGTTTATTCTTTTGGTGAGTGTTTAGTTTAAAATTTTGACTTTGTGGTTTCTCTCTGTTCTTGGGCCTCCCTGGTCTCAATTCTTGTTGCATTTCAAGGGTTGTTTTGATTCAACATTGATCAAGGTTGATTTAACCCAATTTTCGATCAAATTTGGTAAATTGTAAGTTTCAGTAATTACTTTTTTCCACAAAGGGTCCATTGGCGACAGATGCTTTTCCCCTCAGTAAATTGAATGATAATTTAAAAACTATTTATTCATGTTGTTTATGTCACAATAAATTTTGTTTGCAGACTCAACAATTAAATGTGAGAAATCGTCAAAAATTATAAACCGGGAGGGGGATTAGTCCTTTTTCATGGCGCAGCACCGCAAGACTGACAGATGCCACAATCTTGGCAACTGCCCTACCCACTTACAAACAAGAAAATAAAATTCTGGTCCAGCTGTAAGCTAACACTAAGGAAACATGCAGCTCTATAGCCCATTCTCCCTTGGGGAGGTCAGACCACAGCTTGATCTACCTTAAGTCCATGTACAAAGTATAAACCTGCTCAAACAGCAACCAGTGCTCACCAGAACTGAAATGCTCAAAGCAAGCCTGGAAGACTCAACAACGCTTTTGGGCGACTGACAGGGATGCGCTCCCTTGTTCTTGAGAGAGGACGTTATTGCATACTTGAGTACAACTTTTTTGTGGACATTTCAGTGTTACAAACAAACCCTGGGTAACTAAAGACATGAAGGCAACACTGAATATAAAAAAGAGTGCATTCAGGTGTGGAGATAAGCATGAGATAAAACTTGTGCAGCGAGAACTCAATGGAGAAGATAGCTGCGGGCAAAGACTGTTACTGGAAAAATCAGGGGAGAAGACTTGTGTGGAAGAATACCAAGCAGGTTTGGAGTGTCTGGGACAAAAATATTGTCTTGGACAAAAAGGTAATTGGATGATAAGACCACAAAGCTGAACTGTTTTCTTTTTACCTGGTTTTCTGAGGAGACCTCTATCCACCCTTCACCCAGGATTTCCTGAGCCCCTGACCCACAGCCACCTTCCCATCTGCACTCGTCATCATCTCACCTTTACTATTCTACTGGTTACTGTGAATTCACACCTCATCCCCCTTTCAGTTTCATTTCCCAACCACCATTATGCTTTTGATGAGTCTCCAGTCTCAAAAAACATTAGCCTAGTTACACTATACAGATATCCTCCAGGTTCATCTTTCACATTTTAGCTCACTATCCATCTCGCCCCCCTGTAGTACTGGCTATACATGCCTGCGTTCATCTGTGGTCAGACAGTCTGATTAGTCATTTGTCTATGAGGTGTGATCTAGATGGCGATGGCAGAGAACTGTACTGCTGTTTGAATAGAAAACAGGGCATCGGAGATCACCATTGATAAAGCCATAGAATCTGTTTTAGCAGGAATTAACTATCGGTGTCTTATAATGAAAGATAACCTTTGTCTGAAGTGAACTGCAGAAGAAAAAACTGCCCCAAAGGTGTTACAAAATATGTTTTTAGTTGAAGGAAAATAAAGCTGAACTGAATGATAAATACTTAAGACATTCAGATGAAAACACTCGCAGAAAACCTGGCAGATCTGGCAACCCATCACCGTACTAAGATTGTTTATGTTGATTTTTCCATTAACATGTTATCCATCCATCTATCCACACACACACACGCGCGCGCGCGCGCACACAGTTTTTACTGCTGTCCAGTTCATATTAAATGATTTTACTGCAATTTTTTTTTTTCAGCTAAACATTTGCTGAGCTGATTTTAATGCCCCTCCCTTGTTTTTTATATTTTTATTATGTATTATATTTTTATAAATATTTTTATACATGTATAATGTATTTTAGTTTAAATTTTATTTATTTATTTTTTTATTCTGTACTATGTAGCTCTTAGGTTTCATAAAATTTTATCACTTTTGACTTGATAATACTAGAGCAATCTTAGGCATGGAAAAATTCCTTCACCACTGATAAAGCTGTATCTTTTCTAATATAAAATCACTGCTCGCAATGATGGTAATATTTCCCATGTAAGTAATTGCTGATTTGCTGTTTGAGCATTTTGCTCCTGGAAACAGTAGTGTTATTCAGTATATGCCTTATATAGCGCAAAGGCAGCTGTGAGGGAAGGCATGTGAGACTTCTGAAAGCTAAAGAGTTGATCGCCTTCCACATTTCCTGCCAGCCTGCCGTCATTTTCTTTCCATTAAACTTGAAAGCGCTTCAGCGGGAACCTGGCCGCGTCTCAGCAGGCCGCTTCTCTGCTGCCGAGATTGACTGGCTGATGAGGTCACTAGGCCATTGTTTGTGGGCTTCATTGAGGGAAAAAAAGAAAGAGTGAAATAGCTGCTTGATTCAAGACCGGTCATTGCTCCATGCTATTAATAGCCTGGGAGAAAATGACAGATTAATCTTCCCTTTTGTAAATGAACTTCATAAATGTAACACTTAAACAGCAATTAAAATGGCAGAAGATTGACTGCTAATGAGCTGGAAGCCGCTAATCAAAGGAGGACAGCGAAGGCGTCTGGTAGCCAGGGTGGTCTATTGATCAGTGACTGTCCCTCCCTGCGTGGGCAAAACCCCCCAAAAGACACCTTTGTCTATTTCATGTCTTGCAGAACTTCAGTGGTGAATCAGCCAGTCGGTATCACAACTCCTTGTTATCTTTGAACGCTGAAGTGGGGTGCCTTTGTAAAGACAAATGCCTTGTTGTTAAATATGCATTCATCTGCTGTCAACGCGTTTGACGAGAATGAGTTGCGGAGTCGTGCAGCGCAAATTAGGAGGGAGGGGTGAGGGAGTGGACCGAGCAATTTTACAGTGCTTTACATGAGCAAAATAGCCTTTTAAAAATCAGAGTGAACTGGACCTTTTCAAATATTCATTACTCGATCTTTAATTATTCAGCTCTATTCTCTCCAGAATAGAATATGTTGCTCTTTCAACAAATTACTGCCCACCTTAGCTGACGGTTGAACTTGCAGGACATTCTCCTTCATTTGGGTGAGGAGCAATGATGTGACCTGGTAACAGGCTTCATGGAAGAATGTGACAATCAGAAGGGTATCAAAGGTGGTAAATTTTGCTTCACTCAGTCACTCCATAAAGGCAAATTTTGTGGAGCTGCATGGTTTATTGAAGTCCTGGCCCTGGAATCCAAATCAGCACTTTGATTTCTTTTCCCATTTGAAAAGAAACGAACAACTGTTGCTGCTAACTGGCCAGAACTCTGTCCCCCGATGGGAGAAAAAAAGAAAAATTCAGCTGTTTAGACTTTGACGAGCATATCAGAGGTTTAGTGTTTGAAGGAACTTGTATTGACAGGGCAGTGGCTGCAAGTTCTATTCTTGTCTTTGGCTTCTGCACCCTCATTTACGGTGTCATACGCTGCTTTTCCGAAACACTGCAAATGCATTCAGTGAAAGCCCTCTGACTTGATATATGAAAATTACAGCCTTCATTCTTTCAGATGATGTGACCATCTGTAACACGGCAGAACGGCCTGATTGAGCTGAAAATAGTTCTTCATACCGGAGCAGCAGGGTCATTGACATCAGCTGAAAGAAAAGTGTAACCCTTCCTCCTGCCCGTCTCTGCCAGGAAACCAGAAGGTGGCGCTCTACACCCCAAGTACTCCACTCAGCACTGTATGTGTGTTTGTGTACTCCATCATACCTGTATATATATTATAACAACTACTGGCGCAGCAATTAGCATTTAACTTAAAATTAACTGTTTCCAAATGGATAGAATCATGTTGTGCTTGTTTCATGGCACAATTCTCTTGGCACACATAATAATAATAATACCAATAATAATCTGCACTGTCTTAATCACCAAACATCACAAAGCCTGATTTGATGCAGCTCTTATGAAATGTTTTCCCAGCAAATCTAATCTCTGATCTAGTGACCATTATTTTGGTATTAACCCGGAAGGCAGTACTAGTCTCGTCCTGGTCTTTCATGATACAACACGTGGCTTGATAATCTAGTGCTTTGTGTTATATAGCCGTGCTTTTCCTATGTCACACTGCGTCTCCCCAGGGCCTTTGTTTCGTCTCATTTAACTGGTGACGAGGCTTCATTGAGTGCTGCGGCTATGTTTAGCCTGAAAGTTGTTAGTTGAATTAGTCTGAGATATTTTGGTACAGAATGTGGGACGTTGTTCAACTAGAGAAACCTGACTACAACTAGGGATGAAAATTTACTTTAAATTTCTCATTTCACTACAGTACTGCCACTCCACAGATGCTCTAATCCAGAGTGACTGACCGGAAGGAGAGAGCGCAGATCTATCTTAAGTGCTAGAGCAACATTGGACGGTAGAGAGGTAAAGAGGTATTGATCGCAGGAATGTGTGAGGTGTCAAACATGGAGGAAAGCTGCCCTTTTGGAAATTGTACTTAGCAATCAATTAAATTCTGTGCTGATTCTGAGTGCTGGAGTTCTGTGGTTGTTAGGAACTGCGGCCACAGTAATTTTTTTATGTTACTGTTTTTTGGTATTAGGAGCATATTGCGATGTATTATGGAGGAACAAAACTGCCATAATCAAAATTCAATAAAGAAATAAATTAAATTACTCAAAAAATAAATACATGGAATAATAAAAAGAAATGTAGAGATAAAAGGCAGAACTATCATATAAATATGCAAGTCAATATGAAAATAAATAAGCATGCAAAGAAATATACATTCAATGCTATTTATTTTATTTGTTAAATTACACTGAACAAAAATATAAATGCCCCATGTCAATTTTTTGAATTTTTATTAACATCAGGTTAATGCAATATATGAAGCGAATCAAAATAAATTTTTGTTGATGACTAATCTTCAGATCACCGTCCATTACATCTTGGCATCTGCAAAGGAGTAACAATCTTTTGAACATGTTGGGGGTCAGGTTGATGGAATTGAATGTTCAATATCTTTTGTGTCCACCATTTGCGTCCTATGCATGGAGTTGATCAGATTGTCTATCGTGGCCTAAGGAATGTTATTCCATTCTTCCTGGCGGGCCACACGGAGCTGGCGCATATTATACGGAACTGGAACACGGTCGTGGACACGTCGATCCAGAACATCCCAAAGATGCTCAATGGGCAACATGTCCGGTGAATACGGAGGCCAGTCCAGCACTGGAATGTGCTCTGCTTCAAGGAACTGCATGCAGACCGCTCTGGTGGGCATCCCTGCATCCAGCATGCAAATGGCACGTTTCCGCATGACCTGAAACATCTGAGGCATGATGACTTTTGACAAAATTTGATATTTTGGGGTGGCCTTTTATTGTCCCCAGTATAAGGAGTGTCTGGGTACTGCTCATTCTGTCTGATCACCGTCTGGAAACACTACTACAGTACTAGTACTGCTACACCCATGTACTAAGTGAAATCACTGCATCATAGAGCAAATGCTCACGGACAGAGAGATGGATTAAAAAATGGTACACAAATCAAGAGAAATATCCCAATTGTACAAATAAAAGTCAGCATATGCTCACTTAGAGTTGTTAACTCAATGTGGCATCAATATTTGACATGGGGCATTTATATTTTTGTTCAGTGTACTTATTTTACAATTAATTTTGATTTAATTTAATCATTTCACAATTTATTCTTTTCTCATTAAATGTATTTCTGTTTTTATTTATTGCCCTATTCATTAATTTCCACATTTCCCTATTTATTCCTTTTCATTTATTTCTGTATTTCTGCTGTTCAAACAGGAAATGTGCTCACGTGCGAAAAAAGCGAGCCAAGAGACAAAACATGCCTTTTTAAGGGAAAATATACAGGTTTTAACCCCAACAAAATTTTGATGCATGGTGGCAAAAACTGAGTATTAAGCATGAAATTTCACTCCATTACGTTCTGGTCAAGAAGTAATTTGGCATGTTTTGCAAATTTTTCCCAGATCCAGAAGTTCAATCTTTTTCCCGGACCCACTCGGAAACTATTGCTGCCTGACATCACGTGTCAAACTGAGACTTCAGGACAACAGACTGAACAGAGCTTGTTACTCTCAGTTTTGTGTCACACTTTGATAACAAAAAAAAGCAATGGCTTTGATCCTCATCATTAATTTAAAAAATCAAAATTTCTCTGAATTCCATCTCCCGTATTTGATTTTTAAAAATTATTATTTCTTTCACTCCAAATTTCTGTTGAATACAAAATACAGGCTATAGGCTACCGCCTTTAGAACGGTCAAGCTTATAAACACAAATCTTTGGTGTTTCATGAGAATTTCACAAAAGGCAATAAAAAAAAAAATTATCCGGTCCCCCCAATAACTCATTTGGTTAACTTTCAGTGCGGTTGAATTTCAGTGCCATGGTCTGAACTGAATTGGTGGTACCAAGAACATCCCTTTACAACAATTATTAGTGCTGGCTTGTTCTCAAACATTTTCCTTTATTAACACGTCTTCCAATTATATTAATAATCCATTGGCAATCAAAGTCATAATTGGCTAAAATCAGAACAGAAAAATTATTTATTCAAAAATAAGCCTATGCTTTACGAAAGAAATATTGCTCTGAAACTTCCACGCAACCTTTTCCGTGCATCAAGGGATTTAACTTGTGCTTCATGATTGTTTAAATGAAATAAAAGACCATTTGAAACATCTTTTTGAAATTTCAGAGAGAGGGCTGTAACATTTTGTGTACTGTACTGTCCTCTAACACAGCCTACTGTCATTACTGCCCTGCTCTACTAGGAGGCTGGTCCGAACCACTGGTCTTTGGAGCATGGACGACTGCAGTAACTGTCCTGCTCCACTAGGGGACTGGTTCGGACCACTGGTCCGCTGTGTCATGAGACAGTGAAATTTGCAGCTTTGCTGGCCTCCCTCCGAGGTAAGGTCTCGGAACCATTGACTGAGCAGTCCAATCTCGGAATGCTGCGATTAGATGGTAAATGTCTGCCTTAACCTTAGCATAACTGTTAGCCAAACTATTTATCTAGCTTGCCAATTTCATAAATAAATTGTAATGATTGCGATTGTTCAAAATGCTTGAAACTGATAGTCTAACAATAAGCAGCTCGCCACTTTTTCTGAGTCAAAAAAGAAACTTCACTCTCATAAATTTGTAAATATTTTCTTGAAACTTTTAATAAAAAAGTTTTCATTATCACTAGGAGTAAATGCGTTGTCAAAGACATTACGACACACAACAACTCCGACGTTCACAGGTACGTAGCGCGTGCGAGCGTAATTTAAGCTAAAACCATGTTTTCTCGTGTTCCTAGTCACGTGACCATATGAGAGATGTGCAACTAAGCTCACGTTAGCACGTTAGAGTGACATCTCGGAAAAACAAGTTTTTACAGTTAATTATTCATGGATTTTCAAAGCCATGGCTGTCAAACTTTCAGCGTAAACGTGCCATTGGCATGCTGAATACGGAAACGTCCTTCACTGACGTTGCAAGGGTTATGGGATGCAGTTGACAGACTATCCATGATCTTCGGACACGTCTCCAACAAATTGGCACCGCAGCAGACCGACCTCGTTCTGGTAGCCCACGTGTGACGTCAAAAGCAGAAGACCGACAAATTGTCTTACGTCATTTGCATAATCGATTTTTCACTGCACCATCCACTAGGAATGAATTGTTTAGAGGTCATGTGACTGCCCAAACCATAAGTAATCGGCTGCGCACAGCTCTTATTCAAGTTGTAATTTTTTTACTCTTGGACATTTCTGTAGCATTTCCGGTGGAACTGGTTACATTATGGACATTATTTTTATGATACATCATCTTTAATGAGTACAGAATTCAATAAAATCATTATTTAAAACCTCATTTCTTGTTTGTTCAACTTATTGACCTCCAAACAAGTGTGAAGTTTTTATTTTGGCTGAGTATATACTGCCCTAATCTGGCATATTAATGAAGCAGCTAGTGACACCTAACAAAACCTGATGATATAAAGTGAAATAACCGATATTGCATCATCTTATTCTCGAAAATATGAATGCTCTGAACAGATTATTTTTATCTAGCCTAGCTGGAAAACATTAAAAATGACTGGCAGGTTTGGAAAGTAATGTTAATAAATTGCAGCCTGTTCATACTTTGCTGTCGGCTGTAATCTCGGTTGACTATTGTGCTTTCTTTCTGTACCGTAAAAACACAATTTTAAATGGAAGTCTATACTCAGGCAGAGGGATGTGATACAGCCTTATGATTTTATACTTGCAATGGAGCTTCTATTACAGCTCCGTTTAATTCATTTGAAAATATGGTGGCCCCTTACCGAAAAGTAATTTGGCTTCTCAGAAAACACCAGAAAATGACTTTCAGTCCTTTCAAAAAAACAGCAATCCTTAGCGTAATTGTGTAAAATGATTTACCGCTCATAGTAGGCGACAGTACATCGACCAAGATTAGCCATGACTGTTGTCAGGCTACGACCAAGCCTCAACAATTAGATCTGGCACCAGCACATAAACCTTCTCTTCACCTGTGTTGAGAGAGACCCAAGCTTGATGTTTGACCTGATGGCATTCACCCAGGTTCAGGACTCTCACTAGGTACCTCACCCGCCAGGACAACCAACGTGATGTGTCTGCAGCAACTGCAGAGAAATGGCTAGAGACATTGAAAAAGTGTGCTGCCACCAAACACCTCCCAACTGTATCTCTGTATTGCCATACATGGATGCATTCGTACTGCAGCCTGGAGTCCTCCGTCTCATTAGACCAATGTGGAATGAATCTCGGGCATTAGAGGATGCAAATACACCTGGGGAGAGTAATAAACAATTTTGTTTTGCAGCATACAGAGAGTATGCAATATGGCAATATGGTCAATTGGGCCCAGGACACAGGGTTTTCATACCAAGTTGTTGCGTCTGGCGAATCCAAGACAAATAACCTGACCTGAATGGAATCTACAGGGGTTTTGTACCCAGTTGATAGGGCCCTGAGGAGGAGTAGATTATACTGTATGTGTGAATGAATATGTTCATGTTAAAGTATTCATCTTCACTGCATAAGTCACTTTTTTCAATTCTTTGGTGCAATCAGAGCAACGTAGAAAAGGCTACCACTTGTTCACATGTCTGCTGCTGCTTTTGAAATGTTCTGTGTTTTCTGTGTGTAAATCTTTTATTTTATAAGGCATTTTTTGTTCGAAAGCAACTGTATTTATACATATTTTTAAAAGGTTTTGTATTTTTTCTTATTTACATTGTTCAATAAAACCTTGAGTTACATATAATTGCATTGTCTTTTAACTTACATAAAATCATATGTGTATTATGCTTCACTTACATTATGCCCCTTTTCTCATATTCCCAATTCATCTGAATGAACAGCAGTAATTGCTAAGATCAATTTTTTGGACAAACATTTATTATGTTACACATTTTCTCAGTTTTTCACAGCTGTCTAAAAAATTAGTTGTTTAGTCCAAAAACAAAGTAAAAAACATAAGGCACATGCAAGATTACTGTTTAGTAATGCCAACAAATCTTTAGATATAACATTTAGCTCTTCATGAGGTACCAGGGGTACCAAGTCCTGGCTGGTGCTGGATGTCCTCCATTACTGTGGGAGTGGTTTACCTTGACAAAGATTAAAAAAAAAGAAAAAAAAATAGAAATGTGACACAGGACATAAATTGCAAGTGTATGTGTTAGTATCTACCTCAAAGTGCATCATTTTATCTTCCACTGAGCATCCATTTATAAACTCAAACAGGCTAGAGATTATATAGAAAGTCTGCTCCTTTGGCACAGAGTGATGTCATCACAATGTACAGTAAGTGGAGCAGGTGCATGTGTCAACTCACCAAGACCTCTGCTGCCTTGCCTCTCCAACAGTTTCTCAGTTGATGGTGCAGGGACACCATTGAGAGGGCCAAGGTGGCGAGGGTCGTCTGGTCTGAGTGTTCTGCAGTGCCTTACTGGAGTTTAAATTGTTTTCTCACAACTGTACAAAACACATACACGAAAGGCTGATTGAAATGCACTAACTTGCGCATCCAAATCAATGACTGTCATCTTACCTTAATGAGAAGAACTGGGAACACCTGATAGTGAGGAGAGTTTTCAGAGTGGATATACTGTTAAATAGGAAAAATGACTGAGAACAAGTCAACTGGTACTTCCTTCAAAGTGGTGTTCTGCACTAACCTAATTTTCAGTTCTGGCTGTGCCACTGTTATAACCCAAAGCATGAGAGAATAAGAGGGAGAAATACTTTGACAGATTATTTATGGGTCTTGACGTTTATGCATGTTAACTAGGAAATGAGCATGCTTTTTCGTCTTGAATGCCTGAATACTAGAGATCTTAAAATTTAGCCCTCAAATGTAAAGGCGGGTCTTGTTTTCTTTCCTGCTGAGTAATTAACAAAACAATGAGCTTAACTGATTGGTCAGACTGATTTCATGCATAGACAGTGTGAGAAACCAGCAGTTGTTCGTCACTGAGGACCATGATTTGAAAAACTGGGCCATATATCTTCATAATGCACAAAACCCAAACACCCAACAAAAAAATTAAATCTTACCAAGCATTTTAATCTTGTATTTAGACTTGAAACACTTGTTTCCATTACCTTTTTTCTCAGGGAAAAAAATTCTGTCACTGATGTGAGTTAATTACATTGCCCATGATGGAGTCAGCAGGGCGAGGTATTGTAATCAGTGCGGTTTGTTTGTCTGTTTGTTTGCATGTCTGCGTGTTAACAATCTAGCATCTACACTGCTGCACTAATTGACTATAATCATCGCATTGACTTCAAACCAAAACCAAAGTGTGCATCTCGCAATTTTGCCTTCAGCCATATGCTACAAGATGGGTAAGCTTTGACAGTTTCCATAGCGGTTGAGGGTTAAATATCAGGAGGCTCAAGGTCATTGGGGAAAATAATTCCATTATAATTCCATTTTCCATTATAACTCAAAAACGGTTGCAGATCGACAGATGTTCACTATTATGAGCATACAGGAACGCCTATATGGGCTTTTATTTAACACTATGACCTTTGACCTTGGAAGCTCAAACTCAAGGTCATGGATTTTCAGAGAGCTTATGGCCCAATCCCAACCCGGTCCCCATCCACTAGCACTTCACTCCCGAGTGTCGCTCCGTGTGAAGTCTCCCTCACTGCTACGGAAGGAGCCTCAGTGAGGGGGAGGGTGTAGAAACATGTATAGACTTTGGGACGCCCTTGGCCTTCATCCAGCGGGAAGCTGAGGTAATCATCACCATGCCTACCGATAGGTGCATCGCATTGTATACAATGGTCTAGTTCCCTAATTAGCCTATACATTTCTTACCCAAAATATTTTTGAGAGGGTAATGTAATTAAATAAAATTTATATTCACAGCTTTGACAAAGATGAAGGCGTTTGTGCATAAAATGACACATTGTAAAAAAAAAGAGCAATCATTGATTCAATAAATAAAACTACTCACTCAGTGTTTTGTCGAGGGCACATCTGCTTGTTCATTTCAATATACGATGCAACCTTTAGTTCCGTGATATGTGCATGAAATAGTCAATCAAATGTTCGTTTGAGGCGAGGTAATGTTTCACTTATCTTTCGGAAATAGCCGCATGGAACTGACATTTGTAGATATGCAGAATTTTTTCCATCCCGGACACAAAATAAGTGCTGCACTTGAAAGGAGGGTGGTGTGAAAGCTTGAATCGGTGTAGACTCGCTGTGGAGGGTTAAATCAGTCAGTTACACTCCATGGGGATTGGTTTGGGATGACATTCAATGTGGCGGACCCTACGTGGGAATGCGCAGATGGAAGGGAAGTGGATAGGGCGAGTGTATAGGAACTGGTTTGGGATTGGGTCTATGAGTTGAAAAAGATTGAGGTCACTTTTGTAAAACTGAGTCAGCACCAAAAGCGCAAAAATAAGTGCTGGCAGGCCAGGTTTGTTTTGCCTGGCAATACTTGTGTTGACTATTTTCTTGATTTTTCCATGGGTTAGAATTTCTTGATTAGAAATGAGTTAATTATCTCGCATTGCTAGCAGAATATTTTTTCTAGGAAAAAAAAAGTAGCATGAATTGGTGTTTTTAGTCAAAATACAAGATTAAAATGCTTGAGTTTTTTTTTTTTTTTTTTGCCTTACATTATAAATTGGAAGGGATCGCTTTGTTCAGCTTCTCACAGTCCTCCACTAGTATATTGTGCTTGTCGGTGCCATTTTTATACTTTTAACCCATTTTTTGTCTTGCTATTGTTACATCCTGAGAGTTCCGCCCATTAACTCGGCAGGGCCAGACTGCAGAGACCCAACACTCAAGTCCCTGAAGCCCAAAAATTATAAAACAAAAACAAAGATCTCCAAAAAAAAAAAAAATTCAATAAATCACAAGCAAAAAAAATACAAGCAAAACTCCACTGGTGTTTGGACTGGCCAAAGCAGGGCTCCTGAAGACCAGAAAAATCAATCAGTCTCCCGACCAAAAGCAAAATTTAGGGTGTCTTCCATAGCTTCCTACTCTGGCCTAGAACTAAACTAACAATGTGCACAAAAACAAAACAGCTGACAAAAAAAAAGAAAACAAAAGCTGTCCAAACACCGAAGAAACACAGGAATCAAAGAAAGTATCAAACAAACTCAAAACTGTGCACATTAAGTGCCTCACAAGTCTTCTTCCAGCCAACCTCTTCCAAAATGCAGCAGGTGCTCTTATAGGGTGTAGGCAGGTGGAGTTAATCTAGCCGTCGGCAGCTTGTTAAACTGGAGTTCCAGATTTAAGGTGTGGATAACGAAGTTGGATGACCAGCAAGTGGTTGACACACCCCAGCAGGTAACACCCCCACACATAAAGAAAATGGATACATTTCTAAAAACTGAATACAATAAATAAAAGTGGTGATACAGTTGAATGACAGTCCTCCAAAAACAATCCATTCATCCATTAACATTACATTAACACGTCACCAACGATCAAGACTTAGCGGGCTGCTGATCTCAAACAGTGGAACTTACAGAAGGTTCAAAACATGGTCTGCAGCACAAGAACATTTCCAAAAATGAAAAAAAAGGAAGAAGAAAATACATGAAACAAGTGCTTACAATATTTAAAACTGGAGGGGTCTCCAGCTTAAACGGGAGAGCGCATACCAGAGCAGTGCAACTAGACCACTCCCACACCTGCTCTAAGCATAAAAATCCAGCTCTTCCCAAAAACTGGGCTCTAACTTCACAAAATCATACATGCCAACTCCATCACTTTTGGCAGTAGATTACCGCTTTTGGGGCATTTTTTTCAGGATGAAATGCCCCAAAAGCGGTAGTCTACCTCCAAAAGCGGTACAGTTGGCATGTATGCAAAATTCATTGACAAACAAATGTACTCAAACGTCAGTTTTACCCTCACCAAGTAAAACCAAACTGAACTGTAGAAAATAAAGCTCCTGAAAAAGACTCTCTGAAGGTTCTTAAGTGTGGTGCACAAATCCATGAAAAACAAATGGTTTACCAGACCCAAAAAAACCAAAATCTTGATTTTCAAACATGAACATGCTTAGCTGGTCAGACAAAGACTATGTCCATTGCATGGACAGGGGAAAATGGGCCATAAACGTCCAAAAATGTGAAATGGGACAAAGGAGTATGAAATTAATCTCCAGTTCTGACAATACAAACCTTGCCCGCGTGGACAAGCAATCAGATTCCGGGTCCCGGACGACAAGAAGCAAAGCCACATAGCAAGCGAACAAATTCCGGATCCAAAGCTAGCCCACGTGGCTAGCGAACAAATTCTGGATCAATATGAACCAAAGTTGAGGTTTTCTTTTTTTTGTTTAAATGATTATGGCAAAAGATGAACCACAGGTGTCCAGCCAAAAATGCTAACAAAAGAAATATGAAAAATTGCAAAATAGTGCAGAAATATTCATGAAGCACTATAAAAAGGATAAGTGAAATAGACCACCAAGCAGACAGAGGCCACACCTCCTCATGCATATTCAAACGCCCTGACGAGCCCCCAGTTATGATGTCCTGAGAGTTCTGCCCATTACATTGGCGGGGCCAGAGTGCAGAGACGCAACACTCAAGTCCCTTAAGCCCAAAAATGATAATACAAAGACAGAGATCTCCAAAAAAGATTCAATAAAGGTTCACAGACAAAAAAATAGGCTACAAAACTCAATTGGTGTTTGGACTGGCCAAAGCAGGGCCCCTGAAGACTCGCCCTAAATTTTTCTTTTGGGTCGGGAGACAGAGTGACTTTATATGATCTAGGGTAAGTCTTCAGGGGCCATGCTTTCGCCAGCTCAAACACCAATTGAGTTTAGTATGTGTGTGTGTGTGTGTGTGTGTATAAATATATATATATATTTATATATATATATATATTTTTTTTTTTTGTCTGTGATTTATTGAATCTTTATTGAAGATCTTTCTTTTTATATTATAATTTTTGTGCTTTAGGGACTTGAGTGTTGCGTCCCTGCAGTCTGGCCTTGCCAATGTAATGGGTGGAACTCTCGGGACGTAACTATCATTTTAACAGTTTATTGCTGTCTGTTTTACATTTCAGCCCATATCAACATTGTCTTTAATTCATTGCCAAATCCTGCTTTTTCACATTCTACCAAGGCTTTTGCTTTTCCTTGCTCTGTTAGTGTATTTATTCAATGCTGAATTAGCATAAATCATGAGATTGCACCAGAATGTGGCCTAAAAGGTGGGTATACTTGGTGGTAAGTAGAGCAGGCAAAGGTTTTTGCCTTGGCATCTCACAAGGTAACGCTGGATTTTGATGAAGATGATGCACAGGGAGGTTGAGGATCTCAAACTATGGGACTGAGCTGTAGAAGTTGCCTTTTCACCAGAAGCTTAATGTCATTCAAGCAGGTTGAAATTTGTGTAGTGACATATGGAACTGAGATTATGTCATTAGCATATTAATCAATGAAATCCG